>QKRW01000004.1:0-655000 GCA_003260565.1 Monilinia fructigena
TGAACAATCCCGCAAGTCTACTACTGATGTATGGACAAAAGAACAAGTTCAAGAAGTTCTAAAAGACTCTAATATCGAGGAACCCAAGTTCAAATCCGGAATTGTTCGCGATTTCATCAAAAACAACTTCAAATATAAGGAGGAAGACGATGACGACGGCGACATGTATGGCGGAGGAGGGGATCCTGATGACGATGGAGACGACGACGACAACAATAGCCATAGAGGCCGTAGGCCATCATGGGATAAAAGACCATCGAAGCATTCCAATACACAATCTCTTGTCAGTTTGTCAAAATTCTACACCAACGAGGAGAAATATGGTGGAGATGATGACAATTTCGACTTCAAACTCTCGATATTCTACGAAATCACACGACGTGCGGAGGTGCCAATGGACATGCAATACAAGGCGTTCCCCATCATGCTTAAAGACAGTGCACTTGAGTTCTTTCACGCCAACTACGAGTCGCTACCACCTACCTTTAAAGAACTATGCACCTATATGCGGAATAATTTTGAGGGAGACGAATATCAACGTAATATGCTGTCTAAATGGAACAGTATCACTCTCAAATCAACTAAAAAGGAGAACAAAAACAAACCACTCAGCGAGTGTCTTACCATTATGATCAAGCAACTACGCATGCTACAACATCGACTTGATCCCGCTATGCGGCAGACGTCCCATCTACACAATAAGCTCATACTTGCATGTGAGGACGTGGAGGCATGCAACCTGGCTTGTTTTGACCCCAAGAAAGAGGTGTCTGGTTTGATCAATCAACTGCGACAATCCATCAACACATGGGAAAGATCGCACAAGAATGAGGAAGATGCGGTGCTATTCACTGACAGAAGATTCCGCAGTAATAATGGCAACGATCGGAATGGTTCCAGGGATTCCAGGAACAGCAACTTTAGGAGCAACAACTTTAGAAACAACTCCTATAATAAGTCACGACATTCCAACTCCTCAAATCAACGCAACCAATGCTGGATATGCAAGAAAGAGGGGTGCCGATCCACAAAGCACTCTAAGGAGGAACAAGACAAACAAAGACGTGAATACAGGGAGAAGATCAAGGGCGGTAGTAACAACGCGTTTAATAAGCGCTACGACCAATGGATGATCGAATATGAGGGAGAAGCTACCGACGCAGAATCTGATTCAGAGACCGAAATGGGCCTGTTTTTTCGCAGATCTTGACATTGAAGACGACGCGGACGAAGCATTTTTCGTAAGCTCCGAGCCTATCAGCGGCCAGGAAGTGTTCAATCAATTGTCAATCAATACAATACTGCACACGATGACTAGAGACCCAGTTGAGGCTACTCTACCGACAGAGAGCGCAGCAGTGGACATCTTTTATACAAGCTACACAAGCAAGGAATTCTATGGCATATGTATTGATACAGCATGTGCAGGAAAGTCTACAGTTGGGATCGGACAATATCATGCATGGAAGCAAATTTGCCCAGTCACGTATGATCCACAAACAGCAGGTGCTGCGAATGTACGCTTTGGAAAGGGAACTGCGACATCGATAGGATCATTCCGTGTCATTGCACCATTTGGAGACGTCGACTTCCATATTGTGGATGCCGACATTCCATTCTTGTTGAGCCTTGAGGACATGGACCGTCTTAAAGCGTTTTATAATAATATCACTGACCAGTTTATTACACCAAACGGTCAATACTCTGTTATTAGGAGACGTGGCCACGCGTTTTTAACATGGAAAGTGGACATGAATCAACTCATCCAAGAGTCAATCTGCCAGAATGACTGCTATTTAACCACTACTGAGCTACAACGTTTACATCGACGATTCGGCCACCCATCAGCACAACGCTTTCATCAAGTATTACAACGAGCAGGCTATGACGAGAACAATGACGCTATTAAACACCTCACCAAGTACTGCAAACACTGTCAAATGCACAGCAAGTCACCAGGACGTTTCAGGTTCACTCTACCAGAGGATACTGAATTTAACTATGCTATATACGTCGATGTTATGTACATTGCAGGCGAACCAGTTCTGCATATTGTCGACGAGGCAACACGCTATCAAGCAGCTCGGTTCCTTGACAACATATCCGCTAAGCATACATTTGACACACTTAGGGAATGCTGGATTGATGTATATATTGGACCACCAGACTACATCATCCACGATGCAGGAAAGAACTTCGTAAGTAAAGAGTTTGTCCAAAACGCTAAGTCTATATCAATCACCACCAAGAGCGTACCAGTTGAGGCGCACAACTCCGTAGGCATTGTGGAGAGATATCATCACCCCCTACGCCGCGCGTACGAGATTTTGACTAAGGAGCTTGAGGACGACAATCTGACTAAAGTGATGGTTCTACAAATGGCAGTAAAGGCTGTAAACGACACAGCAGGACCAAATGGGCTTGTTCCTACACTACTAGTTTATGGAACATATCCCAGATTGAGTGATATTAACCCACCAACCGCGACAATCATTCAACGTGCAAAAGCCACAAAGAAAGCCATGGCAGAAGTACGTCATATTCGCGCCAAGAGACAGGTCACAGAGGCACTAAGATTAAGGAACGGACCATCTACGACATCAGTCCTTACTCTGCCTTTGAACTCTGAGGTTTTGGTATGGAGAGAGGGCAAAGGAGGTAATATATCGGGCAAATGGACTGGACCACACCCCCTGATTGGGACAGATGGGGAGACATGCGAGGTAGAGCTCTCCAGTGGACCAACTAAATTCCGTTCTACATCTGTACGACCCTTTTATACAGAACCGGAAGAAATTGAAGAAAATGACGGAAGTACAAATGACGACGACGGTGACACTATAGTAGTTGATACATCACGAATGGAGGCACCACGACCCCAAACACCACCACCAGCAGTGCAACCAGATGTGCAACTACGTCGACGTATGAGAAGTAACTTGACTAATATGGTCAATATAATAGACATTGACACCAACCCACCACAATTGACTGTATTCTTGCAAGAAAATACACCTATGAGATATACAGAATCCCGACGCAAGGAAGTTGACGGATTAATGGAAAATGGAGTCTTTAAAATTGTCTCAAAAGCTAGCATACCACCCGGAACAAGACTATTCAAATCACGATTTGTTGATGAAATGAAGGACGAAGGCACTGATAAAGCATACGCCAAGTCACGACTAGTGGTTCAAGCATATCAAGATGAGGGTAAAACCACTGTTCTGACACAATCACCAACTATTCAACGTGTCAGCCAACGTATTGTTCTTGCACTTGCCGCTATTTTGCGAGCATCAAACAAGCATATTCAAGTCTATTTACGGGATATCACACAGGCATACACCCAATCAACTACGACATTAAACAGACCGATTTACATGGAAGCACCGAAAGAGGTCGGACTCGAAGACGGGTATGTTCTATACGTCATTAAACCCCTATATGGCATCCCTGAGGCAGGAAACCACTGGTTTGGGACCTACCACAACCACCATAGGGATAAGCTAAACATGACGCAATCTACATACGATCCCTGTTTACTCTACTCCAATGATAGCATCGGCATCGTAGGACTCCAGACAGATGACACTCTCATAGTTGCCGTCGAGAGATTCGCACACTTAGAACAAGAGCAATTGGGCAAGGCTCATTTTATGGCTAAAAACAGAGAGCAACTCACCGAGGACCATCCACTCAAGTTCAATGGTGGCCTAATCACTCTCAAAGGTGATAAGATCTACTTGAATCAGGAGAAACAGTGTAACAATATATCAGAATGGTCACGCCAGGAAACGTCGATATGCACGGCACAAGAGGAAAAGTTCGAAAGAATGTCACTTCAAAGAATCAATATGTCGCTCAACGCGCAAGAGGAGCATATATCGCAACTGTATGTCAACCAGAGGCATCATATCATCTCTCTGTTGCTGCCCAGGTAATAGATCCAAAAGAGGAAGATGCGGTTAAGCTCAATAAAGTCATTAAATGGCAAATGGACAATCCAACAAGAGGACTCACATTCGTACCTTTAGATATGGATTCCATTCAATTAGTCGTATTTACAGACGCATCCTTCGCCAACAATACTGATTTATCATCACAAATTGGCTATGTTATCTGTTTAATGGATAAACACAATAATGCTAATATCATCCACTGGACATCAATCAAATGCAAGAGAATCACTAGGAGCGTATTAGCTTCTGAGCTATATGCACTGGTTCTAGGCTTTGATGTCGGAGCAGCTATTAAAGGCACTGTCAACGCTATTCTCAAGCTTAAAAAGCCAATACCACTCATACTTTGTACGGACTCAAAGTCACTATATGACCTATTAACTAAACTCGGTACGAGCGCAGAAAAGCGGCTTCTAATCGACATTATGGCTTTAATAAGACAATGCTACGAGAATAGGGAGATCACGGAGATTAAATGGATTGATGGGAAGTCGAACCCTGCGGACGCCATGACCAAAAATGGCGCATGTCAAGCATTAAAAGACTTAATTGACACTAACAAGATAGTCATTAAGGAGACGCATTGGGTAGAGAGGGAGTAGGGAGCTAGGGGAGCTAAGAGGACACTGTGTCTAAAGGAATGGATTGTGGACTAAAGCACATGATCACATTCATCTTTAGAGAGTTGCCAGTGTCGGGACATCGATCATGTGATCAAAGAGGGCACTGTATTAGCTAGCGTCGCGCTAGCGCTACCCTATATAAAGTACTAGCTTCCCATAGATAATAATGATCAAGAACGAATACAACCATATAGACTAAAGTACTTTACACTTATATCAACCAAGTTGATACCAACAGTTACAATCTCACTCGCACAAAACCCACCAGGCGCTCCTGCCAAGGTGGGGCTGGCCGACGACAAACTTCGAAGAACCCTGAGCCCCTTCGAGGGGAGAAGACAGGATTGATGTCTCGACAAGAGGAATACACTGCCTGGAAGCAAGGCTTACAATCTGCTGGACAATTGATCGACTGTTTTCGATACAGAAAGAAAGAAGCTTTTTACATTTAGCCTCTCTTATTGATGGCCGTGCACGTCAAGAGAGATTGATCGACATAAATGATATCATCAATGGAACCTCGATCCACACTACTAGCGACTCCTTTCTCAGCAAGCTCGATGGGCTTTACATCTCAGTCGATGTGGCACGCGAAGCCTCGATCCGATTTGATAAACTCAAGATGACCGACAAGATGTCTTTTTCGGCTTTTTTATACTCAACTAGAACATCTCGGTACAGCATGTCACAAGCAACCACGCGAGATGGTTTTGCAGCAATGAAGACGAAAGTCTCCTACAATCTTCAACGACTACTTATGCAAGATTCCAATCCTTGTTTCTCTTACCGACGTCGATGGTTGGAAGCAGAAGTTTGAAGTTTGGAGTCAGAATCTACGGGAGAATGAGCACCTTTTGGGATCAAAAATGAACTCGAGCTTTACACAACCCTATACATCCCCGACCAATACATTCGTCCGCTGTACCAGCATCATCTGATCCTATGGATCTCGATGCTTTCAAAACACGAGATCAAACAACGAGAAGAGGAACGTCGACTTGGTCTCTGCCATTATTGCAAGAAACCTGGTCACTCAGTATGGGACTGTGATGCCAAGAAACAAGCGGATACACAACGAGCAGTTAGAGGCCCCGGATTCGCGGGTTCCCGAGGAGGTTTCGGCGGCCATGGCTCGTATCGAGGTGCTCCCCGGTCGGTCGAGGCAATCAAACACTCTAATCAATACCCTAACAATCGGGTGGATCTTACAATCGAAATAATTTCCAGGAATACGGTTCTCGGGGTAGTAGTTATAGCAACAACAACAATGCCCATACTACATTCTATCCTAAGCAACAATTGAATACGTTTCAGGGATTCGTCGAAACCGAGTCTTTAGCACCTTCAGAAAGTGCATCTAACACTTCACCCCACAACACATCAACATCTCCAATCAATGATTACACGGGAAAAGCCCAACCTCACACTGAGTCGCTCGTGGAGGTCGTCAAGGGATACTGAATGGATAAGACGAGCTGTAGTTAGCAAAGAGCCTTTGCAGCTTAGCACTATAGATAGCAAATCTCTACTCTCGTTAAAAACAACTATGTTCCCAGCGCATGAATCTTCTTTTGATGTGACTAGCCTGATGACAGCGGATGCTCCGGAAAAAAGCGTTCGCAGATCGGTCTTTTGTTATTAATCATAAATATACAACTCACTCAAACTCTGCCCCATCGAAGGGAACTTTGCTTAGCAGATGGCAAAGTTGCGGATATCATTACTGAATATTTTATTATGGATATAGCTATGGGGACTACATTGTGAAGCCTGGCTGTTTTTTTGTTACCAAATTATCTCCCGACACCGGTCATCTTCGGCTTGCCGTGGCTTCAATGCCATAACCCGCATATAGACTGGTCGAATATGACTCTCTCCTTCACATCATCCTATTGTGCCATGCAATGTTGCCCTCGAGATACACCGCACGCCGTTCGGGCACCAACGATCCACTCACCACGACCGGCTGCAGATCTATTAGTAGTTCGGGAACAGTCTCAGATAGAAAGAGTTTTGGACGCATTACCGCCGGTTAAGGAATTTCTTGAGGAGGCTTATCGATCGCCATATGTGGAAGACTGGTTCGAGGAAGACGAGGGATACGAGTCTGTTACCAGTAAAGACGAATTAGACATTGAAACAACACTTACACCGGGTATGAATCATTATCGCACAAGAACTTGTAACGGAGGTCCTTGTACGCAAGCTCAGATGATAGGCAATCTCCCGAATACACATGCAGTTCCAGTAGAAAAAATGGCCGGTCAACGCAGACAACGAATCAATCCCAAAGCGTGGTCATCTACCGCCACTTTCAGTGCCAATACCAGAAGTGCAGCCACCTTTATTAAGCCCAAACATGGAGGATATTAGTTGGCTACAGGCCTCGAGTTTTGTTTCTTTCTGTCGACAGGATAATGTTCGTGCAATGAGGATTACTTGGGACGAACTTGATCAGGCAGCAGAACGTCGGACTACAAACAGTAGGGAATCTCTCAATACAACCACTTTACTACAAACAGTTCATCTCAACGAAGAAGAATACAGAGATATCCTGCTCGGTGAAGGGGATCTAGCTAAAACCCTATCTCAACTACCACCACACTTACATGATTTTGTTTACGACTGTTACAAGCCGGCTCACTTGCGCAAGATCTCGGAGGCAGATGTCTCTAAGTTTCTAACTGGAAAACCCGAACTCAGTGATGCGGAGATTCGACAAAAGCTTCCCCTCTGGTTGCAAGACAAGCTACCCGCATTCCTTCCGCGTCTCATGCGGACACTCTTCCACCACGTCGAGCATGGGATCATAAGATTGAGCTGATGCCTGGAAAGGAGCCACCATACTTTAAGAACCGCCCATTATCACCATTGGAGCTCGAAGTTGTACGTAAGTGGATTGACGACAACCTTAGTAAAGGCTTTATTCGGGAATCAAGATCACGTAGTGCTTGCACCCTTGCTTTTAGCTGCTAAGCCAGGTGGCGGCGTACGCATATGTCAAGATTATCGAGGATTAAATAATGTCACAATAAAGAATCGTTATCCACTCCCTATCGTTCGCGAAACTCTGGATGCTCTTTGTAATGCTACAGTATATACAAAACTGGATATCATTGCCGCTTTCAATAAACTCCGTATTGCAGAAGGTGATGAATGGAAGACAGCTTTTATTACCCGTTTCGGTCTTTTCGAGTCACTCGTTATGCCCTTTGGCCTTTGCAATGCACCAGCATCCTTCCAACATTATATCAACCATACTCTGTTTAACGAACTGGACAAATATTGCACAGCGTATCTGGACGATGTTCTCGTATACTCGGCGACGACAAATCGGAGCACAGAGAGCATGTTCGAACTATAGTACAAAAGTTGGCAGATTCTGGACTACAGATTGATATAAACAAGTGCGAATTCGAGGACTGTTTCTACCCGCTATCTAGGGTTGATAATTACAACAAACGGTATACAGATGGACCCTGAAAAGGTCACTGCAATCACGTCCTGGGAACAGCCACTTTCAGTGAAAGATCTACAACGCTTTTTTGGGGTTTGCCAATTTCTACCGACGATTTATAAAAGGACTTTTCAAAGATATGCCGGCCTCTCAATGACTTATTACGCAAAGACATTGGCTGGATTTGGGACGCTTCACATAGAGATGCTTTCGCTACGCTCAAGGATGCATTCATAACAGCGCCGGTTCTTGCATATTTTGATCACAACAAGCGGACGTCCTGGAAACGGACGCTTCAGATTGGGCATCAGAGGAGTACTTTCTCAATACGATTCCGATGGCCTTTTACGACCAGTGGCTTATTTCTCGGCAAAACACTCTGCAGCAGAATGCAATTATGAGATTTATGATAAGGAGCTTCTCGCAATCATCAAGTCTATGGAGGAGTGGCGACCAGAGCTTCAAGGTTCGCAGCAGGAATTTGAGATTCTCACTGATCACAAGAACCTGGAGTACTTCACTACAACGAAGGCTCTAAACCAACGACAAGTCCGCTGGTCTGAGTTCCTCTCTCATTATAACTTCCGTATAGTCTATCGACCAGGGTCTTAAGGCTATTCGACCAGACGCTTTGAGCCGAAAGAGGGAGGATAGACCAAACTTTGCGACTGGAGACGACGAACGCTTGAAGAACAGGGAGCGCATAGTTTTACCAGCAGACAAATTCGACATTGACCTTTATAATGAACTGAAAGCTGGTATTCACTTAGCACCAACAGACCTTGTAGTACCCGCAGAAGATAAACCAATCGATGAACTAATCGATGACGCCTATAGAAGATCAGATATGGCTCATCAAACTTATTGCAGCAATCGAGGATCATCATGTACGCAAATGCCAGTAGAATTCAGGAAAAACACTTCGAGTTGCTATGCAAGACTGCTATGTAGCAAATAATAGGATTTATTATCGAGAGAGATTATGGATTCCACCAGACGATGAGTTAAAAGTACAAATCATCTATAGGATGCACTCGTCTGGCCCAGCTGGGCATCCAGGTCGGACTAAAACAATCGACCTCGTCTCTCGCACATATTTGTGGCCACAAATGCACCAGGAGATTGCTTCATACGTGCAAGCATGCGAGCTCTGTACGCGCACAAAAAGTCATCAAGGTCGCCCCCACCCGGATTCCTACGCCCATTACCAGTCCCCTTTCGAGCCTGGTCTGATATATCGATAGATTATATTACACCGCTTCCAGATTGTGCTTATTATGATTCCACATACAAGCATATTCTAGTTGTCGTTTGTCGATTGACTAAAAATGAGACACTTCATAGGGGTTAGAACGCTTACAACAGAAGAGCTTGTTGATGTCTTTTATCAGCCGGCATCTATACCTTACATGGCCTACCAGATAACATCATCTCCGATCGTGGTACACAGTTCGTATCCGGTTTCTGGTCTCAATTAGCTGAACGACTAGCTGTAACTCTCCGGCACTCTTCAGCATTCCACCCGCAAACAGATGGGCAAAACGGAACGAATAAATTCTGTTCTCGAGCAATATTTACGAGCCTTCGTGAATTTTCATCAGGACGATTGGATGCAGTGGTTGCCTCTTGCTGAATTCGCATCGAACAATATGACTTCGGAGACCACCGGCTGCTCGCCATTCTTTTTCTAATTATGGGTTTTAATCCACACATTGGCGTAGAGCCTAGCAAACCTTGCCCGCCGGATATGACTATAGCACAGAAACGGGAGTTTTTCAAGGGCAATAAGACGGCGGACAGAATGGAAAGAATTCTGTCACAACTACAAGCTCTCGCTAGGCAAGCAGTCACGATATATGAAGAAAACGCAAACCGGCATCGTATCGACTCACCACGCTATTGTATAGGCCAAAAGGTGTTTGTAAACGCTAAGAACATGAAAACCTCTCGGAAGGCAAAGAAAATCGGATAATCGGTGGATAGGGCCGTATGAGATTATAAAAGTTTATCCTCGTTCCTGTCTTGTTCAATTGCCAGACAACGTTCGGATATTTCCTGTTTTTCACCATTCGTTACTCACTCCTGCAATCGACAGAATACGTTTCCCAGCACAGGCTATAATTAACGAATCAGAGTCAACTACCATTAGAGATAGGATCCTCGAAAGGGAAGACGGCGAGAGTGAGCCAGTACAGAAATGGATCTTTGAAGCAGTTATAGATAATCATAATGAAGACGGTCATCATTATCTAGTCAAATGGAAGCATTATGCTCCTACTTGGCAACCAGCAGCAGACTTGAAAGGGAACGAAAAAACTATTGGCAGAGTATCATCGCACATACCCTGAAAAGCCCGGCCCACCAAGATGGGTATTGGATGACCCTGAAGCTAAAGCAATCCTGTCACCGACACTAGAACGCTCAGAGAAGGTACAGGGAGTTCGAAGATCGACTCGCGAAAGAAAAGCCAGATCAGTGTGAAGCATCTGAGCTATTAATTCGGCAGATTCGACTATTCATTTAATTTATACATAATGGTAAGCTGTACAGTGGATTTAGTTTGCTTGGGACAAGCAAGCCCTTGAGGGGGGTACTGTCACGGGTTCAATACGTAGTTATGTGGATGCCTTAGGCATCCACCCTCCATATAGTCGGCGTCTCTCCGCCTCCTTCTTCACTCCTTGTAGAATATCATACATCTTACCTAGTACCTATCTCTTGCACCGTGATAACTCTATATTTGCGAATTTTGAAAGAGGAGTCGTTGTTGAACTTGTATATCCAAAAAGACTGATTCGACAGTATAAGTTGCTATAACAGATCCGATCTACTAGGTTTCGAAGATTTTTGTTGCAGACAGCTGAACTCCACGCAAAAGATTTGAAATAATGGTCACAATCGATGTCACGGTCGTCAATTCCATACTGGAAAGTTCGTAGAAGCATTCGATATAGACCAGCACGGTTTAAACATTCGTAAAAGCAACTGTAATCGCGAGTACCCTGGTATCTTGGCAGCTACACATAACCTTGCATATAGTCTGATGAGATGAAGGGACTTAGTAAATCCGAGGGATTATTTAGACAAGTTATCAAAGCAAAAAAGGAAGTTTGAATACGAGAGTAGAGGAACCCTATCAAGTATCTCCACTCTTTCCCGGGTCCTCCACAACATAAGGATACTTTGGAACGCAGCCACAGACAGTCCAAAGATATCTATAGAATGGGATAAAAACACCAAAGCATACATTTTAGGGTTAAGTCACACACACTCACGAAAAAAAAAAGGTGCCCCGAAGCCCTCCCATATTATAAAGATATCTAAAAGCTATTTCTGATGATATCAGGGCCTGGAAGTCCCAGAATCCCAAATTCCGAACATATGGGGTGCATGCAGGTAGGAAAAAAGCTCGAATACTAATTTCAAAGCGAACAGACAAAAGAAAATAGCACCTCATCCGCAACTCAAGCTTTCGACCCCCAACGCGATGGACAGTCTGAACACTCTAGATTTGATGAAGCATCTGATCTTAAACAAGATGCCCAATCTGAACATCTTGAGCACAATGGCTAATTCAGTGTATTCATTTCCGGAGAAATTTTACACGAGCCTGTGGACGAGAATCGAGCATGGAGCATAGAGCAAGTAATTTACTCAACTCCTACACAGCCCTACGGTACCAGCATTCTGTGAAACTCCATATAATCCTACTAGTACTGATTTTTGCCAACATATAGTGAGTCAAGGAGTTTATGTGTATATGCTATTATAATAGTATAATATAGTTTTTAAATATTATTGGTTAACCATTTTTTATAAATGGTTATATTCTATAATTGGATTCTTCAATTTTAACTTTTTAATTTTTAACTTTTCAACATTAGTTCTTTGATTCCTTTTCAATCTTAATAATCATAGTAAGTAACTTTATCAAAGTAAGTTCAAGTAAGGTAAATAAATTGCTTTTTTCATTTAGCTTTTGCCCCCCTATTCCATTTCGCTTCTTTATTCTCTTCCATTTCATTTCTTATTTCAGCAATTTCAAATTCTGAATAGCTTCAATAACAACAACAACAAGAACAACAACAACAACAATAATAATAATAATACTAAAAATTCAACGTTTCTTCAAAATATACCAAATACAAGTTAGCGCTAACATAAATTTCGCATATTTCACGCAAAAATGTCCCTCGTACTCGAAGCATTTGTATAGAAAAGCAGTGATATACACTTGATACATCTGTATATTGCACGTCGAAAAAATTCTAGAATCTTACTACCCTAAGGAGAGGGATCAAGAACAGGAACTGGTTATCAGGACGAGTGGTTTTATAGACGTATCCAGCGGCGGGAAATAGGAGAAAGGGGTCACGCAGGCGCCAACACGGCGCAGGAGAAGGAGAGATTGGAGGGAGATGCAAGTTCCGAAAGTTCAGAAGAACACTCCAGTGTGCATGGGGTAGAAAACCATGGAAGGCTAAGAAAACTGGACATCGTTGAAACATTAGAGAGAAATGAAACCTTGTAATTTTCCAAAAAAAAAAAAAAAAAGAAAAAAAAAAAAAAAGATGACTTCCCACGTGAAACTGATTTCGATACTATTTTCCCTATCTTTCTGTAGGTGTGTATGTTCATGAGGGTGGAATATCCAATATGGTGCAAATGTATGGTGTTTTTCACTTTCCATCCCCACGTATACCTAATGAGTCATGAGCTAAACTACGTGAATATATGCTTACAACCCATCCATTCCCCATCTCCCATTTTTCATAAATGCTATCTTCCATCCCTATAAACTCTATCATCTACACTTATAATCCCCAAGGACTTAACTCCATCGGCATTTACGCTCAGATACTCGAGTCTTGCGAATCCTCTCTGGAGATAATATATACGCACTACTCTCAACACCGACCTCTTGGCACGATCATGAATTACCGAAATCATTTAAATCAAGAGAAAAACGAAAAAATATTTTCAAAGTCACTTCCAACAGGAACAAAAAAACTTCGAAGAGTGCATTCAAAGTATCAACAACAGCAAAACACAACACAACACAACACAACACCCGTTACACAAAAGTCCTCGACTAAACCAATGCAACCCCTATCTTAACAATGCAGAAATGAGTGCTAGGTTGTGGGATGATCTGAGAATAAGCCATGAAGGATATTCTATAGAGCATCTCACCACCTCGGCGAAAAAGATGTAAAAATAATTTCTTCCCCGGAAAAGAAACATTAACCATCATCATTTGTCACCTCACAGCTTCAAAACTTCACAGCTTCTCCACAAACACCATCTCTACCCCTTCTACCTACCACACAAAAACCATTGAGGACTCTACACTACAAGTATCCGTCAGCGTAGCGCTCTAACTACTACTACTACTGGTCGAGAAAGTGGGTATGGGGCCTCCCGGAAACGTCCCATTTGGAAACGTACCATTGGGCGGTGGACCACCTGGTCCGCCTCCAGGTCCACCTCCACCCCCTTCAACGGGAACTCCACCATCGGAAGTGAGGGCTGCAGCTGCTTGAATGGAGCCGGCGCGGGTAGGGTCGATACCGAAGGCGATCCAGCCGAAGATGCCGGCGGAGAGCGAGGAGCCAAGGAGAGAGTATTCGATGACGGGGTCGCCGAGGGCGGCTTCTTGAACTGGATTGGTGGGAGGGGAGTTAGTAGGGGGATGTTTTGAGGGGAGGAACTTGTATTAAATGTAGAAGATAAAATGTGAAATATGAGTTTAGAATAATAGATGTAAAAACAAGGAAAAAAAATAAGACAATTATGCTTACGGAAAATACCGTCATTGGCATTGGTGGTTGAGCCAGGATTGGGGTTAGTGGAGTATGGGGTAAGTGCTTCGATTTGTGTAGAAAGAGAGGTATCAAGAAAGATTTGACCAATGTGCGAGACAGTTGAGCCTTGGTAGGTACCATTGGCAAAGATGCTGGAAATTGAAGGATTAGTATTGGGTTGATCCAAAAAGTATTGCTTGAATGAGAAAGAAGGAAAAGTGATGGGCTTACGTTCCGCCAACATGAGTAGCAACATGAATATGTTGAGTTCTTCCTTGATAATGTCCCGGGTAGAATGCGGTAAACTGAGTAGCACCTTCTGATCCAGTCGATTGAATACCTCTCGCATATGTAGCATTGATGTTACTTGGTGAAGAAGCATCGGTAATACCACTGTATACGCCAGTACTGTTTGCATACCAGAAATCAATGTAAATGTTTGGGACTGGTTCACAGGTTGAGGTATCAATGACCTCGATATCAAGGATAAGATCAATTCCAGTTTGAGTGGCTGTTTCGCGAACATCAGCGCGGACGTATTCACCAGTGACGTAGAAGGGGCCTTCGGTTACTTCCGGGACTAGGATGCAGGTGTTGTTGCCAGTGAAAACGGTAGAGTATGGGTCACTTGGGGAGTATTTAGTTGAGGAGAGATGATTAGTGGCCAAAACAGTGCCAGAATCACGGGCCTCGAGCTCGGGGAGATCACGGAGCTTGATTATGGATGCATCTATTTGGATTATTAGTTTAGCTTGATAGATAGTAAGCGAATGAAGGAATACCAGTAGGAAGACCGCGCTTCGCTCTCTCATTCTTGAGGATCTCATGTCTTCTATCAGCGGTGCGTTGATGGTGCCCCCGGGCTTTGAGCTTTGCGTAACAACTGCTGATATCTCTCTTGTGAAACTCATGACCCTTTGCAATATCAGCAATCTCTTGATTGATGTTGTGCCCTGGATGTGCCTGCACAGCGACCAAGGAGGCCAATATGGGGATCGCAAGACGTGCGAAATGCATGGTGAATAGAATGCTCTGGAGTAAAGAAGTAAATGAGCTTGTAGATTCTTCCGTTTCTACAGGATGATGTCTCCATATATACATATTTTGGCGTGCGTAAGGAAATCTATAGTGAATGATTGCTGATATCACCTCTTCCAACTGTTGGTTTGCAAAAAGACATGAAGTCTTGATGCAGACAGCGCCAAGGCTTAACTGATCTTCCCAAGCAAGGCATACTCAATTCATCCAGATAGGATATACTTTTCCCCCCGCGAACAATATTGATGAAATCAAGTAGGTGATCAATTTGAAATGAAGTGGATATCATCCCAAGAAAAGGGGTACACGCGTTCAATCGATTTGGATTGGACATGAGGATATATATCCAATACAGGAGGCCTGAAATGCATCTAGAATCTTCGGTATACCTGCCAAAATTATGTATAATTGAGATTCTCTATGCTTGTCCAACAGAAAGTGCCATCTTGGCGATGGAGAGGAAAATGAAAGACTTATACAATTCGTCATCTCTGAACAGTAATGAGAGAACATTGATTGGAAATATCACTCCAGGATCTTATTCCATCATCGGAGAAATAATATCTCAATTGGAAGGTAGCAGAAACAGTCTCTTGGTGATTGCCCATAGAGGGTATTTGGTGCGATAAAGAGAACTTGGCAACTGAAATATTGAAGGTCGTATGATTGTTCAAGAATTGAATTACGCAAGCATACAACAGATATGAAACGGTCTTTGGTTTGTTCATGATTAGCCGCGCAGAGTGAAAAAACTGCCGGCAGATGTAGGACTTTCTGTCGAGGAATATATGAGATGCTATAGAGTGCTGACGAGGCCCTCTAGGATGCTAATCTGAGTTGATACTTGCACTCAATGTAGGGTTGTCATAAAGATGGTACAACACTGGCTGCACCTACGCATATTGGAGTAGCATCCGGCAAAATGCTCATATATGATCTAGATCTTCTCTAGCTATAGGACAATCTTTTAGGTCAAGACTTAACAATTCTGATGCTATTCTACAAGTGTTCTAGATGGGAAATAATGTAGATCTTCATGTGATATTGCAAATCAGTCCATTCTGACCCAAATAAACAGAAAATACAAACAAGATGTTGGTTTGGTGACAAAAAAGAAAGCATGAACAGATCAACGTCAACTCCAACAATCAGCCACTGAACCAACCAACAATATCCGACAATCAACCGAATCCACCACAATGCCCAAAAAGAAAAAGAAAACAAAACAATTTTCACATCAGAGATAAACCTCTAAAAATCCCCAATACAGAAAACAAAAAATTTCAAAAAGTCAATCAATGCAGGAGGTATTGAACCACACCCGATTTGAACGGATAACCTTTCGATCTGGAGTCGAACGCGCTACCGTTGCGCCAGCGGTCCTATTGATATGTAAGAAAGGCTTTTGTCACAATCTATATTGGAAATACAATGAGGGAAAGGTGACTGGGCCGAGGTTCAAGAAGATATAGGCACGTGAAGAAGTGGATTATGCGTCCAACATTGGTCTTATCGTCATACTTATTGAGAATTATTATTCAAGCTGGAATTGGGTGAACCGTGTCAATTGATCAATGAAGTAGCTAAAGATTTAAGGGCGTTTGCTTGGTTTTTTCTGGGGGTTTTTTTTTACAGTCGCTAGTTTTTTGTTCATGGCAAAATCTCCTTGTGAGTATGTACCATTACTTGTGTTCCTACCGATACTAATCTTCCTTCTTTATATAATTGGAGTGATAGATACTGTATACAAAACATCAGTTTTATGGATTCAAAGCAAGGAGTGTGGAATAGTGCGGAGAAATCATATATCAAGAAACAATGTTTATGAAAGAGCGTACCATCTCACTAAATATTCAGAGCACTAGATAGTCCATAAAATATTCTCTCTCTGTCGTCCCCAGATCTTATTCTAGATTCCTCAAAATCAAGTTTCTCGATAAGTCTTAAGAAACTCTGATGAAGATTGTTCACGACCTAAGATACCAAGGTCAACATCAACACGAAAACCTGTAGTCCTGCAACAACAAAACCCCCCCTTCTCAGATTCATTATACGTACTCTATGCCATCCACCAAACTGCGTCCTCGACTATCAGTTTTTCCTGAAATCCGGCTATTGATATATTAGGTAGACATCTGTTCATGTTACATGTTTGAAAAATTGGCATGGGGTTTTTATCGGTGTCAAAATTGATTCCAGGCCTTCGGAGCTTTAGATGGTCTCGGAAAATTCTTTCAGATGGATCGAGAATCGGGATGGATTGAACTTGGGTAATCCAGAATTGGGAATCCACTGTCAGAATCGAAAAAAAATGTAAACTCATCTTCAAGGTTGTAATCGATATGTATATATGTATATATGTGCCTATATATGTATTGGTTGGTGGTGAAAACGTAAGGGTACTGATATTGGTAGAGAACTGCACTCGGGTACAGCTCGTTGTCGGATTATTCCCTAATATTCTGATATCGGATCTAAAACTTGCCTAGCCTTACTTATATAAAAAGAACTTTCACAAATACATAGGGATAAGAGATCGAATTTACGAAGGGTATGGCTGCCACATGGCTGCATAATCTCATCCTTATTTCTTGTTGATCTTATGAATCTTGTGGATCTCCGCTAAAGATCTTTCGATACTTTAAAGGTTTTCATCCTCTTACTTAACACTCATTGGTAACCGTGAGGCTCACAAGGAGCTCCCGAGTACAAAAGTAATGTCCAGGAGGGGTGGGGTAAGAAAGCTAATATCAAAGAGCGAAGACATTTCTGTGCACAATCCCTGGGGAAAATTCAGCTACTTAGGAATATCGATACGAACACGGCTGGATAGAAGTGCGCAAAAGTATATACAGCAGAACAATGTATCCTTGAATATATTACAGCGTCACGGCTATAAACCATTCAGAAGCCATAATATCGGAACAGGGGTAGCATTTTGATCTGATATGATTGAAGACTGAGGTTGCCAACTCGTCTGCCCAGCGCTCATGACTCTTAAAGCTCGTTAATCATGACTTTAAAGCTCAGAGCTCTGATGTCAGCTGGGCCGATAAAGAGATTGCTGTTATAGTACCTGATAATTAATGCCACTAGTCGTAAGCAAGCATATCCTTACTTGAAGTCTGAAGATCGCATACTAGCCCCGCCACTTGATACTCGTCACAGAAAGTCAGGGGAGTACCTGGCTGATCATCCTCATATGAAGAAGTCCACCTGCCTCGGCGCACATGGTTTTCGTCCCTTCAAATGTGCCGTTGCGTTATGGTCGTCGGCTAGAGAGAGAATGCTTGCTGGGAACCTTGGGAGACCTCTAGATCCTGCAAAAACTCTTCATCAATCTTGAGGAAATCTTGAGGCAGGAAGACTCGATCATTTGGAGACTTCCAGGCTATGGAATGAAATTCGAATTCTCTTTCAAGTCGACATCTTTGTATACGCTTAGTTGAACCATTACTAAATGATTTGACACGCGTGGAGTCAGAATCTTGTTGAAATTTTGACGTGCTGCTTTCTAAAAGTGGACTCGATAAAGTTTGATGAATTAATCGCTTGTTAACGCCATGATGGAAATTTCAAATATTATCTGCGAATTGGCATTAAATTGATAAACAAGTCTCGTTGGTATAGTTTGGTCAATGCATACACAGTATTAGTGTCGTGAGACCGTGATACAAACGGGAGTACCGGTGTACAGTTTTTGATAGTGTAAACCTCCTGCTGTCATTGAGATTGACAGGTGTTGGAAGTGATCATGTTTAAGACTAGAATCTCGAGATGAAGGTTCAGGCGACTAGTTTTAAGGCTCAGGCAAAACCGCATCAAGTTCTTTGATCGTAGATTTTGAGTGATATATATAGTGTATACCTGTTCACATGTTAATATAAAAAATTCGGGTGGTGCGATTTGAAGCCAGTATCAAGTAGATAACAGGACCGGGCACTTTTCGAGCCCACTGTTGATACTTTCTATTCAGAATGAAAAAGGTCCCGCTCGACTCCCGGACCAACAGTTGAACAACGGTTATATTGATATTGATTTTGTCGGTTACGGTTCGAAAATATATATTGTTCCGATGAGCCAGTCTTCATTTGTATCGCAATTTGCGATCAAAATCAAACACATGCAGGGGCCAAAGAAACATCTAATAAGGTTTGGCTGCAGTTTCCATTTCCAGTCGATTGGTTTTGTATTGAACCATCTTAATATCCAACAATTAAGTATAACTCCACTCGAATCCGGGAAATTTGATTGACTGCCGATGAAAATAACAACAGGAAACAGTGCATTAGAGTGAGTGATATGACCCACACATAAGTTACACCAAAGCCACATGTGCGGAGCTTCAATTGTGCTTATGCTGCAAGTCTCATGTGCCTGTGCCTGTGCCTGTGCCTGTGCTTGTGCTCGTGCTTGTGCTCGTGTGTTTGTTCCTGTGCCTGTTCCTTGGATTAAACCCCTGAAAGATGGAGAGATTTCATTTTGTTACACCTGTACGGAGTAATTCAAGAGTGAAAGCGGAAAACCACATTTTGCCCACGATTTTCTTGATCTTTTTGTAGACTGTAGTACTCGTTTGGCGTGTCTGTACATGATTAAAATTTTGTATCATATATCAGAAATTGAGGGGAGATTTGATGGGGAGGAATCCTAGGATACCTGCAGGATTTTGGCTGATGAGGCAAAACTCGAAACGATAATGAGCTGAACCTTAATAGCATTCAATGATGGAGGGACCTGCGAAAAAATAAATGTTGATAAGCTTGTACAATGAATATTAGATAATCGACAAGATATTCGATCAAATCATGAATGAGCCTCTTTGTGAGGAAAAGAAAAGCCTTGGAAGCCCAGATCTGATAGGAAAGGACCTTACTGATAGGGTAATATATCCCCGTAGAGGAACTGACTAAGTGACCAAAGTGAAGGCTATCATGGATGAATCGAAGCGAACTGTTGAGTTTTTCTTTCCCTTTGTGATGATGATGATGATGACGATAAAACTGATTGATTGGATGATAACTGATAAAGCATGGAGAGGGATCTCGGTGTGTTGGTTGGTGTGTTTTGACCTTTTTAACAAAGTTTTGGCTTGCTTGGATTCTTTTCTTTTTTGATTGCTTTTCCGAGAGGAGCTGCTGCAATGCTGCAATACTGCAATACTGCATTACACTAATATATTTTGCGAGTGATAGATCGTAAAGGATGGAATGGGTAGTAGTTTGGTGGTGGTAGTGACGGAGTGGTGGATGGATGGGATGGATGGACGGGATGGATGGATGAAGGGATGGATGGATAGTAGATACCTCGTACGATAAGTAAGCAAGTGAAAGAATACTGAGTAGGTATTATATTATCAAATCACCCTTCGATTTGTCCTTGTTATTTTATTACTGTACCTGTCCTGTACTGAGTGGACGAATAATAAGTGAGCAGGGAAGATGCATACAAACTGTAGGTTACTAGGTAATTCCTCAATGGCCATTCTTCCAATTGTTACCAGTAGAAAGGTTTCTGATATTGCATTTCAAGTTTAATTGTCTTCTTCCTCCGTACAGTATGCATCTTTTTGGTCCATTTCTTTCCCTTTTTATCCATCTCTTTAGTTTCCCCTATTCACTTTACTCTGTATGGGGTGCTCATCTATCAATGTCACGGTCTTAGTATCAATATCAATATTAATATCAATGGGTAATGCCAATGGATACCTAGGTAGGTATCAATATCAATATCAATATCCATATCCAATATTCAATAAGCATTAAGTATCAGATAGGCATTAATGAAAAGCGAGGTATCACGATTGGTTTTAAGATATCTACTAATAATATGGGTATATAATTTTCATCGATTGTGTTAGTGTAATCTTATAATCTTATAATCTTAGATAGTATACATATGGATCCATGGGCGTGTGTATATATAGATATACCTAGGTAGATATAGATATAATATATATACACACACCTATACCTATTATACCTGTCATACCCATATATACACTCATGGATACATTCATGGATACATATACAGACATATCCATATATATATACACCTCTCCATCCATCTAATATAATGATTCGCACAGAGCTGGAGTGCTCCGTGTTCCGTATACCTCCTTCGTACATACGGAATAATAACTCTCACACCAAAAGTAGAACATTCATCAAGTATCTCCATATTATATAATCATCATGGCGCATCATGCTTCTCCCAATCGTTCCAGTCTCCTGAGAACAACCCCACCATTTAATCTTTCATGTTCTTAACCAATTAAATAAACTTCTCATACCCTTTGATTGATCCTTTCCTTCCCTTGAAGTCTTGACTCTCGAGCCATTGATGATTAACGTTCACCCTTTTACAACCAAAACCCAACTCGACCAAGCTATCACTTTTCCCCGACAAGGATTAATGATGTGAGCTTCGGCTTGGAATCCCTTGTTAATTCGCTCTTGACCTTCCGTGCATGCTCCTCTTTTTGTTCCTGTGCCTGTTTTCCCATACTGTCTACCTAGTACCTAGTCCATAGCAAACCACAAACTAACCTTATTCATCGTCTGCATCCGACCTTCCCTTCACTCACATAATTCATTCGTTTCCTTTTCTATCTATCCGTCCTTTCAGTCTTACATTTCGCGACTGCACGACACTCTGCATCTTGCAGAAAGCAGCAGAAAAAGTAGGATCGAAACAAAACAGGTTCTGTTGTCATTGTCGACTGATTCAATCCTGGACGACACACAGGACAAGAAACATTTATTGCACAGAAAAAGGGTCACTGCGAAAACTTGGAAACTTTAGAGGAACTCGGGGCACCAATCAGCTCCAGGCAGTTCTAGAAAAGTGAATGTTCAAAACCGAATGCCTGAACTCGAACTCGAACTCGAACTCGAACTCGAACGATAGAATCAATTCACTGCATACACTCATTTGAAATTTCAACACCTTTTTTTCACCATCACATAGTTGTGTTGGTACCGACAGGATTTTCGACAAATTCTCAACAATCTCTTAATCTTGCTCTCCTCGATGAAAAGGAGCATTCTTGGATTTTACAACTCTGAGAGCTTCAACAGTTCATAATATCTTGCAGCAATGTCTCCATCTCTCACGAGTTCAGCGAACTTCCTTCGACCCAGGACTAGAGACCGTGGTGATGAGCGTCCCAGTACTCGAGAAAATAACCAGGATCATAACCTCATAATCCCCAGCCGAACTTCCTCCCTCCACTCAAGAATCACACAACCAATTCCTTCTACACTCAATGCCAAGCCTCAAGCACGAACACCAAAGACACTCACCCATGCCTACATGGTATGTGGTGTTGGTAGAGAACCAGCACAATGGGTAAAGGCTCCAGCTCCAGCGCAAGGGAAGATTCAACATATGAAAGGTGCTGTTGGTCAATTTTGGCTGCCCGAGATTTTGGGTAGTAGTCCTAGACTTGAGCAAGATAACGAAATCGCTAGATCTCTTCACTCAGCAATGAGGGTAAGCAAGATAATCCGTCCTCAATGAAATTTTGCTAATGGATGACAGGCATGCTTCCCCCACGATGTCGAAATCTGCACAGGCCGCAGTCAACCTCATTGTGTTCACCATTCCTTCGTCCTCCAACAAGATTCATCACATACTTTATATGGTATTGCCCTACGAGTTTGGTCCCGAGCAGATGAGAAGCGTGCAGAGACAATTCGCGACTTGAGAAGAAGAACGGAATCCGACTTCTATGATTCGGCCGATGAGATCTACTGGATCCCATACTGTTTATCCTTTCTTTCCAGATATCCATTGTACAATTTATTGGGGGATTACCTCAGAGGCATGTGGATTCATTGGAATAAAGCCACTAACCTTTTTCATGCTGAAGAGGTCTCGAGAATATTGAGTTTCCCGGCTCCTAGACTCAATGATCTCGTGCGTATCGACATGAAGGATTACGCACTTTGTTACCAATTTCCATCTTCTCCAACAGGCTTCCAGAACTTTGCCATGTGGCCATTGTTCTCTTGCTTATCTATCCCTAACATTGTCGGAGTAGTCGAGGCAGCTTTATCACCCACGCGCCGCATTATCTTCGTTTCTCATTATCCTGCCATGCTGACTGTAGCTTCGGAAACCATTCGATATTTCGTTCGAGTTTATGAGTGGAGTGGTCTTTATGTTCCAGTTGTTCATGCAAGACATGCCCAAGAGCTTGTTCAGGAACCTGGACCATATATTCTAGGAATTACTGCAGAATGCCGATCTCTATTCACTGCGCCTACAGATGCCTTGGTTGTGGACTTGGATCGAAACTTCGTTCTAACATCTAGCCCGCCTACCGCTTTGACCGCTGGCCAACGCACAAAGATGGTCAATCGTATTACTCAAGCTCTCAACGGTGATGTAACACCTTCCGGTGTACCACAACATCTTCGTTCGGCTTACGGTGGTGGGAAATTGATTCCAGCTGGTCAAATCATTGTCATGCGCGGAGAAGTTGAGTCTATCCAAGACCCAGAATGGTGGAACCAGGATGCTACCATGGCCGTGATGGATCACGTTTGTGAGAAGATGGTGAGTAAATTATGGCTTTGGTCTTTCTAAAAATATACTAACTTTCTTCAGGGACGAAATAGCGGGATCAAGGCTGTTTTTGGAGGAGCTCAGAAGAAACCTCTTATGACCAAGGTTTCCATGAGACATCTGAACGAGATTGTACGCGAGAGAAAACCAATACTCTAGAGATGCGCTTGAGGCTTGGCAAGACTTTATCAATCTCAAGGGCCGCATGGATACAGAACTTGGCAAGGTTACCAAGCGAAACAACTTCTTGGTTGAAGAACTTGAAAGCTGGAAGCAACAATTTCTTAAATTCCAAGCATTTGCTGAGCAACTTACGAAGGAAACTCAAGATCTCAAGGTTAAGATCGAAACCCCACAAGCGAGAGAACAGACGCCTCACAGGTCTTATTGACCAGCAGAAGGATGACGCAGCTCGTCTTAACACTCGCCTTGCTGGTACAGAGAAGCAGCGTGATGATGCTCTTGAAGCGCTTGTTCTTCAACAGGAAATTGCTGAAGAGCTCGAGCGTGAACGTAAGCGCAATAAGAAAGAACTTGCGGAGCTTCAACGCACCAACTCCACCCTTCTCCGACAACGGGATGAGGCACAACGTGTTGTATTACATTTGCGCAGTCTTATCGGCGGCCAGTCTCATCACTTGGAGCACTTGGTTCGCACGATCCAGAAGAGTCCAGATATGACCGAATATCTTGATGCTGAGTTTGACCAAGAGGATGCTGATAATATGGGCGATATTATCGAGGAAAGCAAGACTGAGGGTAAGAGATCTGCATCAAGAGGACCCTCTGAGCGTGGATCATCTCGTGCATCATCTCGTACACCATCTCGTTCACAGGGATTCAACCGATCTGCCGATGACATGACTCCGGAGATGGAGGCAAGATTGGTTGGCAGTGTGCGAAATAGCAAACGTTATAGTGCAATCAGCATTGCAGATGTTGCAGATCGTCATCTTCGGGACAAGACTGATGCTATCGCTCACATTATCCGAAACATTAGCGACCAATGCGCAGCTGCTGTAGAAGGTCTCATGATGGCCCATGATGCTGATGCCGAAGCGGAGGAACTTGCTATGAGAGAGAAGCAGAGAAGACATCGTGAAAGCAATCTTTCAACTATGACCAGTGATGGCGAACAATCAGGCGAAGACAGCATGCTCCACCCAAGTGGACGTCCTTCCAGCGTTCCTCCAACTCCAGATCTTAGCCACAGATCAAGCACAGCTATGTCTATCGCTAGTTCCGTCACTACACCCGAAAGACATAGCCAACAATACCATGTTAGAGACGATCTACCTACTAAGATTATCGAAGATAGTGACGAGGATCTCGGTGGTAGAAGTGATACCGGAAGTATGCGCCACAGCTTGAATGGAAAGCCAGCATTGCTCCACCGACCTGCAGGTGCTCGAATAAGTGCTCTAGGTGGTCATTAGCCACTACAGCCATTAATGCTCTTGAAGAAACTTGGAATGGAAGAAGCTTCATAGCATTAATTTTACCGCAACCCTACCACCTCTCTCTACCTACTCGATCTCACTTTATATTCCACCCAGCTCACCTTCGAAGGGGGCGTTTAAATGGAGAGGCAATATCTTTCGATGTTTTGCTACTGGGTTTAGCTGCTAGACACTCACCATCACAATTTTTATAGCACTTTTAGTTTTTTTTGTAAGTATGAACTTTTGACTTGGATCCTCTTGAGATGGATTTCTTTTCTTTTTCTTACTGGGGTTTGGGGATTGATGGATGGATGGATGGGACAAGAGATATCAATTCTTAGGTTGATGCAAGAGGGCTGCCGGCCGTGGTTGGATGGATAGATGGGATGATATGTCCTGTGATCTTGTACTCTTTTTCTTTTCTTTTTCTTTTTCTTTTTGTAAGATGGAGCGATGGAGCGAGCGAATTGAGAATAATACCCGATGTGATCAGTCAGTTAGTTGGTTAGTTGCATGGTTGCATGGTTGCATGTAACACGCAATAAGGAATGGCATTTAAGAGAAGAGGGGAAGAGAGTGGCAGTAGAACAGTTGAATAAAATCTTTTAAACGTAAAAATGTATATCGCGTGGTCTTATGCAATGTGATGCGATGGAGATTCTAAGTGCTGAAGTGAATAGTCAGTGGTTAGAAGAGTGAGGGGGTTTTTGGGTTTGGGGTATGAAGTTGGAGAGAGCATTCCTTGTGTTGGAGGGTGTGGGTAGTTATAGTGTACGTACATTCCTCGAGAAGGGGAGGATTTGATTGTTATTTAAAAGGAATACCTATTCGGTATATCAAGGTGAAATTTGGAACTTGGAACTTGGAGATTGTTCTTGAGCAGGCAAAGGACTCTTTCTAGGAAGAGAGTAGATTGCCTGACCTTGACGGGTTCTACTTGAGCAATTACGACACTTGAGTAATTTATCTGGGAAAATCTGGTGAATTGTTTGAAGAGAAGGAATAAGGCTATAGATACTTTCTGCTAAGTCGATGAAAATGCAGCTTCTTCTATACCTATTTATATGTATACATATGTTCACGCTGAGGTAATGTTAATCGCCGGATGGAAGCTGATCTATGATGGCAGTATTTACTTTTTGATTCGGCTTTTGGTCGAAGCACTATCTCGTATTCATCTTTCTCCGGAAAACTTGAAGTACCAATCAATAGAGGTCACCGGGAGCTGTACTTTGCGACCTGTAGCTTTTCCAAAAACTTCAATACTCTTGCATGATCGCCCGGATATTCATTATCATAGTTTATAATACCTCATGTAGAATCATTCAATGAATACTAGATGAATTGAAGTCAGTCATTGCGAGGACAAAGGTATATCGAGCGTTGGAAGTTGGAAAGTACGCAGATTACATAATCAAAACGTGGAGTAAAATTATATCCTTTTTGATTTTGTATCACGATTATTAACTTCAAGCTCAACTCTGATACATGTGAAGTGTCTTGTACGCAATTTATATGAGAAAATGGAAGCGAACACTATACCCTTGCCCAAAAGCAAGCGCCCCCCAAAACCAAAACCTCAAAACCCTATTGAATCCACCATCCGATCTTTTTTCCAAACACTCCCTCCTGCTTTGTTTTTGGAAAATCTCGGCCTCGATCGACTCACTTATTACTTCGTCTCCTAAACGCTGGGTGATATATTTGCCCATGCTTCTCCTGCCCTCTGGATCATTTTCCGCGCCGCACTGGACCTCACTCCTCTCTCTTATCACCCCCGCTCAAAAAGCCAATCTCTTTACACAGCTCCTTCAGAGCGTATCCAAAAAAGGAAGGCAAGAAACTTACGCATCTCGCCATCAATGCCGGGATACCCCTCCATGAAAAGGAAAAGGGCGGAGAAAATGAAAATGTGAAGGAAGCAGAAAAATAGATTGAGAAGTCCCAGTGGATTGCTCATGTTGCACGGAGATTTTCGGGCCTGATTTCAAGGGTGATGAACCATCGGAAAAAGATTTCGAAGAGGCGTTTTGGGGTGAGTACTAAACAAAATGGGATTGAACAGGTTTGGGCACCGAGGTGGACAATGTTTAGTAGGGGGAATGTGAAGGAGAAGGCCAGGTTATTGGGGTTTCATGATAGTGGTGAGTTGGCTAGCACGAACGGGAAGGAGATAGGGAAGGGGGAGCGGGAGGGCTGGACGGCGGTGGATTTGTATGCGGGGATTGGATATATTTGTTTTTAGTTATGTTAGGATGGGTGTGGGAGGGTAGTGGGTTGGGAGTTGAATGGGTGGAGTGTTGAGGGATTGAGGAGGGGCGCGGTGGCTAATGGGTGGGGGATTAAGGTTGTGAGGAAGGGTGAGGTGATCGAAGAGATCGGGGGTGAAAGGATTGTAGTGTTCTTGGAGAGTAATGTGGAGGCGGAACGGAGGTTGGAAAACATCAAGGGCCTTGGGACAGTGAAACACGTGAATTGTGGTTTCTTGCCAACAAGCGAACCTACGTGGAGAAGCGCTATGGATATTTTGGGCGAGAATGGATGGTTACATTTACACGAGAATGTTGGGGTTGCAGAGGTGGAAGGAAGGAAGGTGGGAGATTGAACAAATGTTCCAAACCTGGCTCAAGGAACGTGTTGATGAGAGGAAAGTTGCGGTTGAGCATGTCGAATTTGTCAAGACTTTTGCTCCAGATGTTTGGCATTGTGTTTTTTTGACGTCTATATCAGTAAATAAAATACAGAAAGTATGACGTCCAACTACTGTGGCCTTTCCGATCTCATAAAATGGTAACGTGATTAGTTGTTGGGTTAGCTAAGGTGCGGAAGCTACAGTAGCGCTTCCCACACAACATAATTACTCATTCTTCTCATACCCAAATATAACTCTCTCAAACTTCCACATTTTATCGCCTACAGAAATCTTCCAAAGTTTGGCATCGGTCAGATTCGTAGCCTACCTCCATCGAATGGACAGAAAACCCCGAATCAATTTCACTACAACTGCATCTCAACTCCAGTATCCAGCCCTACGGAGTCGCTACAATGGAAGCAATCAAGAATGTCAATCCTAACGACATATCCGTTGGGCCTTTGGCGCCGAACTTTTCCTTGCGGTTTTGGTGGTAAAGTATCTCCGCTGGAGGCACCAAGCATTTCGAAATCACGGCTGGTAGATAACTCGCATCATTCAATTATAATCTTCTATGACAGCATCAATCTTCTCGGAAATATCTTACAATATATGTTCACCCAGGGATTGGGGATGCTACATGGAGAGCAGGGAGAGCAACAAAGGGCTCGTTCCTGAATTAAGCGATGCGAGACAGTGGCGGAAGCGCGCAGTCAACTGCAGGGAAGCCGCGCAGAATAAAATGTTACTCGACAGACAGTGTTCGGACATCGAAATCGGGGGGAGTTTGGGGAATCGTACGAGAGCTAGCATAAACAACTTAGCCTCTAGGAAATGGTTAAAAAGATACGCACATTAACCTTCGACTCTTCGACTCCTAACACTTCAAGCTCGGAGACGAACGGGCTGGCTTAAAAGATGTTTTTACCAATCGACAAAAAGGAGAGGATGGGCAACGGGGAAATTCGCCCCACCTATATCACGCGCGGAAAAAACTCCATTCCTTCCGCCCCCCTTGAAACTGTCATCGAAATCGCTTAAACACCCATGTTAGAGAAATTCCCGACATTTATCTATTGAGCGTCGTACCGACCGCTGTATCACAATCGCATTCGGATGAGTTGGGTGTTTGAGTAACGATACTGGTGCCCTCATATCCAAGAGCATAGCTGCAATAAAATCCTATTTCTGAGGGAATTTTCCTTAGAGGTACCTGAGTGGGTTTTGCCATTTTGAATGCAGATTTTTGCCCCTTTCTTCTTTGCATTAAGAGAATTTCATATGAATAATTCATCTTGGCCCCGAAGAACCCGCAGAATACGGTTTAAGAAAATCCGTGGTATCTTTTAGCTTTGATCTGGGTAGGAGGGTTATGGGAACGATGAGGTAATGAAGAAGGCTGCCCCCAAAAGATAGTTTTGGAGTCTGAGTAAGATATCTTCGATAGCTTGACTCAAAAGCAAGCAGACAATCAAATTGTATGGGGTTGGGAAAATTAAAGGGTTCTGTAATAACACATGTCTATTCGGCATTGGGTCTAATTATCATTAATCATATCTATACTTTCAACACAACCAATCATTGCTTATCCTTTCTAAACTTATCAGGAATGTTCTTTTCAACAACAGACATCTTGTCCATAGCCGCAACTCTATCGGCTTCATCCTCCAGATCATCGTGTTTCTTGAAATGTTCAATATCCTCCGGATGTATCAGATCCTCTTCCTTGGTATTTTCATCATGGTACCTGCTTCACATTAGTCCAATATTCTCTCACTCCACCTCCTTCCCAATAAGAGGAATAAAACTTACTTTTGCCAATGATGAATCTCATACTCCATCTCAATATCCAATGATGCCCCGGGCCCAATCCAAAATCCGGCAGCAGCCCTCCACCAGCCGAAAACCTATCCCACTCCTCTTTTTCCACATGGCCATTCTCATTGGAATCCATCAACCTCCATATCTCCTTCAACAAGTCATCTTTCTTTTCCTGCGGCACATTCTTTTGCCGTCTCATCTTCCATGCCGTAGAATTTCAATACTTCTGCTGGATCCCACACACCGTTATATTATCGAAGTCGTGCAGCAGCGTGAAGAAGGCGCCCGCATCGAAGTTATCTATACGATGTTCCTCTGTTCTCACATTAGTCATTTGATACAGAATCACTCCAGAGAAGCTAGGAGCGAATAAATTGCGAAAGAATCTCACCGGCCATATGTCTAGTACCCCAATCCGCGTTCGGATCCACGGACAAAGGTTTCTGGTGTGCGACACTTCCATGCGCAACAACCAATCCCACACAAGCCAACAGTCCGCCTATCCTACCCAGTCCCATAGTCATGATCGTAGATTATAGATCGTTAAAAGTGCTTGTAATGAAAGGTGTCTTTCGTCGCAACCAACAATTGAATTATTGACTTAAATCGCATCCCTGAGACGAGGCGCATTGGTAGAACTATGGAATTCAGGGTAAGCTCCGGGGGTCCGACGTAAGTGCAGGGACCAGACATGAGACTAGCTCAAGGCTGGAGCTTTCTTTTTTCTTTGATCGGTATCAGATGCTTTTACATACAAACGAAACCCTTTTATTTTACAACTTCATTCAACGAAATCCATAGTTCCTATTACAACCAGAATACAATTTAACGCAATAATCCAAAACATCCACCAAATGAACCAAGCAACTTCCCTCGTCCTCTCCAACCTCATACCGCGACATTCTGGCGCTCTCCCCCGGAACTTCTCGACCTAACCAGTTCTCTCATTGCCCAATCACGCGTGAAGTGTTCGTTGAATCAAGAGCAGGAGATTGGGCGAACTTATGCTTGTGCCAACCTTGCCTGTGAACGGTATGTTCTCTATGCCTATTGATTGCAATCCGTTTATCGTGTACTAAGTTACACGCAGTCTCAAAACAACATTGAATCTTCCCAAAATCGAGCCCAGACCTCCCGTTCCCCCGAGGGTCTACAAGAAACTCTATGCTTATATTGAGGATTCGCTGGCCAGTGCAACGCCGAGGAAACGTGCGAGGGTTGAGGGCAATGACAGTGGCAATGCGACGCCGAGTAGAAAATCCTCGCTAGCACAAAGACCCCAGAAACGCACCCCAGGTCGAAACGATACGCCGATTAAAATGATCCTCCCCCTTCCCCAGCGCAGCACGCCTTCTAAATCTAAGAGTCCTCGCCAGTTTCCGCACTCCGAAAAAAGGGCTCCAGCATGAAAAGAGAGATGATGCGAAAATTCCTAGATGGGTGGGTGTAGTAGGAAGAGAATTATGTAAGAAACTTGATTTGAAAGAGGCGACCCGCGCATGTGTTGGCTGGGGTGGAGAGCTTGATTTTCCGGAGTGGGAAGGAAAGGAAGGGGAAAGAGACGTTGGAGAGATGGCCAGTGATGATGATGACGGTCTGTTTATTTGTTTGGGGACAGTTGAGGGGGGAGTGACTAGTAGAGATTTCTTGGAGCAATAGATTGAGGGCACTGGGAATTTTGAGGGAGCAAGGAGGGATAAGGAGATGGAGAGGAAAGTTGGGGATGGGGATGGGTTGGGTGGGATTTACCTGACCTGAGAATGAGAGGCACAAGACGCAGAAGATGGAGAGGAAGAAGAGACAGATAACGGGAAGGATGTCAATGAATGGATGGCGGAGATTACCAGTAAAAGCTGCTTGGAAATGGATGGTATCAAAATATTGTTGCGGAAAGCAGCCCGAACGATGAAGATGAAACGAAGACGAAGATGATGAGAGCAAGAAAGAGAAGAGGCATCAGATGATGGAGAAAGGGCCCGTGTTCGGAAACACGAAATGAGATACGGACTCGAAACGATGCGACAGAAGAAAGTGGACTATTTGTCAGAGGATAAAAGAGCTGCGTACAGAGTGTGGGAAAAGAATATGCTAGCTAGGATGCAAGGGAACTCAGAGAGGCCGTCGAGAACGGAGATACGACGAAGATGAAGACATAGAAGAAGTGCTACTTTCCATGAAATGAATGATACCCTTAATGAAGTCATGATGGCTGCGGTTCTTATCTAGCTTGGCAATTAGATGGCCAGAATTTTCATGGCCTTGAAACGTCTTATTGCGACTTCACGTCTTAGGATCATGGTATCAAAATATCTGAGTCTAAAAATTAGACTGAAGCTAATATACTTTACAAACAAAACGTTGATTCAAATTACACCTCTCTCCACAATATTTATCTCGCCCCATCTCCATCTGATAACATCTAGTACCCCCTCCCTCAGGAGTATCGTTATATACCTACCTAGGTATTTAAAAAGTGCCCCCTCAAGATACCCCATAAAGCAAACAGAAGCCACTCCAAACATCAAGCAAAAACATTCCAATCTCATCTCCAAGTTCACACCTAAAGTTCCAAGAATGGGGGAAAAAAAGAAAATGAAGTATAATACCATAAAGAATACCTAAGTAGATGCCGTACATAAAGGCGCCAGTATTGCCACCGGCAAGAACTTCCCTAATCATGTGTTGCATACCTCCAGCCACTACCTATGTGTTGATATTAGAGTATCGATATAAATACAGTTTTCAAACCTTCATTTCTGTCCTATTGCAGGAAAGCATAAAATAGGACAATCTCCCAGCGGCCCCCGCACGTACAACGGCGGAGAAAGATTTAGACTTAACACGTATCTTAATCCACAGTTTGGAGATGAGAGGAAGGGCTGTGGTGGGATGTCTTTGAGGTAATTTCCCTTTTTTGATGGAGAAGGAAATTAGAAGATGAAGAGGTGGAAGTACAAAGATAGAATATTCGAGAGATGGAATTGGATAATATACTTTTTGTGTTCCTCTCAACTATCCACTATAAGGACGGATGTTTTGAAAGAACATCTAATTTGGCATTTGACTTTAAGCAGTAAGGAATGTTAATTAGCTTATGTGGTAAGTGTTCGGATGAATAAAAGGATATGTAGCATGGGGGAAATTAGACAAGCGTGAAAGTTGACTGAATTAGAATAACTTCACTTCTCGGTGGTCGAATGGTATGATTAATGTATAAACAAGCAAGTAGTTGGATGTGGACGGATGAAGACAAGAAGAGCGTCTAACAATTGCATAGGTTTGGGAATACTTCGCTCCTCGTTGGACGTCTCTCGCTATGTATCAAAAAAGAAAGTCTTTGGTTATGACAAGAGCAGGACTGCGATACTTTTGCACTTGCTACAAGGTATTGGTATCTGCATGTGGAAAGCAATTGCTGCAGTATACAGTATCGGTGCTCTCGGCAAAGAGAAACTCTGATACCTTAGGTTTTGACATCCAATCCCCTGTCTAAGTATTGTAGAATGCTTATACATGGTATTTCGGCTCAGCCGAAATGTTATACTTTGACAGGCTGGATAATGCATACGTGTGTATACCGTTGGATCTCCATCTATGTTCAAATCGGTCCTGAAACGTCGTATTCTTGATCTACTAATCGGAAGAAGGTGTGTATTTGACGCTCGAGTATAAGGTTTTCCGGGCCGCGGTAGCTTCTCGGGACGCTTAATGGATTGCCGTGAAGTTAACATATACCTGGCATCCTCCAGGACAATGACCGCGCTCATCGCGGAGTAGTATACCAAATCGCGAGAGAGTAGTCAGAACGTTGGATATCGTTACCAGAAATGTGGTGCGTAGGATAGAGAGCTGTGGAGTTAAAAGTCATACGAGATTTATGCCTGATGGGTCGTCGATCCATCCGTTTGCCGGACTTTTGGGGCGAAGAATTCAGGACAGCGGCTGTGATGAGCGGGGCGAAGCGTTTTCACAAGCCGCCTGATAACAGTCGAGCCTAGATCTAGAGGCCTTTGGTGAACGGATGAATGAGGCTGAAAACCTCCTATGGACTCTGAGCCAAGCATAAGGCGATCGTAATTCGTAAATCGGATTGGTAATACCCAAAATAGATCATAAGCTCAAGACAAGACGTCTTGTACAGCGCGGCACGGCTCAGCCTCGCGTTGATAATAATATGCCGGGTTAATTTCCTGTACGCTTGGACAGTTTTTGGATCCGTGCTGTTGATACTGCACGAACATCAAGATAGAGCTCAGTGAAGATGGTAAAATGATGAAGTGGAGGTGCAGTGGAGAGTGGTACCATCTTGTCAAGTGATTGAAAGGTCATGCTGTATGAAGAGAATTTCCATGTCATAGCCGGTCCTGTATTATCTCTCTTCAATCGAGCCACTGTCCCCAGTGTAGATCAATCCCAAGAAATTGAGGCTTGGAAACATTTGTTCACCGCGTGTGAAATCATTCGGCTCATATTCTCACTATGGATTTCCTCCGGTCGACCAGGAGAGATTCTCAACATTTATGACGTATATTCCGTGGGTAAATGAGACCTCCCATTGCAAAAAAACCTTGAAGTTGTGATATGTAGTAAGTAACGTAGATGAGCATCTGTTGGGCTTGTTCCCAGCATGATATCATCACTATGTCTGATAACCAGAAGAATTTGTTTTCTGCAAGATTTAGTAGCTTGGATACCTAAGTAGGTTTCAGAACTAATTGAAGAAATCCGTTCCGCCAACGACTTGTATCAAAGCGTACATATACGACGTGCATCTCGTAAGGCAGGATAAAAGGTTCCGATGCACGCAGCAGTAATCCAGTGGATGAAGGTGACCGATGTAGAAGATTGAACAGCATATCTCCACTTGGGTATTGACAGTTACAACGCCCGAATTTCAGAGGGAGAAGTCCGATAGTATGAAGATCCCCGCAAGCATACATGAATTGAGATTTGTTTACTCTAGGTAGGTATTCAGGAGACTTTGACACTTGGTTCTTGGCATGTGGTGATATACTCTCTCCACGTGCATGCGTATCGAAGACAACCTCTTTCAGATGCGATTTAAGAATTTTTCATACCGAAAGAGATAATGCAATCTCCGTAAGGTATAAAAATTAACAGTGGAGCAGGCAGAGGATCAAAGCATTACCCTCAAGTTTCATGTTCTTTAGGTTTTTTGAGACCAACCAATTAGATTCATTTCCATTTATCCAAGCGACCGAGACCTCATTTTCCTATTATAGTCCGTCTGTCTGTTGGCTGTTATCTTCTTTTCTTTCTTAAATTTCGGTGGACTCTTACCTTTGATGATTGATTGAATCATCTTGGTCATGCCTTTTTAATTAATAGAATCGAGAACATCTCCTCGGTAGGTAATTGAGGGTTGGTTGCCCTTTCTATCCTTCCTTCATTATTGTGAACGATATTGTATATTGTCCAATCTACTGACATCTACACCACCCGCATCAAACAGGGTGCCGCTTCCTTCAATATTCCTTCATTGTCCTTGCAGTAGGTATGTTCATCTTTTATTATTGCATCTGCAGCTGCATCTGCAGTGCAGGACAGGACAGGACAGGACAGGGACAGGACAGGACAGGACAGGACAGGACAGGACAGACAGGACAGGACAGGACAGGACACTATTATCAGTCAGCGATTCGAGACATTTATTATTCGTCTGAACTTTTGGTTCATCCGCCAAAACAAAAAGTAAACGTTGTCCAGATTGGAAAATGGAGGGATGATCTAAACCCTAATTTAATGTATCTCAACCAGGATTATCCTTATATGGGATATCCCTCGTTTTACGCGATTAGATGAACAAAAAAAGATCAAAAGGAAGTCCAAGTCCTAAATCTATTTTTTAATGCCCCTTTCAAAAAGATGGTACCCTAGATATATACCACCTCCTAGCATATCTTGTCCCTTGCTGCCTCGTGCAACATAAGCTCTCTAGGATCTGGGGGATTCATACATTACTCCGTACATACATACGAAGTACTATGTATGTACATACATTTGATTCTTAGCCAACTGATGCAAATGCAGGTTGTAGATTGCAAGTTGCAGCAGGTTGGTACTAATAATACAGTAATGCCTTCATTAGTTAATACCTCGGTATTGATTAGGAGGTAGTATTGTACTGTACCTACTGCTAGGCAGGTAGATGGGTAGATGGGTAGATACCTACGTAGCATGTACAGAAAAAGGAGATGAAGCATATAAGGATACGATACTCTGTGTAAAGTTCTATACGTATACTGTACGTATAAAATCGTTGATTACGTTATCTATCTCTCTACTGGGTACTGGTACTGCATAATGTAATGAGAACATGGCGAATACTTCGTAATCACGAATCGTCACTCACTACCTACTAGCTATCTACCCAATCCCCCGTATGTATCTAATGAATGTCGGAGGTACCTGGACAGATAAACATTACTCATTTACTAGATACCCAAGTAGGTAGGGTCCTCCGTATACGTAGAGTAATAATAGTAGCACGTGATCAGATAGAGAGGAGAGATGATAACCTAATTGTTACTAAATAATTAGCCTTTCTTTCCCGTTCCTATTCCTTGTTCTTGTTCCTATTCTGTTTCCTGTTTCTATTCTTGTTCTTGTTCCTATTCTTGTTCTAGTTCCTGTTCCTGTTTGTGCCTGTTGGGTTATTCCTGTTTGTTCCTGTTTGTTCCTGTTTGTTCCTATTCGCTCCTGTTTGCTCCTGTTCCTGTATTACCTACACTATCTATTAGGTAGGTACAGACCCAAAAAACTCTGTTCCTGAAATTCTTAATGAATAGTAATGAGCGAATTACCAATTAGAAGAAGGCCAAAATTAAAGATCAACGATTATTGTTATCTTTCCCATTTCTCTCATATTGAAATTTGTGAATGAAGAATCATTGGAAGACCTGCAAGACTGCGTATTACAAGACTGCAACACTGCAACACTGCAACACTGCAACACTGCAACACTGCAAGATCAATGCATGTGAAAGACCAAAGGTAAAAGGGGTTCCAGGGTTCTCAAAAAGAGTTCAGATAGTAGAGAGAATGGATATATAGTGGATATATAGTAGGTGGATTCTAGGCTATGAAAGCATGAAAGCTGTGATTGTGTTTTTATGAGTATGGGACTGAAGAGCTGAACATCCCTTGAGATTGGGACTTTCACTACTGTCAATAAGTACATAAGTAGTAGTACGAACAGTAGTATCAATTAGTATCAAGTAGTAGTATCAGTAGTATCAACAGTAGTATCAACAGTAGTAACAACAGTAGTATCAACTGCATGATAGCATGAACAGTAAGATGCGTAGTAAAAAAAGCATTGTTGATAAAGTCTATTTATTAAGCCTTACCTAAATGGATAAGTAGACGAACCCCTACCTTCCTACCTACTTGAGTCTGTAGATAAACAAATTTTCAAGTCAATAATGCTTGGTACCTAATTGATGGTATCTACTAACTACCTAGAATATCTACCCATCTATCTCAAGACATTATACAGATAATGATGAGTGATTAAAAATAATAATAAATATATAATATAAATATAAATAAAATAAAATATAAATATAAATAAAATATAAATATAAATAAATATAAATATAAATATAAATATAAATATAAATATAAATATAATAAATAAAATATAAATATAAATAAATATAAATATAATATAAATATAAATATAAATATAAATATAAATATAAATAAATATAATATAAATATAAATATAAATATAAATATAAATATAAATATAATATAAATATAAATATAAATATAAATAAATAAAATATAGAATATAGTAAAAATAAAAAATAACGATAATAATAACAATATACAAACATATCATGGCCGCATACTACCGAACCATACAATATTACAATCACGGTATAAATCCGCCATGGCCACTTTCCTGCAGACCCATAAACCGCAAATTTGGCCCAATTAAGCAACTTTCCTTTCCTTTATACTTCCAAGGTTTACTTTGCAGTCTCCGCCCGCTGGATTGAAGCTTCAGCATTGATTTTTGTGCATCTTCCCTTATTCGTAATTCTTCACATTCACGTTCACACTCACATACATACAAATGTTCACATACAGATTCACATTCACACCATCACATCTATTTCCATATCCATATCCACATCCTTCCTGCACATTGCATACATCAGGAACAGGCCTTTTTAACCAACCATCAGCGCAAACTACCTAGGTAATTAGACCTGACTGTCTCTCTCTGACCCAACCTAGAATCACCTCCAATCGTTTTTGTGTTGCCTAATCATATCATTCCTTCGTAACGCATTATTGTCTATATTTAAACACATACATTAATACTGCACATCCCCAACCAACTCAGGAGCGTTTGAAAGGGAAGAACTCTTTACACTCAACACCTTTGGTTGCCCTTCGATCGACAACTATACGCGTGTTTATTATCTCCAACATTTCGCTCGCCTCTTGGTTGGTCAGACGGAAAGACAAAAGGAAAGGAAGCATTATACATCCTGGGCAATAACAGGAGAGACCTTGGAGGAAGGATTCCAAAATTTGCCATACTTGATTCTTCAAGCATCACATTATTCACTCTCTTTCTGCCAATCATCTACCGATGAATCTGGACCTGGAGATATCAGTTTCCAACACCTATAATTACTTGTCGAAAATAGGCAAATCCATTTACAATCAGAACACCATAATATTACACCTCGGGATTCGCATACATTTTGTCGCAACGAAGGTTCTAGTAGAGCCATGGCCAGCTCTCCTCCAGAATCGCCCCAGGTGAGTCTGCCTAGGCCGGCGAGTGCAATGATGAAAGGAGCACCAAGATCGAACAGTCGTATGAGCATGAGTAGTAAGACCGGGGGAAGTCGAGCCTCGGATGAAGATGGCAAAACTGCTGTCAAAAGTTGGTATGGTCATATTGATTTGATTTTTCGTGTCAAGCACAAAGCTAATATACTTACTTTTTGCAGCTGTGCGAGTTAGACACCCCCCCTTCGACCAACTGATCCTGGCTACGACCTCATTCCACAGAGATTCCAGCGACCTATGGTGCAGGTTACTTCACCCACGAACTTGGCAATCGATTCTCCACAGGGAAAGAAGATATTTGTGTTTGACAGAGTATTTAGCGAAGATGTGGATCAGGAAGGAATTTGGGAGTATTTGGTAGAGAGCACAAAATGCCTTCATCCAAGGTACAATGTCTCTATGCTGGCATATGGACAATCTGGTGCTGGAAAATCTTTTACAATGGGTACATCCGGTTCAGGAGAGCAGGGGAAATCCGAGGTTATGGGTAAGTTTGAGACCCGTCGCACTCAATCTGATATCGATCTGCTGCACAACGTGTCGTAATACTCAAATGGATAAGATGCTAATATGTGTGCCATTATATAGGTGTTATTCCACGTGCGGCCATGGCAATATTTGAGAAACTCGGCGGCGGTAAATCGCAGCAATCCAATCGGAACCTCTCGACTGGTCTGAGAGCCCCTAAGAGGTATTCCACAGCTTCTCCTGCTGTGTCAACGGAGGACAAAACCTGGAGTCTCAAGGCTACGTATGTCGAAATCTACAACGAACAATTGCGAGATTTGTTGGTTCCCGACCACACACACCAGCTCATGAACGAGAAGTAGTCAATATTCGAGAGAACACCAAAGTCATATTCTCCTTACCGGATTACAACCAGGTCGACATCAACACTGTGGAGGATCTTATGGCGGCACTCAATTTCGGATCTATGATTCGCCAGACTGATGCAACCGCGATCAACGCCAAATCTTCACGATCTCATGCTGTGTTCAGTTTAAATCTGGTCCAGCGCAAAGCGAAAGGAACACAAGGCGCCGAAAAGAGATTGTCTGTTCCACTGGAAGCCATGACTGGCGGAGAAGTGGTCACAATTGACAGCAAATTCCATTTTGTCGATCTGGCTGGCAGTGAGCGATTAAAAAATACTGGCGCACAAGGTGAAAGAGCCAAAGAAGGTATTTCCATTAATGCCGGCTTGGCTAGCTTAGGCAAAGTTATATCGCAATTGTCATCCCGGCAGGCTGGATCCCACGTGTCGTACCGAGACTCAAAGCTCACTAGGTTACTTCAAGACTCACTTGGAGGTAACGCCATCACCTACATGATTGCATGTGTGACTCCGGCCGAATTCCACCTGAGTGAAACCCTGAATACGGTTCAGTACGCTCAGCGGGCCCGTGCAATTCAAAGTAAGCCTCGAATTCAACAAGTTTCGGACGAAAGCGATAAACAAGCGGTCATTGATCGCTTGAAAGCCGAGGTTGCTTTTCTGCGGGATCAAATTAGGAGCAGTGAGAGCGGGGGCGATCGTCGGAGCAAGCCTACGAGTGAGAGGCCCGAGCGACAAAACGAACGAGAAGTTGAACTGCACAATCAGCTGCTGGACACGCAGGAAAATTACACGGCCCTCAGTCAACGACATGCTAAGCTTATATCGGAGCTGGCTAGAGCCCGAGATGAGGAAGTTGCTGATAACCAGGCTCATGAAGACACGCTGGGTGACAGTGCCACAGAGAGACTAAAACGCTCGAACTCATTCGCCGAAGCGGTTGAACAAGTGGTCCTCGAGTACGAAAAGACAATTCAAAGTCTTGAGCAATCTCTTTCTAACACTCGATCATCTTTATCCAATACGGAAACTCTCCTCTTGGAAAAGGAAACCAAGTGTGCTTATGCTGAGACAGTCAACCAACAACTCCAAGCACGCATGCAAAAACTGATTGATCGAGAAGCGAATACCGAGAGTTATTTACATGACCTAGAAACGAGGCTCGAAGGCCATACTTCTGGCGAAGATAAAAATTCGGCAATCGTCATGGAGCTCCGCAAACAGATTGCTCGCATTCGCGAAAACGAAGCTACCTCTGAAGATTACATTTCAACTCTCGAGGAACGTCTAGCCGAGGCTGATCAAGATGCGGAGATGATGCAACGTGAGATTGAGCGTTTAGAGCACGTTATTGAACGTCAAAGAAGTCTTGGGAAGTTGGACAGCCTGCTTTATGACTTGGACAACATACAACACGAAGGAAAGAACGACGATGACAAGAAAGCCCCAAATAGCAAACGATCTTCCTCTGTGGACATCAATAGCCGTCGACAAAGCCTTGCAAGTAGGAGGAATCAAAAGAATGTAATCTTAGAGACCGAAAATGAGAGTGACGATGTTTTTTCCGTCAGTCTGGCAAATGGCAATAGGCTCGAAACGGATGGCCCCGCCGATCGTGGAGGGTCAATCGGTCCTGAAACTTCCCTGGAGTCGCTGAGTGAAGAAATTGGTAGCCAGTATTCACCTCAAAGCCCAGCTCAATCAAAGTTTGTCGAGGACAAACTGGAAAGTGTTACGCAAGAACTTGTCGACTTGAAGGTTGAGCATGAAGCTACGGTCAGCGAGTATGACCTCCTTTCGGTTAAGTATGAGGAGGCTCTTCGTACATTGGCCGAGCTTCAAGACGCTGTAGATGAAGCTCGCCACCCCAGAACACGTGATTCTAGCTTGTCGGTTCCCACGACAAGGCCAGCTTCTTTTTTAGCAGACGCGAGGGTGAACGAGCTAAAAAAGTGGAGGACAATACTCATCCTCGCGATCGCTCTCATCGGAGTTGTCCTTAGCTGGGGAATCACCCAGTACTACAGAACATTCTGATGCTGAAGCCGTGACCAAGAAGTCGGAGTCAATAGCAGCCTCAGATGAGGCTAGTGACGCGACGAGTACGGCGGAACTTGAAAGCCTGAGAAAACTAGGCGCAGAGCAAGAGGAGGCACAAGTGATGCTTGCTGAGAAATATGCTCAATTAGAAGAAGAGCACACAGCGGCTCTTGACCTTATGGAGGAGCTCAAAGCAGAGGTTTCAAAGGCGAGGTTGAGTGCTGGAGCTACATCACCACGTTCGGGGACACCTGTTATACGTCGCAAGTCAAGTCAAAACGTTATGATCATTGATCGGGCTCATAGGTCATTTGCCTCCTTGAGGAATATTGCGGCCGAGAATTTTGAGCATAATCCTGACTTGATGGCTAACTTCGAGTTGAACCTGAATACTGCAATGCACGAGTTGCATACCCGTTCGGAGCGCATCCAGGAGCTTGAGGCGGACGTCACGACGGCAAAGAAGGAGTTGGATACAAAGACAACGATCATCAGCGGGCTTGCAAGAGAACGATCGAGCATGAAGGCATCACCTATGGATATGTCGGTAGTCTCGACTATGCAGGACCAGATTATCAACTCTGAGAATCAAGTTAGAATGCTCCAGGAGACTCACAATGCTCGCGAAAAGGAGCTACTTCAACAAATCGAATCTCTCCGGGCTTCTATAAATACCCACCCTCTGGTAAATGGAGATATCCTTAACAAAGAAGCAAATGGAGCCGACGATGATCATGAAAGAAAAATAGCAGAACTTGAGGCAGAAGTTGTTGCTTGGGAAGGAAACATCAGGCTGCATTGACTTTCATGCAAACTTCTCAAAATACTCTCGAGGCTACGATATCTGAGTTGGAACGACAACTGTCAAGTCTGACCACTAGCGGAAAGCAGAGGACCCGCGAGTTTGAAGAACATCAAGCTCATGTTGCTAACCTGCAAAGAGAGGTTGACGAACACAAGGCTGCTCTTGCCGCAAATACCACACGATTCGCCGAGCTCGAGGAAGCCCATACATCAACACGTGAACAACTTGAGCAGGCCATTGAATCAAAGAATGTCGCTTCCGCGGAGATCGAAGGACACAAGATCCTTGTTGTTCGACTAGAAGAGCAGATTGCTGAGCATGAGAACATTGTGAAAACTCACCAAGAAGGGTTAAGTCTCGTGCATGCAAACCACGCCAAGGAAATCGAAGAAATCCGCTCAAGCTGTGCGGCTGAGCACGAGACCCAGTTAGCCGAACTGAAGGCTAAACACCAGGAGGTCACGGATGCAATCGCAAGAGAGCTTTCCGAAGCACGCGATGAGTTGACGAAAATCGCTACTCAAGTTGCTTTTGCACTTGGAGTAGATGTCAGCACCGAGAAACTTCAAGAGAGAATCGCGGATCTCGTTGCCAACCAGAAGGCACTTTCAACCGAAGAAACTAGAGCGGGCGAGCTTGAAAAGTACACGGAGGAGCTGTCCACTATCAATGACACCATCATGAAGGAACTTGAGACGGTCAAGGCTGAGCTGGCTAGCCTTTTACTCGAGACCACTGAAGGTTCTAGACTGAAGGATGAGAACGCTACAGTTGCAGATCAATTGGCCGCTTTAAAGAAGGAGCTCTATGACCTCGAAACTAAGAACAAGAAAAACTCGAGATTGGTAGAGGAGCTTGAGGATCAACTCGCTTCAAACTTCGACGAGCATCAGGCTGCCAACAACCGTCTATCTACACTTCAAACTGAACGTAACGCACAGTTGGATGAAGCCAATCTGAACGCGCTTCGTGCCCAAACAGAGCTGGACGCAATCAAGGAGGAATATGCCATTCTTCAAGTAAGTTACAGAGCGAAAAATTTCATGACATACCTGACTGATTAAATAGGCCAAATTCGATGAAGTTTTGCAATCCGACCCCAATACTAAGCGTTCCAACTCGATCACTTCGCGACTACACAAGTCTTCATCCGTGACTTTCACTACCATCACCACCCCCAGCAATTCCCTTGCCACCACTTCCCGGAATTGCAGGAGCTGCACAGATTGGCCCCGCTCCTTCATCGTCGCCAGTTCCACCGACGCCTACTCAAGGTAGTATCAATAGCCGTAACAGCAAAGACATAGCAGCTGCTCAAAATCCAAGAGGACCAAGAAGCTCGTATTCGCACCATTGAGAAGCACTTATTCGCCGAGAAGCAACTTACATCAACCCTCGAAGAGGCTCTCTCCGACCTAGAGAGGCAGAGCAACAAAGTCAAAGCAGACTGTGATGCTTGGCGAAGACGCGCTAACGAGTTAGAAGAAGAGCTTAAAGCCGCCGAAGAAAAGGCCAAGAATGGCGTTGCGGAGAAGGAGAACCGTTGGAGCCTAATGCAAGTCGAAGAAGAGAAACGCAAGAGAAAGGAGGCAGAGCTTGCAAGGGCTCATCTCGAAGAACGCATGAATGCTCTCAGTAGCAAGAAGAAGAAGAAGGGAAGTTTGAATTGTTTCTAAAAGAGAAATTCAAAGCTTTATACCAATGATATCTTCAAACTGCGTTTTTTTTTTTTTTTTTTTTTTTTTTTTCTATTTGCGACAATCTCTCGGGATTTGCTACAATTTATTCACATCTACTTATTACCTACCTACCTCTACTTTACGATACTGTAATCTTTCTTCTCAACAATTTTACTTGCCGCAATATCCGACCGCAACCTGGGAGTATTGTGAGCATCCCGCACACCAGGACTCCTCAGATTGTGACTGCGATACTGAAAACGGAGGTTTTAATTGGAAGCTTTTGCATTGGCAAACCCTTCATTTCATTTCCCTGTGTACTTTAACGTCCCGCGCGATTTTACGAGATACCACAAATTTTTTTCCAACTTATTTACATTTTCTTTAGCACCGCAGAAGATGATTTTGCTTTTTTGACATTTTGAATTGGTAAAGGTGTTCGAGGGAGGGAATGCAACGAAAATGGCAATCAAAAGCCTTGATGTTTATGTTTCTTTGCTTTTGTTGTTCGCTAGAATAGCGAACGATTTTTGCATTCTAGCTTTTGCTTCTTTTTTTTTCTTGGTTCTGGAAGGAACCACTTTATTATTGTGCTCGTACAGAGACACTTGGTTTTTATTCATCATGTGATACGGCCGAGGTGGAAGGGGTGGTTGATAGTGCTTGTTTGATTGCTTTTCTGGGCTGGAGGGATGGTTGAGGTGTAGGGAGTTGAGTGGAAAATGGGAAGATGAGGAACATCTAGTGGGGTTATAGTGGAGAATAATGACAGGGACCAGACCAGACGATGCTCTGATCTGACATGTATGCACAAGAGTGGCTGTCTTACTGGATTTGAGGTAGCATGGGAAAGGATAGCAAGAAGCAATGGAACTCGGCTGGCCAGATGGCGGTAAAGGAGATGAAGACTAGAGCTGAAGTTAAAAGTGATAGTGGAGATGTCAAGAATCAACAGAAAGATATTCCCTTGTGTGCGTACTTCTTGTGACCGTAGTTTGCTGTTTGAAACATTCCTCGTGAGGTACGCATACTTCGTTGATTTTCCTATGGCTTTGTTCTGTCTTTTGATTTGGTTCGGACACCCAACACGATACAGAGAACCAACCTATTTCAAACACCCAGTTCAGTTGAAATATTCCATATTGTTCGAATATTGAAGTCAAACAGATAACCAAACCATTGCAGGTATTCAAATTCTGATCAAATACCCAAGTGGGTTATCTAAGCAATCTCAACCAAAGGAAGGCAACTTTGATAGCTGGTGATGCATAATGGAAGGATAATATCAATGCCGCCCGCCAAACCTCCGCGTATCTATGGCTTTTTATTGAATGCTTCTGTGTTTCCCGCGTTGAACGGATGTAACCTCTTCCAAATCAGTGGATGCCCGAGCTTCCAAATACTCAAGTATATATTATTCTGGCGCAACAATGGCTTGATAGCAACAGTTCATATTGATGTTGTTCCTGTGAAAATGTATGCAGATTCTGGATTTCTGTCCAACCATGTTCCACCATAACACGCCACTTTTACACGAGTGTGGCGGAGGCGAATATTGTGCGGGCATTAAGACAGAAGGATCATCCATCTCAAGACCACAGTTTAACCACTGGTGATTATCGCTTTTAGGTGTTAAGTTCAGGAATAAAGTGGCATAAATGGTGGCTGGTGTTGCAACACCTTGTGGAGTGATGGTATACCCCGAGATGTTTACTAGAGACAGTCTTTCTTTCAATGGCGACTCCTGTCATTCGTTAAATAGACTAGCACTACATTTTGATGTTAGGGTGCATGTAATTTAGGGTTGTTGGATATGAAAGATACCCGTTGCACTCGGCAAACGCAAGGCAAAATAGGAATAGAAACCAATGACACAACTAATATCGAAATTTTATGCCAATATCCAATCACGAGGAATGAGATTGGTGACTGAATTTCTTGCAATTCCCCGCATACCTCTATAGCTGACCCTCTCCTGCATACTGAATTGTAAATAAGGTGCGGCGGAGGTACGCCCGGTGTCGTTCATAAGAACCTGCTTTTATTCTTTATGACTCGAGCCCCGTCAACTTATTATCCAGAACCTTGTGACAAATCCCCCCTGACGATGGATCTTGAGTCGGTATCAAAATAGACTTAAGATAGAGTGCTATCTTCATCGCTTGATAAGTGCTGGTTCGACACTTGGGATGCGGTGAAAGATATCACCGAGGCAGACATGTGAGTAACCAGAAAATACATCTGGGAGATAAGAGGTACTAACGACGGCAGGCAAGAACTTGACATGCGGCTTGGTCACCGTAGAGTTCGTGTCCAAAATAACAGAATCTGGTTAAGGCAAAAACAATGCTGACGTTTAGGATAGAAACTTCAGCGAGAGATTGCAACTTCCCGAGGATAGCCCCTGAATTCTCCACTGGAAGCGGCACCCGTTTGTCGTTGTAGGCAAAAGAAAGAAGAGCAGAAGGTAACAATGATACTTGAAAACAGTCTGATCATTAATGATAGATGCAGATCTTGCATGCTCTCCTCATGGAAAAATTATCATTTTCTGACACCTCACTTCAATAGCAAGTAATAACGAAAAACTTAGCCGCCATTGGCGATCAACAGTTTATTGATACCAATGATATAGGTCAGTAGCCATTCTCTTTGCCATTGTCTGACCAGTGAAGATTGGCTAATGAAACGAAATTTAGGGATTCCTTTCCGTCATCATCGACAATAATTGAAGCGTGGAGAACAGAGAAAACCAAGGACGGATTGTATGTGTAGGTCGGAAAGTAAGTGTTGGAGGATTCTTTAATGAAATGGGATTTCATGCCATGCATAATTCTGCGCGCATCATTCCGTGAGTGACATTGTGACCGTCTATGATACACAATACTTGTGCTCAAGAAAAGTATATCTTGTGGTGCGCAACTCCAATGACCTCATACGTAACAGATGGTATTGATGGAAGAATATCACATGGTTAAGATATATGGTTCTTTGACACATTCCATGTAACAAACAAACGGTGCAAAGAAGTCTTGGAAGAGATGAAGTCATGAAAACTAGTTCTCAAAGGCAGTTGTATATTTATTTTATTTATTTATTTATTTACAGTTCAACGTTTCCGTGTAGAATGGCTAGTTCTGACCTCCCGAAGGGTATTAGCGACGAGCCCACAACAGAGGCAAGGCCTCCCCGCGCGCCTCCCGTGTATAACCTATTGCTATACTTGATGGTACTCCTAGCGCCCTGTCCTTCAGTCCCTACACCCAGGCAGTGCCGTTTCCCTTCATTCCTGCGGTCCTTCTCCCTCCATTTGGAGAAGCGCTCCCGCTCAGGCAGTTGTAGATTAGACAGGAGAGAAGAACCCATTGTTCATCAAAGCCAGAGAAACACATGCGCATGAGAACTCAAATATCAAAGAAAGAGCATCTTATATGTTCAAGCTAATGGGAGTCACCTAGTAGCTCGCTCCCCATTTTCATCGCTTCCCCTTTTGCAAAATGACACGATTAACGATAGCACACACTTTCCAAATCTTCAAATACCAATGATACCTACCTGTTCAATTACACAGTCAAGACATCAATCCCCTTTACGTTCCCGAAAAAATATTGTTCCCAGTCGTCATCATGTAAATTCAAGCCACCTCGGCTCACACATCATCATATCCTCATAATATGAGCAATCAGTTTTCCTCGATTACCCTCAGTTGAAAACCCACACTCTTGAGGCACTTACGCATGCACAATCCCCATCACACTTTTTTTTTCAAACATTGCTGATGATCTTGTCACCTACACCTTACTATTATATGCGAAGATAGAAACAATACACCAGACAAACCGAGTAAATCCAGATAGTCCATATTATATACACACCCGATTCATCGCATTGGTCACTATGCAACGAGAAACCCCCTTGTTTACTGTAAAAACACCACGGGGCAGAAGCCGGGTCCACGAGAATCCTTGAAGAGGGCCATATACTTGAACATAAGAAGACAACCCTTATTATTCGAATAACATGTCTAATAAGATACACATATAATAATGCGATATGATTGAATTAAAGGAAATCTCCGCTTCTATTTTTTCTTTGTGCTATCTGTAAATAGTTTCAACTTCAATTATAAGTCGGAGAGAATTTCTGAAGGCGGTTTGTCTGTTTGTGGAATCTACCTGGTTTTTCTTTTAAAAGAAAGTGGTTATGATTGGTTCTTGAAGTAGCTGAAACGACATACATTTTGACGACCACACGCAATAACAACTGCAGCATCCATATTACTCATAGGATGAAAGCGAGAGTGCTCTGTTGAGTCTCAACATTCCCATGCCCATTATCCTTATGCCAGTTGATACAACACTCGCAATAAGCTATGAATGAATTTGCATCGATGCATCAAAAGCCTATCTCTTCATAGTTATCAACGCAGTCCCTCCCTAGTGCAAATATTCTAATCTCCTCACGCAGTCCACGTTGGCGCAACCCTCTTCAAATACCTCATGAACTTCCATAACCCAACCGCATACTCCGTCGTACCCTCAGGATCCACGACCCCTCTCCGGGAACGCAATTCCAGCACCATACAGCCCCTTGATTTTCTTTCCCTCGGTATCCGTAAATCCAGAAGTCTCTCATGGTCATAAGTAATATCTAATGCTGTTCCATCTCTCTCGATTACCGGAAGGTTATTCTTGGTGAATCCAATAGCGTGCACCACATGATGACATCCCTGTAAATGTTTATCCTGGTCTTCCTGCTCGGTTTCTGGAGATGTCTTCACTTTCTCGAGGTATTGGAGACTTTCGAGGTGGGCAAAGTATCAGGCTCAAGATTGTTCTTTGCCCATGTAGCGACTTCACCTTTGAGGCCAGTATTGTCACGCTTGATCCATCCATCGCGCTCCTCGGCATATCGAAGCTCATGGCGAGTGAGCCATTTAATGCGAATGTTTTCAAATTCTTTACCAGGCGAAGTGGCGAGGTTGTAGATATTTCTCAGTACGAGAATTGCACTGTGCGATGCACCAATAACGGCTATGATGAGTTTTTCAGTTGAATCCGATCTCTTCTTGATAGATCCACGCAAAACTACTTCCAATCTCTTGGGATTCAAACAGGTATCAAGGCCAAGAGAAAATATCCCTTGAGCAGTCCTATCTGGGATGCCATTACGAGTGGGTGAGATCCAGTACACAAGAAGAGAAGATCAGATGATGCTGAAAGAGCTGGAAGTCCGTCGCTGCGTGGAGAAGTCAATTTGACAACCCAGTTATTGTCCTATTTAGCGTTAGCTTTCGCGAATCAAACGAGGCACCGAGTTTACATTTGACCAAGAAGCCCTTTGCACCTTGCCGATAAATTTGACTACCCCCTTATTTGCTCCAAAATCCTTGCCCCAACATTATCCCCAAATCGGCAGCTTCAGCAATGTGGCAAGTCTTTTCCTGATCAAGCTCTTTCAGATGACTATAAGCATTAGGAGTAGCAGCGTCCCCTGTGATTTGTCGAAAAGATTCTAAAGCATCTGCAAACATGGTAAAGAACTTGACCTTTGTATTGCTATGAGGTGAAAAGCATTAAAATTCAGATCTCAAAGTCAATGCCTGAAAAGAAGGGAAAAACTCACGAAGGCACTTCCCGGTAGGCTTTGTGTAATCGACCACCTCCAAAAAGCTTAAGAGGAGCATTATCAACCCATAAAACTGGACCTTTCTTCTGCTCCAAAAGGTTTTCCCACAACTGCAAGTCCAGATGGTCCACTACCGACGACCACAGCACCGAACCTCTCTTTCTTCTCAGTCTCAGTACTGTAAGACTTCTTCAGCACGTGATTAAACAACGGAGTTTGTAATTCCCCATTCTGATGCTATATTTTCCACCTTTCAAGACATGAAAAAGTGTGCGAGTCGATAGCCTCCAGCCGCAATGGGCGGGAGAGAACCTTTAACCAATAACATTTTGGAATACGATAGGTAGACGTATGTAAAAGGTGCTCTCTGCCAACAGACCAAACTTTCAGGTACGGTATTTGATATCAACGAATGCTGTTGAACCCCAGTATCTCCCGACTAGTCTATTCAGTGAAACCAGGAAATCTAAAAGTCCGCAGTAAACCAAGTTCAGTTGGTTGACGGTGGTCACAGAGATATGTTTCGTGCCTCGCAAACCTTTGCGTTGTAAATTTTGCAGGCACCGCAGTTTCCGAGAGCTTTCTGTTGAGTTTATCTATCTGAGAGAGAGATGAAGAGAATGATAATAGCTCACGTGGCTAATTGGTAGAGAGTAAGAAGGTACGGTTCCACTCAGTTGCACGTAACTGATAGAGAGCAGTGTCGGTCAAAATACACTGTAATAGACTCTAGAGTAGTGGCGGTGGGGCAAATGGAGATTTTTTTTGAGTTTAAGATTAGAATTGAGTGGTCTAGGCTCTTGTGATATTTATTGATTATATGGTCTAAACGAATTTGAAAATCTTTGAGTAGAAATTCTATTTGACACCTAATTATAAAGCAATAAAAGAGCGTGGTAAAGAGAGTATCTAGATACCCACTCGTAGTATGATGTGATATTTTGAAGATTTGTAAGTGAAGGTTGGCGTGATTCCGCTCGCCTCGGCTGGTATCAGCCAATCAGATACTAGAAACCCTCCTTTTCATAACTACCTAGTAGGCATGTATCCGTATTACGCGAGTTTACAGTAGGAACATTGTCTATTGATCGATGTATTATGATTATCCTCATCTAGTCGACTGCCGTGGACTTGACTTGGTCTGGGACTTAACTACAAAATATATAGTCCAAGATATCAACGATATCAGGGCAAGAGTGAATGGAGGAGGCGACAAAGTCTTGTCCAGCTTTTTGTTGACAGTTTCACTCTGGCCTACAAGCCAGTATGCAACGTCCAATAGAACTATGCTAATAGTCATCAATAATGCAGAGAGTTGCCAAGCACTCTTCCTTGGTGTATTCGCCATCCCATCAATCAGCCCATCAATTCTCTCGGCCATTTTGACATCATCAGAAAATTCGTTCTTGACCCTTTCCATACCAGCTTTTCCCATCTTTGTAACCTGGTCATCTGTCATTTTGTTCAGAACTTTATCCATAACAGCTGTCCATCGCCAACATCGTCGGGTGGACAAAGCCAGCCTGTCTTCCCTTCAACAACTGTCTCCAATGGCCCTCCTGTGTTTGCCGCTAAAACTGGCACCCCAGCTAACATCGCTTCCAAGGGAACAATGCCAAAATGCTCATTAGAAGGGGTATATACTAAAAAGTCGTGCTGAATTAAGAAGCATATCTTTTAAAATGTTTGGTACCGATAATAAGAACAAAATATCCACATCATCAGGTACGTTTAATGCTGCAACAATGGTTTTCGTTGTAGCGGTCTTCAACCCAAGCTCGCTGGCCAGCTTGACGAGCTCCTTGTGATATACCACGTTCTCCATAAACTCGGTTATCATATCCACCTATCAATAATGTCAGCTTATTTTGCAAACCAGCAAAAATGTAGCCTACCTGCAAGTACCAATCTCACGCCTTGCCTTCCATGCTTGCCCAATCCTGCATATGCCTTGATAGCAAGGCCCAATATCTTTCTTCTTTTCGAATCGATTGATACTCAGCAAGATATTTCTATCCTGCCAAACTGGAACTACATCATCCTTGGTCTCGGTTTTCTTCGGGTTTACATCTACACAGGGATGGACAATTTGTAGATTCTTCTCCTTAGCCAAGTCCGGGAATACCTGTTCCACAACACCCTTTGTAAATCCAGAATTGACCACAATTGATTCTGCAAAGCTCATACTCCATTGCTCTCCAAAGCGTCGAAAGGTGTTCTGTATGCGCGTTTCAACCAATGAGTTCTTCCTTGCGCGAGTAACAAATCGGGGGAAATGGCAGTAAAAGAATATTCGAGTATTAGGATAGAAATATCGTAACCATGGCAAACCGGCACTGAGTTGGTCTACAAAAAACGCATCGGGTTTCAGATCGCTTAACTCGGAAGTAAAGTAGGCCCAGACAATGAGATGGAATTGCCGGAGAATGGCGCAGAGGATGGAAAACCGAGAGAAGATTGAAAGATGGGAAAAGCCAGTTTCCACGTACTCGCACATCAAGTGTACCTATCCAGAATAAGCAATTGTAGTCATAGTAAGACTCCCACCTCCCAACTAACCATCCCGAGCTTCATCAAAGCAATGTTTAGGATCGCAATGGCTGGTGAATATAACGATTTTGTGTCCTCGATTCTGTAATCCCACCGCAGCATCTATGACAAGTCGTTCGGCGCCACCAATGCCCAAATCAGGATGAAAGAACACAATGCTCTTCTGCTTTCCTGCTGTAGCCATCACGACGTCACAGAAGATTTTGTGTTTTGCGTTTGCTCATTGAAGTGACACATAGGCATATTGGAAGCTCTCTGTTAATAACTTAATAAAGTGGAGTAGGCTGATAATACTAATACCGGAGTAACAGGGGTAGCGCATGGGGTCTTCAGCCTTGCGCTAAGGTTATCGAACTCCTTCACATGTCAAAACGATAACAGTACTTTAGTATTGTCGATAAGAATATTGGATTATCAAACCAGGCACATTGCAATATACTATGAGGCTCTCATTGTAAGATTCTGATACAGCTTAAAGTAACCTTGTTTGTTATTCAATAACTCACGGTACGTGGCGGAGGAACTGCTATATAAACAGTCGCATTCCCTCGGCCCATAATGCATATGGTTTGCCGATTGACAATGTGTATTCGGACAATCACAATCCCAAGCAGTTGATATATCCACGAATATTCAATCTCTGACTGAAGCTTTAATCCATACTTTTCCTTAGTTGTGATATTCCATCTCTAAGTTTGCCTCCTTCAACCTCAAATATTAACACTCACATCCCACCGCAGCATCAAATCCAAACATCAGCATCAACCCAGCATAACCATGGCCCAACCCGCCCCCTCTTCACCCTCCCCATTCCCGTCTCCTCCCCCTCTCCAATCCCACCCGGCAGCCTAATCTGCACCGTTCCTCCCTCTCGCACCCAAATCTCTACTCCTAACCTTCACCTCACCCCCGATAACCGACTCACAACAACATTCTGCCAAACCTTCCTTCAAGCCCTTATATTCTCGAATTCTCCTATCCAATCGGCGCATCTGCATAACCTCCGGCATTCCCAAATTCTCTCCAACGGCCTAGATCCTGACCATGCAACCACCACCGAAGGATACTGGGAGAAGAGTCTTTATGCGCTATGGGGACGCTTATTAACGTATGTCTATTTTCTCCTTCCGCATGATTCCTAGCCATCATCTGATAAAGTAAACCCCAGCTATCCCATGCCCACCATATCTCTCCTCCCGGGGCACGCTTTCGCAGGCGTCTCATGACCGCCATGTACACCGACTACCGGTCTTCAACCCATCTCGAGGCTTTCTCTGTCTCAACGAGCTCGAATTTGGGACCACAAAGCCCCCCATGTCCTCTATCTTCCGGCAAAAGCTTCCTCTCCCTCCACCTACCGCTCCCTAATTCTCGAAGCCAGACGTTTCAATGGCGAAGCCGCGTTAAACGAAGACTTGTGGATGCATTAGGCGGATGGGAAGACGTGCTGAAGCTGTGGATAACGGAAATTGCTGAGAAGGGAAGAGTAGAGTTTATGGAATGCCTGAAGGCAAGATGTGGAGGGAGAGTCTGGATATCTCGAAGGGCATACGGAAAATGAGGAGAGAGACAAAGTGAATATTGAAGGAAGAGAAGAGGAAAGAGGGAGTTAAAACACAGCTGCAGAGTGGGAGAGGCGGACAAAGACGACGTCAAAATTATAGAAATGATGTTTGTATGTCTAAAAAGTAACTCATGCGCCCAAGTATAATCGCGACCATCCCGTGGTGTACCAATCAATACTGTGATACACTATACAAAATAATTCCCAAACCAATTCTCTTTGTTAAACCGTCAACACCATACCTAGGTGATTATCCTATTTGACAAACCGACCCAACCACCGCTTACTCATAATGTACGTATTCGTAGCTTGTGCTGCTGCTCAAGCAAAGCTGTCCTCAGCCGGCCAGCGCGGCTCTTGACCTGCTTTACCCCCTTACTACCTTCGGCAAACTCGACCTCTGACACCCCTGTTAATACTAGGCCTGCTTGGCTGCTCCGTCGAGCAGAAGATCCTTGTTCATATCGTGTCGATTCGAAGGTTTGGACTCTTTTGATTTCGACTCGCGCTCAAATGACTGCAACATTTCTTCAAACTCCTGTTTGAGTTGAGCCGCTGTTGGGAGGCTGGCCCCAATGTTTTGTGAAGGCTGTTGCCGAGGCGCCACTGACTAGCAACTAGGAGTTCCTTGTGTGGAATTACCGAGGGGAAATCCCATACATTATTGGTCTCCATCTGCTTTGATTCCGACAGCGGGTGAACCTTTTCTCTATCTTCCTCTTCCATGCGCTTCATCAAGGCTCTATGCTTGCACATAAGCCTCACTCTCCGCAATGATTTTATCTACGTCAAGTGTTGTTTTGTGTCTCCCGGTACTGGATGGTCCCGGTGACGAGTCAATTTCAGGTCTGCAACGTGTGCCTCTCCTGGGAAGGCAGATTCGAAAAAGGTTTGCCTTGGTTTTAGAAATGTTCGATGGTTGACCGCGACTCTGAGATGAATTCCCCGGTCTTTTCTTGCACAACACCTTTTTCCATTTGGAATTCCATGGTCTTCACTTCAACAACTGGCTTTAACGTCGATTTTGACCCCGCATTCTTCTTACCAGAATTACCTGCATATGGCTTCTCAGCCTTCCTCTCGGCCCTTTCCACATTCGTACCACAGATTTCATATCCTGTGGACATTGGACTGCCTCCCGAGATCCATTGCATTAGATTGACATTGTGCGTTTTCATCCGCTTTATTTGCCACAATCCCCTCTACTAAATCATTCTTGAGATGTTCTGATGGAAGCAACCTCCATCTTCTGATTTTCCTCCACACTCGGGTCATCAGCTTGGCCATTTTCTGTCTTCGCATGAGTTTTTTCGGACTTCTTTATATAACCCATCTCAACAAGCTTTTCCCAAACGTCATCTCGATCTTTGAGACCTCTCTATTGACTGGGAGAACCATCCAACTTCTGGAGTCTGGGATTATCGCCCTTCTTGCCGAAGACAAGCATCTCGTATATACGTCTCATCGATTTAGTTCCCATATCTGAACACGAGATGTAATGCGCATCTCTAACTGGGTCTGCATTGCCAAGCGAATATGGATCGATAACGTCAAGCTCATTCCTCTCAAGCCCCATCTTTGATCAGACATCGTTCCAACGCTATTGGTAAAAGTTATGATTGACATGATTATTCCTCATATCAACAGTAGTCAGGTAGGGAAATGCTCTCAAAGTTCTCGTGAGTCTTTCTACCTTGGTCAATCGATTTCCAGCAAGGAGTAATTTCTTTAGGCGAACGAACCGAGAAGACATTGGAATTCTTGCAGCCCGTTAAAGTTGAGATTTAGTACCCGTACATTGGACACCATAAGACCAAAATCATCTGGCAAATAAGTGATACCACAGTTCGCAACTCAAGGTATTGTAAATTGAGATATTCGACTCCCGGATTGAAAGTTCCTAAATAGTTGCCAGATAGGAACAGCTTCCTTACCTCGAAGCATCATGAAAGGAATGATTTATCTAGGATCGTGCCAGATTGTTGCTCCCGAACGGAGAGACTATAAAGGTTCCTCTGTGCAGAAGACCAGAGATGGTTTTATTCGGTTGCCATCCAGATAGAGAACGCGGATCTCGGGCGTGAGACTTGCATCGAAATATTGTAAATTATTGAAACTCAGCCTAATTTCTCTAGCCGAGCAGGTATCGTCTGGTGCCATGAAATTGACCAAGTTGTTATTTTCCAAGTCGAGACTTGACAATTTCGGTAGATGACCAATATTCTTGATTTCTGATATTGACATTCTCTAAGGTCTAGATTCTCCAGGTGTTTTAGTTAGTCCCTTCAAAATCCACTGTCTTGATTGGGTTGCCACGAAGCCGAAGTGTAATCAGGCATCCAGACCTCAATACCATGAAGAGAAGTTATTTTATTATTATCGGCGTGCAAGCTTCTTAAATGGACCAAGTTTCTGAAGCAGGAAAGGCTTTCAATCTCGTTATTGGAGACGTTGACTTGTTGAAGGTTCCACAGATGACCCAGGACGTCAGATCGGACAAGCGATTATGGCTGATAACGAGGTGGCGAAGTGATGAAGGGACACCATTCAATTGACTAATTTCATTTTTGGAGACTGCAGTTCCTCCAGTGCTCACAAAACTCGTCAAGTTTTGTAGATTTGTCAGCTTCTTCCCTATGCAGATCGGCGCTTTTCATGTGCTCCCAAAATGGCTCATAAGGCTCGATTCAGTCAATTTCTCAACATTTCTCTGATCGAATGGGACAGTGTTTTCTTCGTAGAAGCTCCTGGAACATGCTTGTCCCGTTCGCTACATAGCTCACGTCCAGCCCGTAAGACTCGTCTGCTTGATGCATCGTAAATTCTGAAAGCGGAGTAAGCTCAAGTGTCCCGATTTCATGAGCGGGCCGTGGTGTAGCAAGTACAACACTATCCATCTTCTCGGCGAGACGGAAGGCGTGGGAAGAGGGTTGTTTCTGGTTTTGTTTATAACAACACTTTCTCTATCAAGCGGGCCTTCATCTCGCTCGTCAATACGTGATACTGGCGCGGCATGAATTGTTGTCCTCTTACGGAAGCCTACGGAAGTATTTCTATATCCTCCACGTGGCCCGCTTCCTTGCCTCGATTTCCCTTTTCTCACACGGATACTTCCGTCATCATCTTCGGTACCAGATTCATCGACGCTATCATAGTCAGACGGGTAAGCTCCCTCTTTCGTGAAACTATCATCATTGTAATTAGGGGGCTCAATAACCTCCGCAATAGGCGACGAGAACGTGATTGTAACATTTCGTTGACGCTTGGGAGTTGTGGTATTTAGGTCCCATCTGCTTGATTAAAGACTTCTTCATCGACAGATTCCCTGCTCCCTTCGGGCCTTGCTTCTGGCAGAACTATGAATTCCATAGATGGGCTTATTAGATCTCTATTTCGAGTCTCTTCGGGCGTAAGGCATTGTCTTCGCCCTCGGAGGCCGATCGAATTTTGATCTCCGCTAAAGAATCATCTGGATCATGTTGATAGGCTTCGAAGGTGCTGATTGTGGTCTGCTACTAACGGGTGGAGGCTCAGATTCGAATTATTTCGAGGGGGTGAGTGGCCATTGAACGCGTCATGCTGCCCTTCTTCATCAAGATATCCAGCCAGTCGTAAATTGCGCGTCTTCTTCCTGCTTGCGGCAACAGCCCTTAATCTCGACAGCTCTTGCGTTTCATCAATTGATAGATCAGGTATGTCTTCGAACGGATCCTCTGTTCCTTCGGAATTAGGAGAGTCCTGCCCATCATTTTCTCCTTGCCGACTCCTCTTGACCCGATATTCCGTTCTCGATCAAATACCATGCCAGCAAGTTGCTCTGGAATCAAATGAGATACCGTATGCGAGCAATTACACGCCTCGAATCCGAGCCTCTCGAAGATGTTGTGGGCACAGAGTTGTCTGAGCCTTGTGTGAAGAAATCAGGATCATCATATTCTTCATCCATCTGTCGTGAAGAGCCAGAATGCTTGCGCTTTCGCTGAATGTCAGGGTTATTGGATATGCGAATATTTGGTGGTTCGCTCTGGACTGTATTGGCAAGACCAAAAATGTGACTGAATGGTTTTGATGCCGTTTCATTTGTCATTTTATCAATTCCTCTTCCATTTTCCATGCCTCCTTTGCCATAGCCATAGACTTTATAGATGAAGCAACGACGCCATCCATATCACTATTCTCTTCGTACTTACGCAAATGATCCAGAAGCTCAGGGTCTTGAATAAACGGTGCTCGTGATACTGGAGCACCCTCACGACTTGGTGGTCTTTCAAACAGTTCACGAGTCGACTCCTGATAGGAATCTTCCAACTCATCACCTGAACACTATTCGACGGAAGTGCACGATCCATTTCGGTCTCCGACTCTTCAAGACTACTAAGAGCACTATGAGGTCTTGCTTTAACCTCGAATGCCTGCCATGATCTTCTTCGCCTCGTCCAGGAAGTCCTGGGTGGTCACTGAAGGTTTTCGACTATCTTGCGATTTCGGACTCGCACCAAGAGGCATGTCAGAATTGGCCAGATCAAGCTCAGCTTGAATCATTGCAATCTTTTGCTGTTGTAACAATCTTGCACGGTCATTGGAGGTGAAGTGCGACTCAGCAAAAGGTGCTTCGTCACGTTGCTGACTATTCCGCTGGCTAGGTGTGGGTGTTCGGGGACGAAGCAGTTGTCGCATTGCAAGTATCTTTGGATCGGCAGCTTGAAAGCTTCGCTGATGGTCTTTGCCGCGATTTCCCCATAGCTGGCTGTGTTCGAAGGCCTTCTATTTTGAATCGAGGCCAATGGCTCTTCAGATTTTAGTGGGAGAGAGATAATCCGCTCTGTGCAAGGTTCGGCGTCTTTTTGGTGTGGGATCTTTCAAAGGAGACCTGAGGAGCCGTTTTCCTTCCGCTTCGCCATTCCATCTCCTGGGTGTCTTGAGATTCTCGTTCGTCTGAAATGAAGGTAAGACAGCAGACGGGGTGGAAGGCCCTGTGCTAGGTCTTTTCCTGCCGCTCAGGCTGCGTTTACTGCTGCCATTGCTGGTGGTCCTATATTTACCACTGTGTCGCCTATCAACCTCTTCCTTGATATCTGGGGAGGAATCCAGTCGAAAACGAAAACTGGTTTGTGACTTAGGATCCAAGACAGGAAGAGCCAAGTTTTCGTCATCATCATCATCGCTATTGAATCATCCTGGCGTAAGATTGACCCATTCGATTCAAACGAGACATCCTCACTGAACCGAAAACTGTCCAAGTCGCCAACGCCAAAACTACTGAATCTCCTTGACTTGCGCTCTTTCGGCAGAACACTATTTTCAGAAGTGGGCCGGCTATTAATTGCATTATCCATCTGGTGATGCGTGAAATCAAGAACAGTACTCGGTTGTTCCTCTAATTCGGATCACTCCCCGATCCTCGTATTGACTAAGTCTTCGAAGAAGCTTTTGACTGGTAAACGTATCATGAGTACCAAACAGTTTTTAATGGCTACCAGAGTTACTTTTAACAGTCGATTTAGTTGGGCTGGGATGAGGTGTTGGCTCGATTGGGGGAGACCGCAAATTAACAGGTGGCTCTAATAGTTCGTTGGAGGTTCGCATCTTTCTTATTTTGGGGAGTTGCTTCTCAGAGCTGTCTTGTGGAGAAGCATCAACTGGTAATGCAGATTCATCGATTGGCGGCAGGGAAGAAGGGCTCAGCATTTGATTCTGGAAAGAACCTTCTTCAGAACGACCACCTCTCCGACTGTTGACGAATGGGCCATTACGCCTGAAGTCGTCTGTATCTGTTGTAACATCACCAGTTATGGGTCGTGAGCTGTTCTGGAGGTCTTCAGTTACGTCAATATTTAAATCGTTGGTACGAAGTTTTTCCAGGCGTTCTTGGAGTTCGGCGGGTGGTATATCCATTGGTGAAACCCCGACTTGATCACCTATTTTCTCCTGTCTTGCTAAATATATTGGCGAGAGGAATTCATTGCGTGTATCGCTTTGCCCGCTTATAGTTCGTCCTACATCAAGATGTCCTTTTTTGATGGGGATATCATCTGCGCTCAAAAGTGAATCTGAGGGAGGGCTGTGTTCTTTGACAGGACTCAAAGTATTTAATGCGCTAGGTCTGAAATCGCTTCCTCTACTTAAATCGTTGGTAGAAAATTCACTGCCAAAATCCTCCGTCGTTTTGTATCTCATTCCTTGTGGCAGACCATGTCCATCTTCTTGAACTGAATCCTCAGATGACAACTCGCTATCATCAAACTGTGGTGGTTCCAGTCTTGTGCGATATAGAGGAGGGCTAGAGGGCATAATACTACTCTCTCCAAAAGGAGGTGGCTTTTTGATCGAAATCTCAACAGGCGGTGGTTGAAACATTGTCTCTAGCCCCACTGCGCTAAATAGATCGCGCTGCTCACCATATCCAACTTCTCCTTGTAAAAGTCTCCTCTTCCACTCTGGGGTGTCTTTTGAGCTCTTCGTGGGCGATGCGCTGAGAGATTTATTATGCTGGATTGTATTATACTCGGTTGTATGTGTGCTGGAAGCTGACAAAGGTCGGGAGATTGATATTCCCCTTGGACTCGGTGGTATTTCACTTCGTAGTTTCGATGGCTGATGGGTTCGTTGGGACAAGGGAATATTTTTCTCGTTCTGACTCCTTTCGCTCAATGGATTACTATCCGGTAGATTCGACCAAGACTTTGTCTCTGAATTGAATTTCGGTATGCGACTAGCCGGGGCAGCTGGGCGAGGGTTTGATGAATCAGATGTGCCAATTGTGAGAGATGGGAGTTCTGGCTCTGAAGATTCAGATCGTGGTTGAGATACCCAATCTTCGGAGAGAGAATCTAACCAGGCCTGGTCCATCTTGAAAGTTTCGTAAGATTATGGGCAGTGGGCATGAATTCGGTTTTGGATTGATTTGATTGTTGTTGTTGTTGTTGTTGTTGTTATTGTCATGGAAGATTATGATCGCGTAAATGCTAGGTAGGTAGGAAGGTAGTGTCGCGTGTATGCGTGAGTGATATTGATTGTATAAATGGGTGCTAGTAAGAGGTAAGATGGAACAGAATACTAGTAGAACCTGTTTTGTATTAATATACTGAGCGAAGCCAGTGAAATAATGCGCGGATGGATTGAGAGGGGGTTGCGAAGTAGGATTGAATATTGAATTCAGGTCTGGGCTGGGGGGAGGTAAGGGCACTTGGACCTTTTAATTGAAAGCACATCACTGGGTATGTAGGAGGTACCCAGTAGTTCTACCTAGGTCGTCATGCAGAAAGAGCAAGGAAAGGGCCTAACAAAACAAAACAAACCAAAACAAAACAAAACAAAACTACCTTGAATTCCAAACAAATCCAAACAAATCCAGACAAATCAAAAATGCAAAATAGTAATAAATCTTACTACGGAGTGAGTACCTAGGTACTAGTAGATACGGAATAATTCTTACTCTCAAGCCACAATATATGAGCAGCCACAGCCAGCCCCAAAAACCCCACGTCAAATGATACTTTTTACCTTGTTATTGTTATCATTACCTAGGTACCTAGTATCATACTAGAGAGTATGATGGGATGGATGTACGAGTGATCTACAAGTGATAATAATGGAGAGAGAGAGAACAAAAAGAGGCAAATGAAAACTTAGGTGATACTGCTCTTGTCCTGTTCAGTCCACACCCACGATAATTACCAAGTCTTGACGAAGATGATCAATAATATAATTGACCAAAAGTCCGCCGACTTGAAATTCAAGCCGGGTTACACCTCCCATCATATATCTATACCTACCTAACTTATAATACCTCCAGGGCTATTACTTGAGTACGTTCTTGGGAGTTAAGATTCCTAATTCCTTGCTATATTGCGGAGCAGAATTGAGTTGGCAATGCAGAGGATGTTTGATAGAAAGTACAGTACCACGAAGTGCTGAATCAGTTCATATCAACGTTATGCTATCCGTGGACGGATGAATGGATGAATGGATGAATGGGTGAATGGATGGATTGATTGATCGCTAGGTATTCCAAGATCATTTACTATTGATTGATATGTTCCAGCCTTATTGTCAAGCCTTCTGATAACCTTCTTAAGCGGATCTCATTTTGACTTTGATTCGATCACTTGGTTTGGAACACTACTGGTATCCATGGATCTACTTATTAGTAGGTATAGTCTGTAGGTAGTATAGAAGGGGATGTATCATCGATTCAAGATTATCGACATGGGCAAGCAAAGAAAGGTGATTACTAGATATCTAGGTATGATGTGATGTAGCGTTCCAGGTTGTATCTTGTAGGATGAGAATAAGCTTCTGGAGACGGGTCTAGGCTCATGGGATGGCATAGATAGACAGACTACTTTGCGTTTTCTGAAAGATGCATACTATGCATACTATACGTAGCAATGGTAGTCCTTCAACGGTTGCGTCAGAGTCTAGGTACACCTGGGCAATGATTGAATATTGAATATTGAATATTACAACAAATTGGAATGAATCCCTGCGTTCAGCAATTACAAGCACCCGCACCACCTGCAGCTGGCTGGGCATATGTAGAAACAATTGAACGGAAAACTCCAAAAAACCACTTTAATCTGTATCATATCATCACGTGTTTTCGTATTACTCGCGAAAACACGAAAAAGAGTTGTCCGGTCAGCCATACCAAAATGCGATAACTGATAGCTTTTGTGGTCACATTCACACGAAGCATGCAAACTTTGAGACACAGCCGCCGAATGCAGCATATGGACTATTTGCAGGAATGTCTCTCCACATGACCGGGCTCTCTTTTGATTCCGATAACGATGATGAACCTCTATATTTCACACCAACCCATGAACCTGAAGATCTCATTTGTGAAGGCTCCGATACCGAGGCAAATGCCAAAGCGATAATCAGAAAACGACAACGATATGAAAAATGTGCGGAAAGAGTACTGCGTGGACAACTACCTATTATTCAGTCTGCACAGCTTAGGGGGCCTTTTTACAAAGATAACAAGAATGAATGGGTGAATCCGTGGAGACATCGAGAAAGAGACTGGTGGAAGCCTGGATCAAAAGATATGCTGTTTAGGAGAGAGGATGTTATGCGACGAGCTAGGGAACACGGCAGAAAAGACATGAGTCCCACAGAGGCACTGGTATGGTGCCGACGAGATGCTAAACGACAGGCAAAAGAAAGAGGAATTATGGACGATTCGAAGATGGAACAAGCACCTGCTACTCGCCTAGATAAAAAAAGATTTTTTGTGGACGATACAGTAGACGGAGACATAACTATGGAAGAAGAGAGAGCTGTGTTTGAAGTAAATAGATCATTGACTGGACCGCCATTACCAGAGGTTCTAGAATCGACATCTTCCACGCATACGAATATCAGAAACTCTAAAAGGACGCCAGAAATAGGGGGCTCCATTTCGAATCATGGGGGTTACGGTAGACAGCCGGACACATGGACTAGTATCAAGAGGCCTGTAGACATAGCTTGGTTGAAAGGTTCTCATATCTCAAAGCGTGCTCGTTGGGAGGACCCAGCAGTCTCATCGCCGACTCCACTGCCTCATGCAATAGGTCAGAAGCTCCAGCAGAAGGTCACAGGAATTACGATGGTTGCACATAATCGAACGACAAGCACAGTTCAACCGCGATCGGGATCTTCCCTTAAAACTCAGTATGACTTAATTTCTCCTCGGGAGAGCTATGCATCTCTACAGCAACCAGGCACTATATTTGATACAGAAGCCTCTTTTCACAATAATATCGAACAACAAGGACAAGAACAAGAACAAAATAGCATTTCCGTGTTTGAAGCTGCACGAAAGTCTGCCAACCTATACGGAGATTCCCCCGGCCACCATTCATCGGCTCCATCTCACGAACTGGGTAGCAAGCCAACTAGCCCACTGCTACCTTCGGCAACGCATCCAGTCACTTCGCCGCGACTCCCCTCACATCCTGGGACTAGTGCGATATATGAAGAAAACCAGAAAACCCAGGAAATATTAGCTTTGTTACTGATGTTGCACCATCTTCTGTGAACCTGGAGCAGTTTCAATTTCGAAAGAAGCGTAAACGCAAGACCAATTCCCCATTCATCCGTCATTCTTCGAAAGATATAGGAGAAAATAGCCGGGTTCCATCATCCGAAGGTAGTATGCCAGACTCAAGCCTTCGAAGCGACGAAATACTTTCGAATCCCTCCGTATTACACCCTAGCGATACAGCAAAGGATTCCTCGCGCTCTCCAAACAGACGCACAAAATCTGCAATAACGAAAGGTTCGTCTCGCAGAAGCTCTCAGGTCGATGAAAGTTGGCTTACCACACAAGAAGAAGTCTCAAATACTCCGTCAACAAGAAATTCGGATGGTAAGAGAGCCATTGAAGGAGAGTTTTCTCCACTATGCGAAAACCTTGATAACAGCTGGGTCACAACACAAGATGACTTTGATCACTCTGCAAAATCGTCTGCTTCAATGGATATCACTCAAATATATCGGGGTTCGAGTTTTATTCCACGGCCAAATCTTGTTGAGCATATGGCGGTTTCTTGGCCTATGAACTATAAAACACACAGACAGTTTAGAATCATCGCCACCAAAAAGGCACTCAATTGCACAACCTGAACTCTCTCCCTCAAAGTCATCGCCGCATCTACCGGCCCTTCCCAAAGATTCCAACAAGCAGGGAGTACCTTACAATAACCTAGATGGATCAAGCGCACAGTCTTACAACACTAGTCCAGTCAGCTCAATAAGCAGTAAACTGAGATCTCCACAAACTCATGTCTACAACAAAATCTAAGGTCTAGTCAGCAATTAGCTGATAATACCACAAGCACTCGGAATGATAATGCCGAAAGTAGCATCTCCGAAAATGTACAGATATCAGATGATAATAAAGGGGTTGAGACGAAAGAAGCCATTTCGAAAATTAATATGTCATTCAAGAGCGAAAAAATCGAGGGAAATTACAGTACTCCAGGTTAAACATGAACCGGATATTGATACAGAAATTCAAGCCGATAGAGAAGCTCTCGATATTATTGAAGATGCAGAAGAAGTGTCAGGGTCGCTCAGGGAACAATGGAGGAAGAGGTTCAGGAAGCTATGCGGGCCGAGCCGGAAACAGATGACGTTCCAAACCCGGCACTTTCTAGCGGCCACACATCAACATCATCATCACCTGCAAGAACAAGCAACCTTGCCATACATAACCTCACATCAATCCAAAAAGCTAGAAACGTAGATCGAATTTCCAGAAGCTCTTTATCGAATCAATTTACACCTCTGATGCCTAGTGAAGAAGATATCATTTCACCAGCTAGCACCCAAGATCTTACCGAACATTCATTAAAGGCAGCTGCCAGTGACGGAAATATAGCTATTCCTTCTGGAGATACTGCATCTTCCAAGGGTTCAAACTCAGAATCGCAATCAAAAGAGCCAAGTGTCTCTCAAAACAATTGCCCGCAGAGTCCTTGGGCGCCAGGTGAAAGCATTACCTCTGGTCGCTCACAGAATAATTTCAGCTACTGCAAATGATTGAGCCACACTTTGATGGCGAGTCTCCTCAATCTGGTTGGCAGAAGGAAGAGCGTCCGGTCACACCTGACAATGATTTTATTAGACCTTTCCGCGATCTTATGACGCCAAGTCCTCCACCGGCAGCACTTAATACACTAGGAATTGAGCAGCGGCCATCTCACACACAGCTTCTTGTAGAAGCAGCTACGCAAAACCCTTGGGTGAATGGGTCCAAGAAAAAGAGCACGAAACGCAACGGGTGTCATTTAGTGTTTTGGATGGCGAGGATCCAGTTCAATCTCAGCCTAGCTCTCGGCGCAAACGCCGCTCACCATCTCCTAGAAGTATGTATCGTACAGGAGCTTGTGGAAGCAAAGTGGCTGAATTCGACGATGATGTCACGGATATTAATAGCTTCCAAAACCACTTCTCCGCAATTCGCAAGAACTCCAAAGGCGATGGTGTACCGAAAAGAAGCTCTGTCGAACGCCCCCTCTCATCACCGAAATTTAAGAAACTCTCTTAGGCGCGGCCGACCCGATTGTCAGCAGTCCTGCAATCGATGCAATGGCAGAAGCTTCATCGCTGCGGATCGCGAATCCTCGCGAGAGCGAGATCGTCGCTTCACAACAAGTCCTTTGCGAAATCGAATGCCGAAGAATCAAGACTATACAACTTTCAGGATGACGATGAAGACCATTCGGGCATTCAATCCTTTAGTTCTCACACCTCTGAAATTGCAGCTCTGAATGAGACATCAAGTAATGCAAAATTGGGAGACCATACACCGGGAGATTTCTCGATGAGGTGGAGGGCTTCCTTGGGGGCGATTGGTCAGTGGAGGGAGAATTGAAGAAAGCTAGCAGTATGGAATTTGAAACGGTTACTTCCAAGGAGAGAGTAATGTACAATCACGGAGGAGCCTTCTTGCGCTCGAGGAGAACGTGTGGTCTTGATACGGAACTGTAGTAAACGGTTGATGGTAAACGTGTGTCGAAAGCCGAACTGTAAAGTGCTTTGGGTGTTACGGATGAACGGATGGGAATCATGGGATGCGAGATACCCCTTGCTTACATGGGCTGAACAAGGACATATGATGTTATGCCCAATTTATCGTAAACCGTCTAATAAATACCTAGCTAGATACTCTTCCTTGGGCCAGTCAATACAATATTGACTTCTTACATCTATCTACGAAGTACAGTAGTGTGTCTTCTATTCATGTGACCTAGGCCAGTAAACGCTTATGTAGGTAGGTAGGTGCCGTCACAAACAAGGCACCGGATGCCAATGCAGTTTCCTTCCCGCAAACTCAATTTCTTCCCTCGTGTTTGACTTTGACCGCTTTGGTTCGTTGACCAATGGTTAGTAGGTGGTGTGGTGTGGTGTGACGTGATGTGACGTGACGTGCAAGTTGGTGGGGGAGGGATGGATGGATGGATGGGCTGTCGTTAATGTGGGTGGATGCATGTTTACGGAGTTTGTTGTGGGTTGTACTGTACTGTACTGTACTGTGCTGTGCTGTGCTGTGCTGTGCTGTGCTGTGCTGTGCTGTGCTGTGCTGTGCTGTGCTGTGCTGTGCTGTGCTGTGCTGTGCTGTGCTGTGTTGTTGTAGGCACGTTTTTGCATGGTTGGTTTCTATGGGGTTGGGTTTGGAAGGTGGGCGGACGGGCGGGCGTAAGTGGTGGGTGATGGCTATAGAGGGGCCTGTTGATGTTGGTGTTGGTGTTGGGATGGGTGGGTGGCTGGATGGATGGATGGATGGATGAAATCTTGTGGAACGGGACGGTCGGGGTGGCCGTTGGATTGTTGGGTGGAGGGGGAGGTAAAGGTGGTGGAGGGGTGATTCATGGGATACATGGGATGGGATGGGATGGATGACTACGGTATGGATGACGTTGTGTGTCTTGTTTGGGGCTCTGGGCTGGGGGATTTGATAAGAATGGGGGGGGGAGATGGGTGGATGTGATATATACTAGGTACCTAGGTACTGTACCCGAGATATAAGTTTGGATGGTCTGGTGTCCTCTATCGCTTTTGGTGGGTTTTCCCCGGGTGGGCTTGTGCTTGGATCTTGGGTTCTGCTTATTGGCTTCTCTGCAGTAGGGCTGTTTTATTATGATGAATGTTTTTTTTCGTAGATTTTAGTTATGTATGTATGTATGTATGTATGTATGTATGTATGTATGTAATATAGGATGCATGTATTATGTATTATGTATGTATATAGTGAGGATATATATATATACATATATATATATGTATGTATGTATGTATGCATGTAATAAGGATGCATGTATATATGTATATATGTATGTATGTATGTATGTATGTATGTATATAGTGAGGATGTGTATATATATAATATATATATGTATGTATGTATATGTATGTATGTATGTATAAGGATGCATATATAATGTATATATGTATGTATGTATGTATGTATGTATGTATATAGTGAGGATGTGTATATATATACATATATATATGTATGTATGTATGTATGTATGTATGTAATAAGGATGCATGTATATATGTATATATGTATGTATGTATGTATGTATGTATGTATGTATGTATGTATGTATGTATGTATAAGTGAGGATGTGTATATATATACATATATATATGTATGTATGTATGTATGTATGTATATATATGGGCCGGTACAATCATCATCGATCACATCACCGGGCATTTGACGATTGATAAGGATGGATACAGAAAGGCCACGCTGTGATAGATTTGATGTGGGGAATGGTTTGAATAAATAGTGTGTGTACTGGAGAATATACTTTGTAGGTAATTAACAAATAAATAGATAAATAACCTTACAATAAATAGATGATGTTGATTCATCTAATCGAGACAGACCCGCGGCGGATGGAGCATCTAGCACTGGTAGTTGGCTGATAGTCGATATCCACCAGGTTGGGCTCCATAATATATCTACCAGATCCTTAAATCTCATAGGGGACACGGGGACACGGGGACACGGGGACGGTTGACAGTCAGTCAGTACTCTGTGCTAGTCATTATCTAGCACCGCACCTACGTATACAGCTGCTGAATGAAGTCCGTATGTTTGATGGAACTTGATATCAGAATTTATATTATCCATCGGAGATCTTAATCACTTATAATTACTCAATATGGAGTATATCACCAACCAATCCTTTCATTAAGCTCAACTCATTGGTTTTCAGGTAGATTTGAATATGGATGTATGGAATGTATGGATGTATGGATGTATGGATGTATGGATGTATGGAATGTATGGATGTATGTATATATACATACATCCATATATATATAAATCGATAGTGATCATGAGTGAACACAATTGGATCTGATGATATGATTCATTCTTGGTTCCTTGGGTAGATACAGGCCTAGGAAGTAAGTAGCACAATAACAGGCAGTACCTCCCTCCTACTACCCTTGCTGATGAATTCTGTCAGTTATCGTATTTTGAGGTAATCGATCCTTACTGTCATATCCATGGATACCGTCACACTGCGGTCCTGTAATCACCTGCAGTTCTAGCTCTTTTGTATGACAGCCCTGTCTGTACCCACGCCCTTCTTGTGATCCAGTGGCGTCGATGCAGGGAAAAGATAGAGTGAAGGGAAGGGAAGGGAAGGGAAGGGAAGGGATGGAAAGGGCGCACATGCTTTTTGATCTTTCCATCATGCTGCATCAAACATCTACTAGCTATAGGTAACATATACCCTTCACTGCGATGACACTACAGATTGCAGATTGCAGATTGCAGATTGCAGATTGCAGATTACAGCCCGGTAGATATGAACGAACTCATTCGTCATCATTAGTTACATAGGTACTGATTCGATTGTCCATGGGTATCCATATGTAAACAACAAGACAAGATGAGACAAGATATAACAAGGCATTTATTATTAAAGCCCAAATTACGTTTCTTGATTCATGCCCAGCTGATACTACTAGATAAGCACTTTGATTTGATATCGTTTGAATTGGAATAAATGGAATTGAATTGAATTCCAAGGTTACATGTGATCTTTTCCTTTTAACTATTTGATCTGTCTCATATTCTTTTCAAAGAAGAATTTATAGAAAGAAGAATTTATAGTTTTATATATTCATCATAGGTAGCTGGAGGTAGGTAGGTAGGTAGTTTGATATAGTTTTTTGGGAAAAGGGTTATTATTTTTAGTTCCTGTCCACGTCCATCCTGAATCTAATTAGGCAGGTACTTATCGATGGATTTAATAAATGGATCTAATAAATCGACCTAATAAATCTAATGATACCATATAATACCATATAATACCATATAATACCATATAATACCATATAATACCATATAATACCATAATAGTAAGAAGAGAAATACAACCTTGGACCTTGGGAAGAAGAACAATAAGAATAAGAAGAAGAATACTAATTCATTATTTGTAATAGACTTTCAAGGTTGCTTTATTAATTGTTTTGAATCTCCAACTGCTTTGGACATCGTTTTCATCTAATAAACTGATTTACCTACTTGCCTACTTACCTATTTACTTACATACCGTACCTATTTACCTACTTACCTACTTAGGTACTATTAGGTAGCCGCACTTTCACTTATCTCTCTACTAATAAAATTACCCACTTTTTTTAACCTTCTGCTCGTTTTTAATCCATCGGTTTACCGGACTGGTACCTTATTTATTTATTTATTATGCCAAGGTTATTATATTATTATTATTATTATTATTATTATTATTATTATTATTATTCATTCTTCTTTCTTCCATCATCATCATCACCACCATCAAATAACAACAACAACCACCATCACAACAACACAACACACAACAACAACAACAACAACAACAATAACAACAACAACAACCACCATCACAACAACAACAACAACAACTGTTATTATTGCTACTACTATTATATCCCCCTCAAAGCAATAACAAGTTCAATCGTCAATTTACACAGCAATTAACCCGGAGAGAAACAAGATAACATAATACAAGAAAACGATTTTTCAAATATCACAAAGAGGGAAACCGAGCAGAAGAAGCAAAGAAGAAGAAGAAGTAGTCGTAGAAGCAGCAGCAGCAGCAGAAAGTAGAAGTAGCAGCAGAAGCAACAGCAGCAGCAGCAGAAGAAAAGTAGAAGCAGCAGAAGCAACAGCAGCAGAAGCAACAGCAGCAGAAGCAACAGCAGAGAAGCAACAGCAGCAGAAGCAACAGCAGCAGAAGCAACAGCACAGCAAGCAGCGGAAGAAGAAGAAACAGCAGCAGCAGCAGCGGAAGAAGAAGAAGCAGAAGAAGAAAACAGAAATTCCATTCCATTCATCAAATTCCATAGAATTTCCTACTTTCTAAAGAAGAGAGAACAGAACAGAACAGAATTCCACGTGTTTTTATTAGGTTCAAAAAAGATCTTTATTGTTGTTTCTTAGAAAATATTCTAACCAACAAACATTACATTTTTCCCTGATCGTAAATCCTTGCCTGATTGATCCTTGGCTTTCAATTCCGTCCTATCCTATTCTTCTCTTTCCAGAACACAAGTTATTGAAGAAGGTTCAATACCTGCGAATCATTTTCTCACACTGTCACTGGATTCGATAAATGTGCGCCTCATGTCAAACTCCCCTACTGACTCCAGAAATGCCGCACACACCTCTCCGGTGAGTACTGAGCAGAATCAACAAATCTCACAGGATGGCGATCGAAATAAAGCACAAAGATGGGCCAACGCGCCACCAAGATCAAACCAATCCTCTTTGTTAACTCAAGCTCTATCCACGGCTCATCAAGAATTGGCGGCAACGCATATCGATCCTAATCCTCGCAAATCTCGAAGTACATCCCCGACCACATTGCAACCGTATCCTTCTACCTCAAATAATCAATACCAGAATGAGCGAACGGCAAACTTGGCCGAGTCATTGAGCAATATGGTTATTGGTACGGCATCTATCACATTCAATTCAAACAGACCTGTCAGTGCTGGCGCAACTCCATCTACCACCACTGGACTTCTCTTTGATGTAAATCAAGTCAATGATCTGCTCACTGATCACCGCGAATATCTTAACAATGCGAGAACCAAAGGAAGAGGAACATCTCTCGAGCGAACAGCAAAAGAGAAGAGAGTTCAAGATTTACCAAAAGGTTCTTTCTCAACCAATCCTGGTGATACCGGTATAATCACTCGGCCATCAACACCTCTGCAGGAGCCCTGTCGGGTCTCTCTCAGATACCCCACCTGTGGATGGAGTCAGAGCCAGTTATCGATCATGGAGAGATGCCAGAACAAGCCCGCCGGTAGAGAAAGCTTGGTCAATCTGCGAACAAGGTGACGATGATCAGGGCGGTCAAGTCGAAAAGGCTATTGCGGAAGCTCTATCTGGGGTCGAGCACAACAATCGCAGTCGAAAAGCAAGTCATAGTTTGAGGTTCTTCCGGGAAGGTCTACCAGAAGATAAGACAAAGAAACGCGAAAATAAGAACAGAACTCAGCCAAAGGATGCAGGCTTATCTGCAAGGATTAGTAGTATACCAGAACTTGGAAAATTGGAAACAGGAACACACACGGCAGTAGGTGTGGAAGGTGAATCGCTGTCGCCTTTCGCAGATCTGAAGATGGCTTCCAAGTCGCCAACCCATAACACAGACAGGGATCCTGCTTCCAGTTTCAATGAAGGACTTTCTGCCGAACCTGACTACTTTGATCCATCTCGCGGTACTGAAACGCTTGCTTCGGATAAAGTAAGAAGGATGCCTTCACAGCTTCTGGCCGATATACGAAAGCATCACAACTTGACACCTGGTAATGCCAAAGGATCTTCATTCTCAGGAAGCATACCAGCTCCGGAATCTGAAAAAGTCAAAGTCTGATTCGGGCAAGGAAATTTTTAGGGGGGAAATCTCAGTTAGATCGAGAGGGCAATGAGGATGGTGCTGATTTAGAAAAGACCAAGAGTCGTGACGAAGGTAATGAATCTGGTGAGGAGAAGATTTCTTCGGCGTTATTCGTTCCTCACAAGACTGCCCATGGTACATCTGAACGAAGAGGAGAGGGTCCACGAGACAGATTAGACCTTGTTGCAAGGGCTGGGGATAATGATCAACTCCAATCAGAAGATTCAGACCCACAACAGTGGCTTGAAGAACACCGGGTCCCATCATGTGAAATAAAAAACACTTATGACAGCCAAGAAGGTAAATTACAGCCACTGCCATCACCACGACTTCCCAAACAGCATGAGCCAGTAGCAAGCAATGGCTATATTACTCCAACAGATACTCATGACCATGGTCAAGATTCATTTGATGAAGGAGAGTCCACAACTAATGAAGAGTCCTTAACCGATGACCCTGAGGCAACACCAACATCTTCAAGATATCGTCGTCCTAGCTTTAAAGTACCACCAACACCAAAAATCAATGTTGTCGAAGACCCAGAAGAGGCTAGAAAATCAAGAGGTTCTGTTGAATTAATTCCATATAAGCATCAAGTCGGTGGTCACACAACTATGTGGAGATTCTCCAATCGTGCAGTTTGCAAAGAATTGAAACAATGGTGAAAATAAGTTTTACGAGATCTGTGAAACGAAAGCATCCCCAGCTTATGAAGTTTCTACCAAGGTACGTGTAATTTTCATTGACTCATCCCCGCTTCAGGCATCGAAGCTGAGTCTTCATCAAGACGTAAAAACAAACGCGTCCTCAGGCACCTATGGTACATTGACTAACGTTCCTCTCTTAATTGATCTTTAGGTATATTGGTGTTCTTAATGTAACTTTGGAGAAGAAGCATCTAAAACCAAAGGTTTTGCCCAAGGATGACAAAGATGCATTGGCTGAGTCAAATGTCACTGATGGGCATCCACCAAAGGATGAGACTGCTAGCACCGACACGAATGGTCACACGGCTTCCCAAAAGGCGCTAGAGCCAACAAGGATAATCAGTCAGTCGTTAAGAACATCTTCTATTCCTATAGCAACTGTCAATTTCGCCGATAATAGACATATTATACCAAAGAGTTTCTTACAACCTCATCCGCATCTCATTGATCCCATCGAGGCTCCAAGTGCCAAAGACTCTACTCAGACTACGCAACGAGGTCAAAGTCAAAGTCAGCCTCCACCAAGTGGCGACTTTACATTTCGTCCAGCTTTGTCAAACAAGCATGCAGTTAGCTGGGGAGCAACCACTGTCAACAAGGAACTTCGGAACAAAGTCTTTGGAGAAGCTTTTCTACAGCAACCCATACCCATTTATCGGCATAAAGAAGCCAGGATCACAAAGCCGAACATTAAGGTCTGGTTCTTCACTACGAAGTGCGAGTTCGGAGGTTAGCTTAAAAACACACAAGAGCGAGCTTCCCAAAGATTCAATTCGTACAAGAGCTATGAAGACGGCAGCTGAACAGAGAACCGGACTCTCTCCAATGACACCCATCAATACCCGCACCACCAGTTTCAACTAATGATGGCGGTGTCAATGGGAATGCACATTGTGAAGATGGAGATGTTGAAGATGGATTCGATAATATGGCCGGCACAAGTGCTCCTGAAGCAGAGATTGTGGGACCTCAAGATTCGCCAAAACGACCAAAGAGACGCTATTCAAGTGGTGGACTTCGCCGCAAACCCTGCAGAAGTGGCCGATGGTCGAGGAAACCTCAAGTACTTTGAAGAAGCAGATGATGCCGGCTACAAAGGCGATGAGGAGGATGTTTTTACCATGGATCCTGAACCCGACAGGTGAAAAAAAGACATTACCACCGTCTATTAAGGAGGAAACAACGCCCAAGCTCGAAGCTGTCAAGGAGAGCTCCGAATTGAAGTCTGCTGATTCGGAATGCTATTGTCAAGCGTCCCCGTTCTGCCAAAGATACTACCAAGTGCTCTTGTGATCCCTCCTCGACCTGTCAATCCCAAGGAAGCCCAGACCCAAGGTCAGCGCATTCAATACTTCTTACTTTTGGAAGATTTGACAGCCGGCATGAAGAAACCTTGTATCATGGACCTTAAGATGGGCACTCGACAGTATGGTATCGAATGCACCTGAGAAGAAACAGATATCTCAAACGTACCAAGTGCGAAGCAACAACATCTCACGATCTAGGTGTGAGAGTCTGTGGTCTACAGGTTTGGGATGTCAAGACTCAAAAATACGTTTTCCATGACAAATATTTCGGCAGAGATCTCAAAGCAGGACCGGATTTTCAAAAAGCACTAACTCGGTTCTTGTATGATGGTGTTGATGATGGAAGTATTCTGCGACATATTCCGACTCTTATTAAAAAGATCTCCACATTGGAGGTTTTTGATTCGAAGTTTACCAGGCTATCGTTTTTATGCTGCCAGTCTTCTTCTGTCTATGATGGAGAAACGGTCGAAGAAGAAGAATCTGATAGCAATGCATTTGAGCCATTGAGCAGGAGAAAGGGAGATTGATCTCAAAAATGGCAGACTTTGCAAATTGTGCAATCAAAGAAGATTGTTTTGGCACCGGGGAAGACATTGCCACCTCGACATCCTGATCAACCGGACTTGGGGTTTCTTCGGGGATTGAAAAGCTTGCGCAAATATTTCTTTCTTGGCAATTCAAAAAGATGTTAGGGAAAAGTTGGGTATCAAGGCAAGAGATTGGGGTGATGGCTCACGAAAGATTGATTTAGAAGATGAGTATGATGAAGATGAGGCAAACTTGAGTTATTAAATTTTGCGTTTCCTCGACATCTTAATTGTTCGATCTGGGCTGATGAAATATTGTTGTGATTACAGCAATGATATTGATTGTTCAAATCAAGTTTGAAGTTTCCCTTCGATGCTATTTTTTCTGTCTGGACTGGAGAATCAATGGGAGGCTGGGGAGGGAAGGAAGGAAGGAAAGGAAGGACCTGGACTTTTTGTTTCAAACTCGAAGTTTGCTCATTTGCATTTTTTGGGGAGTATAGGAGATGGTATGTTTGTATTCGTCTTTAATGATTCGGGACATTGGGAATGCTTTTATATCATACCCTGCATATTGGTAGGTGTTTGGGCTTGGGATTGAGTTTGGGGTTTAAGATTGAGATGGTGATTGAGTTTCCCTTTGGCTGATTGGCTCGTTGGGTGGAGTGTTTCTGTGTGGAGGGCTAGTCGTGGAAGGAGCTGGATTCGTTTGATTCCATTTGTTTTCAGTGTCTTGGGAAGATCAGTCAGGTTGAGCTGTGGTGGTGGATGGGGGATTAGGGATGTGAGATGGCGCGAGATGGATGATAGTGTGGACGAGTTTGAAGTGACTGTAGATACATCGATTCGCGACACGGTGGTCATGCCATGATGCATTTCTTTCTTAGGCAGGGTACGCCGTCGTCTGGTATGCGTAGAAGAATCAGTAGAACCCTCATAGAGGGGAGAACGGGCGATGGTGCATCGTGAGTAGTGAGCAGTGAGTAGTGCACTCACTGCACGCATGCGTACTACGTCAAATGGTATCGATATCGATTGTGTGAGCAATTGGCTGCGTAGGCTTGTAGGAATAGTTTAAAAATCATCCTAAATACCAATTTTCAAATTTCAAGTTCCGGGGTTCCTGAGTGCGTGTTGAATCCGTGGTGTGTGTGTGTGTGTGTGTGTGTGTGTGTGTGTGTGATATTGATGTCGCTTAATACTTGATTGAGTAATAGCCAGCCTATTGACTATCCTATTGAAACATGATGGATGCATTAAGCCTCGCTCCATTTTAAGTTCCTTCTGTGCATCCATCATCTGCTTTGTATTTCAGTTCGAATCGTGATGTTAATGTCGATATTAATGTTAATATTACTTGCCTATTCAACACGCGGGCTCACTCAGAATCTCTGCAGTAGAAATCTCTCCGCGTGGTCGGTCTATTTTGCTGTTGTTTCTTCATGCACTGGATGAATGGATGAATGGATGAATGAATACTTGGGTTATTTCCGAATCAATTCGAGTGTGTGAAGCTATTTCTTTCATTCGATATCTAGGCCTTCATTAACAGGTCATATATATTCGAGTGCTATCTACTGCATACATCACACCGCGTCGCGTCGCATCGCATCACAGCTCAATCATCCTCCATGCCGATTCCCTCTACCTCTCCCAGCCATTCTCCTTTAGCCCCCTTCAACAAATCATTAACGTTGACCGTTCCACTCGTTAAATACCTCTCACTAACGCCCACGTTGACTCTCTGAGCCAGCAATGCTCTCAGCTCTGCTCTTAGGGCTCCCACTTCCCCCTTGGTCATACCTCTCGCTTCTTTTTTCCTTTATCCTCCTTCCTGTTCCCCTTCCCTTTCTTCCTCCGCCTAATGCTTCAAATTCTTCACTATCATATTCGACGCCTAACTCCTCAGCCGCATTTTTTTAACCCAATCATCATCATGACCCTTTTTCTCTTTCGCCAAAGCGCTATCTGCTATTTTTTCGCGAGCGTAACACGGGCTTGAGACGAGCAACGACTCGGCGGTCGATATCGAGAGAGCGGATATAAAATTTGGATTTCTTGCCCTCTCCATTGAGAGCATTTTTGGGCATGGACTTTTGCTACCAAGCGACGAGTACCGACTACTTCTTCGGGGCCACAAAAGAAGGATACTGGATCCGGAGGCTGCGGCACGAGCTGTACGACCGGAGCGGTGGACATACATGTCTGCGGTACGGGGGAGATGATAGTGAATAACTAATTGAACACCTCCGATATCGAGACCACGTGCTGCAACATCTGTGGCTACAAGGACTGAGCGGTGTTATTCGTGCGGGAGAAATTTTTCAATGGAGCGCATGCGGGCTTTTTGGATCATTTGGGAGTGGAGTGAGTGGGGCAGGGATGTTGAGGGTCTGGAGCATAGGGGTTAGACGGCGAACAGAATGGATGGAATTTGTGAAGATGAGGGTTCGTTGATTTGGGTGATGAAGAAGGAGAGAATATAGATAAAGATCCTATAGAAATGTGTTAGGAGCGCAATCATGATAAATAATCTAGGCAGAGAATTTACCTTTTCTTCCCCACCACATTCTACCATAACCCTCTTTCAAATTCGCTGCCATTTGCGAAATCGGGTTAACATCAACGAATTTTGGCTTCTCCTCTCTGAAAATTGAGCTTTTTCAGAAGGTATTCCATGGATTGACTTTCATCCTTAAAAGATTGCTTGCCTTTTCCTGCTAGTTTCTGTTGCAATCCCTTGTGGAAAGTGGCCGAGAAAACCAAAGTCTGCCTGGGTTGTAATGTGTCTTCTTCCTCACCATCTTCATCAGCGTGTGTACGATCCAGGGCATTTAGAATTTCTTCCGCTTCTTTGAAGTGACCATCGGTCAAAAGTCTATCTGCTTCATCGATAACCAAAAACCTCACTTGTTTCAAGCCAGCTGACAATTCGTTGCTGGAACTTATAACTTCCCACAAACGTCCAGGTGTACCGATAATAATGTCTGCCTTGGCTAATTGACGTTGCTGCTTCTGTACGGAGAGACCACCAGTGACAGCGGCTACATATGGGCTTGTAGACATACCCTTACATAAAGCTGTGATATGTTCGGTCAATTGATGCGCCAGTTCTCTTGTAGGCGAAAGAATCAATGCAGTTGGTGGTCTTGTGCTTTTTTTAAGTTCATCCTCATCAAGTTCTCCGTATACCTCGAGCCACTTTTCCACTATTGGTATTCCAAATGCTAAGGTTTTTCCAGAACCTGTAGATGCTTTCCCAACAACATCATGTCCCGCAAGCACTTCTGGAATAGCCTCGAATTGAATTGGGGTTGGCTTTGAAAACCCTAATTTTGATAATGCGGATAACGTATTTGACGAAAGATCTAGCTCTGCCCAACCTGAAACATCAACTTCTCTTTCTGTATCTTCTTCAAGCGCCTGGAAAACATTCTTAAGGGAATCTTGTTTAAGCTCAGCATCTTTATCTATTGGCTGTTGTTTCGACTTTTCTTTTTTTCGGTTTCTTGTCCTTCTTGTTTGACAGTTTCTGTTCTTCCTCTGTCGCATTTGGCTTCTCTTTATTTTCTTTCTTTTCGGCGGGCTTTGCCTTTTTCTCTTTCTTTACTGACTGTTTCTTCCTTTTCCGTGCTCTCTTCCGTAGGATTCAGAATTGGTTTTTATTATGCTAGTATTATTCGTTTCTTTGTCTTCCTCATCTTCTCCAAAACCTTCGAATTCATCATCATCATCATCATCGTCGTCGCCTTTGGTCTGTATCTTGGAAGATACCTAGAAGATAATCAGCATCTCTCAGATATTTCATCCCCAGGGATACATACCGAATGTGACAACATCACCATCCCTCACTACCTCAACATCATCTACTTCCTCTAATCCATAGAAACCCTCAGCATCCTCAAACATATCTGGCATTGTTACTTCGTTCCATGGTAGCGAATCCCACGGCAACTTTCTTCTTAGGCGCATCTTTCTTTTGCTTCTTGGATGATTTCTGAATCTTTTGGCGTTTTGGGCTTTCTGAGAGCCATTGGTCTCTGAATGAGAGCGTTCTTTTTGCTTGTTATCCCATTTCTATTTAAAGATGGGTAATCGACGTTGAAATCTTATATTTTCTGGTTGTCTCGAATCATCTTGTTTCTCCAAGAAAAGCATATCATAACTTTTTTTCTGGAGACCACCCTGTCATTTATTTATCCATGTCAATTTAGCCTTTCAGCCCCGCGCTAGTTAACAATGTAGCCTTGTCGCAAAAATCATTTATCTGTCGATGACTTCAATCTTTCTCACAAGTTTGTCCATTCACAATTGTCTTATTCTCAAGATGGGAAATCGTCAAAGGATAAGCGTGATGCTTATTACAGACTTGCGAAAGAACAAGGCTGGAGAGCTCGAAGTGCTTTCAAATTATTACAACTTGATGAAGGCATTAAACCCACTATGGACTTATTTGCAGTCTTTCCAAGTTACCTCTAACTGACTCAATATTAGAATTTGACCTCTTCTCCGATGTTACTCGAGTTGTCGATCTTTTGTGCTGCCCCAGGAAGTTGGTCTCAAGTCCTATCTCGAGTCTTGATCAAAGGAGAGAAGTTCGGTCGAGCAGCATGGGAAGATAAAGAGGCAAGAATGCGACGAAAATGTCCTTCAAATTGCTCAACCTAAATCAGAGGAAGATCAGAATTCAAATGAAGTCGAATTAAAACCAAAAAAGGATGTCAAAAATTGTGGCTATCGATTTGCAACCAATGATCCTCTACAAGGAATTTATAACACTTCGAGCAGATATTACACATCCAGCAACAGTTCCATTACTTTTGAGTGCTCTCGATTCTTCCTATGATCCAAAAATCTCTCTCTCAACAAGCCACACAATCCTGTGGATCTTGTCATTAGCGATGGCGCTCCTGATGTTACGGGCCTTCATGATCTAGACATCTATGTTCAATCACAGCTACTTTTCGCGGCTTTAAATCTTGCACTTTGTGTCCTTCGTCCCGGTGGAAAATTTGTTGCTAAGATTTTCCGAGGGAGAAATGTCGATCTCCTATTTGCACAACTAAAGATCTTTTTTTGAAAGAGTGGTTGTTGCAAAACCAAGATCAAGTCGTGCAAGTAGTGTAGAAGCTTTCATTGTTTGTCTGAATTTCCAACCTCCGGAAGGATTTAAAGCTAGTATGGAAGATCCTTTGGGCGTTGGGGATAGATTGGACAAAATGGTCGATACAGCTGTCAGCCAAGAGCCAATAGTTTCACCTATCTATTCGCAAAATCCCGAGGAAGGGACTTGGTCGGAAAATCGGGTCACAAAAACTATTACTAAGGGAAGATGGAATCTGGGAAACCAAACTTCCAACTGATGAAGCTCAATCTAGAAAATCAGGAAGATGGATAGCTCCATTTTTGGCATGTGGAGATTTATCAGGATATGATGCTGATGCTTCATATCATTTGCCAAAGGATCGTATTACACTTGATCCGGTACAACCTCCAACAGCCCCTCCATACAAGAGAGCTCTTGAAATGAGGAAAGCTGCAGGTGGGGCTTATGGTAAAACAACGGCAGGGAAACAGGAATAAGAATCATGATGTTTCAATGGCGTAAAATGATATAGCGAGGCGTTCCGGTGGGGGGTTATAGACTTTAAATTGGTACGGGTTGCATCATGCCTACAACAGGAAAGTTCAAGGGAACAAGGTTTCCTTTGTGAAAAAATAAATCAAGAAGCCAATGCAATTCTTTACTGCCACGTATACTCCGCCTGTGAATATATCTTATTTTCAAGAACCAGCCCTAATCAATGGGATCATGTGTAGCGAAGAACGTCCTAACAATGGTAGAGAAGAAAGTCCCTCCTCTACTTATGTTCCCCGCTTTAGAATTACTAGATATTCTAAAACTATGCTACAAAATGTTAACAACAAGAGGTGAGATGGCCGAGTTGGTCTAAGGCGCCAGGTTAAGGTATCAAACTCTTAAACACAAGATTGCTTACAATCTCCTGGTCTAGTAATAGGCGTGGGTTCGAATCCCACTCTCATCATTCCTTTTGAATTTTTTTTACATACTTTTGACATATCTTTGAGAGCAGTTTCTCGTAGCAGAACTGTCTGGTCAGTTATGTTTCAAAATAGTTCCCAAAGTTTACTCTTTTGCTCATAGATTTGGTACTGAGATCCGGAAGTCTCCCGATTTCAATTCCTTCATAAATTTTCACGCACACTGAAAATTTTGATAGAGCACCCACTTCGGAGTTCTGCTTTTAACCCAAATCAGATCCACATTTCAATAAAGAATACTCCACAAGGCGTTCAACATTATCCACTATCAATATCGCTTATTCCTTATCTCTCCACCAAATCTCTACACAGAAGAGCAAAAAGAGAGCAAAACAACTTATCTGCAGATGCCCAGATGGTTGAACCACTAATTTGAAAGCCTTTGAGCGCACGGACTATTCAAGATTCCTCTGACTGAGGATGTCCCCTTACCAAAAACATCATTACTCTAGACAACTAAACTATACATTCCACGGCAGCAGGACCGATACATGGGAGTTAAACAAGAGCAAAAAGCTACTCCCCTCGCGTGGGTCGAACCACGAACCTCTCGATGATGCTATTTTCTGAATTTCTTCATCTGTAACAGTCGAACGCGCTAGCCAATTGCGCCCACGAGGGATGCTTTGCTTAACGTGCTGGAACATATGTATGTCTTTTGATAAATCACGCCCTAAATGCGGATTACAGAAAAAAAGAGATCACAAAACACATCACTATTCTATTAGAACCCGAAGCAGGAAACTGGCTAGGATATGACGGAAATGCCTAGACCGTCTCAAAACACTATCTTGACACTTTGAATAGGCATTCTTACTCACCATATCATGAACTGCGATCGATTTTAGCTTCCCTTCTCTGGGGAGGTTATTGCATTGCAGAAGTTGACAATAGGACCTTGATAGTATCCGTTAAGGGACATATGTACCGTCAAATGGATAGGGGATCAAAGTATCAAGATGATTTGTGCTTCGGCCACAAGTGCTGATTCGGTTACGGTAATACATAGAGCTCACCACGGGACTTTTGACAGCTGCCTAATGGAGTTGTGATCCGACTTTGTTGGAAAGGGGGAATGTTACTGGTCTCCAAATCACTGAGTTCAATCATTGACCATATATCCGATTTGCCTATATAGACCGAGACCCCACAACTTACCTTCAGCGCAATGCCCAGCCAGGTTAGAATAATTTAAACCTCCTTCGTCCGTATGACACATCTAAAATCAATACACCTACTAGTTCCTAAGTGATTATCTCAACGACGAGTATATGATATACCCGATCGCCTAACTAATTCTTGTCTACACAGCTCCCCAAGCAGAATGCTGAGCAAGGAGAAAATCACCAAGGCATATTATCATCTCCTGTTTATTTGACTGCTAGGCCTTTCCCACAAATAGACATTTGCAACGCATCTAAATACAATGAAATACTGTGTCGAGTGGAGACTATTGCAGTACCAGCTAATAATTGATAGAGATCCAAAGGTAATTGCAACACATATTCAACACCCAATCTCGATCCTTGCATTTTGAGCATACAATTAGTTTGAAAATCTATGCTCACGAAGATCTATAGAATATACATAACTTTCCTACTTGAGCCTCCTTAATAAAACCCAATGAGATGAATACGAGACAGTACCACCGACGATTATGGAAGGTACCCTCCGGCAAAGAAACGTAAAGGAACTTTCAAAATACAAACGGAAGTTCTAATATGCTATTGATGGTTTATTAACCATACAGGTTAGCCCACATTTACCCCACGCCCACTCCACCACCACCCGTTACACCAAAAAAATAATCAAAGCCCTCCAATTTTCAATGAGCTCGAGCCTTCAACCTTCCACTACAACTTCCAAAGCCCACAACAAAACAACCATCCAATCACAATTTCAAGCCTCACAACCAAATCATTATTCATTGTCTACTTTTTTGAGAGGCTGAAAAAAAAAACATAGAACTAGCAAAAAGGCTAAAATGTATGCGTTCGCCGGGAATCGAACCCGGAGCCCATCGAGGTTGAAGAAGCTGAATCTGGGAAGAAGCAACTGCTGGCAACGATGGATTTTACCATTAAACCACAAACGCTGGATATTCGGTGTTTTTGTTGATGTTTGCGTATGTACTTATAATTATATCCTCTTGTAAATTTGTATCTTAAAGTTTGGCAGTTGTGGAGTGGTGAAGTGGGCTGGATATGCAAGGTATTGGGTGTTTCCCGACGGCGGTGGGTTTAATTTGCAGCAGAATGGGAGAGGGGTCGGTGGTTTATTGTGATTATTTTAATTTTGTGACGTTGGTTGGTTTAATAAGGGGATTGTGGATGGACTTGAGAAATGTGATAGAGTTGTTGTCTGTAATTGGTGCGGCAGCTGAGGATGAATCTGATCAAATATTAGTGAGTTTTCTGATCGATGCGTTCACCAGTGGGTGCATGGACTCATAAAACGCCCTCTCAAAATCTTCAAAATCACACCAAAAATTAATAACTTTAAAAAATCAATCAAAAAATAATTATTCAATATAACGTAACTTATGGTGAACCGGGTCATATGGGGAACCGGGTCACATTTAGCCCATCACTGACTTCAAACCCCAACAAATTTTGCTATGCATACCGAATCACCTCTTACGCCTTCTCAAATTGAAGAGAAGATACAGAATGCTATTATTGCCCTTCAATTGAAGGAATTTAAATCAATTAGAAAGGCTGCAGAGTATTTTGAAGTTCCTAAGTCAACTCTCATAGCTAGGGTCGCTGGAAGGAAATCACGTACTCAATCCCACGAAATGGCTCAAATTCTTTCAAACGCAGAAGAAAATACTCTTGTACGATGGATTTCACGACTTACCATCACTGGATTCCCTGCTACACCTATGTTGGTGAAGGAAATGGCCGACGAAATTCGTCTTCGACGCGTTCAGGTCGCGTCATCTCGAATTCCTACCTCCACAGAAATTCTACCTATAGGCCACGAATGGATCTATAGATTTCCAAAAACGACATCCCGAACTTAAGACATGCTACTCACGTCAATTAGAGTCTAATCGGGCTAAAGAGGCAACACCGGAGAATATTCAGGCTTGGTTTGACGCGTTTCGTACACGTCTCATTGAACGAAAGTATGAATTAGATGATATGTATAATATGGACGAAACCGGATTTGGAGTTGGAACTACTCAAAGTACGCGTATTATAGTCGATTCTACTCTCAGAAATCGAATTGGAAAGTTACAGCTGGCAAGCAAGAATGGATAACTGCATTTGAATGTGTCAATGCAGCTGGAAAGGCTCTATTACCTATGGTCATTTTCAAGGCTCAGAATACGAATTCTGCATGGATTCCAAAGGACACACCTCAAAGCTGGCAGTTCTCTACTAGTACGAATGGATGGACCTCAAATAGTCATGGATTAGAATGGCTAAAAAGGGTTTTCGAACCAGAATCCAAGAAATTGTCAGGTGACCGACCTCGACTTTTGATCATGGATGGCCATTCAAGTCATATTACAGGCAGCTTTATTGCTTTCTGTATAGAGAAGGATATCGATTTACTTATATTGCCCTCCTCATTGCTCCCACTTGCTTCAACCACTTGATATTGCGGTGTATGGGCCAATGAAACGATATCATGCTTTAGAGGTCGATCGATATTCTCGAGCTGGTGTAAAGCGAATCCAAAGAGCTGAATGGGTAGGACTCTTTCAAAATTTTAGAAAAAAGCACTGAATTCTTCTAATATTAAAGCTGGCTGGAGAGGAGCTGGTTTAGTACCTTTTGCCCCACGAAAAGTACTCGATTCATTACCATTTAACTCCTCCCAGCAACCTTCCACTCCACAAATGAGAACCTCCAATCAAGATCTAGACTTATCTATACTTAGGAGCTCTCCTCCAGATGGGACAGAGCTAAGGCAAGCAAATCAGACCTTTAATAAAGCTCTAGCAGATAATGATTCTCTTGCATCACCAACTCGTCGATATGCCAAGAGAATGACTAGGCTTGTAGAATCTCAAAATGCTGAGATAGCCCTACTTCGGAAACAGCTCGCTGATGCTCAGGAGGTAATTGAGACTCGAAAGAAGAGAACTAAAGGCAAAAGAGTCAAATTACAAGGTCAATTTGTCTTTAGTAGTGAGGAAGTACTGAAAATGGTACGTGAGGCGGAGGAAAAACCTAAGGAGAAAAAGCCACGAGGACGACCACGTAAACGTCCAATTGAAGAATTAGAAGAGGAGACTGAAGAAGAAGAGCCAGATAGTAGTTCAAGTGATTTAGAGTGGAATTGGATGAATGTGTAGCTCGTAGAAAAGATCACATAGAGAGAATTGAATTTTGTGACCCGGTTCCCCATATGACCCGGTTCACCATAAGTTACGTTAGTATATGTAATATAAGACCTTATATAAATTTTTGATTATCTTATATAGTTTTAAATTTCAATGATTATATTCATTTTTTAGAGTTATATTAATATATAAAACTACACAGAAATATTTAGTATAAATTTATAAATTCAAAAAATTTGAGCGATTCACCTAGGATAAATAAATAAAATCAAATCAATATATTTTCAATCAGTTTTCCATTATAAATTTCAATTTATTTTTGAATGAATTCTTAAAGTTGTTGATTTGGTGTGGATTTGATGATTTGAGAGGGCGTTTATAATCCCACATGGATGAGCCCGTGAAATATGCTCACCGGGAGAAGTCATTATAATCTCTTAGTAAAAATCAAGCTTTTCGAGTGCTTGCTGGTGCTCACACAGGGCAATATTTTTCTACATCACCAGACCTTTATAATAACAGCCCGATATTACCTTCAGTTTTTCGTCTTGCCCCAGTCATGTATGTATCCATAAAGTGCCATAGAGTTATTATATATTCATAATACCAAGAGAATTTTTCGATCAACCTAAGTAAACCCACCATTCCTCGACTGAACATCATCTCTACCTACAATACTTAGTTTCAATCACAAATTGAGGGATGAGTTTCAGAGTGGCTAGGTTTTCCATGGTTACTGCATTGGGAGCTTGTTTTACGTTGTTCGTTCTCTATAAAGGAGTTATAAGTAACCACGGTTAATGTTTGTGTAGTTAAATGCGTATTCCAGATTGCTCTTTCTTAATTAACGATAAATGAATAAAAAGCTACTTATTTCCAGTTTCCCCTCGCTCTTGCCTTTTGCAAATAAATGATGGGTAATGTGGTGATCTTTAGAACTTCGAATGCTGCTATTCCACAATCAATTTTCAAAATATACCTAACAAAGGGGCCGCGTCAATCAGGACCAACTGAGACACCATACTGGCACCTATAACATTCATTTATCCTCTAATCGTTTGATTATCACTACAAACTCCCCTTTCAATCACCCCTCTTGTCACTCGTTATATATGATAAACTCTCATTAGTATTGGTGTAGTCACTCCTCGCCTGACCATTCTTTGCAGCCCTCATCTACCAATATGGACCAGTCATCAAGGAAATTCTTTGCCCACCTACTTCAACTTTTATCGAACTCCGTCCACGCACACGCCATACTATATATCAGTTCCGCCTCTTCCTTTAGCAGACGCCGTATCGGATTTTCAAAAGACAATCGTTACCCCTGTTCCTCCGCTTCCTTGCGCTCAAATTTCAATGCTTCAACCGCAACACCCGATGAAAACAACCTCTACTATAACCGCTATACGTACGATGCAAAAGTCTTTAGATCCATCTTTCATTTGTACAATCTGTTGGTCACCGCAACGTCCGCCTGCTACACCACGCGTTCTTGGCCGTTCATCTAGAATCGTGTGTCATCAATGCTGGAGAGCAGTGCTGGATTTAAGCATATGGTTGGGTGTGTGGGGAATGTATTGTAAGAGGCGATGATGTAGTTAGTCTAGGGTGGTGCTTCTGGCATCGAGGATGCTTTGGTTGTTTAATTTGTGGTGTTGAGGCTGGAGAAGGGAGTTTGAGCGATTGTGTGAGTGATGGGTATGGGAGATGGAATAGTGAGGGATGGTGGGAAGGGAAATGGAAGCAGAGGAATTGAGTTGGATAAAACATTCCTTTGTGTGAATGGTGTGAAACTGAGACCAAAATTAAGGGGTATGGAGAGAAAAAGGTACTAGAGAGGGGATTGGAGAATGTAACGAGATCTGATGGGGGCTTTGACAAGGTGTGTAGATTAGAGAAGAAGCTAGATGAGGATAAGGGCTAGGAGCGAGTTGTGAATATGGAAGGGAAGAAGTTATGTTGTTGTGGGATTAGATGGAGAGGAAATGGTGCCTCATTCCCCTGCTTCTTCATCTCCTAGTGTATTGGGTCTATCTGGGGAAAAGAACCCAATAAGATCAAGCATGATGAATGAAAGGAAAATCAGGGAGAATCATCAGGAATTCTTCTACTCCTCAGGTATGTAATCATCCAACGAACTGCGAGATATAAGCTTAATACTATCCCATAGGAAGAAATTGCACTTCTTCAAAGACGTTGCCAAAATGGGTGCGTCTGATGATGGAAACCCCAATGACTCAACTCATTCCCACAGCGATACTGAGCCCGCAGATTTCGGCCAATCCGAACATCTAGCTCACCCAGCCCTCAGATATCTACGTATCTATTTACGACCCTGCAGGGGGAGCGTTTGTTCCAAGTAAAACTAAACCTTTACCAAAATGGATGGCATTGCTTCCGAATAATGTACATCGAGAACGAGAAGAATCGAATCTTAATTCACCTAGTAACTTTAGCCAACGGAAAGTAGGGGCAGCGATTTCAAGAGCTACACTTCCTGATTCGTATGCAGATGGTCCTTCATCTATTCATTCAGAGGATTGTACAGGGGAGCATGATCTGCATAGTCCTTGTCCGACAGAAAGAAGGGGGTGCTGGATTTTTTACTCAGCATCCTTCGGGGAACGTGACGCCCAAAGGTATGATAGTGTTCCCTTTCCACTTCGTGACCTTCAAGTTTATTAACCCCCGCTAGCTATAGATAAATACTTTTCCCTAAGCAGGATCAACTCCGACAAGACATTAGACAGCACCCGCCGCCCATCCACACAATCCAATCCAATTCCACCATCTCTTCTCTCAATATCTCAAGTCCCAATACCAAGGCAAAAAAACCACCCACCAGACCCCGCTCCGTCTCCATCGAAGAAAAACTCCCCCGTCCACACCAAATTCTGCATCTGCTTATCGTCGTGCAAATCGCTCTAGCACCATTGAATCTTTCGTACCTTGCATTTGGTAGTCCCACTATCCATGGGAATCTGACAATTCAAGATCCTATCCAAGTAGTACAACCTATGAACAACCCTCCGAGAGATGTCTCGGAGAGACCGTTGACTCCTTATCCTAAAAATGATGGTCCATTTCAGCTGCCAATGGATCTGCGAACGGGAAAGGCAGAGTAAGAGAATTTAGTATATTAACTTCGCCACTTTGGCAATTTCATCACTCTGCGAAAAGGCTCATGTTGTGGTTTAAAGCACCAGTTTAGAGTCTGGGGGAATAGGTGAATGAGAAAAAGGGACGGAGCGTGAGTAGTTTTAATAATACGTTTGAAAGTTTTCCGAGTACAGAAATTGGGAAGAATATAACAATTATGCATTGAGTATGAGTCCGAAATTGGGGGTTGGGATGGGTACAGAGTATTTGGAGAGATGCGGGATGTTGTCGGGGAGGGAGAAGGGGGAGGGAGGATGGAGGCGGGGAAAAGGAGGGAATTGTGGAAATTATTAGGAGACAGAGAGTTGGACTGTTAGGTCAGTTGATTTGTTGAAGGAGTTTGAGGAAGGGTGCGATGATTCGAATACCAACTAATGGTAAAACTGATAGTCTAGGACAGTAGCACAGAATGTTAAAGAAGAGAAGGAAAGGAAAGAGTGAGACTCAGAGTCATCGGAGTGGGAGTGGATGGAAGGCGAGGAAAGGATTTCGAAGATAAATCACAGGCTAGGAGTAGGACTAGCTTGAGGAGAAGTCAAGGAGTTGCTAGTCAGACAAGTGTGAACGATGAAAAAGCAGAAATACCAAGAGTAGAGAAGCTCAAGGAGGGGTAGAGTTACTAGTGAAGGAAACAGCGAGGACAGGGTAATTTGACTAGGGCTAGGAGCAATGGGAGTAGGAAGAGAAAAGAGAGGAAAGATTGAGGATGGATGTGAAAGGGAAGGGAAATTGCTTGAGGAGATGATAGAGCCACAATTTGAGACTGAGGTTAGTGAGAGGGGTAAAAAGAAGAACTAAGGAGAGAGCTGAAGACTTTGTTTGGGTGAGGAGTGAATGGCGAGTCAGTAAGAGGTATTGGGGATGCGGCCGAGGAGATTAATCACTATGGATAGAGGTGTGGATATGGGTACAGTATGAATAGGAAAGTGCTGCAAGTAAAAAAATTCAATGATACCTGAGAGATGAATACTACCGATCGTATTTTGCACTTTAGTTATCTCTCTGTGTGTTGAGGCCTGGAGTAGTGAAGTGAAGAATGAGAGATGAGCTCGAGAGCGTGATGTTTCTTCGTAAGCGACCTACCTCGTAACAGGAAGAAATAATCACACCAAATACATAAAATTGCGCAGGAATAAGGGGCATCAAATCATTACCATTCTCAACCTCTACGGAAAAATTTGTGTATAAATTATATCCCGATTTCTCCATTTCTTCTTATCCAGCTCAAACACATATCTTTCCCCTTGTCATCGCATCCTCTCTCATCACATCCAAATTCATCTCGATATCTCAATATTCTAACCTACGACGGAGACTACTTCCCACGAACTAATAATGATAGAATAGCACCAAAAAGCTAGCAAGAAATTCCCCAAAGCCAGCGATGATAATAATACACTCTTCTCCTTCGTCCTGTCCCTCGCTCCCTCTCCTCTCTCTTTTTCCCACGGACTTTTCGCATCTTCAAATAATAGACTAAATACTATCTATTCAACGAAGATAAATGAATCCATATCAATAGCAGGAAGTATATACGTCGCTTTCGCGCTCCATTTGTTCCAGCTTGGTTATCACAGCTGGAATGCCGGTGTGCCAGCGGGATTGACCACTGGCGGGATTGGTACTGTGCCCTGTATAGTTCCGATGTGCTGGAAGGGCAAGGGGGATGGAGGCGATCGCTCGCGCGTGTGCGCATCCACGTTCGCGATCGTCGGTCTTTGGGGCGTTTGCGACGCCATTGTCGCCGGCGGCAGCAAGGCGTAGAGAGGGATCTTTTAGAGGATCCTACTTGTAGAATTGAATTGATTTGAAATGTAAAATGTTAAGCCAGAACATATATTCGTGTGTTGTTCAATTTGAATTGTGTGTTTTGTTGCAATTCAGCTTTATCCGCTAATAATCTGCCTAGGTGAGCAACGATAAGGTAAGCAACGGTAAGGTGAGCAACAGTAAGGTGAGCAACGGCGAGCGATGGCGAGCGATGGCAAGCGATAGCGAAGTGAGCAACGATAAGATGAGCAACAGTAAGTAAGGTAAGCAACGCGAGCGATGGCGAGCGATGGTTAGCGACGGCGAGCTACGGCGAAGTAATTTATTTATTTTTTATTTAGTGTTTAACGTCTCTATATAGAATGGCTAGTTCTGACCTCCCAAGGGGTATTAGCGACGGGCCCGCGTCGGAGGCATAGCCTCCCCGCGTGCCACCCGTGTGTGGCCCGAAGCCATACGTGATGGTACTCCGGCAGGCGTGGAACTTGCGCTGGGAGATCTCACAGAATACAAAATGCTCAGGGGTTTTCTTGTATCCGCAGAGGCAGTTAAGCTCAGCGTCGCTATGGCCGAACCTTCTGTGATACTGCGCAAAGTCGCCATGTGCCGTTCGGGCGGCTAAGAGCCGGTGGAGCGACGTGCGGGGGAGACGGAGCTCTGGGGGTTCGGCTATGGCATATCCGATTCCCACTTGCGGTATGACGCCGAAAGTCCAGTATATCTTCGTCTCCACCAGTCGGAGGTCGTTACATTAGCGAGGGCCCTCGCTGTTGTACCTATTCCGCTGATCGTGGGCTCTGCTGAGCGGTCGTTGTCCATTCGGCCTTCCTTTGCGCCGGCGTCCGCCAGCTCGTCAGCCATCTCGTTGCCTTCGATACCCATATGGCCCGGAGACCATATAATACCGACCTTGTAACGGTCGATAAGCGTATGGCATTCGAGAAAGGCCCATTGGGAGGTGTTAGGGGCGTTCGCCCGCATACACCAGATCACTGAAGTGCTATCGATGCACATCCATAGCTGACCGTCTGAAGGCTGGAGAATTTCCAGTGCGCATTGTAGCCCTTTAAGGGCCCCGATCGCCTCGGCGTCGAAGACGTGGGAGGTACTGTTTATCGCCCCGCTGCCCGTCCTAACTAGCGACTGGCCGCAATACACAGCGTATCCGTACCCTACGAGCTTGGCTCCGTCGTTATACTGCTCAGAGCCGTCGGAGAAACACTGTGATTGTATTCCCCGTTTAGCTGATTCCACCACGTATTGAACTGCTTTCGCCGCGTCCTCCTTTCGTCCTTCCCTTTGTAGGGTTAGTTCTGCAACCAGGTGAGAAGTGCGGCTGTGCTAGTATCGGCCTAGGGGCCGCGAGGGACTAGTGCATCCGCCCGGCGCAGCTTCGTTGCGCGCTGCCAGGGTAGGAGCGGGGCTTCAAGCCGGCGTATCAACGGGTGGCAGGATCCAGTGTTCTGAGTCGGAGCGCGAACCGTATGCGAGCATGTTCAAGAGCAAGTACTACCGACGGTAGCCCCGCATCCCGAAGGACGCTTGCTGTAGGCGCTGTGCGCCAGACCGGGAGAACCCCTCTTGCTGCTAGAACGATGGCCCTATCGACCTCCTCAATCAACGGGCCCAATCTTGTGCTAACTAGTTTGATTGCGATTGTAGCCGCCTGCCGAGCTGGGTTTCAGCCTGCCACCGTACCAGACTTCTGAGCCGTACAGCGCGGAGGATTGTACGCATGTAAACTACAGCTTTCTCAGCGATGCAGCCGGAGGGCCGAACTTGACTCCTGCTAAGCCCTTGATATGGCGTGCAAGTTTCATCGCCTTCGTTGTGCGTTCGGTTACATGCCTCTTGAAGGAAAGCTTGCGGTCAATCCAGACGCCAAGCCAGCGCAATGCCGGCTGTGACGGCGAAGTAAGCGATGGCAAAATGAGCAACAGCGAGGTGAGCGACGGCGAGGGTTATAATTTGATGCCTTATATAGAAGGTAGACATAGGCGGTTATAACGGATTGAATAGAAGAGTAGATATACGCTATATTAGTCTATATACGATGTGGATACCCTTAGTGCTATTTCACATTTGCATAAAACGCTGCGCCATATTTACAAAAAATGACGAGTCGCCATATTTTTTACGGCAAAATGCCATATTTCTGGTACCCTAGGGAAAAGTATTAGCTTACGAATATATAAAATAAAAAAGAGAGAAAGCGGAAGCGCTTGTGACGCTTATGCCGTATATAAGAGCTGAATAAACAGGGTCAAAAATATCCTTAGAATCTACAACTAAAGGACCAGAGAAATGGCCGTCTATCTACCTATATTTATAGCTACGTACATGTGACCTAGCACGTGCGGGTACCGCGCATGACTAAACCATTCCTGTCAGGGCACGTGCGCAGGCCGCACGTGTCCGCATCCTTTTCAGCCGGCATCCGTTTGTAGTCCATTCGTGACAGCGCTTCTCTAAATGGAAGAAAAGGGACCGTAAAAATAAAGGAAAACTGCATTGCTTAAGTATAAAAACTAAAGAACAAAGCGCTAAAAGTACCATTCAAGTATAGCAATAGGTTTATATACAGGAGGCGCGCGGGGAGATTTTGTCTTCGTCGCGGGCCCGTCGCTAATACCTTTGGGAGATCAGAATTAGCCATTCTATACAAAGACGTTAAACTGTAAATAAATAAATATAAATAGATAAATATAAAAAAACATACTATAATATGATTTAACGGGGATTCTACAATGAAATAGTATACTACTATATTTCTGCTACCCTAGGGCTAGGGCAATTAATACGCGGGGAGATAGAAAGACATCACTAAGTTGATATTTGCCTGCCCGATAAGTGGCGGAAACAGCTAGCCATAACACATATAAAGTTTGGCATGTATAACTTGGTCTGTTATACTACCATAATTTTGAGTTGTTTGGAATGGTAAAATGAATAAATTCAAAATTGATCGGATTAAATCTTTGTTACGTGCAAGAAATTAGATTATTGACCACGTAGAGGAGCTGCCATCACTTTACTCTTCTTCGCTTTTCCAACGTATATAGAGTAGAAGCATAGAACTACCCAAAATCGGAGCTTCGTTGTACCGTATATAGAGTAGAAGCATAGAACTATCCAAAATCGGAGCTTCGTTGTACCGTATACGTATTTATTACAGAATCATCCTCCACTTCAAATAAGACAAAGACAAGGAATCATATGGACCTTGCCATTACCGATCTGAACAACCAATTATTTGCGGGCGGCTGTGACAAAAGTCTAGACCTGCATTTGTATTCGTGATGCTAGACTTAAACCGTTCCCACTCTTATAGTACGATAGAATCGGGTAATGGATAAAGTTCGTTCAAGGACAATGAAATAGATACAGTAGTTGAAAGTTCGGAGGTTGAAATAAATGATATTAGTTGAGATTAAAGTTTCTTCTTTATTTCTGTGGGGAGGGCACAGGATTTATATTTTATAATATAAGTTAGTACATATATAATATAATATAAGTTTAGTACATATATAATAATATAATATTGAAAGATGTAATTATATTGTTAGTAGAAATAATCGAATAACGAAGTGAAAATGAAATTATTGAACTATGTAACTATTTTGATTTTCTATCTGTTTTTTTGCTTGTCTTTTGTTTAATTCACCTAAAATTTTCTTTAAAGAACATTTTTATATTTATATATATTAATAAGATTTTAATAGTTTTTATTATATTTATAAGATTAGTTTAAAACCGAATCTTATAAAGCTATAATAATCGCTAAAAGAATCTAATCGAATATAAACGAAATTTTGTATTATTAAAAGTTCTATATTATTATAGGTTACATTATTCGTTACGCATATTCTATATCGCGTTCTATACTTATTCCATATCACATTTATCGTCATGTGAATTAATAGATCTATTAGAATTCAACAATTTCTTAACCATACTAGAACTATACTATCGATAATTATATAATACAGTTGATAATACCTAGGAATTATATATAAATCTATTACTCTACTTTCCGGCCACCCCCCCTCCATTCCGGTCACTTTTACTACTAAAAATGGCAATTTTTTCGTATTTATAACTTCATCAATATTAATAAAAATGATACAAAAGGCTGCATCCCTAACGTAACAACTGCCCTTTTAGCACTCCCTACCAATGCGATTGCCATACAGCCCGACATTCACTCTTTTTAGATATAACAAGCAAAGGCTAATCCCTTCAATGCAGGACGCTCCCTCAACGGCGGAAGGAGGCTGCCCAACAGAGCTAGAGTTGTGAGAGACCGCCGGGAGGAGGCGGCCTCAGTGCTTCAACCTAGCGACGTCGTACGACACGTACCTAAGTGGTGAGCTCTTGGGTCTTCGACCCACTAGTGTATCACCCGTCTCTAGTACCCCTCGGGAGGTCAAGAGCCTAGCAAGCTCATATAGACGTTAAACATAATAAAAATAAATAAATAAATAAAATAAATCAATATTAATTATTATAATATAAAAATTTAATTACAAATGTAATATATAGTTATTAATAAATACAAAAAGATTTGAGATTTTTAAAATTTTTTTATCAAAAAGTGATTAGCATTTTAAAAGATTTAATTTTATATAGGATTTATATATAAATGAAAAATTAAAGATTTTATTCTTTAATAACTTTTCTTAAAAAAATCGTAAAAATTTTTAAATCTTTTTGTATTTATCAATAATTATTATATATTTTATTTATGATTAAATACGAAAAATGACCATTTTTAGTGGTAAAAGTGGCCGAAATAAGGGGGGGGGTGGCCGGAAAGTAGGGTAGTGGACTTATAAAACATTGAGGTATTAATTTATTTATTTATATTTATTTATATACAGTTTAACGTCTCCGTATAGAATGGCTAGTTCTGACCTCCCGAAGGGTATTGGCGACGGGCCGCGACGGAGGCAGGGCCTCCCGCGCGCCTCCCGTGCATAGCCTGTTGCTATACTTGATGGTACTCCTAGCGCCCCGTCCTTCAGTCCCTACACCTAGACAGTGCCGTTTCCCCGCTACTCCTGCAGTCCTCCTCCCTCCATTTGGAGGAGCGTCCCTGCTCGCTCTCTTCTAAATCCTACATATTTATAGGTTAGCGCTTTTTATTTGCTAGCTTACCTTTTAAGTGTAGCAGATCTTTAAGTATAGCTGCTGTCCTTAGAAGGCCATTGAGGTATTAAGAACAGCCCAGTAGTCAATCGTGGCCGAGGTTGATGATGTGTACAATTGGTTGTACCTGCATCACCTGCATTTGATGAATTATTCCGATAGTGTAAGATATTACCCATTTTTCCCGGTTGTATGATTCACCCATGTATATGCTCGTGCCTGCCTACTCAGATATCATGAACAACTCAATTCGGCAGTTTTGGTAAGTAGGACCTGTGTGTGCCTGGATCTCCGATATTGGGTTTAAGGTTTATGCAACTTACGTAGCAGCTTCACCCCGCAAATCTCATTGCCAAGATCAGACTACATACGACTGATTGGTGCGCGTAGGATATTTTTCATTTTGGTAGTTGGGGGTGGTACTATCCCCCCCTAAATAAGTGTCAAAATATAGATTCTTTCTGGTTGGCTTTACTTGAATGGCTGAAAATCGCTTGCACTGAACAGATTTCGGTCTTTTAGCCAGTTTCAGGGTAACATTTATCGAATTTTTATCCTTGCTTTGTGGCAAAATCAAAACCGAATGATAAATTCTACTCGCTAGATTTGTATGGGCCGGCCCATATTTTAACACTTATTTTAGGGGGGACTGTAGTGTGAGGAAATGTGAACATAGATTGTCTAAACCTATCAGATCCTTTGATTTTACTCGGTAAATTTAATTTTACTAAAAATATACCCGTTCTCTAAACCAAGAGTATGGTAGGCATTGATGAAGTGGCGGGAATTTTCCTCCAATGATTATGAACAGACTAAACATCCTTTGCGGGGTGCATTCGGGATGGCACGTGCTCTCCGTCCCAATGGTACCCTAGTTCCCTAGGGTTGTAAAAAAAAGACCTTCGTGATGCGCATGATACTACAGCTCACGAGTATCAGAGGTGGAATAACACGATCCATCCAGCTTTTAATCTTCGGACATTCTGAGTGAGTATACTAGTGCATTCTAACAGTATGTCTACCAAGATGTGGACATACTATGCATGCCAATCAGCGGCACACAGACCACTCTTCAGAAATCGGATGCAGATTGTATAAATACTAGCCAAACACCCAGTTGAGTTCGACGTCGATGACCATTCAAGCTTCTCGTTGAAAATATCAGAATCTACACAGACTTGCTCATCCCATACTTTTCCATCCTCCCACACCAAAAGTAATCGGACATGTTCTCAAAGGCCAAGGCTTGAACGCGCCAGAGCTATTTGCTCTAGGCCTTGTTGCTAACGGGCTCTCTCGTTGCTGCTGGGCCCTGCGATTTATATGCTTCAGGCGGAACAGCATGCAGTAAGTTGGATATTTTTTGTCAAATCCATACGCTATATGCCCATTTTGTTATCCGATTTCCAAAAAACCACTTGCATTATTCATCTTATAGACCTCATCCTCAGAGCTCCAATGTCTTAATTCCAGTAAAGAGTTCTATGATGTCCATATACTGACTGTCTAATTCTTTAGTCGCCGCACACAGCACAACTCGTGCTTTATACAGCGCCTTCAGCGGTTCACTCTACCAGGTATGTAATTCTAACACCCATCTTTATTCTCTCGCATACCCATCCTTTCTTCTGATAAAGTTTAACTCCTGATATGATTCTGAAAACCTTTCCTTCATAGACAATCATCTAACTATCCAATCTTTCAATAGGTGAAACGTGGCTCTGATGGCACCACTACTAACATTGCACCGCTATCTGCAGGTGGAGTCGCTAATGCTGCTGCTCAAGACACCTTCTGCGCTAATACAACTTGTCTTATCACAATTATCTATGATCAATCTGGTCGTGGAAATCACCTTACTCAGGCTCCTCCTGGAGGCTTCAATGGCCCAGATGTTAATGGCTACGATAACCTAGCCAGTGCAACTGGTGCACCAGTCACTTTGAACGGCCAGAAGGCGTATGGAGTCTTCATCTCACCCGGTACTGGATACCGCAATAATGCTGTTAGCGGAATAGCTAAAGGTGATGAAGCGGAAGGCATGTACGCTGTTATCGATGGAACCCACTACAACGGTGGCTGTTGCTTTGATTACGGCAATGCTGAGACTAATAACAAGGATACGGGCAATGGTCACATGGAGGCTATTTACTTTGGAGACAACACCGCTTGGGGTAAAGGAGCTGGCAGCGGTCCTTGGTTGATGGCTGACCTCGAGAACAATCTGTTTTCTGGAGTAAATGAAGGGGCAAACAGTGGTGACCCAACAATCACTGACAGATTCTTTACCGCAATCCTCAAAGGAGGTGCAAACAAGTGGGCTCTTCGCGGTGCTAATGCTGCTTCTGGTTCGCTATCGACGTACTATAGTGGCGTGCGCCCAACTGCATCAGGCTACAACCCAATGAGCAAGGAGGGTTCTATCATTCTCGGAATTGGTGGTGATAACAGCGTCAGCGCCCAAGGAACCTTCTACGAGGGTGTAGTGACTACTGGCTATCCATCTGATGCCACCGAAAACTCGGTCCAGGCTAACATCGTCGCCGCCAAATATGCCACAACATCATTGACTAGTGGTCCTGCCCTCACCGTTGGATCCTCGATCTCGCTACGAGTCACCACATCTGGATACAATACACGCTACATCGCACATACCGACACCAGCGTTAACACTCAGGTCGTCACATCATCCAGCGCCACATCCCTCAAACAACAAGCTAGCTGGCATGTTCGCACCGGTCTTGGAAACAGCGCTTGCTTCTCGTTCGAGTCCGTAGACACCCCCGGAAGCTACATTCGCCACTACAACTTCGGGCTCTTGCTCAACGCCAATGATGGAACCAAAGCATTCATGAAGATGCCCACATTCTGCCCACAGGCTGGCCTTAAATGGCCAAGGCAGCACAATCCGAGCCTGGAGCTACCCTACCCGCTACTTCCGACACTACACTAACTTGCTCTACGCTGCAAGCAACGGTGGTGTCAACGCTTTTGACTCTGCTACTTCATTCAACGATGATGTAAGCTTTGTGATTAGTACAGGCTTTGCTTCTTGAGCACCTTAACCAGTACCCCACGAAAGTACCGGTGTATCACGACTTAATTCCTTTTTTTTCAAGTTATCACAGCGCTGGAATAGGACAGGACGTCCAAAAAGGTATAGCACAATAAGTATAGTCAATGAAATTAAACATTATTCTCGTAATATAGAATCGCATGTCATACCTCGATATGTGAAACACCAGTGATATCATAAACCTCCATAGTAAGTCGTTCATCTTCATGGACCTCGAACGCTACTTTCGAGCTCCGAAATATATATAACATCTGTAGACACACACATCTTTGAAAAGATCCTCGTGGATAGCATCGAGAGATGAACTTCCTTTTGGGTATCCTTGAGGATCTAATCACCACTTGAGCGGCGTTCAACTCATCGATCGCAGTAAAATGACGACTTACAGTGTGCAGTATGCAATAGAACCTCAGGTCTCTATCAGATACAAAGACGGTCCGTGTCATAAATCACTCTTTGCCGAAGATATAGGCCTCGGAAAACTTAAACGAAGATTAATGAGATTGGCGCATGGTATCATAAAGAGAGTATACTATTAATACTTTCCCTAGTATCGTATCTTTCGACTCGGACACAAAACAATATGATTATACCAGATATTGTATAGCCCATTTTCTGTGCAGACTGCCACAATAAGGATCATGTCGCAATAACTAATAATTTGAGGACTATTTCGAGGTCGTTCGCGACATCATCTGGGAATTGTCGTACGTTTTGATTATATCTGAGAATCTGGAGGCAAGACGACCTAATGGATCTGGTCCCTCAGTATACACATAGAAACAATCTAGTATGCATTCTGTTCGGCTGTAGTTCGCCAGTAATTCTTCAGCCAGGCCAGAGTTTCAACATAGGAAAAATATGTATTTTCAGCGAATCAGCAAGGAACACGTTGACGGTCCTATAAACGGAGAAGGTATTTGCGGACTTCTTGGAAGGAAAACGATGCTTGAAATTCGACAAGTCCCCGGATTTCCTACTCCGATGAGATAGCTGACGACGTGTTGAGCATGTGGGTAATACGGAAAACGCACCTAAACGAGATGTTTGAACTTTATCACCCATTTGAGAAACCGCGCTTGCCTTCAATGGGCTCAGGGTAGGCAAAAAACAAAATTACATGAAAAGTATGTGTATCTCGCTTGAATTTCCCATCAAAAAGTAGTACATACCCAGGGTTATACATGACCACATCCCAATAGAATGGTCCTAACGTATTCATCCCAACACCCCAAAGCAATTAAGCCAGTCTTTAGACGTAGAAGTACAAGAGCGATCGAATAACTTTACCTCCTAAAATTGACGCCCAATAATCTACTCCTTCAAGACAGGGCTCTCACTCACACCCCTCCTAAATTCAAATATGCCCATTTCTCCTCTCTCCTCCCTCAGCGCTGCCGTCATTCTTTTCCTCTTCCATACCACCCAGTATGTTCCAGTAGCGCAATAACGGCGTATACACCTGCCATAACAGCTACATCAATAACCTGGTCGCCGACTGGATATTTGCTCTCCTTTCTCCCGTTGATTCCAAATTGTTGCTTTAATCCAATAACCTGCACGGCACTCATGATAATTCCACCTATCCAAACCAACATGTTTATCCCTCGCCACCACTTTATACGTCCTTGTATTCCGTCACCCAAAACAAGACAGCCGAAAGGAGAAGGCCGACGTATGCAAATGGCAGTAAACCAATACCGTAATGGATGAGAGATAATCGTACAATTTCGAGAGTGAGCATGAGAATGTTACAGATTATAAAAATATAGTAAATAAAGAGGATGGCAAGATAAAGACGAGAGGAGCGAGTGTTGGAACGGAGGTGTGCGGTAGAGGGGTTGTAGTTTGTTTTACGGTGGTGGAGCCCTAGAGCAAAGAGTATGGGGACGAAAGCAAGAGCGAGCCAGGTCGGAGGGGGATAAGAATAACATCTGTGAAACATGTTGTGGGAGGGGGGAGGAGTTGAGGTGGGATGATGAGTCCTGGAGAAGATGTCAGCGGGGTGGGTGGAGTTGGATACATGTATGGAGGCTCACAAAGCCTTCGAGTCTGTTTGTGCAGAGCATTGTGGAAGAGTTTGCTTTTTGCGACGATGATAATAGAACAATGCGCAATAGATTCTCAGGTCTGGTTCAACCTTGTAGACTTGTTGCTTTCAAGGAGATCTTAGCTCGCACAATACTTCGTCTGAAATCTCAAAATACTTGTGTATCTTGTAAGAAGATTTTGCAGCTGTTCATCCAATATTCAAAATGATCAATCCACCCCTGGGCAAGAATCCCTTCATTCGTCTAAGATTTTGATCGTCGTGTTCGTCTTATATCCTACCCGTCGTGTTTCACAGTCTCTTGTTCGAACTACACACAATCTTTTCGCGGAAATCAAAAGAACCTTGCGATGATATCACACAGGCCTAAGGAAATGAGAAGAGAGAAACATAAATGAGGACATAGCCAACATATGGGAACAAGTATCATGGAAAAGTAACCTACGCATTCCACTAGAGAGGTGTTCCGGATGTTGCTTTTCCGGACGATAAGCGGTCAGTGAGTTTTAGTTAACGTCAGTGACTAGGAAAATTGGATTAAACTCATATGGTACTATGGAATCTTAGGGGTCCGGGAACGCGAATCCTAGTCATCCATCAGTTGATTTATGTTTGCTGTTGATAGCTCCCTTCCATTTTGAACTCTCTTTAAAATTTCATGTGTAAAAGATGCCAACTTGGCCAAGATCTAGGGGATACAAGAGCGAGGGACGAGATGGAGATATCGCATATAGTAGAGATATTGTATGATTTGGATGATCAAAAGAAACGCGTAAGGTAACCTCTCCATTAAGGTAGCTTGCTGGCATTTTGATCGACGCTTGTAATGATATTGGAAGGGTGAGTAATGAAGGCATGGATGACAGGATCTTGTCAGCGCGATCATCTATGTAAAGCAGCGGCAAAATTTTGCCCTTGGAAAAGCTTCCTACAAAAGCGGCGTATATTGCTCCGTAGTTTACCCGAATACGGTAGACAAACCAGGCAAAGATTCTAAAATCGAAATTCCGTTCTAGACAAGACAACTTCTTGAATCGTTGGGCACGAAACTGAGATGCTAGCATCATCTCAAACTTCACTAAAGTTTCCCGCCCAGGATTCATTCATATACAACTTCTAAGTCGTGCTCAAGATACTGATTGTACTAAGTGTTCGCAGCTTTTTTACTTCGACCCCTTGATCATTTACCGAAGATGAGGCAGGTATATCTCCTTAGGTTAACCTCGATGCACATGGCTCTCGATAGCTCTATCGATTTTATAAGTAGCCTCAGTACTATATGCATATGTTTTTGGCAGGTTCTTGAAGAATTCTCCTAAGAGTGTGTTTTAGATTTGGGTTGCATCCACTGCTTTGATAATGTCGATTTGAGACGATCTTGTTTCTTGACGAGGCTACAGACATTGCTCGAAACTGGTATTCCCGAATTCAAATCTTTCGAGAGGATTGGAATTGGCTTGTTGTAAGTGAGTCAGCTGTGGAAAAGTGTTGATGGAATTATTATTTGAGATTGAGTCTATTCAAATAAATAGTGTGGCGAAACTCTTGTTATCCTCAAGTTTTTACATGTTATATTGGGCGGATGTTGACTGGCATTGTTTTATTAACGAAGTGAGTCAAGGTAAAAGAAGAAAGTTCAGTATATATAAGAACGGCCATGCCGTTGTTCTAATCAAATCGCGTTATTGTCCCCAAGTCCTTCACTTTCATTATGCTCTCCTTGCATTTCCTGATTAAACTCTCCTGGACTTTCTACAATTCAGCATGGGTCTTGATAGGTTATAAAACCTAAGCTGTCTTTCCCAATGATAGTTTAAATGGTAGCCCTGGCTACTTCAATGGCCCAATTTCCTGAGTAAGCAAAATGAAGTGTACGACTTGAGAATTTTCAAAATCTAGGCAGATAACCACGGAAATTCACAAGCAGAAAAAAGTCAACAGTTGTCCCTGAAGCATTACAGCTTAAAACAAGAGTTGAGTGTCTAATACAGAAAGATTTATTACACGCACCCGGAAGAGAATCAAATCTTGCAAGCACTGCGGCATCAAAGTACAAGCGACTTTGAATTTTAAGAACCTTGCCATTATGGTTAGGCAATCCACGGATAAACATATGCGAGGTCATTCAGGTGAACAGACAGGCTAGGAGAAAGCTTCTGGTCACAACAAATAACAATTATCTAAATACAATGCAGATGTAAGAGAAGCAAGCGTATGCAAGTCAGTGATGGGAGTAGTGTAAGTTAGTATCATGATGGCTGATATTGAGGTCTCATCCACCACGGGAATATGAATAATATGTAATACTACGTTTGGTTGTACGTAGGTATTGATACCTAATAATATATATTGTTAGAGATATATAGAACTGTTAGAATTTGATGAGTTCTATAAACATAGTTTCGGTATTGTTTATTTTGGAAGGAATTTTTGAATTCCAGTAATTTCGTATATTGCTAGTAGTTTACAATATTCAAGATAATATTGAATATTTTCAGTGACATAAAACTCAATACTAGGTATTCCACTAAGTGATACGGATTGAATACACATCATTAGAGTGGCTGTATTCAAATATGTCGTATACTACTCCCATCACTAAAGCAAGTAATTAGAATATCCATCATCACTAATTATGGCTTTTCGGGTTTGCAGAGTCTACTCGTCGATGTCGGAATTGGAGATTGAATTTATCTATCATATGCCAGGAAGTCAAAGTAGCTTTCCGCTTATTGGAAGGAGCAAGAATCGATAAGTCAAGAATGTAGGGATTTTGAATCCAATGTGAAATTTCAGACGCTACCCTAACGCTCCCAAGCCTCCATCAGCATCGTTTCTAGAAAAAAATTCCCAATCCATCCTCAGCCTCCATCTCCATAAGTAGCTCAGAGGTCTGCTCTACGGCAGGAGTCTCGGCACCAGCCAATTGGCGCTGATTAACAATTGGAGCGAGCCCCTTTTCCTCATCATCCTCCATCCTCAAACATCTCACAAACCTCTCCCCTCTCTCCCTTCTCTCCGCATTCTTCTCGCTCTCTTCTCTATCCTTTCTCTCTGCAACTCTTTCAGCCAGTGCTTTTCTTACGCAAGTGGGGCATCGCTGTCTGAGGGGTAAGATCTGGAAGGTGGTCATTTTGCCGTTCTTCCCGTTGCACTTGTTGTTAAGTGAGACCGAGGGATTCATTTCAGGGTCGAAAAGGACGTCGATGCATTGCTCCAGTTTCATATTTGTTCCAGTGCTGCAGCCCGGTAGCAAGAGTAAGTAATATAATCGATTCTGCACATGATGAATGTTGTAAGACTAAAATAGATAAACGGTTAGACATGAGAGGCATGATTGGCTGGGAAGAGATTTAAGAGAGGCATCTGGAGTAGGAGTTGGGAAAAGCTTACAGTGGGCTTTTGGAAGGTAAAAGCTGATTAAGACTCAAAGTAAGATAGTACCGACCAGTTGAATGCGTTATTGAATATGTTTAATACAGAATGTATTAACAACGTGATGAAAGCTTCCAAATTTGTAAATTTTTGATGTAGAGAAAAAATCAGATTCGAATTTTGGATTTTTACTATTTTTGCGAGTAAAAAATTATGCGTGAACGTTGATATTTATAAGAAAAAAAAAACAAATATTAAGTCATAGAGACTGCCAAAACACTCATAACTGTCGCTTTTGACAAGATAGTATGATTGTCGATGTGTTTATTCTGTTTTGTAACAATGATAGACTGCACTGTGTGGATAATGTATAAAATGTTGATTTCATAGCCTTCTTTGCTTTTATTAACTATGAATCCACGAAAATCCAGACAAAAATTTGATTATTTTGCCAAAATATGAATACAATGACTGTAGTCAAGTGTCTATTTGCGTTGTTAGAGCCCTCAAACACTTGATCACACATCACCATGACAACAAAGACTTAAACCTTTATATCCAGACAGAAAGTCCCATTTGACCACAAGCTTTTGATTCAATGTATCATCATGATCCTAATACTTAATCTGGGATCATTATATAATTTCAAATTGGAAGATGGAAGAATTTTTGCAGGGCTCGAGGTAAGCGAGGGGGTAAAACAGTCTCCACCAAAAACACATGGCATCCTAATCATAACTTCACAATTACAGTGTTTCAATATTATTCCAAGGAAAATAAAATTACATTAATTAATCATAATTAATTGTGTGTTTGTCAGTAGCAATATTCACAACCACTGCATTTCACAATAACTGATTATTTCATGATAGTTTTTGGGCTTGAAGGCGCATTCGATCTAAGTCGCAACAAGTCAAAGGCCAGCCTATATTTGTACGATATTCAGGATTCAATTTTCCGGTCCCAAGGTCTAAATTTCTGCTCATGATTGAGTGAATATAATTCAGCAGATTTATACCCCCCGTGTACTCTACAAAATATGAGGAAATCAGGACAACGTTATTAACAGTGGAGTGGCATTCCGTCCCCTATTACAAACACCACTGTATCTACCTTAGTATGCCACTCTAAAATTCTTTTGCACTATTCTGGTTTGATAATCTCCCCTCATCATGGTCCAACATGAGGTGATCATGGGCAGAAGCTAGCTTCTTTTTTGAGTCCAAAGTGTATCAATCAACATCCAAATGTGTAGTTCCAGCTCCAGCAAAAAGCCCCAAGATAATAGCCTTCTTTTATCTAAGCATCCAAAATATATGATGAACTTTCCAAGAACTAATCCTTTCTCAATGGTGGCAACTATCACTAACAACATAGCACTGCGAAACAATACTCTGCAGCTCTTTTCTCCATTTGCTTTCTGGGATATTGTGCCAATTGAGAACGCTTTCCACCAAGCAAAAGCTGGGGAGTGGTCAGGAGCCCAGTAAGAGACGGGTATCCCACCTCGCTGGTCCCAACCGTATTCTTATGGCATCCAGGCTCGATGGCCAAGCAATGCAAGATTACAATCGTAACCGAAATGTTTGACGTTGGCTCGCATTAAATGCTCCCTCTTCCACGAATCACTTAGCCATTACATCCTCAAAAATGACTAAATAATCTCCAAATGTTGACAGCTTTAATATCAAAAGCTTCTCCTTCTAAAAACATTCATTCATTCATTAATTCCCTAGCCAGAATGGGCCCTTTAACCCGCAAAAGAGAAGAGGAGCCATGCATAACGAAAACCACAGGAATCAAGCGAGCCTAGTAATCTGTAATTAGACACTTTTCCAAAATATATCCTTGGAGCTGAATTACACGACTACAACTCAACAAATAGATAATAGAGTACTTAACTCGTGACTACCATATTCACTTATAATAGTTAACTATACTCTACTTCGGAGGATTTGTTAAACCCTCTATAAAAGTATTTCTCTACGACGGCATCAATCCCGACAACATCCAACACCGAAATCACGATATATTACATTATCAAAATGCTCCACTTGTGAAAACCCAAAAAAAGTACTCTTCTCATTGTTTTTGCAAAGGTCTACTATGCATACACTGGAATAAACACTACTAGCAAATTCCCCACGAGATTTACTGCAACGGGCTGCTCATAGTCTTCCCCCCCTCTCTATATTCTCAAACAATCCACCTCCCATTCAAAACGCAATGTGTCAAAACCAAGCGATCTCGCTTCCTAAAACTAACATTTTTGTCTCTTTCGGGATATGATTTTCGTAATCTGATTGACCGTTTGTATTTCTTGAAAAAAAAAAATCAATTAAACTATACATGCACAACACAGACACATACATACATATAAATTAAGCGGAGAGAGTTGCAGGGTCATAATTGAGTTCTGGTAATAGCCTTATAGGGGAGAATTTTAACACAGGTATAATGATTGCTAGCAACTATCTCCGCTTGGAGTATTTTGATGAAGCGAAGCAAGATACTAAACACGATATGAATGACGTTCGTAGTGATGATGCAAATATATTGATTCGACCGAAACATACAGGTGATTTAAAATTACAAAGAGCATTCAGTGGGCAAACGTTCAATATCACAGAAACTGTTAGTATTAACTTGGTCAGTTAAAGTGTAAGTACTTAAATCTCTTGTTGTAATAATCATCGTTGTTTTTTCTTTATGTAATCTATAAAATAGAGGACGACTTTATAGACGTTCTTAAAGTGCTAATACGCCTAATACGGTTAGATGTATTATTCGTATAGCAGCCCAAAAGTTATTATTGGAAACCATATAATGGTACTAAGCGGTATGCTAGTACAACAAACCTTTCTACATTTCTATCAGTTATATAATCCATTTCCCGACATTGGCAATTATCTAAAAGTGAAAAGATTATATATTTAACCCTTAATCTTTTCTTTTTACTCATTAAAACTTTTTGATTATCAATTTATTAATATCAATCAAGTCCTTTAATGTTTGATAAAGCCTATTCTTGATTATAGCATTCGCTGAATTGGAATTACCGTCAATCTACTCCCCCTCTTCCCCCCCTCTCTTCCCCCCTTCCCTCTTTACCCCCTCCCCCCCCCTTTCTCCCCGCTTCACCTCGGAGCCTAATCTGAGGCGCGACCCATAGAGCGCGGCACAACACTCTATACGACGATACAAAGGCTGCATCCTAACGTAACAACTGCCCTTTTAGCACTCCCTACCAATGCGATTGCCATACAGCCCGACATTCACTCTTTTTAGATATAACAAGCAAAGGCTAATCCCTTCAATGCAGGACGCTCCCTCAAACGGCGGAAGGAGGCTGCCCAACAGAGCTAGAGTTGTGAGAGACCGCCGGGAGGAGGCGGCCTCAGTGCTTCAACCTAGCGACGTCGTACGACACGTACCTAAGTGGTGAGCTCTTGGGTCTTCGACCCACTAGTGTATCACCCGTCTCTAGTACCCCTCGGGAGGTCAAGAGCCTAGCTAGCTCATATAGACGTTAAACAAAATAATATAAATAAATAAATAAAATAAATATATTAACATAGTTTTGTACTAGTTGTTACAATAATCAATCTAATCTCCTTCCTCCATCTTAGAATATATCGCTATAGCCATCGAAAATTGAATGTTGAATAAGATAAACATTTCGTAGATATAAATGTAAAAAATGGAAATATAAAAGTGTTACAACGGATTAGTAACAGGCTGTAGAATCACTGACTTATAGGCTATAATGGTATTATAGGCCTCAGTGATTCAGCTGCAGTATACCGGGGACACTAGGCACCCAAGGAAAGCCTCAGGCATGTATATAGTATTAGTCATAGGATACCCTAGGAACCTAGAACATAGTTCCCAGGACAGTAGGTCCTAGGAAAGACAGAACACAGTGAGCAAGAAGGCTTCACTAGGATTAGTAATGTCCCAGGGGATTAAGCCCCAGGACAAAGAAAAAGACAAGCTAGGACAATAGGAATCACGGGACAAGTGTCATGTGATCAAAAGCCGATCGACTTATCGATCGACTTGCCGGTCGACTTCAGTACGAAGGTCTATATAGGGAATGGGTTTCATTACAATGTAGAGCTTCGTGCTCAAAGAACAATCATTAGTTTCATTACTATAGTTACGAGAATTGCAACCAGTTACAACCTTATTGAATTCCTACTTGAAGTCTAGTCTAAACCACTCCGAGAGATCTCTAGACACTTCCACGTGACCCTAGAGGCAGCTCCCGTAACAAAAAGGTTGTAGAATGTAAAATATAGAATATAAAAATGTAGAATGTAAAACGTAAAATGTAGAATATAGAATAAAGGATAAGGTGGTTCTTTATACAATGTATAGTATAAAGAATGCGTAATAGACACAGATATAACTTCGTTTCATTTAACAAAATCAATCTTTCAAATATATCTTCTTTTACAAAGAATCCTATTTAATAAGATTATATTCTAAAAGTATATTCCTTAACATTGTTACACCAATATAAAAATCTATCTAATAGATTTTATATCTGATTTATTGGCCTTTTCAGAATTCTTATCAATTTCAAAAACTATTTTTCAATATTTAGTATTAATTGTAAAATCCAAAGTTTCTAATTTGTGATATTACTAATTAGTGTTGGTATTAATTTGGTTAATTAAAGTGTAAATACTTAAATCTTTTGTTGTAATAATCATCGTTGTTCTTCTCTATATATAATCTATAGAATGAAGGACGATTTTATAGACGTTCTCGAAGTGCTAGTACGCCTAATACGGTTAGACGTATTATTCGTACAGCAGCCCAAAAGTCACATGATCTATTTCCCGACAGAAACATTAACATAAATTGGACGCTTGGATAGGTCTCATTGAGAGTATGTGTAGAATTCATATGGGGTATCTATACTTTTTATTATTCAATCGCATGTAGAACACGAAGATAGCCAAGAAGCCATCTATGTCCTAACCTTAAACCCTAATCCCGGTATTGAACTCCTTAATGCCAAACTACTCAAAACCACGCTAATACTGCTCATCGCCATGGCCAAACTCGCCCATACTGGATCCAATCTGACGTGATGTCCTCTGCTGATTATTGGATAAAAAACACCAGCTGCTACTGGGAGCGCAACAAGGTTATAGATTATTGCCCATGCGAAATTGAGTTTGATTCTTCCGAACACCTTTCTGCTCAAGTCCAACAGCGTAATCAATGAATTGAGGTTACTAGAAACTAGTACGAATTCGGCAGAAGAAATAGCGATATCAGAGCCAGATCCAATAGCGATCCCAACATCCGCGACGGTAAGAGCAGGAGAGTCATTAATGCCATCTCCAACCATTGCAACCAAAGCTCTCTGAGTAGAAGAACCCCATTTTCTTGGAACGACGTGAATGCAGTGATTTCTGAAGGTAAGAAATTTTGCTTAGCTTTTTTCAGATGGAAGAACACCAGCGATAACATTGCTGGAGGGAATACCAACTTGATGACCTATGGCGATGGCTGTAGTAGGATTATCACCAAGAGAGCATCCAGACATCTGTGCCGCGGGCCTTGAGTGCTGATATGATTGAAATAGCCTCTGGACGAATAGGATCAGATATGGCGAAGAAGGCGGCGAGTTTATATAGCTTTCCAGATACAGAACAAGCAGCTAGAGCAACAGATTTTCCTTCATTCTTCCATGAGTTGATTTTAGATTGTTGAGAAGAGGTCATTTTGACGCCGTATTGTTTCATCAAGTCCTCGTTGCCTATCAGCAATTCTTGATCGAACGTAGCCTTCATTCCATGGCCAGCTATTTCTTCGATATTTGTTGTATTGGTACTTTTTGCTCCTTTTTGGACACAGAATGAGACAATGGCTTTGGCTACTGTATGACTGCTGTTTTCTTCTTCGGCCGATTTGATCATGTTTAGAAGATTACATTCTTTGTCACTGACCGAAGCAATCATGTTGTTTGAGAAAATGTCATCTTTTGAGATATCAAGAGTGCTCGAGGTACTCTTGCCATTGTTCCCAATGGCATCCCTTTCATTACTCCATCAACAAATTCATAGTCTGTAACAGTAGGTTCACCTCTCTGTGTTAAAGTACCGGTTTTGTCAAAAACTATACAATCAAGCATACTTGCTTTCTCGAAGGCTTCACCACCACCCTTGACCAAAATACCATGGTGTGCTGCAAGACCACCACCAACAAAGAGTGCGGTAGGAGCAGCTAACGCGAGACCACATGGGCATGCCACAACAAAGACAGCAATGGCAAATTGAAGAGACCAAACCACCCAACCACTAGAACCGCGATAAGCATCTGGTAAGACCTCAGAAAGTCCTAGAGAAAGCCAGACAAAGAAAGTAACAATAGCAATGAGAGTAATCACGGGTACAAAGTAGCCGGTTAAAGTATCTGCAATTCGTTCCATAGGTGCTCTTTTAGTTTGTCCTTCACGGACTGCTTTGACAATTTTGATCGAGCATTGAAGAACCAGCCACGCCAGTGATTCTGACAGTGACCGGTGATTCCTTGTTGACTGTTCCAGAAAAGACTTCCTCACCTGAGCTTTTCTTGACCAATTTTGCCTCTCCCGTTAAGCTCGATTCATCAAATCTGGTCTCCCCTTTTATGATTTTACCGTCGCAAGCTGGAGAACCGCCATGTAGGACCTTAATGATATCATCAAATTCAAGTAAATCAACGTTAACGCTTTTAATGATGATCCCTTCTTGATGCGACGTTCTTGAGTTATCATCGGAGTATGGGATAGTGAAATCTCCGACAAGGTCCCCTTGGCCATTTGTCGCTCTTGAATGCTCTTCAGAATCTGGGACAACTACTAAAAGCGCTTCTGTGGGTCGTAAGTTTCCCCAACATTGTAACCGCATCATCAGTCCTTGACTTGCTATAAGCCTCGATAAGACGCCCAACGAGTAAAAAAAGAGTTAAGAAGACAACTGAGTCGAAATAGAAAGAACTATCATCAGCCATCTCTGTTGGGTGGACTCCTGCAGCGATTAATTGCGCCACAGAAGATACATAGGCAATAGTAGTACCCAGTGACATGAGCATATTCATGCTTCCGAAACGATAAAACCTCTGAAAAAACTGGTGTCGTGCTACCAGGCCTCCATAATGACCGAATTTCCTTTAAAGCTCGTCTATGGAAGACATCAGCACAAAGAAAAAATACTGGAGTAGCCATAACGAAAAGAGACCATTGAGCACGATTGACCCCGACCTTCAGAGGTTGCATAAGATATCGTCGTGTAGGATTCGATGATGGTATCAAACTCATAAAGATGATGCCCATAATTAGGGTAGGAATGGCAATAATAAAGGTGACAATAACTCGAAACAGTATTCGTTTTTTGCTCCCGTTTGTGAATCATTCGAGATCGTTCTTCGATGGTGGGTGGATGATAAATTGTTGGTATGAATCCTTCTTCGACTGCAGAAATCTTGGCGAGAATCTGCCTAATGGTGAAATTAGGTGCGGATGGGATATAACTTATTTTGAGTATTGGATTGTCCAAACTAAGAGCTCTCTCAACAGTGACACGATCGCCGAAGCTTTTCATGCTGTCATTTATTCGTGGAGGACAGTGACCGCAATATATGCCCTCCACCATAATCTCCACCGTTCTCAGCACTTTTTGTTTCTGGGGCTCTGGCTTTAAATCGATAACACTATCCAAAGCTGCATCATAACCTAGATCCTCAATTTCTTCAACTATTTGAGACGTATGTTTCTCATCGTCAAAATCAACTGTAGCACTATTCGAGATGAGGTTGACAACAACATCCTTCACCCAAGAATTTTTCTTCAATCCTACTACTATATTGTTCGCACAAGCCGCACATGTCATTCCACCAATAGCTAGTGATGCTCGAAATGTTGAGGAAGAAATGGAATCGACAACGACCAAAGGATTGATCCTCCCATCGTCGGACATTCTCTTATCTGCCGCACCGTCACTCCCTTTACTATTGCTACCATCTGCATGTGCTGGACCAGGTAAACCAGGGTATATGATTGGATGAATATCTGATTGCCCCAAATTCTTTTGAACATTAGCTGATACAGACTTCTTCGAAACATTATCTCCAGTGGCGGCTTCCCGGCGACATATTTCGCAATTCTCTAGATGTCTATCAGAGTATGAGTCTAAATGGGGTAATGGTAACTGGCTTGAGGTTCTCTTGGTGGTAGTAGTAGCTGTCCATCTCTGAAGAACATGGTCTAGGTATCCCGTATCGGTGTCGTGTAGTATGTGTGATCTTGTAACGCTGCCATCATCCTCAGACGTTACATCGCACACGTCGAACCCAGCGAACTGTAGAGCCTCCCGAATGGCTTTAGTCGATAGAGATTTCTCATGTTGAACAGTTACCCAAGATGACATGAGAGATGGAGTAACATCTTTTGGTCTAGGACATAATGCGTAAAGTGCCTTTTGAATGTTAGATACGCAGGAGGGGCAATGAAGATTTGATAATAGATAAGATGTTGTGATCCATGCGGAGTTATCTTCTCGAGTTAAGATATTGTTCATCTTCTCGAATTCATAAGAATTGATGCTATTTGTATCTTTGTTGTTTGTTATTGAAATGATGCTATCGATGGAAACCTCGTTCTTTGGATCCATGTTGGCAGTTTCAAAAGATATCCATGAAAGTGACTTCTACTAAAAGTCAAGTTTTAAAGAGAAACTTTGGTTTATGATTTAGAGAAGGAACCGGAGATATATCTATTAGGAATCAAACAGGATCATTATGAAAAAAGTGGCGATTCGACGCACAAAAAACGCAAACCGCAAAAAACACTCAAAAAAAGATACAGCAGCACAAGCCGCGCAAAGGGATAGAAACATATAAGGTTAAGGAATGCCGCTCCTTATTGGCTGATGAAAACCATGATTTGAAAGCATCTGTACCACGCGTCACCTTACATGTCAGTTCCAATTCACACTGGAATAGAGATTGAGTGTACAAAGTGGCCAATATACGTTTATGTAGCAACGACATCAATACATTACAACACAATACAAATCCCAGAGTTGAGTCAGGAAAGCAGTTGATCATTGCCCCAGTTAACTGATGGATGGGAAGTGGGGTTCGTTGACCAATTAACGGTCACGTGCTAGTGTCATATCAGCCAACGCAGCGTATACGTAACCTTCCTATTGCCAGTCCAAGATTTCGTAGGACATTGCCAATTATATTGTTCTATTAGGTAGATTGTACTTGGCCAGATTCTCCAATTGCAAGTGATAATAGTATCTGTTCAACGCTTTGTACCGTATTAGGTAACACGTAGTTATCTAGGAGATTTGTTTCTGCTGCAAAGGGCGGATGAAGGTGAGACCTCCTGTATCTATCTCATTGTCTGCTTTTAATAAGTGAGAGGCTCACCTCGTCTGCATGTTTATAAGGCTTCATAAAGCATCTAAAAATAAACAGATATTTTATATATTTCACATATTTTATATATACTCCTTATAATTACTGGGTGGGTGGATGAATCCATGGATAGATACAATATTACCATCCATCTGCTTGTTTTATCGATTGCAATTGATTGCAGTCAGTCACCGGGGCAATGATAACCGTACACTGTACCCATATACATACTAGCACAACATTGAACCCCCCACCCACCGACATTCATCCGCCCTCATCGCATGACGATAAGCCCCTCCAAAAAAGATTACCACAAAATGCAAGAGAAGAACGCAACGAATCGCCCTTACTCATTCTTCACTGAATAGATATCTCGAACCATGAATCAAAAGACATATCCAACTTCGATTCCTTCGAAGTTAAAAAGGAAGAGTCAAACGGGCCTAATCCGGGATCGAACCGGAGACCTCTTACAATTTAGATTGAATAACCCAAAGCAAGAATTCTACCACTGAACTATCAGGCCATTCTCTTGATAGTAGGGACTTTAGTATATATATATATATACTGTATGATCTTTGATACCGCTAAACCAACTTCGATTATCTCATCTATAATCATAATCTGATATAATCCCAATTGAGTTGGGTCGGGGAAGTTTACGGTTTACTGTAAGAGTTGTTTCAAACATATATATACCGGTTATTCTTGGAGTAGCTTTGATTGTTTGGGTGGGAGATTGACTTGTTGATGTTAGGTATGTCAATCGCGTTGCAAGCAATGAAGGAAATATGACCATAGGTGCCATTGGCACCTGGAGTGCTAAGTTTCTTGCAATGGTTGAACTCGTTATTATTACTGTAGATGTAAATACAAATTTATCAGGTGCTTGTTACTTGCTACCTTACTAGAATATCGTCCTCAATTATTACCTACAGGTGCTCATATATCACATGTGTAGAAGATTGACTTGCATTGGTAAAGCTCATGAGTTACCTTTTCTCATTTTAAGATAGATAGATAGATAGAAGGAGGTTGCTGGGGAAAGGCTGGAGGAACATGCATTATCAATAAGAGTATACCAAATTCTCTGAAAACTTATCGACACGATACAATCACTCGGAAAGGTTCAAGGATGGTTACAATTGACACCATACTCTGTATCGCTGTAGCCACCTGTCCAGACCAATACCAAGAGACACTGCAAGACCGGTGAGTTGGCTATGAACTATTCTTCTTTGATAAGACAAGCCGATAAATCATCAGATACAGAGAGCCACGTCCCGTGATATTTTTTGCGGCAGTCCCGCATCCATATCTAGGCAATTTTTGTTGAAGAATGAAGGATTGGCGAACGGAGTGTTGACCCTGGTGTCAAGTTAAAGACCTCCCAGAATTACTTTAGGGGTTGGACTGTGTTGGTTTCAATTAAGGGTAAAATTGTAAGAGAGGCAGTACAATTCTGTATAAACAATTTTAGATCGATAGAAGCATAAAACAAAGCAGCATCTAAATTATTGCCCGCTTTGAGACAAGTAAGATGTTGGATTGAAAGTTTACAGGGCTCTCTGATGATCGATCTGCCCACTGTTATGTCTATTGATATTCCTGCTCAAACATATCCCAAAGATCTACAAATGGATATTCAAATCCATTCATTAAGCTTTCGATGTCCGCGATAATGGGTACATTTCCTGAGTCTCCTATGCCTTCATCCGCCCCTTCCATACTAGGATTTTCACCTCTATTAACTTGGTGCGTTGCTGTCGGTTGGGATGAGGCGTTTAACCTATCAATAGGCTCTGCACATTGAGCGAGGCAAATTTCTGCTAGATCCCAATGGTGAGAAGTGTGAGCCCAGCTTAACCATTGCTTTACCTCAAATAAACTAGACTTGCAAGATTCGGCGGTCTCTACATCAGTGGTATCAATTGCGCAACGAAGAAGAATTATAGTTGCCGAGCATATATGATATGCGCTGTCTTTAGGATTTTCAGTAATTAACGGCACAGCTATAGTGATATAGAATACTTACATGGCATCCAGAATTCATTGAGATTTTGCTCTGTCAGAGAAATCAAGAAGGTTGTTATGGCCTTTGCGGACTCGCGCAACATTGCTTGGTGGTAAGCTCTGACTTCAACCAGGCATTGTTCGGAAGAATGTGTTACACTCTGTAAAACAATCAGTATCCAAACCCCTCTAAACTTGTATTAAAACTGACATGAAAGGCTACACGGCAAAGTAGCATCTTAGCAGAGAGAAATCCGAGTCTCAAACTACTTGATCCTGATACTTTTGATGTAGTACTGCATTGATCTTTCGCCCACACTGGAAGAGACTCCTCCCATTCATCAAGATCGATTTCGAGTCGACGTAATAGTCTATTAACATCCGTAACTGGTCTACACCTTCGGTCATATAACAATGGAAGTATGTCACCAAGGACTTCGGTCAGCGCACACAACAAGATAAAGCATTCTGCTGGACCGATGCGTGAATTTATGTAGTCTCTTTCTGTGAGAAGTACATCAAGTGTAGGGAGCAAGACATCATATTCATTCTTTCGGATATGTGCAGGTACACCATGGGCAAAGCTTGACCTAGCATGTTATCTTGGTAAGATATTGTGATAAATTGCAAAGAAATGATACTCACCAGCGATCATGGATTAACACGCCCCACCAAAGTCTAGTACGTAAGTTCTTTTCATGATCAGATATTCTCCATCTACTGGGGTCACGATTCAACCCTAGACTATGGGCCAGAGCAACAGTTCTTCCACTTGTGAGGGTGTTGCCTGTGATCGAAACAACGGGCCGACCAGATAAATCAAGGAGTGCAGTATAAAGAGTCGAAAGGCCTGGTGCAAGAAAGTCTCCTTGGAGTGATTCTACGACTAGATTCCAGCAATACCGTTGATCTGGAACTGGAGATTGCTTGAGAGTAGGTGAAAGTCTCCAGTATACCAACGATGAAGCTAATATATCACAAATTAAAGAGGGTGATAGGCTTTTATCGCTTTTTGAAAATAATTTTTGGAAATTATGCTCATCAATGATAGGAAAGCTTGGATGGATGTAGCGAAAATAACTGAAAAGTATTCAGCACACGTAACAAGACATCGACGTACACCATACAGATTAACAACTTCGTCAACATTTGGTCCCAAAATCTGTTCCAAGATCTCCTTCTGCTTCTCACCCGGTCTCTCTCTTGAAGAGAGTCCCTCTCTTTGCCTCGAAACACTGAGATAAATTACAGGGTCCTTTGGATTGTCTGAGACAGTATCATACATGCGTTTGTCGTTAGACTTTCTGGGCCGAGCTTGAGTGGCCATATATTGCTCCAGCAATTGGACATCTTCTGCGATAACAGGGCCGATGATCATAGAAGACCTGGCATTGGTACTAGTTCTTTCGTGTTGACTATAATCTGGACTTTGTAAGCCAGATTGATCAGGTGCACTTTCTTCCAAAGAAGGGCAGAAATTGTTTCCAGGTCTCGGGGAGGTGGAAGGATTAGAGCCAAATATTCTAGGACGTTTTGATGAACGCGCTGAGGTCATGGCCATGCCACCCGTACTGTTCGTGGTCGGCGTGCTGCGTGTGCTGCGTTTGCTGCGTTTGGTGGCTTTGGAAGATTGTGATCTAGTACAATCTATACCTTGGTCTCGACAAATACGACATGGACCGTTCGAAACGTTTGCTTCACATCTCAACTTACCCTTTCGGCATCGATCGCAGGCTGGAATTTTATGTGATCGGTAGGGTCGAGGTTCATTTCCCGTGGAGAGAGAATCCATTGAGGTTTAAGATATTCAATTCGCTTTTCACAATAGATCACGGAATAGCTAAGAGGCTAATTCTGTTAACAATGATTGTCTAAACTAGAATATTTGGCATGACTTCATGGCTTTCAAGACAGAAGAAGATGGCCAAATTTTTCGAAGTAAGGTTATTAGCCGGGATTATTTCGGGGGGGAGTGGCTTGATCCTGGAACGTGCACCTCATCTGTGGCTGCACATAGACATGCAGTTTATATCATTCGAAAACATTTCAAAGTTCACCACATTTTAAGCATTGGAGCGACCAGAATTGTCTGGAATGGGAAGTGACAACAATTGTAGCCTCGAAAAAAGGATCGATTGTTTTAAATTTGGCTAATCGGCATCGCACCCGGTGTAGTCCTCAAAGCCTCCTCAAAGATTTGAAGTCCAGCCATCAACTCCTCATCAGTAATAGTGATGGGAGGAGCTATGCGGAAAAACTCCCCCAAATGATTTCATGGTTGATAGATTTGCAGATAAGCCGAGCTCACTCAACCTTGCAGTCAATTCCTCTCCCAATTTTGGTGCAGGCTCTTTGGTGATTCGATCCTTCACAATTTCTACTCCTGCCATCAGACCTCTACCGCGAACATCTCCGATACAACCATACTTCTTTTGTAAGCTTTCCAACTGAGCTTTCAGCTTCAAGCCTGCTACACGGGAGCGTTCGACAAGATTATCTCGAACTACAATATCCAGAACCTTGGCACCCACTGCAGCAGGTAATGGGTCATTTATATGTGTAGTGTAAAAAAGATATCCGCGACTGAAGCAGGTTTCTTCAATCTCTGTAGAAGTAACAACAGCGGCAAGTGGAAGTCCATTGCCTAATGTCTTGCTGAGAGTTAAAATATCTGGTGTGCACTCATCGTGCTCGATTGCAAACATTGAGCCACATCTACCAATTCCCGTTTGTGCCTCATCAACAATGAGAAGCATACCACGGTTTTCGCAGTGTTTCTTCATTGCTTTCATGTATCCTTTTGGCAATACATGCATACCGCCGGAGCTGAGTATAGGTTCGAGAATGACTGCGGCCAATGACCCACTTGATTGTTGATCAACCAAATTCCATCCGTAATTCAACTCGGTTTCCCAATCGTATGAACCATCTGCATGGCGAAAGATGGACCGATATGCATTTGGAGAGGGTAGAATGAGGTTGCCTGGCATCTTTTCTTAATTAGTATCGAAATTCGATGCAACTTCCAGTATAGACTATTCCAAATTGATTCGCGACACTTAAACTAAATTGAAGGATGTCTCTTTTTTATTCGACTACAACCATGGAATATAAAAGGCTTCAATTATTATGGAGATAAACAACTTACACAAGGACCATAACCCGTTCTCCCAGAGTGATAGGTCGATGCACTCGCACTTCCGGTCATTTCATGCCAACTCGCTCCCAAACCAACAATTTCATACTTCCCGGTATAAAGCTTAGCCATCTTGATCGCAGCTTCATTCGATTCCGCTCCAGTATTAAGAAACATAGCACGGTCAAGTCCACGTGGTGTCAAAGCCGTCAATTTTTGTGCGAGGTCCACGACAGGGGGCTCAACATGCCACTGAACAAGTGATCGAGCTTTGCAGCATGTGCACTAATCGTCTCGACAATTTCAGGATGTCCATGGCCAACAAGACAACTCATTTGCCCAGAAGTAAAGTCTAATATTTTCCTCCCATCTGCAGTGAAGATATAAACACCTTGGGCTTCTATAACGATGTCAGATGAAAAGTTTCCTCCAAATCGTATGAGTATGGAGTTTGCGCCCTCTCTCATGGCTTTTCCGTCGATGTTTTGGTAGAGAGTTCCGTTCTTGGAGGTAAGGGCAATTGGAGGTGAGGCTTGAAGTTGCGACATCTTGATGTTGAATTTTGGCAAGTGGAAAATATGGGAGATGAGCTTTGAGAATTATGTTCTGTGTTTAGTTTTGAAATATTCTGCAGATTTATGCCTTTTGAATGGGAAACATTATCCCTTATATAGAGAGCGGTTTTCAACACATGTTTTCCGCCTATGCACCACAAATCTGTTATCAGCAGAGACAAAACAAAATGAATACTTGTATCGCTCGAAAGTATGTAAGAATAGCTAATACTCTTCAAACAATGGCCTGGTCTCCCTCAAGATCTAATTCCTACTTCCTGGCGAAACGATATCTCGGAAAACATGATGCGGGGCACGGAAAACTGAGCTCAGCATTCGATTAAGTTCTCCGTTGTGGGGCATTCGGGAAACTTGCTGGTTTCCCGTCAGCCATTCCCCTTCGTGCATGAGCTTGCACAGCAGAAAGCTAATTGTCTTTGTGAGTTTGGAAGATAATGAGGTGCTTCCTTCTGCCTAGCCATTCCTTTGATTAAGTTGATGGTCAGAGATTTGCTGAAATATCCACTCCCAAGCATTCAAATCAGTTTGTAATGATCAACTCTTTCATGAGGTTATGATAGAACGACACAATCCCGGATATTCACATACTCGATATCTCTCATCTCTTCACTTGGTAGTTCGTATCTCAAAATTCCAGCTGGCCATTCAAACTCCCTCATGTTTCCAGCTCATACCTCTTCTGTTCAACACACTCGCATTCGATTTAAAAGCCGAGCACTCTTCACCCATCCCATCCATCACATGAAAAGCATACTCCGAATCAAAAAAGTTCTCAACACCCCTGATATCATCTTCCCACCACCTTCTCATGGATCGACAAAACCCTAAAAGTCCCCGAATTATACATCCACACCTCATCCGGCAATTCCCCCTTCTCCGATCCTTCATATTCCCCTCCACCTGATCCTCACATGCCTCCACAACCGCCGTATTCCATCCCTCCAGGTCCCTCTCCAACCTCAAATGATGCGCCACCCACCTTAGTTAACACCTCACCTCAGGAAGTTCACATTCCCCAATCACAGGCCTCGGTAAATACTTCAACGCTTAAAAATTCTCTTGATGAATAAATAGTCTGAGTTTGAGATTGAAAGACGGCTTTTATAAATCGCTCCAAGTAATGGTACCCAAGTGTATCTATCATGCATGATTTTGCGAGGAATACAAAGTCGATACCTATCGGGGTTTATTTTTGAGAGATGAGAGAGAGATGAGAGATATGAATGAATTATGAAGAAAGTTCTTCCCATGGCCTGTGGATGGACACTGAAGTATCTTCTGATGTCTGCTGGATACTCGATGATTCCGAATGAATTACCAGTAAGAGCCTTTTGGTTATAGAGTTACTTTGATTCTTCACCTCATTGGGTTGTAATTGGATGTTAACATACTTAAAATCACAACCATCATGTTCAAGGGCAGAAATAATATATATATCTTGTTTGCATTAAGTTGCTGATAAGGCTGCTGACTTGTAAAAGGTGCAGAAAGTGCCTCCAGAAAACTAAATTACAAGCAGAGCTTCTATCAAAACTTTTCGTATTGCACAAGGCAATATCCTCAAAAGAGGATGGGTATGAGTCGTAAATTCTATTTTAGAAATCCTATAACCAGAGAGATCCGAAAAGATCATACTCCATGAACTCCAGCCAATGCTCCCCCAAACCTATGCGTCCATTTTCAAAATCATCCATCGAGAGAAATCATAAAATCATTGAATCCTGATTTAAAGACTCAACTCAACAGCCTTGCTGGAACGAATCTGGTCATGCCATTCAGCAAGAGCAGTTTCGACTTCTCCACCAGGTCCACAGTACTTCTCAACCTGGTGTACACAACGGCCGATGAAGTTCTTTGGGTCCATGAGATTGTCAAGATCAGCCCAGACAGGTTCAAAGTACTTGGTAGCCTTAATACGATCGATCAAGTCATTCTTACCACCCTGCTTCTTGACAACATCAGAAGCTTGATGAGAAAGGACACGAATCTCCTCATGGGCCTCTTGTCTTGATCCTCCGGAAGCAACCATTCTCATAATTATAACCTCGGTAGCCATAAAAGGTAATTCTTCCATGACACGAGAGTGAATGCGGTTTGGGTAAACAACAAATCCAGAGACGACGTTGTCCAAAGCCATGCAGACAGCATCGGCAGAGAGGAACATCTCAGGAATGGTGATGCGACGAATGGCGGAGTCATCGAGAGTACGCTCAAACCATTGAGCGGCGTAAGTATCGTTGGCATTCTTGTTGAGGTTGGCAAGATGGCGACCAATAGCTGCAATTCGCTCAGAACGCATTGGGTTGCGCTTGTAAGCCATTGCAGATGAACCGATTTGATCCTTCTCGAATGGTTCTTCCAACTCCTTGAGATTGGCAAGATGACGGATGTCACTTGAAATTCTTTGGGCGGTGGCACCAAAGCTAGAGAGAGCATTGGCAATTCTGAGATCAACCTTACGGGAGTAGGTTTGAGTGCTAATGGAGTAGCAGCTTGGGAAACCAGCCTTCTTGCACAGAATTTCATTAAGCTGATCAATCTTGTCGCCATCGCCATTGAAGATCTCCATAAAACTGGCTTGAGTACCAGTTGTACCTTGAGCACCACGGTAACCTGGAGTTGGATATTATTAGTAAATGAACAGAGGAATTCGAAATGAGTGCAAGAGATATTTTTGAGACTTACGGAGGTCGCCTCTAACTCTCTTGATGTCCTCCAAATCCATGAGAAGATCTTGAACCCACTGAGTGGCACGACGACCAACAGTGATCAACTGGGCAGGCTGGAAGTGAGTGTAACCCAAGGTAGGCAAGTCCTTGAACTCAAGAGCAAATTGTGAGATCTTGTGAATGATGGTGGCCAACTTTGGGAGAAGCAAATCAAGAGCATCACGTTGGAAGATGAGATCGGCATTATCGGTGCAGTAGCATGAGGTGGCACCATAATGGATGATACCAGCAGCCTTTGGAGCAACTAGACCAAATGCATGAACGTGTGCCATACTGAAAACAAAATGGTTAGCAAGCACGAAAGTGAAATTCGAGAAATTTCAAATGTGAGGAACTTACACATCATGACGACGACGCTTTTCTTCTTCTGCGGCAACCTTGAAGTCCTCATCGGTCATGATTCTGTGCGCCTTCATCTGCTCAATGCCTTCAGCGCTGATATCCAAGCCCAACTCCTTTTCGGCCTCGGCAAGGTCGATCCAAAGAGTTCTCCATGTATTAGCACGGGAACGAGCGGAAAAGATCTCCTTCATCTGATTGCCTGCAATCGAAGAGTAATTAGCATTTGACCTTTGAAGATGATTGAACGCGTGCTTCCCATGGACCAAGTAGATAGATAGATCAACCCTTTTATCTGACTATACTGTGGGGAAAAGGCCAAGATGATAGATCAGGAGGGACAAGTCGAGGGGGAATGGATCATAGTACCTACTTGCATAGCGCGAAGTCAATGGAGTTTGGTAAATGTCGTTGGCAGACATCTTGAGTAGATTTATCAAAAGGTGTTGATAATACTTGGTGTTTTGATATTCTTGTAATCCAACAGGAACTTTCTGAGAGAGTTCAAAGAGGTTGTTGTGTGAAGACGAAGATGAAGATGAAGATGAAGATGAAGATGAAGATGAAGATGAAGATGAAGATAAAACCGAGTTGGAAGATAGAGAAGTATTAAAAAGCGCGGGGCAGATAAAATTGATAATTAATTTGTGGAGGGGAAAAAAGACAATACTAAGGATGTACTAACGGCCGCATTGTTCCGTCCCGAGAGACACATCTAGGGCACTTTTGGTATTTTTCTTTTTCCTTTCAAGGATATTGATTGGATGCCGGATGGGTGGATGGGTAGATTATATTCCCGAGGATCTTCCGATCTTCCGATATGTGGTTGGTGAAAGCTATGTACCTAGTAGGTATCGTATCGTATCCGTGGATGTTGATGACTTGTGAATCATATGTCATATCAAAATCTACGAAGTAGTATACAAATAAAATAGATGTGCGTCATGCATATAAATAAACTAGTCAAATATGAGATTATCTCAACTTCCAAGTTACCTTGACTTTAAAGAAAAATTGGAAGTTGAAGTTGAAGTTGAAGTTGAATTTGAATTTGAATTTGAAGTAATAAATTTCATCTTAATTCGACTCTCTGGCTTTCAAAAACGCCGCTACCTATCGAGATTATTTGAAAATGGGAGGCAATTGCAAGGTAGGGGGACTCGGGAGGTATACGTAGGGATGATCTATTCACATTCGATATCAATATTGATCGGGTCAAAAGCCAGTTGCAAATCAGGTTGAATTGATTTTAGAACCACGATGTATAGCTAATCAACCCCAATCTCAACCCCAATATATATGTGAACCCCAAAGTTTTTCATGAAGCTTCCAATTCTTATATAAAGGAGAAGGGGGAGGAGATGAGGTATCATCGTCACATGTGAGAATTGAGCAAGGAAGAGAAACTATGCCTCGAAGCGATGATGGCCTTACCATCGATATCTAGCTATAGGACGTCCGGTCGTCCGGTCGTCCGGTCGCCAGGCTCAAGATTATAGTATCCATGGATAGATATATTCAGCACTATTCCTTGTGTACATATGCATGTATTTCATTGGGATTGGATGGCCATGGCTGCAATGTATACGCATCATAACATGGGCAAACTCTCTTTGGGTTGATAAAAGGTGATAGATATATCTAATCACCAAGCTATCCAGCACGTCCATTAGCAAGAGGGAGTACGAAAGCATCTTCTTGAAGTAGGATTGACTCAACTCTACTGATTGGGAAAGAAACATAAGGTCAGTCTTTGTTATATTGATTCAAGAAAGGTACTTGACAGCACTGTATTGTACTACAGTCCACTGGTGGTCCATCCGTGAGGCTAGGGAAAGTCTCAATTCAATTCTCGTCAATTGCAAGAGAATGCTTTCGCCTGTTCCTGTCCCTGTCTCTGTCCATGTTCCTGTTCCTGTTCCTGTACATGTAGATGTGATGGATGACAAGAATATGAAAACTTGATGGATGTGATTGGTCGGTTGTCATCAATGTCGTAATTTTCCTAATCTGCAAGTGGTGGAAAATATCCACAAAAAATAGTTCTATAGGTAACGAGGAAGGTAAGGCAATAAGTAGGCTATGTATTTTTCTCCTTTTCACCTGACCTGACTTGGGAAGAGATCTAATAAGCGGATAGTTCTTTCTTGGGTTCACGTGGCTATTGCTTTGAGGAGTGTCAAAAGAAGAGCCCGATTTATCATAACTATTGAAAGTGTTTTTCTCTTTTCCAGTGTGAATCTTATAATTAGTCCTATCATGGGATATATATCAGCCGACATCTAAACTTTTTTAGCCACATTGGAATCCTTGTTCTGTTGGGGGCGGCTTGCTTGAACCCAGCGCGGGTAGTGTGTTTTTCCAAAAGGCGGGTGGCCTTACTCAATGCCCATGCGTCTCAATTCCAGGTGTATCTTGTAAGGCATCAAAACTCTGTTGTGGTGACAGAATAGAGCTTCCAATGGCAAACATATCTAGCTTTGAAGGTCAAGGTTCGATGACAGTGCCAAAGAACCAATAACATAGTCAGACTTCAGGTCTTATGCCAAGTGGGAGAGTCTGTATCAGCCGAAGGGAGTTAAGCTTGGGTTTGTACTAAAGAAGCAATCACCGCTTGGGATAATCTAATTGCAAGAAAATAACTCAAAAGGAAAACCCTCATGTCTTTCAAACAAATTTTGGGAATTTGTTGCCATGCTGAGGCAAACACAATCTACATATTCTGAAGAAACAAGTCTCTCCCCATCAGATGTTGTGGGGCACTGTACAGATTCATAATCAGGCACACAAAGATGGCCTTCCTTCAGCTTTGTATTCTTTCCAGTAATATGCCCATCTTACATATGGAACGAGCCCATACACAGTAGAGCACAGATGCAAAGAACAAGAATTCTTCGAAGAGTTGGTTTTCTAATTTTCCCCAGTCTACAAAACTTATTCCATCATTCCAATTCAAGCATTTCCATCACACCATGATGCAACCCGAGGATTAATCTCAGTCAAGCGGGGATATCATAGCACTTCATAACAAGGCACGAAGATCATCTCTATAAGAATAGTCCAGTACAGTGCATTCCGGATTCCCCGGGGTTGTTGTATCATTTGAACACATTTGAACACATTTGAACACAAAGTTCCCGGCGCTTCACTTCACTTTACCTAGAAAGTGAAGCCGATCCTTCCTTGGGTTTGGACGCATTTCTCAGTGGAAAATCTAAGATTCTTACTAGGAACTCTAGTTGAAACCGTTCCAATATGGAGCAATTGTCGTTCTGCTCACTCAGGAAGCCTAATAATTTCTTCTTCGCCATATTTCAAGGCCACCTAGCACTCTCGATCTTCCACTCACGCATTTATATTGCAAATGCGGATAGCTTTATTGATAATATCCCGTAATTCAAGAGAATGATCAGATATGAGATGCTGGTGCCAGTTGAAAGGTCGAGTAAGATCCTACTTCGAAGACCAGCAAGATTTTTTTGACTTTAAAAATATGTTGTGGGTAATAGTCCAGACTATCTGCAACCCGAGAACCATGTCTTCCTCTTTCTGCCTCATTCTGCTATATTCTATCAATCCATTTATAATTTTCTGATAATGAAAGATATGATTAAGCTCGATATAACACACGACATAATTTTGAAACCATTTCAATCTTCTCGCCTTTCTCAAGAAGAGATAGAGGTGTACAACAGTGCTGAGCAGCCAGTTTCAGATTTCTTGCAGCAAAAATGTAAGCTACCACTTTCGAACCGAAGCAAAGAGCTTTGGTTGATGCTGCTGATGCTCGAGCATGGAGTGCAATTAGCTGTAGTTTTCGGGTTCTTGCTGTGTTGCTATCATAAGCCAGGTGGCACGGTAAGAAGAATCTATGGATGAGGGATAGATGGGGGGTTCCTGTATCAGCTACAATGCAAGTTCACCATGTACCGGCCGACAATTAACGACCAGAAGTCCCTAAGGGAAAAATGGTAATGAAATAGCAGGTATTGTTGTTATTTTTACCCTACACGGATTATACCCCTTAGTAATGGAGCAATAAACAACAACTACGGAAAGTATATGAAGCACTAGACTTAAAAGGTCCGTATATAGCTCTGCGTTCTTCAACTTTCCCTTGATTGGCAAGTCCCAATACTGGAATTCTGCCGAGCTTTTATTTTGACCAGAGAGGGCGTCAGTTCTGTGTCTGGGATAACACAATGATCAAGTGAATCTCAAGTTCACCTTGCTTCCCCATATACCCGCGCAGAAATGAGGAATAAAAGTGCGGTGTCAAAGGTACTTATATCCCTCCCTATTATTACAGCTAGGCAATGTGTATTGATCGACATATCGTGAACTATATGCGGTGTTATAAATGGTCATAGGTTCCTTTCTTACGGGTTCTTGAACCGAGTTAAAACGATAGGATTTTGTCCGGTGGGAGATCTAGAGCAATCGATGCTCAAACATCAGGTATAAACAAATGCTATTTTGCCTTTGAAAGTACCTTATCAGGGTGAATTGCCAAGAAAGAAGAACGGTGGAAAAGAATGACGACAAGAGGCAAGAAAGATGAGAATGTATCAACAGTGATTGCCGGCATTTCCATATAAATTCAGTTGATAACCTTGTATTCAAGAACCTTCACATCAAATTCTCCTCCGTGGATTCTCAAAGATGGTATTCCTAGCAGGCATGAAAGTTCTCACAGATTTACAGTTGGATGAAGAAAACAGGTGATATCACGGCTCTTTTGACTGTGGGTTATGATTCTGTGCCTTATAATTATGTGAAGTATCTGTTTGTTTCATTCTAAATCTCTGACCTAGAGGTTCATATCTAATGCTCATGTTATTGAAGGATGCTGAAGATATCGTCAATTTTTGTCAGCCTGGGCTGGAGAAGTGGGCATTCAAGAGCGAGTATATTTTGGCGCTCAGTGTATGAGCTTGCTAATAAAGTAGAATAAGTCTAGAAATTTGTCCTTGGTATGTTAAATTGGTTCCTTGGGGGAGCGGCGGGGGGCAAAAACAACATAAGAGGTGATTCACCTTTTTTCTTGGAGCTCAGCATACCCTTGGAATGTTTATCAATAGCTAAATAGGTCCCCCAACAGATACCTCCTCAACCGAAAGAAAAGGAGAACAGATTTGCCATCTTCTACAAGGAGTTGGTCGGAGAGTTGTGGAGGATGATGTTTATTCCCATGGAAAACGGGGGGGGGGGTCCTTGTTGTACATGATCGTTCATCCTTTGAAGCTTGAAAAAAATCCAAAGTTGTATAGGCGGAAACTGGCAACAAAAGAGTGGTGCGATTTCTTGTTGTCGATATTCTTCACATGTTCATATTCATTCCGGGTAAAATTACAATTAATGGACCCCCAGACTATTAGATTCATGTAGCCAGCTAACCCGATTGGAAACTTCTATGCTGAGGATATAGAATAACAATCCTCGATCTGGATCTGACGCTCTGCTTTGCCGTTTGAAGACTCACAATTGCTGCCTCGAGGAGTACCCCCTTATGTTCGGAAATATATCGGCGTTCCTGGCTGAGCGAGTGAATAACAAGTCTAGTACGCATTTTGGGCTATTATTCTTACCAATGCCTACCCCTAGCTCAATCCCTCCCACATGGTGTTTTAAAGGCCAATTAATTAATTTAAAGGATTTCTATTCATATGTCTCGGGTGTTTTATCGCAGATATATATATACCTCAAATCAAAAGACGATGTCGATGTCGACGTGTACGAGTGTAGCGAAAAATAGGCTATAAGCGGAGGATGTCTTTTATGAGCGTAGGTTCAATATTGATAGTCATGCAAATTCTACTGTAAGTGATCGAGGTCCGGATCGCTGGGTGTGGGAACTAGACTTTTGGGCAACAGGGCAACAGTGACTGATCAACGATAAGCTTAGAGGAAAATAAAATGGATAATAACAGCAAGTAGTGGTGATAACATTAAGATATACGGTATGTGATAAGGCGTTTGAAGAAGATAATAAAAACGCAACGCAAGATAGATCGAGTGATAACAACAATTTCATAGGACGCATTAAGAAAATCACCCACCCCAAGCAATACCAAATATGAAGTCAACATCAAACTTCTGAAGGACAGCACCTTTCACTCTGATTATGCTTTGATCTCGAAGAAAGTCCAGCTATTCTAAGCTCTACTTCTTGGATATAGATACGTACTTGACCGAAACAAGCTTGCTTTGCAGTCAAGGAGAGAAGACATGCTTGGCTTGTTCCTGCATTTTATTTCTCAGACTTCTCTTTCCCGTCTAATTTATACCAACCCCCCCCTTCTCGGCATCCAATCTCTAATCAGGCCCACCTCTTCCATGCGAGCTCCTTGCTGCTCTAGTAGAACCTTTACTACGCCATGACTTTTCGACGCGTACCACAGTGGTATAAAAACAACAGCTGTTCCTACATCCAAGCATTAAACCAAAGAGCTATCGAAGTATCATTTGTGCCAAGAACGAGTTGGTCGTCACAAGTTCATAGTCTGTCCCCGAGAGGAAGCTTGTTATTTGCCATGGGGCAGAGAGTCCTTTCCCCTCTACAAAAAGTCGGCATACCCGCCAATATCGTCGTGAGCTTGAATGCTGTCGCTCATCTCACTGAAATATACAGATGGAAATCCTGACAGTAAGAACTAGCAGCCATCATATCATGGAATTAACGACAGCCGCAATACATGGCAATGATTTTGCAAAAGGAAGTAATCTGGACTTGCATAGCTCCATATTCGGGGTTTTGACAATTAGCAAATCAGCTACCTATGACAGTGAAGCTATCCTGAGTCAAGCACCAATTGATACACTCAAAAAATCTATGGATTTAATCATGTATTAGATGTTAAAAACTAGACCAAAGACTATAAAACCCCAACTCCCCAAAGATAGGAAATTGGAACCCCAGAGAGGCCAGAAGAAAGTAGCTTTTGGGTACCCAGTCACAGATAGAATGAAAGAGACCAATGCAACATAGAAGCGCGTCAAAATAAAGGATTGTCTAGGAACGCTATCCGTAACCAATGTCCAAAATATACCTGATCAGAGTATACGTACCCAGGTACCCAGTCCCCCAATATAACAACAAAAGGCTCTGGGCCGTGAATGTAAGATTTCAAAAGATATAACCATACACAGACACAAGACGTCAAGATAATCAACAGCAGATGTCTTCCTAGAAAATAACCATCCTCGGTATCTTGATTTCATAGTCCCACACCACTACCACACAATTCTCAACCCTCAAAAACACGACAATAAAACAACCTGATAATACATACCCCAGGATCACACTCAACAAAAAAGCCAAACCACAAAGCACCACCCCTCACCCCCTCGTTCCACCGCAGCGCAATTCACCAAAACCACAGCATGAAAAAAGAAAGCCGTTTCCATCATCAGCAATAACGTTTTGCTGTACTAAAAAGTTCCCCAGCATCTCTGGATACCAATCATAACCAACCACCCACCACACCCCTCCCCAAACCTCCCAGCCGCATCTCCCTCTCCCAAAATCTTGACATCACATCACACCACACACCACATCACATCACACATCACATCACATCACATCACATCACATCACAACACCCCGCCCCACCCTATAGAAAAAACCATCAAAAAGCACCCCCATCAACAAGTAAGTCATGACGAAATCCACGCGCCCACCGACCCAACATCTCATTCCACAACCCACACCCACGATCTAAGATCGCACCACCCTACCCGCAACAAAACAAAGTCACCATAAAATGCCAGCTCCCCTTCTTAATCACAATTCCTTTCATTTTGACCCCCCGCCCCCGCCCCGCACCAAAAAAAGCAACGAGAGGTAAGAGTCATCTGAGATAGTTTCAATTAAAATGAAACACTGACGGGGATAAGAACGATAGCCCTGGGAGAGATCGGAGGGTCTCAGACGACCGATCCGAGAATTGGTGGTTCCTTTTAAGTCACAACTATCATCTTCCTTCGCTTGTTTCACTGGAAGATCACCAAAAAAATCTTGTCAGACTATCGAACCTGCTGTCATTATCTTGAGCCAAATCGGTAATAGAGAACATCAGTGTAGCACTTGCCGTTCCGCACTATCATCATCACATTTTCAATTTGCACAATCAACCAAGACGAATTAGACAAAAAGCCATGTGAAAAGCCTCTCCGTTTGGAACTACTATCAACTGTACGCACCCATTCAACCCCTCTAATCCATACCAATCTCCCCCAAGCAAAAGGTCAAAAGGCACCTCTCACTTCACCCAACATCCATTTCCAGTAGCCCACCAAAGGAAAAAACCTCCACCAACAATATAAAAAAAGCCCGGAGGTGACCGAACAAGGCGCCACCATTAATACAAATGCCCATTCCGTTCCATCACCCCCAACATCTAATTGTCCATCCTCCAAGCGTAAAGGTAAAGGCAAAAGTAAATTTTTGAACTCAATCAGGATATCATATATTCGCCAGTCATCCATTCACCGCCCACCAACTCTTCTAAATGTGTCATGATATCCTTATCAAATCCAATGGTGGTGCCAAATCCTCCCAATCTCCTCCACGGAGAGCCCTACATTTCATATATGTAAAGAAGATTTTCCATCTCCCCCTAATCAGAGAAATGAGAAAATGAGTATAATTTGAACAAAGATTTGTGTTGTAGCTCAGATGGAAAAAATAAAATCGCAAAAATATCTCAATTGTAAATACAACTTTTGCTTGAGACGAAAAGGGGTTTCGGTTGCTGCAAATGCTGATATATGTTGTGATCAAAAAGCGCTTAATGATCCAGAAATTCGTGCATTGCTGTGCTTTACAAAACCATGTATCCAGCGGTGCGCAATGATCTATGACAAGCCGTAAATCCAAAGAAGAAATATTCCAAAAGTGGAGGTAATATAATGGCTTCATGCTCTATCAAAGGCAGTAGATATATGCTACCAAGTAGGCAAGACCATTTCTTACTGTAGTTCGCCATAAACGCCAAACGTAAAGTTAAATTCATTGCCCCACTGCAAAAATTGCGACGCCAGCATTATATTTTGGGTTCATCATTCGTTCATGATCTAGTTTATGTGAAGATCATGATAGTGCCTTTTGGGCCTTTTCCTGAGCTCGGGCATTGCGTGCAGATCGAACCAAGGGAGCTAATTGTATGAGGTCTGTGCATTGTTTCATGAAATCGTGCTACGAAAGATATTTGTTAGCCTTGATGGATCTTGATGAGATGGAGAAATAAGCTTACCCTTAAACAAGTCATGAGCACTGGCTCGCTTTTCTGGGTCGACCTTGAGCGCAAAGTAAAGGAAGTCGCGGAAGACAAGACTCAACTCCTGTTCATTCTTGATAGCAGGAGTGCCATTCGTAGCAATCAGATACAAAGCTCGGAGGGGCGATTCTGTGAGATATGGCGGCTCTCCCTCGATCATTTCAATGGCCATGATACCAAAGAGACCAAATATCAACCTTGCGGCCGTATTCTTTGCGCGTGACGACTTCGGGAGCCATCCAATATGGTGTAACCAACCATAGTAGTACGTTTGTTGTGAGCTTCATTAATTTGGGCGCAGAAGCCGAAATCAGCTGCAAACACGTTTAGAATCTTGTATCACAATTCCAGAAGGTAGAAAACTTACTTAGTTTGATGTTTCCATCCATTGACAACAGGATGTTATCTGACTTGATATCACGATGAATGACGCCCTTAGAATGCAAGTGTTGTAAACCCTTCAAAGTCTCCCTGCAAACAGCTGCAATTTGACCTTCTCGACATAATATTGAAAGTAACAACATCGGTCAAACTTCCACCCTCCATATACTCCATAATAACCCAAAGTTCTCCAGTAATCAAGAAACTGTCAATAAAATTAACAATATTCGGATGGAGCTGTCTTTCATAACAAGAATTTCATTGATGATCAAGTCCTTCTTCGGCTGTTGTTCGAGATTCATTTGTTTGATGGCCACCAATCGATTCGTTCCTCTTTCATAACCAGTGTAGACACCACCAGAAGCACCTTGACCAATCTTAGTGAACTCCTTGTAAATTTCTCGAGGATCACCCTCGGTGCAAATTTGCTTCAACCTTGCAACTATATCGAACCCAGTGCTTTGTCGGGCTCGTTGCCTAGGACGTGGGCCTGGTAATTGTCTAGCTTGCTGGCTCAGCTGCGAAATGCCATTCGCTGAAAATTGACCCTGAGGGGTTGGTGGAGTTGCCTGCTGAGTTGGCTTTCTTCACACTTATTGATCGGCCCATTGCCTGTTGGGCCTGTTGCATTGCTTGCTCTTGGTGCTGGAAAATTTGTTGTTGATAGACTTGTGGTGAGGCTGACGCTGCAGCTGCATATGGAGATATGCCATTGGCTTTTGAATTTGATCTTGATCTTGATCTATGTTCCTCTGGGAGCATAGGCCCGTTGTCTTGTACAGTTGGAGGAACGTACGCCAACGCCGGTAAATCATCACTTTTGGCGTGTCATTCCTATCCCAGAATCTTTACCGGCCGCCGGTGGTGGTGGTGCAATTCGACCAGGCCCTTGCATCGACATAGGTGGCCTAGGAGCTTGCCTGCTCGGTACAAGTCCATTGGAATCAGGCTTAGACTGAGAACTTGTTCCGCGCGGAATCGGAGGTGGTGATCGTGGATTCTCGAAATTCGACTCGTTATTTGCGGGGAATCGAGGACTAGCTGGAGGACTCATCATTGGGGTCATTGATCCACAATTCGGGGTGTTGAAACCCGGCGATAATGGCAATGGCGCTGGCACAGGACGCGCCATCGTCATCTCTGGTACTTTCGCATGATCGAATTTGTCAAATATCTCCTCGCCGCCTTTATCCGTATTCTCTTTGTAAAAACCGACGATATCGACAATTGTTTTGCGGATGTTGCTCTTGTTCTTTTTTCGTGATTCCACTCTCATTGATCATACGCTGCCATTCTTTCGGCAACCCCTATGAATCCGTCAGACATGCAATCAATCCGGGAAGGGAAAATCCGGCAATAGAGATACTTACAGTGAACTGCCCAGTTGTATTATCGTATCCAACATGAGTAACGTGTACAGGATTCTCAGGTGCCGAAATTTTGACCCCTCTTGGTGAGCCAACACCAATACTGCTCATAAAGCCAGAGAAGCCAGATTTCTTTCTTAGCATTCCAGACTTCGGTTCCTTAGTTTCATCTGAATATCTCTTTGGGCTGATAACCTGGTTATCACCCACGCGTGGAGGGGCCTTTTCGTTCATCTTATCACCTGCAGTAAAAACTTGCGGATTGTCGTAACGGTGGACTCACCATATACGCTGGACTCGTATGCGTCTGCTGTGGTGGTGGCGGTCGCTGCAAAGACTTTTTGAGAACGAGGGGACTTTGTTGAATCGATATGATTAAATATACCAGAACTATCAAAGGGAGCGCCGATGAACTCTTCAGAACTCTTCTCACTTATTGGTCGGGATGGAATGGAACGGCGATTGTTATTCGCTCCTCCCATGCCCATGGGCTGAAGCACAAATTCCCGAGCCGGCCAATACTGGAGAAGGATTTGAAATTTGATGCTCGAGAGACGAATTGCTAGAGGCGGGATTTGGGGAGGTGAGTTTTTCGGGTATGGCCTGCAGTGTAGTAAGATCTGGGGTAAGGTGCCGATGGGGCTCGTTGTAAGCTCCCAGAGCTTCGTTGACTTCGTAAAGATTTATGGAATGTGAATGATGAGCTTTCGTTTTGTCTAACTATAGCTTTGGATATTGGTGGCCTTTTAGTTAACTTGGTTAACCTACGACTGGTTGTTTGGATTTCTTGATCCATTATTGACATCGGTCGGTCACTGCTCAGACCTTCGTTTGAACTTTAGGAGTTCCGCCGCTTTGAGTGGAGGATGAGTGTTTCGTAAAATTGCCGTGACCGTTTAACCAATCAAAAAAATGAAATCTGCATGCAATATCAAATGGGCACAGGGTAACGAGTGACGGGGTTTCACTGTTCTTGTCCCTTTTCTTGTGTTTGAGTAAGAACGGAGGGAGGTAGGTAGGTACAGAACTGTAGTAGTCTGTGTCTGTAACCTTTTTCTTCTTCGGCTTCTTCTTGTTCTCTTTTTCCTCCTTCAAATGAGCGGACGCCGGAAGGGAAGGGAATGGAACTGGGACTGGGACTGGGACTGGGGACTGGGACTGGGACTGGGACTGGGATCAGGAAGGGTAATGGTAATGGTAATAGTAATAGTAATGGAAAGTCAAGGGGAGGGATTCGCTGTTTATTATTTGGTAGCGGGCGGAAATGCCTCTGATAATATAAAGATCTATTACCACAAATTGAACAGTGCAGCCACACTATTGCTCATAGATAAAATTGGCGGATCCAAATAATAGCTTTGTAAGTTTTTGCTAAAATGAGGTTAATCAATCGAAGGGAGATTTCTTTTTTATTATTTTTATTAATATAATGGAAAGAGATATAGATTTGCTAGATTGGGAGAAAGTAGGTGATGATGATTGGTGATGATAGTAGGTCGTGATGAGTATTGAGAGTGATGATGAGTGAGTAAGTATAAGGTGACGGGTATGATAGAATGGATGTTGGATGTTTGGAATGTTGGATGTTGGATGTTGGATGTTGGATGTTGGATGTTGGATGTTTGAATGTTGAATGTTGGATGTTGAATGATACTGTAGATTCAATGTTGTATTATGATTGATGATACTGATTGCTGTGTGCTGCGTTGCCGTTGCCGCCGTTGTTGCTGTTGCCGTTGCCGTTGCCCTTGTTGTTGCCGTTGCGCTGTTGCTGTTGCTGCTGCTGCTAAGTACCGAGTACCCTTGCTCCTAATTGTATACTATGCTTGGTTTGATTTCGTATTATTCCCTCGGTTGAATGAATTACTTTTTTGATTCTCTTCAAAAAGGTAACCGTCGATGAACATCTCCCTCTTTTTCTCCAATTCTTAAGATTTTCTTACTATTATGATTATTGAACATGGCCTATTGGGTTTTGACCAGTGATTGATAAGTTGGCTCGGCGTATAATGCCAATGTACTCGAAGCATATGTATGGCGGTTTTGTATGGACAATATGACACCTGGGCAGGATAAGACTTTCGGTTCAGTACCAAGATTTTCCTTGATTATCTTCCCTGTCGGAATGATTATTATATATTTATTGTGAAGATTTGTGAAGATTTGAATTTAAATTTTTTGAATCCGAGTTTTGAATTTGAATTAGAATTAGAATTCGGGAAAATTACTGCATGTATTTCGATTTTCTCCACTGCCCGACCCTTTTCGCTGTCAGTTTAACCGATTTTGACTGGGTTTTATATTGAATGCAATCGTGATGGACCATAGGAAATCTGGGAAAAAAAAAGGACTGGTCAAGGAATTCTAGAAGGAAAAGAATGTGCGAAGAAGCAAATTGAAGTAATATCAGATACAAAAAATCATGTAATTCAAGTCGAATTTTTGATGAGAGACGATTAAAGTCTTGTTTATAATAAAGTAGAAGGAGGTTTTTTGGGCCAAGGCAAAGCGAGAGGGGTCTGGACAGGACTCGGGAGGATATCAAACAACGATATCAATTCCAACGCAAAAATGTGAATCAATTTCTGAGACGATAATAATAACAATAATAATAATAAGAGGAAAGAGATAGAAGAATAGATAGAAGGATAAATAGAAGGAGAGAAAGAGAGAGATAGGAACTGAAAGAGGGAAAAGAAAGGAGAAACGTTGAAATTCGGTAAAAGACTTTTATATTACAATTCTGATGCTAATGCATTTACTGTACCGTTCTGATATGATTGATATACTGTTTTGTTGATTCTATTACTTTACCAAGAGACTGATTGATCGGTTGATATGATGATATCAATAGAAGGTCCTATTTTCTCTATCCTCCTCCTTCTGCTGCTGCTGCTGCTGCCGCCGCTTGAGCTGCCCCATTTTCCTACAGCTCCTAAAACATGCCTTACTATCACAACATATACGTTACATGACACTAATGTACTTTGATAGCACATGTTTTCATAGGCATTTCGTAAGGTGCTTATTTGTCTTATAAGGTATTGCACACTACACTTTGAACGAGTTGAATCCATTTAGTTTATTCCACTTTGTCAAATTGCGATACAAACTCTGCAGCCCATTTTCTTACTGGCATTATACATAATTACCGTTCAGTATATATTTTCGTGCCATTTCCACGCCTCCCAAGGTTCCTGCAAAGACCCCGAATGCCCTTTTTTCAGTAAGTATCCACTCTTCGAGAAGGCTTCCTTACCTACTGACTGGCGTACTTTCTATTCGTTTGGGACTTCTCTCATTAGCCGGATTGGAACATAAACATTGGTTAGGACGTTTATTGTATACTTCCTACTCTTACTTGAATTTCATAACTAACCGCCCTCCTCACCCCCTCCCCCCTCAGAGAGATAGTTTATCCCTATTTCTTTATTCGGACACAGAACCCTATCGTCAACAGCTAGTATGAAGTGTACGTAACTGCTAATAAGTTCCTTGTAGTTGTAAGATGTTGAAAACGTTGGTTCTGCTTCTAGATTTTATGATCCCTTGAAGATCATCGTATTATACTCCCCACCTGAGCGATAGTATTAATTATCTAGGACTGCCTCCGTATAGGACTAAAGCAAATAAAGTTAATAAACACCACCGGAAAAGCATATGAAGTTGTATCCTAGATTCCGAGAACAAGGATCATTTCAATTTTACCTCCCTATCCCTACTCGAAGTTTCAAATTTGAAAGTCACGATGTGGTACTGGACAATCTACAAGTTAGCTTTGATGAAGAAGAATCAATCTTCGGAATCTTTCTCACTTCTTCATAAGGAGATATCCTCAGCCGTTATATGTGACTGTACTGGTACAGCATACTATCACTTTTCTCTACAGTCAGCCCGAATCATTCTTAACCTTTGATTGCAACCTTGAGTAAGTATCTTTAAAAACCCGTTCTCTTATCCCCGAAATCCCAAATGATAGAGCTTCACCTGCGTCCGCTATTGAGATAGTGGGGTTATACTTCTGGTTGTCAAAGTAACCATCACCTGCTCTGTAACTTCCAAATAGAAAAAAGAAAAGCACCGTTGCAACGCTGTATAGTACTTGCCGATGATATACAGCAGTTCAGCGGACCTCTTGTACTGACTTTCTGTAGAAAGTAGTGATATATTACCTAGAGCAGGTGGGTGGGCTGACTCCAAGAGACTTCGAGACACCACCTCTGCTACACAACAGGAGGGGTGATCCTCAATCGAAATTCAGACTGGATTTGAAGTGCATGTCCATTCAACTTTGTGACAAGCTATCTGGAGTATACCCAAAACTCTGAGCCCTTTCTTGAAGAAGAGAACGAAGCCTATAACCGCTTGGCACATGAATTTAACAGGAAGCTCTTCTCTTGCCGGGTATTTTTAAAGTCTGAAGATACTCTATTTCTCAATATAAACGTCATGTAAGTACATGTATGTATACCCAAGTGTTCTATCCACAATGAACCCACTCTAGCCTATCTGCTTAAAAGCGTCAGGTGCATCATCTTCAACCCCTCGAATATTGTCTGATCAAGTCTTGTAGACTAATCGTATGCGACGAGGTAATTTGAATGTGAATATACCCCTCACTAGAATGAATTGTGGGAAACAATCAAGGAAGATTGGATTGAATTCAATTGAGGCTACCTGGAAGGCTTAGGACGAAGTCACGATTATCCAATGTACTTGATATCACCAAGTGAATCAATGAATTTGGTGCAATACCAAAACCCAACATGCAAGCAATATGCAGGCTCTGATGATTTTGTAGTAATGGATGGGATTTGATATTCTAGCTCTATTTTTTGATCATCATTGCTTAAATAGATTCGCTTGAAATTCAGGGACAAAGAGTCTCGTCTGATCTCCAAATCTTTTAACAAATCTTCAGCTTAGTTATCTAGTATAGGTAGTAGATAGGCTTGATATTCATGTCATTGCTTTTTCTTTAACTACCTACCATATGGTAAAACTCCAAAATTTGTTTTTAACAGCTTCCCCCAGATTTTGAATTGGACTCGAACTCTCGAGTAACCAATCCAGTCATCATTCATCGTTCGTATTGGTCACGAGATGCCAAGGAATTTCAATCAAATCTGGGCTCGCCTAATAATACTGATAGTCTCTCTCTTATTATTTCCTAATAAATGGTCCAAGCTTCTGATTAAGTGTTAACACCTGTAACCTGGAAAGCTCAAGAAAGTTCCATAATTATTTCCATTGCACCCACCATCTTGACAACTTTACAACACAGCCTCGACGTCGTTGCGCAACCATCTAAAAGAAAGAAGCAGTTATATTTACAGAGCCTACTCAACCAAGAAGAGCTCTGCATTGCATCAACTTCTACAGACCCCTCTACATTTATTCTGAACCCGCCCCTTATGCCAGTCTTCTAGACCCTGGAGCTCATTTCTCCCATAATTTGTCTGCGTGGCCTTACTTGTCCTTATCTATCCGGTTCAACTGATCTGCGTTCACCCTATTCTCAATCACTCAGCAATTCTTCAGGTAAGTTGTCTTGTTGTTCATTCAATCATTATCGCAGTGGGAAAAAAGCTGTCCATTACATCATGTACTGATGCAATAAATCTCTCATAGAATTACTAGTCGATTCTAAACCTTGATCCCATCCATACTCTACAAATATTCAATCTCAACCATCCAAATTATGTCTGCCGTCGATACTGCTGTGCCTAATGGCCACTCTGAGGCTAATGGCAATGGGCCGGAATTAAGCCAGGCCCAGAAGCTCATGCTGAAACATGACCAAGAACATCAGCCCACCATTGAGGAGATTCCCGATGAAGAAGACTTGAAGCATGGTGAACAACCCATCTTTACCAGCGTTCTCGAGGATGCCAATGGCGATTCCACTGCTCCTGGACGGGTTCCCTCTACGTCTACCAAAGCTGCTGGAAAACAGAAGGAGTCTTCAATCAATACACAATCTTATGAGGCGTTCCCAGCTCTCGGTGCCACTTCCCACCCTAAGCCTCAAGTTCAAGGTTTCTGGGGCGGTGGAAAGCCATCTGCTAATCTCAATGGAACTCCAACCAATGGTACATCTCGAGCTTCTACCCCCCAACTCCGACGCTGCAACCCCATTGTCTTATGCCAATCGTCCAAAGGTCAATCAACCAGGCCAAGAACCCCAGGAGAGAATTGGATTGACACCAGATGAAATTCTCAAGACGACGGAGTTGAAGAAGCCTCTGCGTGAAATTTTGAGGGAAATCAAAAGAAATATAGGTCTAACATTTCTCAAACAACTGGTGAGGGAGGCAAGATGTTTTTCACAGCTTATGGTTCTGCCTCAGCTGCTCGTACTGGTATCAAAGCTTTGATGGAGCAAATTGGCAAAAAGGTAAGCTGGATGTTGCTCTTCTCTTATAAATTCTAACGCTCTCATTAGCAAGAAAGTCAAGTGCCCATTCCCGCAAAGCACGAGCCTTCATTATCGGAAAGCAAGGTTCAAAGATAAAGGAACTGCAAGAAGCTACCGGTGCTAGAATTCAAATACCCAAGGACGATAAGCCTGGCCTTGCCGACGATGACGAAGATTCTACAGTCGATGTCAAGGTCGCTGGTAATGTTTTCTCAATTGCAGAAGCTAGAAAGGCAATCGAGAAGATTGTGGGAGAAAAAGTGGGTACAACGAAGACAAAGGTGCATGGCATTCCATCGGAATTCTACACCTTCCTTGCTGCCGATGCCGATTCTTTGAGAAACACTCACAACTTGTCCGAGTTGGAAATCCCATCTAATTATATCTTGCCAAATATCCCTCGCGACAGTGAAGCTCCACTTTTTGTCCCAGCAGCTGCCAACAACTACATCACTCTCAATGGTGACCGTGCTGCCGTCCTAGCCGCACGCGCGGAACTTGAGCGCCGGGCCCAGCAGTACCACCAGGAGTTGACTCGTCAACAATTGAAAGGAATAAGCAAAGGTCGCCATCAATTTATTCTTGGTGACCAAGGTAACCCAGGACAGGACTTTTTCGCCAAGACAGGATGTGCCATTTTTGTGCCTAGCGAAACTGATGAAGATGAGGCCATCACAATTGTTGGCCCTGCAGATAAAATCAAGGATGCTATCCGGGAGGCGAGAAAGCAAGCAATGGCCACGCAGACTGTCAATATTGACATTCACAAGCAACTCAAAAAGTCATCAGGAAATACCACCCAGCATGCACAGAACCTTGCGCGATACTTACGCGAGCGAGATGAAATTGAAAGACTCGAGAAGCTTTTCAATGCTCGTATCTTCACCCCAAAGCAAGCTGATGTTACCTCCCCTTGGGAAGTCTACTCTCGGGATCAAGATAGCTTGTTTGATGTACAAGAGCAGCTGATTAGCATGATTGATGCTCATCCTCATTCACGTATGGCCAACATTCCAGTGGATCCCTTCTATCATTCGCATCTTCGAAAGGAAATCTCTCCAAGAGTCAAGCAAGACTATGGTGTGCACGTGGTAATTCCAGAGCTTCCCGACGGTGACGTACTCCTTGTTTTTGAAGGAATTGCCGGGAGAGAACCGGAGTATAGCATACCCCGCAGCCAGCCTTCAAGGAATGATGTTGAGGAATTCAAACGCGGTTTGGCAGATGCTCGTAAACACATTCTTGATATCATTGGTTCTCAGGCCGAGGTCACCAGTGAATCAATTGACGTGCCGGCAATGTAAGTTTGCTAAAAAGATGATATTTATTGCAGCGCTAATATTTTTAGTTACCATGACAAGCTCAGGAGATTCATCCTACAGGAGAACAAGTCGAATCAGATTCCTGTCCGTGCTTATCTTAGTGGCACTGTCATCACACTTAAAGGCCCTAAACCTACAGTGGAGAGCCTGGCTGCCAAGGTCAGAGATTTCGTTGCACACGCAATTGAAGAGGAGAAGGAACGTGGTTACACGATTTCCTTTGATTTCCCTCAAAAGCACGCGAACCAACTGATTGGTAAGGGAGGTTCATTCGTTAATGATTTGCGTGAAAGTTCGAGTCGATCGTGAAAAGTTCGACGTCGATATTCAACTTACGGATGGTGGCCAAGTTGAAGTCAAGGGGCCCAAGGCCAAAGCAGATGCTGCTAAATCTCACATCTCATCTCTTGGCAAGCAATGGGCTGATGAGACTACCTACATTCTGAAGATTGATCCCAAATTCCACCCCGAGCTTATTGGTGCCAAGGGTAACCAGATCAACAGATTGCAAGATCGTTACAAGGTTCTGATTCATTTCCCACGCTCCGCTCGTCCTACAGATGATGAGAACGCAGGAGGTGAAGCTGGCCAACAGGGTACTCGACGTCAGCAAGCCCCAGATGAAGTTTCTATCAAGGGACCTAAGAAGGGTGCTGATGAAGCCAGAGATGAGATCCTTTCTCTCTTCCAATATCTCCAAGATAACGCACACAGCGCCACTGTCAGTGTTCAGCAAAGCCAAATTCCTTCGCTTATTGGCCAACGTGGAGCTGGTATGGAAGAACTGAGACAATTGACTGGAGCTAAGATTGATGTTCCAAACTCTCGTGACAGTGCTGATGCATCGGGACGAGTTGAAATTCAAATCAAGGGCACAGCATCTCAAGTCGCCAAGGCAAAGAAATTGATCGAGGAAAAGAAGAGCGTCTTTGATTCAACAGTGACAGAATCTTTGAACGTCGAGAAGAAGCACCATAGAGCTTTGATTGGTGCTGGAGGTGCAAACATTCACTCCATTATTATTAATGCTGGTGGATCTGGTGACCGTCGGGAGCTCGCTCGAGTTGTACAATTCCCCAAGGCCGAGTCTGATGGCAACACTATCAAGGTTGAAGGTAATCGACAACTGGTGGATAATATTTGTTGCTGCCATTCAGAAGATCGTTGAGGAACGAGACAGCCAAATTACAGAAACGGTGGATGTCCCAACTGACAAGCATCGTTCTTTGATCGGTGCTGGTGGAGAGACTAAGAAGGGGAATGGAGAAGAACTTCAAGGTCTCTATCGATATCCCTAGACAAGGCAGTGGCCAAACTGGAATCACTGTCACTGGTCTACCTGCTGATGTTGAGAAGGCAAAGGCTCATATTCTTGAACTGGTTAAAGGTCAAGAAGGTGAGACTGTTCAGGTTCCTCGCAAGCTTCACAATGATATTTCAAACAATGTTCAATTCTTCAGAAAATTGCGAAATGATCTTGGAGTAACAGTCGATCATGCGGGAGCTAAATTACCAGCTAGAGTTACACCACCTCCAGGGGCAAGTGCTAAGGATGCCCTGATCACAGATGAAAAAGACACATCTGATGATGTTGAGGAATGGTTCGTCTTCAACAAGTCTGATTCTGGAGAGCCTGGTGACATTCCATGGGTGTTGCGTGGTAGAACCGAAAACATTGAGCAAGCCAAGTCTCTCTTGGCTCAAGCCATTGAACAAGCCTCAAAGAACAATTTTGTTGGATACCTTAGCCTCGTTGATCCTAGCTTGTATGGATCAGTTGTTGGTAAGAACGGCAGCAAAGTTAATAGCATTCGAGAGGCCACAGGCTGTAACGTGACTGTTCCTCGTGGACAGGGAACTGATCCGATTGAAGTTGTTGGTAGCGAGGAGGGCATTGAAAGGGCTAAGGAGTTGATCCTTCAAGCTGTTGCCGAGGGAAAGAATAAGCCAGCTCGTGGAGGCGATAGATATTAATTGAATAGTGGAGCGAGTGGTAGAGAGCATGATGATGATAGGGAATCAATGTGGACATGGATGAGTGAAGATTTATGAGAAATGGATACAGGTGATACATTTCATTATGGCGGATTCATGAGCGAAAGTATTTGTCACGTTGCATGCAGAGCTTACTCTTTCTTTCCTGGGCTCTCTATGTTGACATTTGGAAGGGGTTTGATGGGTAGTGGCTTCAGCGCATAGGATTTTCGTTTTACTTATTCATAAAGAGATATTGGTGGGAAAATTATTGGAGTTGGTGTTGCAGCCTTAATGCACTTGATTGAAAAGTTTAATTGATTTTATGATAATGATTGTGATTGTGACTGTGACTGTGTGGTGGTGAATGATAATGTGAAAATGATAGTGGGAATGTAAAAGTAAAACCCTCAGCAATGTCAAGGCATCGAATCCTCAATCTAATCACCTTTGAAGATAAATAGAAAATGGATATGTCATAACATGAAATCTAAGGGAGTAGCAATCGTAGGAGACATCTTTTAATTCCATCCTCAATAATTCTTTGAAATAAGATAAATCAGTGAGTGTTTATTTGTAAGTATGATATGATATGTTATAATATGATATGATATATGTATGATATGATGGAAATGACGACGACGACGATGATGATGATGATGATGATGATGATGATGATGATGATGATGATGATGATGATGAGGTGAAGGGGGAAGGGAGAAACTTGGAAAGAAGGGTTTAGAGGAGGGATGGGGGATCTGAGATGGGATGAGATGAGATGAGACTGAGACGAGATGGAGTAGTGGGGGGGGGGGAGGAATGGGTATGAGGGGAAGGAGGTATGTTGGGAGAGTAGGTGAAATAAACAAACGAAAGAACATAGAGAGAGAGAGAGAGAATAGGTAAGCTTGAAAGGCGAAGAGGTGAGAGGGAAAGGGAAAGGGAACGGGAACGGGAACGAGAACGGACAAAGGAAAAGGAGAGGATGGAATTATAGATTATGACGTACGAATCTAACGTGAAGGATGATGGATCGTGATGGGAATCTTGAATATAATATGTATGTATGTATGTATGTATGTATGTATGTATGTATGTATGTATGTATGTATGTATGTATGTATGGATTGGATTTGGATTGGATTGGTATTATTATGTGAGTGAAATATTGTTATCCATGCATCCATCCATCCCACCACCCCAAACCAAAATACCTACTAGCTACCTACCTACCGACCCACCCACCTAATCCAAAGTAACCGAAGCCCCAAATTAAAGAAGAGGATTAGCAGACAAACAGACAGATAAGCAGACAAACAAACAGACAAACAAACAAACAGACAAGCAAACAAACAGACAAGCAAACAAACAAACAAACAAACAAACAAACAAATCGGCAAATAAACAAATAAATAAGCTAAGCGCGTAGGGGTATATATATATCTTATAATTCTATGATTGCATGCATCGGAAGAGTCGAGCAATTGGTATCATTGTTGCTGCTGCTGTTATTGCTGCTACTATTGGTACCTTTCGATTTCAAGCGTTTCAAGCCCCGCCATTAGAGCATACCTATACCTATACCTATACCTATACCGAGGTATCTAGCTATGAGTTACGTCATCTACTGATGGGGTGGAATGGGATGAAGCCCCTGAGATTATATACCTCCATGGCTACCTACCTAGGTATACATGGATAACACAGTACAAGTATAGTATTGGTGGGATGCCGGTCCTGTTAAATTTGTCTTCCTGTGCATGCATGTATCTAAGAATTAGAACCTATGGATGGATAATCGGGAAAGTCTTTCAGAAAAGGAGAGCTGATGGATGTTAAAAGTCAACACGCCACAAAAAAATCACAAATCAAAAACCAATGTTGAAAGAATTCTACAATTCGCATCAATTGCTAATGCTATGCTACTCTGATACCATCAAACATGGCTAGCAGTACCAATATCCTCTAAAAGGTCTAGTTATCATCTCCCTCTACACACATTGAGCCCTTTCGCTCATGATCATATAGATCATCTTTGCACGCACCCATTATACTATTTAACGCCTGTCCCTAACCCAAAGTACCACCTAAGTACAAATCTTTGAATCATTTGTCATCCATTTTGAAGAAAAAAGTAATTACAAAGAAACAGTTGTTATTTCCTTTCCCGTGCCACGCACCAAAGATAACATCATATCGATTATCGGGAAAATGAAATCTTTATGCAAGGGGTATCAAGTCGTCATTGCCATTTCCCGAGGTCCATCAAACGACGAGGATTTGGGGGTCACCCAAGAGAAATATATCCAGACGTTGATGGAATCTCAAGAAACAAGGCTCCTCATTATCGATTAGTAGAGAGTGTATCCACCATCGATGATGACGTTGGAACCGGTCATGAATGCGGAGGCATCAGATGCGAGGAAGACAGCGAGACCGTTGAGATCATCAACAGCACCAAGGCGGTTTTGAGGAGTGAGGGACTTCCAGATAACCTTTTGGGCATCGAGAGCTGGAACATTGTTGAGGGCAGTATCCATGTATCCTGGGGAGATCATGTTCACACGGACGTTGTACTTGGCCCACTCAGCGCCAAGAGACTTGCCGAGTTGAACGACTCCAGCCTTGGAAGCATTGTAACAAGATTGCTCTTGAGGGTAGTTGACAATGGATCCGGACATCGAGGCAACGAGGACGATTGATCCCGGCTTGCCAGCGGCCATCATAGCCTTACCGACGGCTTGTGACATGAGGAAAGAACCAGTTAGGTTGATGTCGATAAGACGACGGAACATGTTGTGGTCGTAGGTCTCGGCGGGGATGTTTGAGCTAGAGGTCATTGTTAGCACATGGCATTTGCAGACTAGTGATAGAATGCACTTACTCTGCAATTCCTGCGGAATTGATCAAAACATCAGGAGCACCGTGCTCGGCAACAACGCTGTTAACAGCAGACTCGATAGCATCGGCATCACGGACATCAACCTTGAAAAAGCTGATTGGAATCTTGTTACCAGTCAACTCATAGAGCTCAGCAGCCGAAGCGTCGCCTAACTCTTGGTTGGCATCAAAGATGACAAGAGCCTTAGCTCCAGCCTCAACGCAAGCACGTGCCATATGATTTCCAAGTCCACGAGCACCACTATTTTAACTTTTGTTAGTCTATAAAATTTACTTTGGAAACCGGATAATGCCCAAACTAAAATTAATCTCAAACATCTAGCTCTAATGATAAGACACCGATAAGAGTAATGAAAAGTTTGAACTCATTTATCCAAGGATCGATTTTGGTGGGAAATGAGGATGAGATTATAGATCGGGGAAACAATGAAAAGTTGCACATACCCAGTAACAACGACGACTTTCCCCATCAAGGACATCTTTTGCATGGTTGGTGTCATGCCTTTGTATGCTGATTGGGTGAGAGGGGTGACAACATCGACGGTCTCCTTTGCTGCAGCAGCGGCTGCTACCTCTTCAACTGGAATTGTTACTCTCTCTGGACCAGAACCTACAGCATCTGGGAGTCAGTAATTGACCGACTACCAGAGAAAACGTGTACGAAATTTAAGAGATGGACGTTGTCAGGGAGTAATGAAGATCAATCAAGAGATGGAATCATCAAACAAAATTAGACACCCACAGAGGGGAAAATAGGACGGAGATCTAGGTCAAGAGAATATGAAATAGATCGATCAAACGTACCTGGTTGGAATTTGGTAGCAGGAATCTCCTTCTCATGAATAGCCTCATAATCATTGGCTTGTGGAGTGGTGGTGAAAGCACGAACGGCTTGTCTGGCGATTGATGGAGTAGTTCTGCGACCGGCCTTGATTGCGGCGCGAACGATGGAAGATCTAACGGCAGACATGATGACGGTGGTATTTTGTGTAGTAATTAAGCGTTTAAAAGTCGGAATAGATCGTTGTACAATAAAGAATGATCGGGAAGACGATGTTAGTCGTCTTATCTTTGAAATGGGAAGTTGAAGCTGATGAAGTTGTTGTATATGGAAAAGAAGAATATGGGAAGAGTTGAAAGTTTGATTGTTTATTTAAATTCAAGATGAAAAAGAACTGTGGGAAATATAAAATCTTAGCGTCATTTCTTAATCGAAGCTGTAAAGCTAGTACATTAAAGCCGAATGACCGAGAGGCCCGAATATTTATTTGGTTTTCCAATTAATAAAGTTGTGAATGATGAAATGAGTGACATGAGTGAATTTGCAAGGAGGGGAGGGATGATGACGATGACGGTGGTGGATAGAGAAAAGATGAATGTGGGACGATGAATGGATGGGATGGATGAATGAATATTGAACAGTGGACAAGTTCCCAGTTTTCATTCAATATGGATTCACTCTCTTCTTCTTCTTCTTCTTCTTCTTCTTCTTCTACCCACTTGGTCAAGGTGTAGGTAGGTAGTGGAGATTATGCAGGTACGTAGGTTATTTCATGAATAACAAGGAAATCTTGAGAGATAAGAATTCTGACGAACCTTGGAAAACAGAAAATCTTCTATATTGGGAGAGTTAAAAGAGATGTATTGTATAAATTGGTGGAATTTCTGAAAGTCTGCTAACTGGTCAGAAGAGAAAGATCCATGGATACTGCAAAAGACACTCTTTTCAATCTGCACATCTGCACATCTGCACATCTGCAAATCTGCAAGAACAGCTTAAATGGTTCAGATTATCTCCACCAAAAAGCATTTCACTGAGTGAATCTGAGTCTCAAAATATAACTCAGACTTCACACAGAAACACTGAAAGTTGCTTATGCTGTAAGAAATTCGGACCGGAGATAATCATTCTCTCCTTGTGACTGGTAAGAGATTTCTGAAAGGAAAAGAGAATACGGATAGGAAAGAAAATAATGCTGACTGTATGTCCTAGGAATCCAGCTCTTGGTTTTCCTTTCAAATATTTATCGATGGATATGTTGTTAATGAATACAGAGCAAAATCTGTCTAAACTGGGGGTCTATGTTGCAGAAAGTTGACGATGAGAGAAATCTATACGAACAAAATAAAGCAGTAGAGATAGGATTTGGGTGTGGATGATGAGAGTCTTGGTCTTCTAAATGGAATAAGAGAGGATATGAAAGGTAGAAGAGAGAAAGAAGTTTGGGAAGAGTCAAAGACCTTTTAAATCAAAAGACTCTCTTCTTCCTGTCCTAAACTCCCATCGGCAACTCCTCTAGCCTTTCCTTATTCCAAGTTTACAGATCAGGGTTCAACAGGGTAGCTTCCCATCATGTCCGTGCTGAAGTGCATAGCTCGTCCCACTTCAAACGCTACTGGAGTGTCCGGAACTAGGATTATGTTGCCGGGATATTTGCTAGAAGTATCAATGCAGCGGATATGCCTCCAATGAGTGTGGCGTTGGAGCTGGTGATGGTCATGGTGGGTGATTATCAGAGTCAAGGATTTGATGATTTCAACTGGGTTGTGCAAGGAGAAGGCATGACAAGCTTGGAAAGACGTGGGGGTGCCTGATCGTTTGAAGGGAAACTTGACTCCGATATTTCCAGAATTCCAGAGTCCATACAAACAATCAATGATGATGATGTGGGGGAAGAAGGATGAGGCGGTGTGCTTTATCCATACATTGATACAAGGTATATGATTGTCGATTGCTGCAAACTGTATGCAACTGTATGCGAGAGAATGGGTCAGATGTGGCGAGAACTTTGATTTCTATTACTTCTGATATCTGTGTGAAAGCTTGTTGGTGTTTGCTGTTGTCCTTGTTTCTACTGTACCCGTACAGTATGTATGCTGATTGTTGATGTTTCATCAGGAATGGAAATTTGAATGAGTAGATCAGACTTCGCTGTTTGGACCAAGATCCCCGCCTATCTCGCCCCTGCCGGTACCGAATATTATCTGAGACACTTATTTGTGGATCGTTGGGAAATTCGAAAAAGTATAATGTTTCTGGAAGCCATAAGTTTCCAATATGGAAGAAATGTGAACAGACGGACCAAACGTGGAGAGATTGGTTGGGCACTGGGCAGTTTGATACGAAAAGTCCAATATTGTTAATAACAATAACAATACGGAGTAGACACGATTTGATACTGCTTAGGTAGGTAGGTAGTAGTTAATCTTTTTGGACTCATGAAATAATAAAGAGAAGAATCCTGATGTTAATTTTAACACTAAGTCTAATACTAATAATTAGAATACTAATAATACTATAAGAATACTAAGAATACTAAGAATTACTAAGAATACTAAGAATACTAAGAATACTAAGAATACTAATAACACTAATACTCTACTTCTACTGTGCTTTGTTAAAACTGGAGGTGGTAATGCCATAGATTAATTCATGACTACAAAAATAGTCGTGTCTAATAGATGTCCATCCTGCCATTCAATCATTCTCCAAGATTTCCTCATCAATCATTTTGAAAATTAAACTTCCCCCATCGAAAGGATCTTCAGCTTAATTATCATTCCCGCACATTTTCCTACAAATATCTACAGATCACACAGTAGTACAGTATTTACTCTCCGTACTCCGAACCTCATTTTCACTTTCTTCTCCACCAACATGATGAACATAGAGCAAGTAACCCGAGTGTGGAGCAAAAGGGGTAATCTCTTAGCATTGGTACCTAGGTAGCGGTGTGAGCTGAAATAAGACGACTACTCCGATTTCTACAGACGGATCCGTGGAAGCTTGGATGGAATAACGGCTTGGTAGAACCTAGATGGAAGTCATCTGATAGACCTAATATTACCTACCTATGAAAAGGTTGAAGTTAAATTTTACGAGGACTCGACTCGACTCTCTCGAGTGCTGTTTCGCTTTCTTCGGCTCTCGCTTCGTGTCCCAAGGAGGAATCTGGATGTGATATGATGTGATGGGCTGGGAGGAGGTAGGTCTGGTGTATGTATGTATGTATGTATGTATGTATGTATGTATGTATGTATGTATGTATGTATGTATGTATGTATGTATGTATGTATGTATGTATGTATGTACGTTTATGTACGTACGACGGCATATGCAATGTTCGATTCTCTTGGATGCACAGAGTACGTACAGTGGTAGCGATTTGGTGGCGTGTTGTGTATTGTATTGTATTGATTGTAGTACATACATAATGACTGCCGAGATGATTCTAGATTTGGAGAAGATCATTGAGAAGATCATTGAAGAGATAGAAAAGATAGAAAAGATTGTAGCCCTATTCATCGATTGTGTTATACTAGATTGACTGTACTAAGTATATAGTATATTATTGACATGATACATATTATACTATACTTACTATATCGTAGCAGATTGTATTATCTGTTAATCATAATATCTATCCTGTGCCATATCAGACCATATCGTACTGTTCTATTCATCATACAATATTAGTATTCATACCATTCATACCATTCTTACTCTTACCATTCTTACTCTTACCATTTCTTACCTTCTTACCATTCTTTTCATCATACAATACGATATCCTAACATATTCCCACACCATACCATACCATCCTATCCCCGTTCTATTCACCTGCCGTGTTTTTCCTAAAATATTCATTCTTATCAACAAGACTCTCCAACTCTCCAACTCTCCAACTCTCCAACTCTCCAACTCTCCACCTCTCAACCTGTCAACCTCTCAACCTCTCAATCTCTCAATCTCCCAATCTCCCAATCTCTCATTCTATTAATAGTAAGCTTCTAGAAGGAATTCTCAATTGCTTATCCCTAAGATACAAGGATACCATGATACCATAATATACCATGGTGTGGATCAGGGTCCTCACTAACTTGTGAATCCCCCTACCATATGGGAATGTGTTATGTATGAGCCATTTTTTTATATTCATGTTCATATAATTTTGTGGAATCTTACAATAAATGATACTTTGTTCAGGATTCAAGTACGAGGACCACCAGTTGTTACAAGTTGCCACAAAATTTCATAATTCCATTCATATCTATCTCATCTATCTACAAGGAACTAACCCCTTAAATGACTCGCATCAATTATCAAATATGTAATAAAACAAAAACGGTAAACGAAGAGAGGGGGGGAAAAAAATCTTTTCTCTTTTATTTTGTGGAGAGGAAATGAAAAGTTCTTTTCACGTTTTTCTCTTTTTCTCTCTTTTCTCTTTTCTTTTTCTCTTTTCTCTTTTCTTTTTTTCTTCATTCCATCTTCATTCATTCTTTCATTCTTGCATTCATTCATTCTTTTTTCTACTGCATTATCCTCTCATTTTCGTCATGTCTTTCATCTTCTTACATATATCGTACATCAACGGCCACCGACATTTCTTCTCATCCTATGAGAAAACCTTGAGAAAACCTTGATATCTCCAAGACTCAACACGCAATAGCAATACCCAATACCCAATACCCAATACCAATATCCAATATCCAATACCCAATTTTCATGACGATGGACTCACCAAACATATGATGAGGTGTCATTTAGCTACGGCGTGGCTACATTAACCCAATCCAACCTAATACATTCAGCCCTCGCATTTACAATAAAAGGATACCAATGCATGCAACATCAGCACACAGCCCTACTTGTGCCATATCATGATCTCCGAATCACGAAATAACCGGTGAGAAATGGACAGCTGGGAGTATGAATCATGTACGGTATGGGTATGGTACATGGTACATGGTACATGGTGCATGGTGTTTCAATAACGACTATCGATTCCAATTTTACGCTCGTCACTATATTGAACAAGAATACCTAGGCTAGGTAAGTATGCCAATTGGGTTCAAACATGGCTTCCAAATAGCAAACTTCTCTTTTCGTTTGCAGCACGAAGATACATATCACAGGAATCTCTGCGGCATTCAGAAAGACAACCCGAATTGACAAATCTACACCGAGCATCCATCACTTTCGAAAGGCACATTAATGTTTACACATGATCCTACGAGTCTATTTTACCACAACATTGATCAATATCCTTCATCTTTCACTACAATCACAATCACAATTGGACCCTGGAAGAGGTGTGGTTATCGGGGAAAGACTATAATCACCAAGAGGCCAACCATCCTTGGGCTTCAGTGGTAGTAGATCACAAATCAAGGTTTGATGCATATCTGCAGATGCATTTCTTGTGATGCAGAGAGAAGACTGCATTTATCAATACCACCATTCGCAGGTTCGGCTCAATTACTTTTCAACAAATCTTTCCCATCGCTCTTCTTGAGAAGACTTCAAACCCCACATTTCTCTTTTCTTCACACGCCATTTCTCTTTTTCAGCTTCTCGATAGCAAGGTCATCAGGGGCAAGGGACCCAACTTCCCAATCTATATTGCCAGTGGACGCAGCTTCTTCCACGGAGAAAATGGTTTGGGAAATGATGGGAGAGGTTCATTCTCAAAGGCTTAAATGATGAATATCCAGATAGGGACAGCTTATGTTGAGTTCCAAAAAGGGGCTTGATGTGTGATGTGAACTGGACGAATATTTTAGTAGATGCTTCGTGTTTTCTGAGAGCCTTTGAGATGAAAACTATTTTTGGGGAGGTGTTTGATCCTGGGATGATGCTGATGGGGTGTTGTAGAAAATAAAAAGATCCGTCATCCCAAGATCACCCACAGACTTTGCATTCAGCAGCAATTTTCATGACGTTCTCCGTTAGATGGCCAGTACTCTACACCAGAAAGACGTATAGTGTTCCAAGTAAGGAATGCTATTACAATACAGTTACACTACCTTATACACTAATCAAATCTAATACAAATACTATGCCCCCCTCTATAATAACCCTGTCTTACAAAATGGATAAATGTGACTTCACAATCCATCTACCGATCAATCAATATATTTGTGCTACATGTTGACGCTATTATTATATTTCTACCCATATTGTATATGTCCTTTCACTTGTTTCCACATATAAACAACCTATACAACCCATTCCCCATCCCAATCCCCTAAACGCCACCAAGTCCAATAAATGATACATCAAGGCATCGAAGGCATGGATGGTATTATCTAAACTCCCTCAACATCCCTCAATCTTTCCGCACAATTCTTCAGATTCTTCAGAATTCAAAAGAGAAAATTTACACCACCTTAATAATACCAAATAATACATCAAAGCTCATATTCGCCAGTTGCGTATATGGATGGATGGATTGATTGATATGTGGAGGGTGAGAAGGGTAGGTAGGTAGTGGGTAGGCAGGATGATCTTGCTTTGTATGGGGAGCTTTTGGGGTGTGGGGTTTGTTTTTGTTTATGTTTGTTAGGGGTAGGCTATAAGACGTATATTGATGTTTGGGTATCTGGGATCTTTGAGTGTTGGAGTGTCTAAGTGTCTAAGTGTTTGGATATTAGGTGGCTTGTAGATGCGGGTGATGATGATAGATGATAGATGATGGTAATGCTTGTAGATATAGTGATGACAGATGGTGGTAGGGTCATTTACTAGGTAGGTAGATACCTATATATGTATTTACTACATGAAAACCAAAACCCTCATATAAAAATCCCACCCATCAATACAGCCATGGATATTTTAAATATTTCAAGTTTTTCTTTTACATTTATATCTCTCCATATCGTATACAGTAAGTATTAGGCAGCAGATCTGATCTGATCTGATCTGATCTGATGTTATATTATATTATACTATATTATGCTATGTATATCTCAGCTCAGCTCATCACATCACATCCTATCATCTTTTCATCATGCCATCTTTTCTCTTACATCCCCACTCCTGAGGACTATGATCTAGGTATCGAATGGAGTTGAGGCTAAGACTTTGAGGTTTTAGTTTTGGTGGATGTTTCGTTAGTTGTGGATTGTTTGGGTAGGTTGCGATATAGATTTCGATATTTGGTAATATAACACAATCCTTGATTTGACTGAGTTCCCGTGAGTATAATCACTTGATAGGATATTCGAGGTGCACATTCCAGGTGAGATATCTATTTACCTCTGAGGGTGTCAATGATGCATGCATATGTCTTTCTGTCTGATAAGTAGGTACCTACTAGTGAAGGCCTAAGGATTTGTAGATGGATGGATGGATGGATGGGTTCATTAAGTAATTGCATAGAGAAGAACCTTTGGTGAGTAGTTGGGGTGAACAATATATTAGAACGATATGGAGGGCGCGACTTGTATCATTTCATCATTGGTGGAAAGAAAAGAATGATCTTGCATGGGAAGACAGGGGGAACATTGTTGGTTTGGAATTTATTCTGATGATCAGATGCCAAAGTCGGTTGGATTGTTCGCGAACACCCAATGCACAATGACGAAGTCGCAACTCAACGGAAGAATGAATGGTCATGGAGTCTAACGCGCGCGTCACATGCCCTTATCAAAGTCACGACACTGTACTCCAAAATGTACCCCCTTTGTTTTGAAGTCTGATGGCGTCTTGGTGTGCAGTGCGTACGGTATGTACACTTACTCTCCTATCTCATAGACTCATAATCCTCTGGTCCTTTCCGTCCAAGCCTCAGTAGACGTTTCGTTGTATGTATGCAAGTAAAATGTAGCCTCGTAATCACCGGTTCCCGAGGTCTTACTAGATAGATATCATCAACAAGGGCACGTATCTAGCCACCCAAGTTCTTATGAGGTGATATGTTTTAAATTTAATCAGTGGGTATCTGTGCGTTGATTGGAGCGGGAAGGTATTTAAATGATATATGGGTTTGGCTTTTGGTTAATTTTGGCGTTTTTACCTACTTGGAGGCGGGGGAAGTATTGATTGCTTAACTGCTGTAGGATCTGTTGGGAAGAATGTATGGTTTGGCTCGTTGATATGATATCATATAATATGCTATGGATTTAGTGGGATGGGAAATTAGATGGAAATAGTTTTGTTCTGGAGATAGTAGTATCATCGCGAACTGCTCTCGAAAACGCAATCTTGTCATGTTAGAAGACAAACCAGTTTCCTCTTATTCTCAGGACCAATCTTTGATTCCATGAGATTATGTGGTGGAGAGGAATCGGGGCATGGGTATGGTGAGTTCGTCAAAGGAAAGAGTAGACAAGTGGCACTTTTATTCAATTTTGATGAAGCTGCGGGTATGAAACGAAAAAATGAATGTGTGGATTCTTATTGTAGTATTGAATAATTTTTGCTTCTTAGATATGTAGATTGAGCATTACTGAATGATTTAAAAGTAAAGCCATGCTAGCAGTTGGCCTCGCTTTATTTCATGGTGTGTATAGCAGGCCATGCAAGTTGATGCAGCGTAGGTCAAAGATTTGGTGTGTCAAAGTAAGACTAGCCCAGGAAGATCAACGTGCGTCTATTTTCATCTCATCCTTTTCGTCTTATCGCTAATAACACGTCTTTAATATATCGTTCTCACCACTGTTATCACACTATTGCCATCATTTACCCCCAATATCAAACTCAGTTTACAATTAGGCAAACCATCAGCTCCCCAGCAACAAGAGTCAGCGCTCGATCTAATATAGCAACTCGAACAAAAACGCCGTCTTCCATAGCAGCATGAGACCTTGTTTCCATGTTCTGCCCGCTCGTGAATTCTTGCAAAGAGGCGAGAACTATTCAAGGGGGTCGATTAATCAGTGTTGGAGTTTCATGGCTACATCGGCTAATTGCTATTTTGACGGCTTGGCATCGACACGGCCCGGTGCAAAACTGGTCATTGTTTTTTTCGACTCATCTAGTAACTTGGTTTTATACTTGAGTGCAAGATGTGATTGTAGTAACTTCTATACCGGCTCACAGATGGATTTCCACCCTTTCCACCTCGCTTGGTTCCTAGTTCTGGAAGCTCCGAGCTTCTGACAAGCAACCTGCTCCTTGCTATATACCCAATTTAAATGGATGATCTAAGAGAAGGCTGAACATATCTCGAGTTGAGTATGAATGAAATTACGCAGCAGAAGATGGGCGTGAGGATAAGGTAGGTGAGTTTGTGGTTGGTCAAGCGGGGTACATTGTCTTTGTTAGGAATGAATATGGGGATTGGAGGATGCACATCATTTCGAATCTGGAGCTAAATTTGAGACACGTACCGAGTAGTGAATGGTAGCTTCTTGCTCCGAGATAACTGGCTACTTAAGAAGACATTCTAGGGATTGCTGGATCTGCAACGGAAACATGATGAACGGTGATCCTCCAAATCTAACTCAATCTGTCATTTGTGCGTTGGTATCAAGCACGTTGGTTTTGTTGAAGAGTAGAAGTTTGCGGGAAGAAGTTCACAGAGTCCTCTTATATTCCCGTCTGTAATTTGTTTTGTGTTTCCTGTGTATTGTCATTTTTCTAACTCTCGGCACATATTAAGGTTCACTTATGAATAGTCAGGCAGGAACCAACTAGAATGTTGAGTTGCTAGCCCACAGAAAGTTTCACACAGAAAGCAATATACTCATATTGACTCTTAGTTATTCAATAGCCCAAAATCCTGATTCTGATAATGAAACACCATCTTCTTCACCCTAATACTTTTCTCATACCCGTGAGCTCTATGTTCACTAGTAGTGTAAAGGAGTGAGGGTAGGTGGGCAGTTCAATGAAATGGGCTTCTTATATAGCGTGTGAACAAATATGGAGCTAGAAGAGTGGAATATAGATAGGGATCATGGTAGACTGGGGAGAGGTATAGTAGAAGTATGAATATCGTAGTAGTGATCAATTGTGTAAGGCTTTGTAAATATTCGTGCTAAGCTATAGGCTGGTAGAGTATAAATACTTTACCACAATTTATGTGTTTAGGAATCACGTGTGGGTTTCCTACACTGGAAGAGACGTGTATGCTGATTGTTGGTAGATATTTGCAGGAAGACAAGGCTGTCTTTAGTTTTTTGGTCTAGGATATGGAGATGATTACCTAGGTATGTATGATTAGGAGGTGAGTATCATGAATTAGCGTCACAATTAATAATGTATCATGGATAAATTAAGAATATAGACTCATGATACGATGAATTTATCAGGGAATATGGTTAATTAGCCTTAGGAGGAGAGCAAGATGGGATTTTCAGTGGATGATCTATGCGGATCAGCTTGTGGACACGGAGAGGGTATTGTGACGATAGTTCCTCTCCTACTTGAGAACTGAATATATATTTTTTCTGGTCCATGGATAATTTCCATAAACTACAGAACCGGGTAATCTGCAGCCAATCAAGCTGTTCAATAGACTGAGTTGGGAGACATGTCCGGTTTAGGCGAGGCTTTTTCTTGTCTAAACTACCTTCCACCTTCCATCTCTGTCACAATCACTACTATCATTAGTCTAGCCCCCTACTCTACGCCCTCTTTATTTTGTATCGTATCATTTGTTGTTAGGCGATAATTAGGATAACTAACATATCATTAAATCCAAGTCTGATACAAGCCCAGTCACTGTTACTTGCCCAGCTTCAATTACATTTGATCTCCCGACATGCTCTTGGATCATGGTATTAGCGAAACGATCAACGACCTTTAATTCTCATTGAAACTAAAAAACATATAACTAGAAGATGAAAAGAAAAGAAACAAGGAAGTGGAGCTTGAGGTATGGCGAATCAGCAATGGGGTTCTGATTGGTGGCACAGGTGTGGAATCTGTGAAGAATGGAAAAACTGTGGCTTCTTGATAATGAAGATATATATCAATCAGCTTGTGCTGAGGTATTGGGAGCTGTTAGTGGATCCTATATTTTCATGCCCAAGAATTTGATGAAAAGATTGCCAGTTATCAGATCATTCGTTCCAATCCAGAGTTTTCAAAAGCCTAAAAGTTCTTGTGCAGGGTCTACTGGATTGTAGAAGTGTGAAAAATCTCATAATCGCTTAGCAGACTGTCACTAAAAGGTTGGAAAGTTAATTAGTTTCTAAGTATCATCATCTCGTCTCAACTTTTCCTGTCCCCTCTCACTGTCATTATACTCATTTTGGAATAGATATTGCCATCAAAAACTGTTCTAAAATATCTTCAAACGAGAAATAAACCAAAATTAAGATCGGTTCAAACATAGCACAAATAGATGCGGTTAGTCAGCAGTCATGGAACTCCTATTCATTTCTTTGTCGAGTATTTTATCAAGGATAGATTATCTCTGACTTCTTCATGTGGAGTGACAATTGAGGTCAGTATTGCCTGCTAGAAGAAACGTAAGGATTACCTTGTAGATAAAAGGAAAAAGAGAACAGAAACGGAGAGGGGTTGTGTGCTTATGTATTCAAGTATAGAGGAACCACGATCAATCTTGGCATATATATATATATATATATATATATTTAGAGGTTCGCAAGCACTTTGCATAGCGTAGAAAAGTTGGCCTTGAAGAATGTAGCAAGCTGGAGGATGAAAATTGTGCGTACAACGAAGTCTTTGTGGAAGTCCCACTTATGAAACAGGACTTAGCTCAATTACTGTAGATGCCACAGGAAGAGGTGCCGAGAGTTAGGATTATATGCTCTTCTTCTATCCGAGAAGCTCTATGATGGCTCTATCATCACGATTTTTAACTAATATCACTTCATGGATTTTCTTTATAATATCCAAGGACAGAAAATCATTAATTAGATGGAGAATAGATGCCTGAGAAATTTTCTAAATGCTAGGACCCGTGGTTGCTAGTGACAACCTAAAGCTCAACCAATCTGTTATGCTTTTCCAAAAATCCTAATGATAGATAATAGGAATATCCAAACGTAATGGTTGCCATTCGGAGAAAACTTGGAGCTTGGTAGATTTGACACCCATGTGTAACAGATTTCTCATCAAGTCATGTCTGGTGGTCTATCATTCTTCCTCAAATGGTATTAACGCTATCTTTTCTTGAGAACTTCTCAAGGAGTTCTCATTGATCACATGTATTTCGAAATGAGAGAATGATTCACACAATGAAAAGTTTGGTTGTATCAGAGCGCGTCGAATTACCTTTGTATCTCCAAAAAGATAGATGATCATACATGTACAACGATTAGAGAATCTCAATGGTGTAGCTTGAATCATAAGGTACTACGGCAAATTGAGACCTAAATAATGGAGCCAAGGGGTGATACTGTAGTAGGTCTTCAGTTTTTAACACTGTTGCCCTAATTTCTTTGAATTCCCCTTGGCAAAGCTAAATCCCTGAGTATGTGGAAGGTTTATCTGCAGTTAATAAATAAGCTACTGTGCTTACTTTAACTATTATAGAATGAATCACCTGATAACAAAGAACAAACAACTGCATCCTGCCCTAATTATCTAGCCCTGATTACTTCTTACTATCGTCTAAAGATACTATTCTCAACGAGAGTGGGCGAGTAGCCTTGCAAGCTGACCAACCAGTTTGATTCTTTACCAATAGTTCAACACTATTCACAATTGGATACTACTACTATTGATCGACAGATGCAAACTAGATGGTGGAATAACATTTTCTGGAGGCTTATGTATAGCCTCCTATATAGTTACAAAACATCTTTCTCTAAAACATGTATGATATCTCAACTGCAGCAATTTTTGAAGATATGATAAAGCTATTGGGTTACCATCGCATGAGCTCTCGTTTCACTGTAAATAAAATAATGACCATGGCTATGATATGTATGATTCCGCTCTTGTTGTCGATACCCTTTACCTCTTTTTAACTTCCCGTTGTCATCATATTTATAGCGTCAATGGTATTTATACACTTAAACAAAATCATTATCGGACTACAGGCCAAAAAGTATAGACTAATTCTATCACTCTCTACAAATATACTTATCGAGAGTTCGATGCATGGCAGCTACTTATTATGATGACCTCAAAGCAGTTTAGAAGCTATCACTTTTAGACAGAGAGCTCGCTAGTCTAGAGGCGTGACTGAGCGTCAAAATTGGGCGTCAAAGTAGGAAGTAGATGAGTAATTAGTATGTTAGTGAATCGCTAGTGAATCCACAGCTTCCCCGCTCCCCTGATTGAACGATAATTATATATTTGATATGAGTGAGAACACATTAGTTAGAGCCCCAGGACTATGTACACAACAAAAACGAAGAGAATTCCAGTATGTCAAGATCCTTTATTAAGTAATGTAACTTGTGATCGATATATACTGTCGGGATAATCACGTGATGCGATAGGCTACGCGCTAACGCCTCGGCATTCTACATAGTCGTCGTTCCATAGCATCTAGATAGTGATCCTTCAGAGCAATAACAAGATACAACAGTATACCCACTTATTGACTTTCACCCGCACCAGGTGAAACCAACATATACTAAACGTGAGTGATATCCTAAAATATAGTATTGATACAGTATGAGAGGTCTAGATATCGGCAACCATAATACAAACTTACAGTACTCCAATCACTGCCTCATATCACCCTAGCTTTTTAGTCTCATCATTTCATCTCATATTTACTACCGTTCTACCCAATCACACTACTGTCACACTGGGCCCTCTATCGTCACCATTCCGGTCATCCACACCAAATTACCAAAGACTTTCCTTACAAACGCCACAAAAAAGCCCTGTATCCAGTTATTTTTTGCAACTCGTCTTCTGTCTTAAGCCATTGCGCACAAGGCTATCGCGACTTCGGTAGACCTGGAGATCGATAATGGAAGCCAAGAAGCAGAGCTTAATAAGGGTGCGTTCGGATTGAATTCTTTTCCACATTAGACCACCTGGTGGACTAATATATTAGCTTCAATATGTCTAATATTCTACTAATTTTTATATTAACCTCAATATTCATACCATGTCAAAAAATCGACCCAAACGCACCCTGCATGATGGAAAGAGAAGCAAGGTATATCAAAAATGTTCTAGATATAATAAAATAAGCCTGAGATAGAGACGTAGAATTCACGACGCAGATATAGAAATATACATGCTTCAGCACACTAAAAATTGAGTAAAGAAACAAGCGCTTAGAAATGGAATAGAAGAGTACATATTGCTTCCGAAAGCAATATAGAGCAAGCGTATAGGCCAACCACAAGGTCCTCGACTATGTAGGTTTCGACCCAAGCTTCAACTTATCACTAGTAAATGCTGGCTGGAATGGCATCTCCATAATCATTCGCATTATTCTCATTTTTATTTTCTCATCTCATTTACTATGCTTCTCCGCAACTTTCAAGACCGCTGCCGTTGTTTTCATAACCATTAACTCCCAATCTATCAATATCATTTATCAAATCCCCTCATCCATTTTCAGATGAGAACCAAACATCCTCAAGTCTTCATACAAGTACGTAATAATTCCAAGCCCCCAAAATCAGAGATACAAACGCCGCACCCTCAATGGATGGACAAATCCCGAATCAATCTTCCTCACTCTGTAGAAAACCACAAAACTCTTTGAACTTGACATCGTCACTTTGTACAAATAGAAACCTACATATCCAGGAGACAACCCAATCATAACCCGAGACAGATATCCAAAGCTGTCGATACATCAACTTATCATCCAAAATAGCGAATAAAACCACCCATTCCCCGAAGACGTCTTCTTGTTCACCCTCCTCCCTCTCCCTTCCATTCCATACAACATGAAACTTCACTTAATTACCGAAGATACACGCTTCGCCCCACCGCCCACAAGTTTCCAACCTCTTACATACAAACCTCCTACACATAAACCTCCTTGCCAACACTTAGCAACGCTCATAAACCAACTATTCTCATTATATACAATAATGGAACCGTGATGCTAAGCCAACAATTTCGTTTCTGCATCCAAGGTCAAGAATGAAGTGACGGATTCCCAGACCACACGTCACACAGAACGAAGACTCCGAGACTCAAGATGATGACAAGATCTGGTATCGTGAGAGTGGACTACAATCGACGCTGTTATTACCGCCGTCAAAATTCCTATCACCATTACCATCTACCTTCATCACAAAAATCCACCCCCCACCCCTGACCCCACTCGAACCCCCAAACAAGAACCCTCCACCCCACAACATCCCCACATCCTCGCCATCGAAGCAGATTCGGATAAAAAACTCCCCATTACGGCACCTTCATGGATATACGCCACACACAATCTTCCAACAATCAATCCACAGACAATAAATATATATAACACCAAGACACGACACGACAAGACAAGACAAGACAAGACAAGACAAGACAAGACAAGACAAAAAGCAAAAAAAGCGGCTAATGCAGACTTATTATAAGTACTGTATTTCACTTGATTCCCCAATACTACCCCAGGTTTGAATGAGATAGTGAATAAATGGTATGACGTTGAAACCCGTGAATGTGGACATAATCGAGACTCAAGAGCTAGCGTTGAAATAAGCAAATCATTTATCTATCACTCACGTTAAATTCACTTAAGCTTGCAGCTAACAAGGTGCATGCATATGTATTCTTCGCTTAGATGATGATGTTTAGCAATCAGCTCGTACTTCATTATCTTCGCTTCACAATGTGGAACCGAGAATTAGATGATATGAATTTCCACTTTTATTTATATATCATTATTCCTAACCCCAATTTCAAGCTAACTGTCCCATACAAAACCCCCACATACATTCTTCTCTGTATTCCTATATCCACATGACAATCGTCAATTTCATAACAATTTCAATTTTATGTACGAAGGGGCCACCCCGCCCCGTTCTTTATTCGCAAATACTTCGTTCGCATCCTGAAGCTCGAGCTCGAGCTCTATCCATACTATGAATGTCCAAACCCAGAAATATGGGGGATAAAGTGGAACAAAGAAACAAAACTCGATTCGCTACCTTAAGAGACACCAAAGGAGAAAATGATGGTGAAAGAAGACCAGAAAACTCCAAGAAACCTCCCAAAACTCCCATCTGTGAAACATGAAAAGTAGGGTATACCTGAACAAGTCAAGAGCATTTTCTCGCCAACAAGAGTGAGAGAATATTGGCGACAGGAGTGATAGAGGGAGTGGTAGCGCATTCCTTGAAATTTCCTACTCCCTCATTTTAACATAATTCGAAGGGAAGATGCCGGATCGTCCGTTAAGAGTACCCGTCCTAACGAGCGACAGGTTAGCCTCGGCTGCTCATCTCTTGCGCCATATAATTCTATATAATTCCATCATATGCAAAAAGACGAAAATAAACATATACTTACCACCAATCTTCATTACTCTCCGTCTTCTTTGTAACTGTAATGATGTCGCCCTTCTTGAAACCCAAGTCTCCCGGTTGATCCGCATCGAATGTAAATTGCGCAACCGCCTCATTACTCCTGAGGCTGCCTGTTTTTGGTTGGAACTTTGGTTTTGGTGCGGCGGGCCTACCCGGTCCGATTTTTCCACTTCCACTTCCACCAAATTGACTTGAAGGATTACGTGGAGAATCCGTATACACATAATCATCTTCAAATGCGGTCCCAGACCTTGCTCTTGTTTCATTGTTAGAAGGTCTGTCATAAATATCATCGGCCCATGTATTCGCTCTTTTAGGACGAGAACTGTCGACATAATCATCATCGTTTCCTAAACTTGCGCCTCGATCTCTTCGTGTACCTTCTCCATATGCATTTCCTCTTTTAACCTTCCCATACCACATCGTCATGTCGTTCGTCATAAACGGGTACGTCATTATAAGTTCCGTTACCAAGACCCTGGCCCGCGAAAGCTCTTGAGTTCAACACACTCATAAGTGGTTGCGCTGCTGGCGGTGCTCTAACCGCTCCTCCAAGCAACTCCGCAGCCGTGAATCTTCTTCCGTATAATTTCTCATTCGCATCCCTTCGCTCGATAATTGCGCTTCCTTCAATACTGACACCTGCGAAAAGTCCCTTTGTCTTACTATAACTGAAAACACCAGCTACACCCTTCATACTTGCAGCTCCAGCCGCCTCGGCATTTCGTCCTACTGGTCCAGCTGCGACACTAACATTTCCACCTAAAGTGAGCGAACCAGCTTGTGAGAAGGTGCGCACAGCAGCGGCATCGTTGAGAATGAAAACGAAATCTGTAAGCTCGAAACCGATTTGTCCGCCAACTCCGGCGCCGCCGATACCGATTGCTGAGGGAGCGGACCATGAACCATCGGAAAGTCGAGCTACTACTACACCATTACCATAGCGACGACGGAACCAAGAAATCCAGCTTTGAGGACAGTAACGATTGCGAGACCCTGATTTTAAGGAGAATGTTAGTGAGTGAAGGGATAGAGGAGAAGGAGGATGAACCTTTGCTTGAGCGAGGATATGCGGTGGAATGATCTTATCGGGACCGAAAGCTTGTTTTGGATCGAAAGATGTTTGGAAGATTTTTTTGTTTAAGATCTTTGTGACAGGGATTGTCAGCTTCAGATGTTCTTCTTGAGAGGGTGAGATGTCAGCTTAGATGTTCTTTCTTGTAGTTGAATGGTGCCAGCCAGTCCAGGAATGTTGAAAACTTACACGCCATAGACGAAGGAAGCGGATTATTAATTCCCAATGGCATCTTGAGGTATTATGCGTAGAATACTAACGTATATGTAGTTGCGATGAGCTTGCGCTGAAGCTTTAATCGATTATTTCGTCTATATATGTATGTGTATGTGTGTGTATGTGTGTGTGTGTATGTGTGTGTGTGTGTGTGTGTGTGTGTGTGTAGGCATGTATTGGATCTGTCTGGTCGGCTGTATTGCATTCGCGAATTCGGAATTACTCGTGGGATATTTGATGATATAGTGTGGGGTCATGGTGGATTTAACTACCTACTGGGTACTAATTGACCTTAGGTATCCCGTAGTCACCTTGACGTATTCGCGTCTGTGAATGAATTGCATTGCATTGCATTACTTGACGTTGCTTTGCTTTGCTTTGCTTTGCTTTGCTTCAAACTTTATGAATCTCTTAAATAATATACGAGTATCTACTACTTATTATCTCATGATTCCCGTGAGCCTTGTGAGCCTCGTGAGCCCTCAAAGAGACTAGAATTAAAGAAAATGTTCCGAAAGGTCCGATCACAGTCTTACAATATACTCCAATCTTTGTATTCAAGTAGAATTCATCAGATATTTTAGAAGCCGTTATCTAACCGTTGACGTCGTGGAGTTCCAATATTAATGTTGCGCAGGAATATTAGGATTAGGCTAATGAATGATCAGCTGTCGGATGAGATATGGCTGTGCTGTGTTAGATCAGCCACATACAGCATTAGACCTTCTGGGTTAATAACATACGAATCCATGCATGGACACAAGCTGCGACAGATTACCCAGAGCATACAGTTTACGAATTCCCAGGTTGAATGAATCGAAGAGCATAAACAATACAAGCAAGTTGATTGTCACATGAAGAATAATATCACTCCAACTACTAGTCTCCGATATTGAACAGTTGAAATTGGTTCTCTCTCTCTCTCTCTCTCTCGGACAAAGAGATTCCTTCACATCCATCCTAGCATTACAGTCTCGGCATAGCATCATCTACTACTATACCAGATACCCTCCCATTTACAATTAATCCACATTTAACTCATCCAAAATGTCTGATGCATACGAACGTGAACGTCAAAATAACTCTCGTCTCAATGAATTATCGGCAAAGGTATCTGCGCTGAGAGGCGTTACGGTGGATATATATGATAACGCCAGAGCGCAGGATGTTATTGATAATACTGTGCGTGTTTATTTCTCACTACCCCCCCTCTTCCCCCCTCTCCCAAATTTCCCTCCGCGATAGTGAACAAACACTAACATTACCTGAAATATAGTCTGATACCTTCTCTAGCATGTCCTCATCTCTCAAAGGATCCGCCTCACGCTTAGGCCGGATGGCCTCTTCGGGGAATAAAGTCGCCATATTGAAACTAAGCGGGATGATTATTGGTAGTGTGCTGATTTTGTGGTTTCTGTGGGGGCTATTTGTTTGAATGATGGGCTGAAAGCTTTATGTAGGAGAATAGGGGGGGGGTGAAATAGGCATGAGAGAAATGGGAAATACGAAATTCTGGATTAATGAAACCAGAACAAGAATAGCAATGTGGCCAGGTCGTTACATGACATATTTAAGAGGCTCTGGAAAAACAGATGAAGAATAAAGAGCAAGATGCAGAGGCAGGGACAGGAACAAAGATGCGAGACTAAAAGACTGTATATAAATATGTACGGACAGGACACTGGTAGATACGCTGCACTGCGATTTTAGCATTGTGATGGGCGTTACGGGTTGCATATACTTTACGGATGAATAGATGATTCGTTGTTGCTTGGATGGAACACACGTATATGCGAGACTTTTATAGAAACAATTAAATTGGAAAGGGGAACTAAAATCATCTGTCATTTATAGGATATCTATGTTCATGTCATTTTCCATCAATTCATCCATGTCCATATACCCTCTCCACATCCATGTTCCATATATCCTCTCCAAATTCACATTCTCGCCTCCCCTGCTTCACACCTCACTATATTTATATAATACTATCACTCCCAAACATTCGAAAACAAATCCTCTCACCCCGATGAGAAACCTCCAGCGGGTTTCCCGGTTCCAGAAGTTGCGCTTGCCGCTGGCGCAGGGGCCGCACTACTCCAACCTCCGAAATCATCATCTGCCGCAAGTTTTGGGGGACTAGCCATTGTATTGAAACTGCCTCCAGAGCCCGGTACTATACTCTGGCTCGATAGGCCTCCCCAACCACCAAAATCTCCAGCGCTATTTTGGACCGGCGGTGCAGCTTTAGGGAGTGAAGGACTAGTTTTGGCTGAGCTACCCCAGGCATCATTTGAGCCCCATGCGTCAGTATTACCCCAGGCGCTGCTCATGGCAGGTGCTGCTGGTGAGGATTTCTGTGCTGTTGCGGTTGGGCTTGAAAGATTGAAGACGGACGATTGAATGGATGGCGATGCGATTGTTGGCTTGGGTGGTGCTGCACTTTGTACAGAAGGGGTGGAAAAATCGAATAGATCTCCTAGTGAAGAGCTTGCATTTGTAGATTGCGGAGCTGGAGATTGACCTGGAGCCGAGTCAAAGGCTCCGAATCCACTTGAAGAGCTGAATGCGCGGGACACCTGTGAAGGAGCAGGTGCAGCTTTTGGCTTCGAGTCAAAAAATCCGCCACCGCTAAGTGGTGGAGAGGAAACTTGGCCGCCGGAGGGTTGTGATCGGTGGCTGGAGAGATTCCCTAAGTTGGAGAAGGCTGAAGGTTTTGATTGAGCTGGTGGAGATGTAGAATTCGAAAAGCTCAAGCTACTAAACGCATCGTTCATGCCTCCAAATGTAGAGCGTTGTGGTGATTGCTGTGGTGCAGTTTGCATACCACCGAACGATCCGGATGATGCATGTGATACCTGCTGCTGCACTTGAGGACGAGGGGCAGATGCATAAAGCGATAGAATTGATTGTTTCAAATCAGGTCTTGACTGAGTTCCTGATGTGGGCGCGGCACTCGATTGCCGACTAGGAGGAGCTGCCTCGGTTCCGAAAAAGTCTAATCCCAAGAGGGAGTCCGCCGGTTTCGTTTGTTTTGGAGGGGCGGGCTCTGACTTTGGTGGAGGTCTTGCAGGTCCTGGGCCCGCAGTACTCGCTCTCGGAGGTGGTCCAATATCATCACCAAAGAGATCTTGTTGTGGGGGAACGCTGACCGGAGTTGAAGCTTTACTAGGTGGGGCAGTCCTTTGTGATGTCGATCTCTCGAGGTTGTGTTTCTCTCTGACAAGTCCAAGGGGTATATCATCGTCTCCGTCGACATCCAAAGTTGAGGGGTCCGGAATTGGTCCATCCATAACCCATCTCTTTGAATCGTATTTCGTTCTGATAAAGTTCTCAATTTTGGCTTCGGATGGTACGTGGCCTGGAGCCAGCTTTGCTTCCCAATACTTATTCGCCCTAGCATTTCCCCATTTCAATACACTTTGTACCTGTTCATCTGTCCAAGAGTCCAAATCAACTGATTTTACTCGGCTGATATGTGTTCCCATTCCACGATGTATTCCCGAACATCTTATACACATGAATACTCCCAAATTCCAGCTTGCCCATCTTGGATCTGTCGGTTCAGAATGAAGTATCAGCACCTTGCGCGCACAGTGACCGCAGATGTATCAATAGAACTTACGCTTATTCCTTTTGCAATCACAGCAGACTTTGTTACACTCGAGTTTCAAAAGGCTCTTGATAGTTTGGGTGTTCTGCGCAATACGCTCAGCCTGAGGATTTGCTGGCCTGCGCGACATCCTTAGGAGGTTAATCAAGTAAGCAGTAATGAAATGAAATATTAATTGAATACAACCCTGGCTACAATGATTCCATGTAATGATTTGGAAAATTGTGTCGTGTGTCCTAATGTTTGGATTGATGTGTTTCTGACCGAAAGGAGCGTTCATCATTCAATACAAAGCGCACACAGGCCCAAATAGCTTGGCTTCGTGCCCCACACGACTTATGTAACGTGCCTGGTATCTACTTGTATCTTCTCTAATAATAAACATACTGCTCTTCTACTACTACCATCTACTTTATTGTCTGGTGTTGAACATTCGATTTGACTACAAAGTACCACGTACGATTATACCAATTGCTTCGCTACTTGATTCTGAGATACTTGAGAGACTCTAGATTAAATGTGATATTATATAAGTAGTTATTAAACACTATACCCCATACAATGCACCGTAAACTGATTGCATGATTCATCTCTGTAGTTTGCCTTGGTTATTAGCTTGTTAACCGACAATCTATTGTTCATACAACAGCTACTAGAATGTAGGTGTTGCCCTGCTTATCATCATACATAATGGACATCTGCTGCAGTCGTAAGCTGGGAGCTAATACTTACTACCTACCTAGGTAGTTAGTCGGTCATATTCCAATATCAAGAATCAGGTTGCAACATTCATTGACAAATTCCAATCCTTATCTAGGGCGGGCCGGGGTGGTCGCCTTTTAAGCTCATCAATCAATACGTACTGGCGCGTTCGACTAATACTCGATTCTTGAAATTGGTTTACCATTTTTGAGGCTTTATTGATGGGCGGGGTGGCTAAGAGTTATCTAGTAGTCGTCACTTCACAGTCGAGAGATCTAAAAACATCATCTCGAGATGCTCTGGTGCCCTTTGTATCAGAACTACCCTTGATCAAACACAACACATAGTATGAAAAGCACTACTAGTAGGTATACTATTTCGAAGTCTTGCATATCATATTGCTCTCACTTACCGCCTTATGCACGGATCTATACTGTATTCGTAGTTTGCCTCTTAAAAAGTATAAAATTCAATCGGCAAAGATGAGAGGAAAAAAGGCTCATTGTGACACTTTGCCTTTTGAAGGTTCCATAGAATTCTTATTCATGTTCATGTAAGTGTATTAGTATTTGTATAGTATACGATCATGAGGCTTGTTAGGTGGCGATCGCTAAGTCTGCAGAATAAGAAAGAATAAGGAATGACGAAAGAATGATTTGTCATGAGATATCAACCTCAATCTGTACTCTACTTGTAATATATCAATTAACTCCAATATAACTTCAAATCGGTTATAAATACTCTTCATGCGTTTCCCAACATTTCCTACTCTTGTCCGTACTTTCTATACCATCAGCAATTATACCGTTTCTCGCCTCCAGTAACCCGTTACAAGGCCCTTCAACCCATCACTCGAGGAACTGTTCTGAAATCTACGCCAACCATCCCTTTCCTCTCAGCTTTTTTCGGTACTTCAAACTCTCAAAAGATGTCTTATCCAGTTCAGAAATCGGATGATGAATGGCAGGCTATTCTTTCAAAAGGTCGCTATCTGAATCCCATTCCCTCCCCCTCTACCCTCTCTTCCACTCCCCCCGCTCACCCTTGACACCCGAGTCTTCCGAACCTTTCTCACCCCATATAAACTTATCTAACAATCCCAAAGAACAGTTTAGAGTCCTCCGTAAGCAAGGCACAGAAGCTCCACACGTTGGAAAATACGACAAGCACATGCCGGACTCTGGCGTCTACACATGTGCTGGTTGCGATGCCCCTCTCTACAAAGCCTCCCACAAGTTCAAGTCTGAATGCGGATGGCCTGCCTATTTCGATAATATTCCTGGCGCCGTATCGAGACAAGCGGACAATAGCTCAGGTATTCAGAGAACCGAAATCGTATGCTCCAATTGTGGCAGCCATTTGGGGCATGTTTTCAAGGGGGAAGGATACCAGACACCGACCGATGAAAGACACTGTGTCAATAGTGTAAGCATGAAGTTTGCACCTGAAGATTAGGCCGTTGACGATGCGAAAACGACGGGAGAAAGTAAGGCGTTATTGGGCGGGGTAGCAAGAGGGCGGCGAGTTCCTATAAGCGAAGAATTATACGATACCGATGCGAATATGAATAACGATGACTTATAGAACGAGCCATGAATAGGACAATATTGGGCGCCAATTGCGTTTACTTGTTTTTATATTTAGTCGCTTTGATAGAGAGAGTGTGCAGACACTAGGTCACTGCAGATATGAATAACTTTGCCAAACAATTGTTTGGCCGCAGCCTGTGTTCCTATTGCATGCCAGCTCACCCTATTTCCATGTTTCCAGTTCATATCTACCTGCTTTATGTTAGCTTTGTTCTTCTTTTTAAGAAAGGCCTCTTTTGATACAAGCCTTGTATTGACTGCCACATCGACTATCACCTACCTAGATATCACAATACCACACGAAGCATCGGTCATACTTTCACTACATCACTCTTTCATCTCAACTCATACCTGTTATCACCGCATATACACACGACACCTGGATTTTGAATATTCATATTGCTTTGTTTAACATATAATGCGCATATACTAAAAGAATGGTAAGACAAGTTGTTTAACGCCCCTTAGCGTAAACGTGCCTCCAGAAAAATTCCCACTTCTAACCTCTTCAACAAAGTACAAATTACAAGGAAAATACAAGCCACCTAAATTCAAAAAAAAAAAAAAAAAAAAACTCACATTGCTATACACCCGACAAATAATCGATGACATGAAAAAATATGGTAAGACAAGTTCAGCATCCCTTTCAAAAGTGCTTTGTTCAAGCCCACCTCCTCCACTTCTAACTTCCATAATGACACGAGTTGCAAGGAACCTTAAGGCCTAATTCTGAAAGCATATGGTGCTTTTTCGATCGGCAGATTGGATAAATAAAACCCATCAAGTACATTCAACGATGCCAACATCGTACAATAAGCTTCTGGTCATCTGTCTCTATCTTGACAACCAAAATATCAGACGGTGAACATCATATCCAAGACGCTTTAGTGACGTTCGCGGATAACCAAGATTTTCGAGTGCAAGCTTGAGAACCAAGAGTCTCTGATGATGACCCATCTGCCGTAAATCAATGTTGTGTACTTGATGCGCCCAGCTATCGTTGACGAGGCAAGAGACTTTAAGGTTTTATAATTCGGGATGAAAATAGGGTTGCGCCCACCAGTTGGTCACCTGGCGGGCAGGACTATCCTTCAACAAGAGCGTTGGACAACCAACTGAAATATGAGAGGCTGTGTTGGAACCCGCATCCATCTGGTCATTCCACATCTCGAATGTGTAATTTTTACCTGTTAAGATATCAAGGGCTGAGAATCCGGTATAATCACCCGGTTTCAGTCGTTGAGCGCTCAAAACACTTGGCAACAAAGGCTATTATCTAAAGGCTCATCTCAGAACCAGCGATAATTCGGAAATTGCTTTCGGGTAACTGCGTGGAAATCACGGTGTCCAAAAAATATCGAAGACGCAAAGTGACATACAAAAAAGCTTTCGTTACATGCCAAAATCAATAAAATAATGTGTTGAGCGACCATGGATATAAGTCCTGGTGCCCGGTATCTTCAAATATGGAAATCTCTATCAAAAGATGGTCATTGAAGTTAGATAGGATCCGAAAAGACAGTGTTGGACAATTGCGGGCGGAAAATCAGTTTTCCAAACATGTTTTGAAAGGGAATTAAATCAACGATTGAGCCCCTCCAGTTTGGAATTCACTCATTGGCTAAAGCAATTATAGATAGAGACAAATTTGTTGTCAAATTTTGAAGACACTAACGGTGCTCTTCATGATATGTTGGGGGCATGAGGTTTGCCTCTTGCCAGATAAAAGTACTTTGGATTGTAATTGGAGATTATAAAGAGAACAAGACGTACTCTTTTTGATTATAGAAGAGGGACTTCTGAGTATCTTTTCCTCTTTTTCTCTTTTTCTCTTTTCCTCTTCTTATCTTTTTTTTGATTTTTAATTTTTAATTTTTTCAAAATTTGTTTTTGGTTTTCTTTTTCTGAAGAAAGATGATTTGCATCTCTTCTTTCCGCATATACTCTCCAAAATCTGCTGAAAATGCCGTGCAAGCTTTAAGAGATGGCATCAAAAGAATGATGAAAAAGGCAGGCGAGGGTGCTGAGAAATATGAGATTATATCGGCATCCAGTACTGGATATATGTGCTGGCTAAATTCATATTTATGCTGAATTAACACGCTGAAAGGAGTCCTAAAAACACTGTCGGATGGATTCGCAGATTTTTGTCAAAAGACTGCCCAACGAGCTGGTAAATGTGATGAACGATAATTTTTTGTCGGACCAGGACTAGTTTCGTTTCGAGTCAAAAGAATGACAGACGAAGGATATCATATTTGATTGGAGGTAAAGAGCTGGGTGTTGATGTTGAGAGTTCCTTTGGAGATGTTTTGCTTCTAGCTTGTCTTTGTCTTCAATTCTCTGTGCTATGAGGGCAACGGGGGCCTCTTCTAGAGTCCTCATCTTCAGTTGGACAATATTCTATTCATGTTTTCCCACTCATCCTTTTGGGGCTTATCTCTCCTAACTGGTAGGAGTCTAGAGGGAACGACATTGAACATGGATGATTTGATCGAAGCTACTGAACCATAATCAGTCTGTTTGCGGTACTCTGCATCAAATCCGTGACCAACAAACAACTCCATTCTCAACGTGCTCTTCTTCCCAAGAGGATCTTCGAGAAAGCTATGGCGCTGCCTTTCAAGTCCATCACCGGCTACAAACCCGTTGCCCAATGGTGTGCTCAACTCTCGTTCGGTTTCGATCTCATTGGCCAGGTACCAAGGCACCGCACTTATACGATAATCGCTCCTTGCATGATTTTTGTAGATATTCTTAATTTGTGGCATCACAAGAATGAGGTATCTTTTTTGATTATCAGCTACATGAGTTGCCGAAGTCATGTGTTGTTTCATTGAGCTATCCATCGAACTCTCCACCGCAATGTTGCGCAAGTTTTGTTTTTGGGCTTTCAAGTAGTTGATCCATTTCGTCGCCTCTGGTCCATCCCGAATCAAGTTCTTGATATTTCGGACATTAACGCCACGGTCCTCCAAAATCATTTCCTCCCAATTGATGCTACTGCCAGTGTTTAACATACGATAGAAGGATGACGTGGAACTTTGGATGAAACGGTCGTAAGCCTATTTCTCTTGCCTCGCAAGGTCAATTTGGCCCTAAACTTCTGCCTGTGCGGATTTCTGGATGAGTGTAGCTTCTTTATTTCAATCAAGTCGCCACTGTGGTAGCAGAGAGGACGGTTCCGGAAGATCCTGCGATTAAGCCAATTGTATTGTTTTGGGTATGGAGTAAATGGAAGGGGAGGTCGAGGAGCTGTTTGTTGGCATGCAAAGAAAGATCTAGCCTCGACAGACTCACTCATTACCGGCCGGCGCTGTTGGACATGATTCGATGGCTAAAGAACTCATTAGCTTATTTTTTCTTTGATTAAACCATTTGATTCATCCTCCAGTTGTGTTATGAATTTTATATCGATGGGTTGATGCTGATATCACTTACCAAGTTAACGCCATTATTGTTCGACCGATGTAGGGAAAGAACCCTCTCCAGCGACTTCGAACAGTGTTTGGAACGCAGGCTAAGCTTTGCTGCAGCAGAGATCTGGTGCCTCCAGCGACATCGACGAATTACTGTAGCATTAGGATTGGTAGTTGTATCGAGACTGTTGACAGTGTCGTTGTCAGCGCTGCCTAGTGAACTGGGCTTAGTCAGTTGTTTAATAGCCATATTTCTGCGACTGGTACTGTATTTGCGATTCTCAGTGGTTCCAAGTCTTGCTTATAAGATATAGCTCAGATATGGCTTTTGTCGAATACTGAAGTTCCAGAGTTGTCGGATTTTTGCTGTGTTTTATGTTGAGAGTGCCGAGGGTTGTGATTTGATCGTTTTGCGGTTTGGGGTTTTCTTGTGCCTCTGTTTCTTCTCTCTCTAACTATTTTTTTTATCGCAGTCTTGTATTAAGGTATAACGAGATGCTCAGAGTTAGTCACTCTTGAAATAATAGTAATGGGAATTTAAAATCCTCGCACCATCCTCGTGCCTTCCCTATTAGAGAATCTCTAGAACATGTTTTAGCCCCAAAGTGATTGGGGACCAAGTGGAATCAATCAATCGATTGGGGACCAAGTGGAACACTAAAGATGACAGCGACAATTAGATATTAACTACTACCAATTACGAGTAGTTAGCTTTCAGCTATCGAGGCTTGAACAAGCATAATCGATAAAATCTGAATTTTTTAGATCATTAATCAATTCTATAAGCGCACTATTATGACTCTACAAAGTCCTCTTCGCAACCAATTTATCTCGCAGCCCCTAGTTATTATTTTCCAAAACAATAAGGTTCTGAAATTAATCTCTTATAAATCCAGTAGAAATGAAATCTTTTAAATCAACTAAAGATAGAAAATACGTCTAGTCTGAAAATAGGTTGAAGGAGTTTGGCACCTAATGTTCATGGTGGCATAATTATCTTTTACCTTGAAAATGGTGTAATAGAGGCTTCTAGTCTAAGTCTTGCCTGCATAGGGGATAATTTTCGCTTAGTACGGTGACCATGAACGAGCGCAATTCCTCCCCACTTGACACCAATTTCTTTAATTCTGACTCAAAAAATTGTGACTTGCAAACAGGAAAAAGTTCCTGGAATATACTCTAGGTACTTAATCATTCCTATAATCCTTTCAAGGTGTCATCGCTATTCTATAACGAAGAAATGAACAATCCTGCTTATTTTTTCCAGTGGAAAAGCTCGTAATTCCAAGCAGGAGTGCATGAATCGTAAGCATGGTTTTAGCGAGACATTGAAAAATAATCATGCTTAAGCAGCGAAAGAGCTATCGTGCCGCCCCCTCAATCATTACTTTCCTCTAAACATAGAAGCTATTGAACTGGTCGATTCTTATAAGAAAATCGTGATTACAGCAGTTAAAAGAAATTCCTGTAAAGATTCGCTGGCCCATAAGTAACTAATCAGTTTTATTAAAGCGAACTGGTGGCTACCTAATCCAAATATAATATATCTACATCGCTACTGGTATCACAAGAGATAATTTTTTGAACGAATAACGCAAGGCTATAGATACCTAGTGTCTAAAAATTTATCTCAACTAAACGTTTTGACTCAAGCTTTTTCTATTTATTGTGTTAAATTGGCGAGCTACAATGAAAAGCGAAGGCTAATAGTTTTCCCATTATTAAGAGCTTTAGTTTTGTTTCCTTGGATATCAAATAAAATTTCATAAAGTTCAATTCGATTAGTAGAAGGCTTATGCAGATCCCCCAGAGATGCAACGTATTGCCATTGTCATATTCTCTGTAATATGACTGGTAGAAGGTGGCTTGCTAATGGAAGGCCAGTACTTTTAGTTTTACAATAATTTTATGCAGAGCTTTCAGATATGCAACTGAATGAGATAAAACAGCCTTTGATCAGTAAAAGAATCTGCGCATAACTTTGAGGCTATGCGACAATTGCGATCATTACTCCAGCGAGTATGTGATTGGTGGGAGATGGTTGATTAAAAAACGAAAAAGGGAGACTAGTAAACTTTCAATTTATATAATTCAGATTCCTTTAGGTATGCATAAGATAGGAGTAGATGAAATACTTCTTGATTGGTAAAAGAATCTGTGTACATATTCTCAGATGTGCAACAGAATGAGATAAAGCACCTTCTCATTAGCAAAATAATCTGTTCAGATATTTTCTGATACGCAGCAGAACAGGACTAAGGACTCTTTAACTAAGTATTCAAACAACCTGTGTATTATTTTGAGATATGAAAAAATTGTAACCACTTCTATTAGAGTATTATTGATGAGATGCGATCAATTTGAGGCAGAAGTAATATTGGTTGATTTTTAATTATTAGCATCAGATCTTTGGGATTTATAACAGAGTAAGGCACATTTTAATCCAACGAATTATGTATTTCATGCAAATTTTCCTGATATCCAAAATATTATTCTTGCTATTACTATTGCTTGTAAATTGTTGTGATTCGACGATAGCCAGCTGGAAAGAACGGCTAGTAGGCTTTCAATCAATGACCACACTTGCGCACGTTTGCAATAAATTATCCTTGAATTAGTAATGAATGGAACTAACTCATGATTCATGTGAATATTTCAGGTCAACATAAATCATCCTTCAACCTTGAACAATATTGCTCACCCCTTAGTCTAATAACTTTAATATCTTAGATGTGCAGTTGATTACTTTGAATTATTCAATTAGCAAAGTCTTTTTATGCATATTCCTCGGAAACAAACATAAATAAATGTGTTTAGCCTTATGTAATGTATGGGCTTGATTAAATCAGTCATTATTACTGGGTATAAATCTAGTCATGATACCCCAGCTTTCAGACCCGCATCAAATGGAATGAATATGTACATCTAGAAGTAGATTTTTTGTAATGACTTTTATAATTCTCGTAATTAAAAAGAGAGTGTCCTGCTCGAGACAAAATTGCTCTGAGTCTGAAGATTCCTGCGATCGCTCTATCCACTCCTAGGAATTCATGACTACCTCATCTTGTATATAGCAAATACAAGTCAAAGTGACACAGTCAATGTCAGAAAGCTAGGAGAATCAATCGATATCTTTGTAAAGAGTTCAAGACTATGGTACCCGCTTAACACATGACTGTGAATGAGAAGTAAGTCAGCCATATCTGTGTCCTGACTCCTGTACAATAATTTGCGGAGTTTCCGCACCGACTTATAAAGAGGCAATGAAAAGTTAGCAAACGGCCAAGTGTAAAGATTGTAAATAAAACTTTTAACTCGCGTAGTCTAGACCCTCTTTATCATCACACTGGAATTTCAATCAGCCGAGCATTTTTTTGACCAGTACATATATAAACATAATGGCTTTTTTGAGTATTATTTTCGCACAAAATTTCACTTGTTGAACTAGATATAGAGAACCTGTCTTTTACCTTGCCTCCTAATCTGACGGTTATAACCCAAGCCTAGGTCATGATCTCTATTCTCCAACATGTATCCTAGTTACCTCCCATGATGAGATCTTTCCTACCTAGATAGAATTCTGTAATGGCCAGGTTTACCTATGTCGAGTGATGATTACAAGTCGTCAAGCTTCTAATATATGCGTTATTTCCCTGTCCAAACTCATGCATGCAATAGAGCGATATTAATTGGGGTTTGTGCTATGTGACTTCTAATCATGATTCAATGATGTCAGTCTATCATCTCAAATGCGCATCATAGGTGTTTTAACTCCGAGATACAAACATAACTTACGACTAAAACGTGGTGTATATATTAGATATGGAATCACATAAGTCGAAGGACATTAATTTGGTGGATGCTGTCAAGGTGATAATAAACATTCTATCTAAATATGCAACACATAAGTTCGAATTGAGTCTGCAGAAGATAACTCTAGGAAGTGATATAGATCTAGTATCTAGTGGTGTAAAGTGGCTTTTAGGACATAGCTTGAGATCATGCACGTTATAAACTTATCACTTATCCAGACGTGCAAAGTAATTATTAAATCCAGTTTGTAGAAAGAAGTTCGAGACTAATTAGTAATTATGTCCGTTGTAAGTAGGGATAAGAGCATGAGCAATATGACCCCACCACCTGTATATAGTCTAGCCGATGGAGCCTAACTCGTTACATAATTAGTAGCCCTCCCACAATGCAAATAAGACCCTTATTTATTTATTTATTTATTATGTTTAACGTCTATATGAGCTAGCTAGGCTCTTGACCTCCCGAGGGGTACTAGAGACGGGTGATACACTAGTGGGTCGAAGACCCAAGAGCTCACCACTTAGGTACGTGTCGTACGACGTCGCTAGGTTGAAGCACTGAGGCCGCCTCCTCCCGGCGGTCTCTCACAACTCTAGCTCTGTTGGGCAGCCTCCTTCCGCCGTTTGAGGGAGCGTCCTGCATTGAAGGGATTAGCCTTTGCTTGTTATATCTAAAAAGAGTGAATGTCGGGCTGTATGGCAATCGCATTGGTAGGGAGTGCTAAAAGGGCAGTTGTTACGTTAGGATGCAGCCTTTGTATCGTCGTATAGAGTGTTGTGCCGCGCTCTATGGGTCGCGCCTCAGATTAGGCTCCGAGGTGAAGCGGGGAGGAGAGGGGGGAAGAGGGGGAGGGTCGGGTGTGGCGCTAGGTCGAGCGCTGTTTGGGATGCCGTTAGGCTCTCGGTTGCAAAACGTAAAGTATCGCGTTGTTGTGACAAAGCGCTCGAACTCTTGTGGGAGAGCAAGAAGCCGTTGTATATAGTCATGCCCTTCCCGGGCGGTTGTCGGTGGGCGAACAGGTTTTAGCGGCCACGAGTGGAACCTCCTAACCGAGATCTCACAGAAGACAAGGTGCTCCGGGGTCTTAGCTTTACCGCATGGACAGTGAGTCTCTGCGTCTTCATGCTTGAAACGTTTATGGTAAGCCTCGAAGTCGCCATGCCTGGATCGCAGCGCAAGTAGTCGATGCAGAGTTGGCCTAGAGAGTTTGAGTTCCATAGGCTCCTTCAAAGCGTAGTCTAGTTGCCATTTGCGATACCCCCCTGACAACGTTGGCTCGTTTTTGCGCCACCATCCACTTGTAACGTTGTGAGCCAGGCTTCGTGCTATCGATCCTATACCACTGATCGTAGGTTAATAAGACCCTTATACCGTACGTTTCTCTCATCGTTATCACTTATCCAGATGTGCAACATAAGAATTTTGAATTTAGTTCCAGACTACTTATAAAGTAAGATTCGTATCCATACGTGGAAAACATGAAATTCGCCCTGAAACATAGGGCCTTTAAGTCGGGTTTGCATAATGAAGCTTGAAGTACTCATGGCTACTATAGCTTCCACTTCAGCCTGCGCACAAGTGTTAGATATAAAACAGAAAGCACTCAAGCAGTTTTTTTTGAAATAGTCTATATGGTATTGCACCTTTGTACTCAGTCTGTGCGCATGCACAAGTCTTCAGATTCACACATAAAGCACCCAGAAAATACTGCTGAAATAGCAGAATAGCAATGTGGAGCCATCTGTACTCTTATAAATGCACCATCGGTATCTCAAGTCTCGTTTCCAAGGAAGTTTACAAGGATGCGTCCTATTTGATACAGCTTACAGAGTCAGTCAGGATTAGAATAAAAATTCACATAGTCACGATGGCAGCGACAGTGTTATGATTGGTATATACCAGTGATATCGAGATCTTTGGTATTAATTTCATACTTATAATGACTAAATTACTTTTAAATACTGGAATTTGCTTTAAAATGCCTATACAGAACCTAATCGGAAGTTGATGAATAGAATTGGAATAAACTTCGAATAAGCATACTTACCAGATTACATTTATCTTGAAATAGATGATTATTTCAAATTAGATTCAAATTAGATTAGACTTTCAATATTTCAATATATCTTTGACATCGTTAGTCAGGATTTTAAATACTATTAATAATTGTGAAATCTGATACCATATAGTTAAAAGAATATTTGAAAAAATGGTATAAATAGAACTACACATGTCTATCTACTAATTACAACAAACATTAATCACAGCACTGGTTGGCGAATTTCATCTAAATCAGTTTCGAGTTACGTTTGTAAAAGCGGGGCTTAGTTATAAACCTCCCCTCTAGTTTAGTACGTAATTGTTTAACTGCGAATCATCCTTAGATGTGGAATAATAGGAGTTTGAATCACTTTTGTATGGTTTACAATGAATAGCACGAACAAGTCGCAGTCGACCGCCTTTAGAGGTGCAGTACAAAATATCTCAAAGTACGTTTCCTGAGACCCGCATAAATCATCACGTATGTTCTCCGTGAGCCAGAGCCTCACTTAGGTGTGCAAAAAAAGTACTTTGAAAAGCGCCCCTGTAGTGTCTATAGCCTAGGATGACTGGCTATATAATTGCAGTTGTGATATCATCATATCAATACCATTAGAAATCATAAATATCTCATGGGTGGACGACAAATTCTCCACCATTTGTTATAGTCATGAGATTTCATTCTGTTAGTGGTAGTGTTGCTGTTCTAATACCGTACCCATCATCAGTTCACTGTGGAGTCATTCCACAGTGGCGAGGTAGTTTCCGTAACTACTATTACCCGTCCATTTTTCATGCTCAATAAAATTTCCACGAGGTGTTTTCATATCCCGCTATTCTAAGACGTACTGGACTTCCATGTGATGAGTCAGATCATATTTGCGGTAATGGCATAATCGCAACCGTCAAAAGTCGAAAAACACTGATCCTTTTTACTTTGATAAGAACTATTCGTGAATCAAGACTCATGTAGACATGGTATGGGAAGGGAGGTGCGGGACAACCATCATAAATCCTTGCCAAAAACCCTCTCTAGCGAGATTTGTGAATGTACGATCATGATAGAACTTGATTGATTATTATATTCCAGTGTTATCATGAGTATACGCCAGTGAAACGGTTGCTGATATTAGATCATTAAGTCCCACTCTTGTATGTATGATTAAAGGTTTATATGTACTTTAATAAGTATAACAAGATCTAATACTACTGGAAATATATCGAGATACCAGAATTTGACCTGGAATACTTATTACAAATCCTGATTAAGCATAAACTACTCATTCTAGGTTAGATTCCAGTATTTAGTATGTTTCTTATAGTATTCGATATAATTATGGAATTGGGTACTACTGCAAGTAATATAAGATTTGATACTATGTATGAAAACATATTCAGAATAATTCATAATTACTAATACACGGACCAATATGGAAATTTATGGAATACTGTGAATACTAGTGACAACAGTGTTATATTTCAAGCTCAAATCTTGGATAAGTGAAGACCTAGAGATTCTCTAATCTATATTTGGAGGAAATCTAACGCATATTTCTGTTAAACTTACACTATCTCATTAAGTATACCCATTAGAGATTATTTGAAAACATTACTAATCCTCTAGGCGTTACATATTATATGCAACGCGTATAATAAGTGGGCGCCGGTCCCCAGCATTTGTTTTCACTTCCCTAAATTGAATATATATCCAATATTGTAGAATAAAAAGTTATCTGCTAGAGCCTTTAGAGGCCTAGCCGTCCTATATAGTCTTAGACTGAAAGTGGACGTAAATGAAATCAATCAATCAATCAATCAATCTAGGCGTTACAGGTTATGGGTCTAATCAGCTGTTTATCTTGTCATTGACTTATTATGTTGCATATCTGTTGGCTCTCTCGGCTGCTTCCTCTTCCCCTCGGCCTCCTTCGGTATACCTGAAATATTAGCTTGAAAATATCATCATCATGTTGAGCATCCGAGTTACGGCCACGAAGCGTACGGCCGGAAAACATGAAAACTGAAAGTAGTTCCTTCAAAACATAGATTTCATTGGGGAATTAGCCTTTCTATTTACTGCTCACCTCCCTTTAACGTTCAAAGATTTTATAATTTCTGGCCTCAGGAGTACTAACTCTAGCTTTCCATTCTATTGCGTATCTGTCCGCGTTAGGCATCTATAATGCAGTATTCCCGTAGTTTCTCGGCATCGACAGCTCCTCATCTTATTATATTGCATATCTGCAGTCCTAAATCCTATGATACCTATATTTAGGTATCTGACTTCGGTATATCATTCTATTGCATACCTTCCTAGAGATTCTCGTCTTAGCAACTTAGAACCTGAACTCCTACCTAAGTGGTATAAACTCTGGAAATTCTCATTGTGATCCTATGCTTTTCTGATTGCTTGAAAGTTCAGAGACTCGTCCACTTACCCCTGGATGCGGTACCAACGCATTGAACGCGAAGCCCCGCATCACTGTTTTGATCACACTCGACGTAATTATTGTATTTTACTCGGAATAAGTGGAAAGCAACCATGTCTACAGTTTTTAAATATATAGAAGAGCAATCTTAAGCAATTGTAAAACTGCATAAATGAGTCTAATCAAGTTCCAAGCAGTATCCAGCAAATGAACTGTCCGTATATCTGCACATCATTCAAGCCAATCCCAGCAAAATTGACCTTTCAAGCGCCTGCAGTAGCCAAATTATAGCTTCCCTCCACACTTTTATGTCAGATGCTACCGATAACTTAATCGAAACAAACTAGGGTTTATGTTATCTTCCATTAAGCCCTAATCTACGCCAAGAGGCATCCATATCCTCAGCCAGTTTGAGAAAGTCCTCATTCTCCAGATTTGCGATTATGAAATCATTAAGCATCTCAAGACGCACGTCATCAGAAACATCACTGTAATTTGGTGGCAGAGAAATCTTTGAGCGAGAACTGTATCTTGATGAGAATAAGTCCAGATCATTCTGTAAGACTGGTGGTGTTCCAAAAGCTGTGGATGTCTTTGATGAAGGCTGTAAGGCAGAAGCACTCTGTGTTGGTGTGGAAGATGCTGTGTGATCTCGACCTAAAATTTCTTGAGTTTGAGTGGATCTATTCACCATTTTTAGAGTTTCGGGGCTGTCAGAGAGAGTTGATACATCTAGCTGTCTAGCAACGACTTTTTTTGACTGAAGCTTTGATGGCACACCTGAAGCATCTGACATAACACAGCTTTTCGCCATAAGAGAAGATGACTCTTTGTCTTGGACAGAAATACCAAGACCATCACCTGTCAAAATCTTTGAAGGTAAAGTTCTGCTTAAAGAGTGGGTTGTCTCCGGTAGATGTGTAATATTTTTCCCACTTGCAACGCGTCTCTTTACCTGTCTTTGGATACTTGTAGAGACATCAGGTGCTGCCTTTATATCAGAAGTATCTCCTACTGGTCTCTTTCGCTTATTAGCTGTTTGGACAGTTGTATTGGCATTCTCAGGAGTGATGGAGGCAAGGTTTAGAGATACTTTAGCTGTAGAAAACGGCAAATGTCGCTTTGGTGGTATGGAAAGGCCGGAGCAAATATCATGCTCAGTTGGAAGGGATATTGGACGTCTTCCGAGTGCACTGAAGGTGGAATAATCTGTCGGACGAGATAATGGACGAATTTCGAGTGAGCCGGAACTATCTGGCACAGTTCCATGCTCATGACCTTTGTGATTGCTCGTACTATTGACTGGAGAAGACAGAATTGAACCACTGGAAAGGCGATCTCCAGCTTGTGGTTTGTAAAAGGGAAATGCAGAGAAACGCCGTTGCGAATCTTCTAACTTCTGCAACAGCGCTCGATTTTCATTTGTGTCGTGACTCAAAGGTATGCTATTAGGTGAGGGCGCTACAAAATTCGAAGTCTGTATTATTTGTGGCTATAAAAGAATTAGATACAAAGTGAATGCTATAAACAGCATAGGGAACATACTTCTCTTTCGAGTTGAGACACATATAATGATTGTGCTCTCTTAAAAGGCTCGGCAGAAGGTTTAGACTGGGGCACAAAGGAAGAGATGGACACGGTATACTGTGGCCTACTGACGGAGTGGTTATTAAATTGGGGTGTATAAGAGCTACTTGAGTTTTGAAGTGTAGAGCTGGCTGAGTCTGGGCGCATAGGAACCTTGAACTCGGTATTTTGAGACGGGGTAAGATAGCTTGTAGTTGGTATAGAAGATATCATAGATATCCCCGAAGAAGTCGAATTTGCAGTTGGGGGACGACATTGCAGAAAAGGCCCCGACGGTACATTTTCTGTTATTGCCAAACCTAAACTAGTCAAGATACCGATAATCTGGCTAAAGCCTGAATTGTCACGAAATCTGAATTGCAACCTACAAACCTGGAAAGTCAATATTAGCTACAGCAGAAGATATATATAGAATTTTGGCTTCCTTGACTTACATTATGAAGCTTTGGGTAACGCAGTGCAAGAAGTGGTGGTTTAACTACGACTCTGACCGGAACTTCAATACCTGGCGATGGAATGAAGTTTTTGGATATTCCTGCAATTACCTCTAAATCCTGCTCCTCCTTGAAAAGTGTTAAATCATGGAAGGTGACCAAAAAAATAGGTAGATCTTACATACCAGATACTCGGCACCCGCCACAACTTTCATCACCAAGTGACTTTGGCTTTCATTCTGGAATCGGGGACTCCCAACTTGCACCTCTTGAACCACGAGCTCGAGGTCATTTCTCGAATAGTGAGTCCACTTGGAACCTGTAGCACTACCTTGACGAGTTAAAGAGTATGAGAACTTGACAAGAGGAACGATGGTATTTGAGTTTCGTTGATGCTGTTGAAAATTGAGATGAGATTCGTGAGAGAAGAATTGAGACATTCTCAATTGAAAGTGACACTATAACAAGTTATTAGACACTTAGGGAAATGATGAATGGAAAATAAAACATATATAGAGAAACTTCACGAAGAAGAAATGGTACGGGAAAAGAGCGAAAGAGAGACAGAAGAGGGAAATAAGTAGAAAAACAGAGATGAAAGATGCTGTAATTAAACGCCAGTCAGTCCATCAGTTAATTAGTTTGTAATCAATGAATGTTAAAGTGATAGTAATTTGTTAATGTTAATTTCACTGTTGCTGTCACTGTCGCTGTCGCTGTCGCTATCAATGTATTTGAATTCATTGATTAATAAGTCCATTCGAATAACACTTTTTTTTCTTTGATGAATTTAATTGACTTCATGAATTCATAAATATGAAAATAGTCAAAAGACGAAATGTGAGCTTAGTCACGCTAAGCCCTACCAAACCACGCACGGCTCAAGGTGTACCCATATCCAAGCAGTGGCACGTGATCAAGTCTGGAGTTTATGCCTCGTTTTAAAGGTAAGCTTTTCTTGGGAGCGAACAACCGGAGCTCACAGTTTAACGACCGATCGCGTCGCCGTCGCATTTTCTACGCGCACTGTGGTAAGGTTGATTGTTCGTCGCATTCAAAGAAGCTTTGCAAACAACCATTGGATCGCCATAATCATCGCATGGCAGGATACCAAAATGGCCCCCCCAAGAATTATCCATCACGATACCTCAATCGTTCATACTCCTGAATATGACGACTTTATCGCAAAACTTAGGGTCTATCATGAAAAGAGAGGAACGCATTTCGATCCTGAACCACGGGTCGGAACCAAGACTATCGACCTTTTACATCTTTATAATACTGTAATTGAGCGCGGCGGTTATGATAAAGTTAGCGAAGAAAAGCTTGCATGGAGAAAACTTGGTGCAGATTTCAATTTGGGAGCTAATAATTTACCTGCGCTCGCATTCAGTCTCAAAACAACCTATTACAAATACCTAGCCGCATATGAAATCTCGACATTCCATGGAAAAGTGCCACCTCCCCGTGAAATACTAGAAGATACCACCGCTAAGGGAGGGGGACTTCTCTTTCGTACTATGGATAATTTCAGGCCCTCAATTCGGAGAGAAACCGGCATGCTTGGTACTGAAAACTCAGAGGCTTCTGGTGACGATGGCACACCTGTGCGTGATAGAAATGGAAGTGAAGAAACCCCAGGCTCCGGTGGCAGAATTACTCGAGGTCTGCGACAAGCTCCTCCACAGCGGGTGTTGTTTCAACCTGATACTCAACCATCTCGACAAGTTCGACAACATCCATCCGCAACTTCCCATCCACCTCCAACTCCACAGCACCACTTACCTCAACAACAACAACAACAACAACAACAACAACAACAATTGCAGCACCAACAGCACCAACAACAACAACAAACGCCATCGCATTCACACCAACATCATATGCCTCGAGTCGGCGCTCCTTATTCATATAACCCTTCCTCTGGTACCGAAAATATGTCTCTCGCAGTTGCAAATTATGAACCTCGACTCCAGATGCCATTGACACTACGTCCTATAATAACCCCTGGAAATAATCCCGTCGAGTTTGCACGACGCCAGAAGGCTTTGAAGGATGCAGCCGCAGCCGCAGCCGCAGAAGGTGCTAGAAATAATGTTGTGCCTAGAGGGATGATGTTGCCTGGTAGTAAGTAATTAGTCTTCCCTTTGCAGTTTTTCCCCTGTTTGCTAACATCCTATCAAGCTGGCTTTGATGGTCCCAACATCTACGTTCGTTGTCTCTGCTCCTTGAAGTCGGGTATCAAAGCCGAGCAAGATTACGCTTTACATCATCTGGTTAAGATCTCAATGGAGCGGGGGTGATAAATACAAATTTGAAGGATTTCCAGGTCTGGCCGAAGCCTTAATCGAGAAAATGTTCGAAGTCAGTTCATTGTTTTACGACGTTCATTGGCAAATATCCTACACGGAAGATGGCGAGATGGTCTCTACCACAGACACTATCAATGGCTTGGAAGGCACACCAGATATACTGGAAAAGATCAAGAATTTGGCTAAGCTACAAGTCGACGATAACATTCAGACCGAGGAATTTAGCGACAGTCTTCTTCAAATCAACGAAGCGGCATTGACCATGAGAAATATGGTCATGTTAGAGGAGAACGCCCATTACGTATCAGAGCTTGCACCCCTACGAGATTTCCTCAGCATTGCCCTAAACCTTCCAGAGTCTGATACTGTTGTAGAGTTGAAACACTACGCTTTAGACATTGCGGAGCAGCTTACCAAGTATCTTCACTTCGAGGTGGGAGATCCTCTTTATCTCTCACTTCTTGCGCAATTGAATTCACAGGATCGAGGCGCTATCTTGACTTCTCTGAGAGCCATTAGCAGGATATCAATGAACCTGGAGGAGAATAATCTGCTTAAAGGTGTACCTGCATCCGCAGTTCAAAACATCATTGATTGGACCTTACTAAAATGATGAAGACCTCGCTCATGCTTGTTTAGATTTCCTCTATCAATACACAGCGGTTGTTGAGAATGTGGACTACTTGATTACAGAGGTAAAAGCTGAGCCACTGGTCAAACAGTTGACGAGACTCCTCATGCATGGCGCTCGCATCATTGAAAAGGAGTTTAATCTTGGCACGCAATACATAAAACCTGCACCTTCAGAGATTGCACCTATTCCACAAGACTTACTTCTCGAAATTGCCAAATTTGAAGAGCCAGAGCGTAGTTCGCGTTGGCTACGTTGTCTTTACGAAGAAGATCCTGATGAGTCCATTACACAAATTGCCTTGTGGCATGCCTATCAACAACAATTCACTTACCTGGCTAATCAAACATCAAAAACCACTTCTACCCGCCGCAGACTTTATCAAAAAATGTCAGCGCAACCTTTGGTGATAAGGTAAATGCACAAGTACAAACCGGCCTAGTAAACAAATTCATCATCAAAGGTATTCGATTCCGCACTGAGCCAATAGATCTGCAAGGCGAGGCATACACCAAATGCTTATGGCGCACTCATCTCGGAAGACCTTGTGGAGAATTCTTCATGAACCCCGAAGCAGGCTACCAGCATATTCTCAAAACTCATTTCGGAGCCCAGCTCAATGCTGAAAATAAATTCGTCAATTCGGCTGCAAATCAACAATATGTGTGTGCATGGGATACATGTTCTCGCTTCCGCTCCTTTCCCGCCACCAAACTTTCCGAAGTTGCTACTCATATCAAGGTTCATCTTCCACCTAAACGCATCCCTGCCAGCGAACGCGAATCCCTAGAAGCTTCTGGCCCACCCCCGGCCAAGAAACTCAAACCTTCATATATCGTTCAACCACCTCGCATAAGCTTCAAGTACCACTTCACAGCTGTCGATGAACATAATGATGCAGCAGGTATTCCGCTTAGTGCAGTACTCGTTCTTCGGAACTTGGCAAGGAATGTTAGTAAAACAGAAGTAGAGGAGGCGGCCCTTAAAGAGGGTGGTGTTTCTTGGGTTGATCGGTTGTTTAAGCCGGTGGAGCCAAGATTGTTTGCTATCTACGCTCATAACAAGATTTTGGTAAGTCATCTATTCCCTTTACTCCCTCTCACTTTCTTTTCAATCATTGTCTTTTTATTTTCGACCACCATTACATGATTGTCAAGACAAAATTCAATAACTTTCGTTCATCCGTATTGACCGCAAGGTCGTGGGGAGAAAATTTCTATCTATATGATTTTGGCGTTAGCTTTTTCATACGGTCTACCAATCAATAGGTCATTCACGTATACTAATTAGATACAGGCCACATATATGACAGATCTTTTGGTTGCAATCAAGGATACGCAGAATTAAAAGGGGTTTTGATCTGGGATATGGAGTGGGGGAGCGGTATTTGGGGAATTTAAGCAAGCAAGGAAAATCTGCTTTTGATATGCATGCATATGATGTGTTAAATGACTGACTAATAAAGGAAGGCAGGCGCAAAAGTCCAAGTATGGCGGATGGGCGTTTTATGGTTGGTCAGTTCTGCTTGAAGACTTAATTACATGGGTGTATGATAGGTGTCTGACTGCTTTACAATACCTCTGCGGCTCGACCACGAAGTTTTGGGAATGGAAATGCCAATGGCGAAACAAAATACAAGATTTACTTCCTACTGTGATTGTATTGGTAATTGTAACTTGTGACAAGGATGTGGATTATGGATGGAATTAGATGATTACATGGATCTCAACTCGGCATCTCACTATCCAAGCGATTGTCGACTTTTGTCTAATGAAATTACACCCCTTTAACCCTCACCAACGCACCAACGGACTCATTCGAATCCTCATCTTTTTCTCCATATATACCAATATCTTCTTCACGGTTAGAACCTCGCTTTTGATATTTATGCCTACCTACCGAGAGGTAGGTTTCTAAAAATCACCTCCCATCCAATCCTCCATACATCCCTCGTACTGTCATCTCCCATCTCCCATCTCCCATCTACGAGAATCAATAAATCAAGAAACCAATAACACAAAGATATAAAAATACTTTCTCCCCCAGCAAATCTTTACACACAAGGTAAGCCAGAAGGTCCCTTTACTTTACTTCCAGGTCTCCTTTGATTAGTGATCTGAACTGAGATCTCTGGATTGTGGAGCTGGGAGCTGGGTGCTGGGTCTGAGTGCTGGGTGTTAATGAGGGGGAATGAGAAATGGGAATAGGGATTTTTGAGGTTGGTGGTTGGTGGTTGGTTATGGGCTGGGTTTTCCTTGGGTATTGTTTAGGTGTCTAGGTATCAAGTACCTAGGTATATGGAAGAAGAAGAAGAAGGCTGATAAAATAGCCAGGATATGATAGCGATAATGGGGGGGGGGGAGAGAGGTCAGACAGACGGGGAATTCTAGGGGTTTGGAAATTTACAATCGTAGATGGATGGGGATGCATGGGAAATCATTTATCATATGCATTGATCTTCACTCATGAGGGAGATGGATGGTCTTAGAATGAGATAATACATGTAGTGTCAGATTGAAGGAATCTTTTCTTTTCTTGTCTTGTTCTTCGGGATTGAATGTAGCTACTAACATCAAAAAAGTGTAAAGGTCTCTCGTTTCTTCAAGAAAATTTGAATGGTAAAGAAAATGTGAATAGGAAGAAAGTGATGAGATAGAAATTTGCCCTCGTAGATTCAATGTCCCGAATTCCGAAATTCTAGTACCTAAAACTCAATCCAAAAACCGACAAAAAAAAAAAAGGAAAGAAAAAGGTATCCCGAATTTGTAACTCCGTCCCATACAGCCGATTTCATTCCATTGGAACTTTTCAAGGAAATGCCCTCAATCAGCCCATCACAAAGCCCATTCATTCACTTCCTCATCTCCATGATGATGATCATCAAGCGAGTACACCCACTCCCGCCTTGTACAAACCATTCACCGCATTCACTTAGTAATAAAACCCAACCAATCAGCTACAAGCAAGGTAACCATTGCATGCGGTGCAATCCTCACATAATACGTTCCAAAGCCCCTATAAAACCTCAACATACCCTCATCCCTCGCAACTTTGACAAAACAATCGCCCATCCCCTTGTAAATCCTCTCTTTACCTCTGCCCTGCTTCTGCAACCTCGTTTTCACAAAGTCAAATGGCAAAGAAAAAGAAACTCGCAAAGAATCCTGCTACAGCTGATGCAGCAAGTGTTTGTGCCTTTGGATTCCATTCGGTGTGTGTCTTGAGTTGTGATTTGGCTTCGGAGAAAAATGCTAGTTGTCCAAGATTTAGAGCCATAGCTCGAACGACTGTGGGTGCACAACCGGCCCAGAGAGCGGTGATACCTTCAGATTTGGTGATGGATGTTAAGGCATCGATGACGGATTTATAGTTTTTGCGTTGAGCTAGTGGTCTTAATCCATCTGACTGCATACGAATAAGTGCCAGATCTGCTGGATTACCTATCATAGCTGCTAAGCCACCTGCTGTGAGACCCGCTGCTGCGCGTTCTTTGAAACCAATTGTAGTATTATTAGCTTTTGAGCGGGCGGACAGTGTATTCATGATACTATCGAAGAAGCCAAGACGGGCGGTAGTATAGACGGCTTGGCGAAGGAGGCCTGCGCTGAGACCGGTGTAGAGATCGAGAACTGTGCCCGAAGCGAGGATCTCACGGGTTACGGATAGAGGGGTTGACTTAGGACCTGTGCGAATTCCTTCTCCAGCGAGTTGGAGACGTACTTTTATCATATCTATGGGTTGGATGACGGTAGTGGCTGTCATGCCTGCAAGACCGCCGTTGGTGAAGGGAAGAGCGGCACGCATAAAGGGAGTGTGAAGGAGGTCATTTTTGACGGCTATTGGATCTGCTTTGGCAGAATCAGCAAGACGTTTAGTGGTTTCCATTGCTTCTGATGTTTTATTTCGGGCAGCTTCTGCAGCTTGTTTGATGGAGTTGGTGGACATTGTAGATAGTTCGCTGAGGGAGTGGAATTCAATTCAAGTAGAGGGATATGATGTGGAGCAGGTTTGTTGCTCTGTGGGAAGCAGTGAATTGTCAGCCCAAGTAGATCTAAAACTATTTTGATGAAAGAATAGACGTGGGACATGGTGTTTATATATATATTCAAGAAAGAACTTGATTCTTGTACGTTGTAGGTAATTAGATCAATCGCAATGGACTGATTACTTGCTCAGCTCCAGATAAAATCATAGCTTTCTTAAACAATACCGATGACATGGCTCGTGGCTTAGTACTAAGACTCTCAAACGCAGCTAGGGTTCAGAAACTCCTCCGGAAACAAACGAAGCACTTGGAAGTTCGAAAAAATCGATATGAAGATCGGTTCGAGCGGTAATAAGCGGTAAAGAACATAACCTTGGCGAAGAAATGAATGAATGAGCAGAGAAACAAATGTTGCTTACCTAGGTGCTTGAAATACTCTGTGTACCGAATTTTGAAACCGATTTACCTACCGTCACTGTGCCCTTGGTAAAGAAATAGCGCTTGGCAGGTAGTAGGTGGGTCGATATGCGCAGTCGATCTTCTCGTCAATATCAATAGTAAGCAGCCTTGTGCCGGTAGATATGAATTCATATAACGACGTTTAGATGTTAGATGAATGTAGAAGGGAAGACGAGGATGAGGTTGTAAATGTGCAAAACAAGAAACAAACCAAAAATTGGAAGACAACAACAATAAATACCTAAGTAGCAAATAATGATCTGTGTATTTGATGGGTTCAACGAATTGGTTGGGTGATGTTGAGTTCCCGTTGGCCGACTTGATATATTGAAATAAGAGTGGTCAAGTTGATTATTGGGTGCGGGGTCAAAGGTTTGATTGATTGAACCTTGTATGGCTGCAAGGGCTGTTTTGTGCTGCTATACCTGCTACAGCATTGATTGTCTTCTACCTATGAGAGGGATAGAGAGGATGTTTCTAAAGAAAGAATCCAATCCCAATCATGAATCGCGTCTTGTTACCAAGTATATTTCTGATCCTGGTGCTGATGATGAGTCTAAAGGAGTCCTCTCCACGCTGGGGATTACAGCATTGTTGATAACGCATAAGGGTTTCCCATTTCCCATTTCCCAATTCCGGTTTCCGTTTGCCGAGGTGATACTTTGAAGGGTCTGATATGATGGAATGATATATTCTCCTTGATATACTTCCAAAATGCATGGTTTTCTGTTTTCGGAGGTACATAGTGTTATGCAACAGGACAACAAAGGATGGATTTACCCTTGTTGTCTTGACCATCTCGAGCTCCTCTTTCAGAGCCACATCATGAGATATAAATTTCGATCTCTTGATGACTTGGAATGTTTATCTTCATACCAGTTGCTTTGAAGAGCTCAGATGTTTTATGTGGGAATAAGTGAAAATTGAAATCTTGGAGTACATCCATCTGTGTCGTCTTGTCTTGTCTTGTCTTGTCTTGTCTTGTCTTGTCTTGTCTTGTCTTGTCTTGTTTTGTCTTGTCTTGTCTTGTTTTGTCTTGTCTTGGTATCTGAGGATCGAAACAATACAAACACGTGCACATAGATCGATGTTGATGAAAATGCGGGGGAACTTTAGTTCCAATTTAGAATTTAGAACTATTCCTTAAAAGGCTCTAGTGTCATACACTTTCACACACTTTCATCCATATATATCATTTCCTATCATGATCCTCGATAATGCGTCGTGAAAACCCCCATTCCAGTCTTCCGTTGCCTTCACATGAAATACGTCACAAAATATGTCACACTCACTCGATCAATCCATTTCCATCCATCTTCAATATGACTTCAAGGGGTTTCTGAATACCTTCACATGTATCCACCGATATCCTCACGAATCGTATCACAAGGTAATAAGCCGGCTTACATGCCGAAATCCATCTTCAAAGGCTGATGAGAGTCTCGGCCCTTCCAATGTTCTACCGTATCTTCATCCCGTTACACAAAGGAGAAGTACTCACATGTTAGACTCCATCAACCAATCCACTTTCACCCATTCAATACGAGTAACTAGCTCTTCTCAAATGTAATCATGATCAACAAACAAACGCAATTTGCCATTGACTTCCATCAATTCTACAACCGTGGAATATCCCGATATTTTATCGTTCCCCTATTTCGGAAGCGATATCGCATTCTTTTCCGCGGCTTGATGAGTAATATGTTGGAGTACTCAGATATCGAGATTCGACACAAAGAAATTCTTTACCACATGAAACCTATTACTCGATGTAGAATGATAGCCGTGGATGGCCGAATTCATGTGACGAGAAGCGAGTAGAAAAGGCATAGAGTGGAGGATCTGAGTGTTGCGTGAAGAGCTCCTCCAGGAGAAAACATGCCGCTATCTGGGATTAGGGGTTGTGATGGCGAAGCGGTGAAAGAGTTGTTCCCTTGAGCCTGCTGGTTTACTGGGTATTCCTCACGCCTGAAATTCAGCTTGGGTTCATGCTCTTGTTGTTGCGGTAGTTGTGATATAGTAAGATGAAAAACAGGTCAGTGAGTTGTTCAGCAAGGGTATGATCATCTCGATACCACAACTACAAGTTGCAATTGATTGGTGGAAATGAAATACTTCATCATTGCAAAATTACTGGTTAGAGTCGGCCACTGACACTGCCACCGCAACTTCGAGGATAATTCCTGGTTCGATCATAGTTTCTTTCCCCTTTCTCTTTTCTTTCCTTGCCTCACATCTTTACTTGCATGCTAGATTATATCCGATCAAAGATTGATCAGCCATATATTTTACTTCATCTACTCCTGGAGGTGAAACCCCCTTGAGATCTTCCTCGATCATCCTACAGCCTTTCTTTGTAGTCTGGAGAACCCATTCGTGCACAATTAAAATCTTGGTTCCAATTCTGATTTCAATTGTCATGAGTCCTAGTTGTTAGTGATTCTAACTGAAGTCTGGTTCTGAGTGTTTCCTGGTGCTTCTATGGAGTTTCACCTTCGAGAATATATCCAAAGGTCCCAAAATCTGGCGGACGAAATATCATAAAAAGCCCTGTGAACTCTTTCAAGCACTCAGGTCGACTTGGATATCCAGTTTCTTGAGGTTTTCACTGCCTTGTCTGTTCATGCTGTATGCTTATCCATAGAAATTAATATTATCTCGACCAATTCAACTACACATTCATCCCTTAACCAGCTTCACTTAAATTCTCTTATAAGCTCATTAAATTCCTGTATGTTCAATATTTTCAACCTTTTAAGCTCGCTAAGCCATCCATCTAAATTTGAAATCTTGCTCATGATGGATACAATGATATCTCCCGAACACTGAGCTACAAGATCAAGACAAGAGCGCTGGCAAATTCATGAGAATCAAAGTCCCCATGCAGAATGTCCACTTTTCGAGTTCTGCTCTTGAATAAACGTACTTGATTTCTTTGTCCTTTTATGGAGTTGAGTAAAATCAATAAAAGACATCCTCACGTCTTAGCTTCACTGCTCGCGTAGCCCTTCTCTCCTCATCTTGCAGTCCCCAAAACTTGGAAACTCTAAGTTCTCGTATCGAAATTTCAAAACCTTTTCCCTCATATAATGAATGCACTTAACTGCTTCCAACATCCACCCAAAACTTTAGCAAATCAAATTAGAAAACCAGACGAAGTAGATACACCCCCGGAGAATGATGGATTCATAAAAATAAAAATAATACTAATATTCAATGGGAAGAGAGGTAGTGAAGTGATGCTACATTCCATCTCATATCTCCATCCCATCCCATATGCATCCCGTCACACGAGAGAATCACAAGTCAACCCACGACCATCAATCCTCAGACCTCAGCTCTAACCTCTGAGCTACAATCACAATCACAATCACAATCACAATCACAATCACAACAACATACAATTTCATCATCCCTGCCCCCAACAGAACAGTCAGTATACCACCATACAAACACCTCACCTCCCCCAACACCCTCGCACCACAACCCAATTGTCCACTCCCCAAAACCAGAACCCCCAAACCCGAAACCCCCAAGATAAAACACCAACCCTACGACAAACAATCAACTTTCAACCCTGCAACTCACCTAGTTCATCTATATTTACCTCTCCCATATTCCTGCCTCATACTCCTAACCCTGCCACGCAACCCATCCAAACATCAAAGCACACAGCACCTCTCGTAATAGTAGTTACCACCGAGTTTTCCATTGGATATCTTTCATATACTACGTATGAGATATGTAAAGAATGAAGAATTTATCAAGGGAAGTCTGGGCGTCTCTGGCGAAACGTGTGATGCTTGATGTGGAAAATTATTATCAAGCAAGACAAGGCAAGGCAAGGCAAGGCAAGGCAAGGCAAGGCTTAGCGGTGTGTGAGCCTTTCTGAATACTGATTTTACGGTCGAGCTTTGCTTGGTTTCATGGCGTTGATTACTTGTTATGAGGGGATGCTCTTCGTTTCTGCCGCTAGTGTTATTTTCACCTCCGGCTAGCTCAGCTTTTGGCAAGCACGTAGAGGATGGGTGGATTAGGAGCTTAATTCCTAGTATTATTGATATTGATTGATATAAGACGGCCATTAGGCTTGATATGGCTGTTCCCACCCTAAACCCAATCACGGTATTACTACAAGATACCAGACACCTATTCATCTTCATCTTCGCTGTCCGTACTGACTTGCGTCAAAGTAGGTGGCCGGCTCATTCTCTCCCTCTTTACACTCTTACCCCTCATCCTCTCATCATCCATATCCACAAACGTACTTTCATCTTCCACCTCCTGTGGTCTATTCCTCTGCGTTCCCCTCAAGACGTCATCATCTTCATCATCACTATCATCTTGCTCTGCCCTCTGCGCAGCTCTCTTAATCTGTCTCAACAATAGTTGATCATCATACATGTCCGCCATGGCGATGAAATTCTCGCATCCCATCGCCGGACACTTGACCACCCTCTGCCCCCCCTTCACCGTCGCATTATCTCTATGATAATCTTTAATCGCTTCTTTTTCAAAACTGTGGTTACACTTGCTATTGGTATATGGTTCGCGAAACGTGACGAATGTGAGAGGACATTTGAGATCTTTGATGACTTTTTCAATGACGATGTCGTCATCCGAGGATTCTCCTTCGCCTTCTACGTTTCCTTGCGCAGATGGATGCGAGCGGTCAGAGGGGAACCATGTGGATTCTTTGGGAAGGGGCACGTCTTGATCTGGATAGAGGGAATCGTGGACTACACGCTTGAAGCTCTTGTAATCATTATGCGAGGCATATCTGTGAAAAGCTTAGTTAGCAATCGTGGTCCTTGTATTGTGTGCCCAGCTTCGAAGGAATATAGAGAATGAATTGGGATACCTTTTCGTCATACTTTCCGCCTCATATTTCGTCTTATACTCCTCCTTGATCTGATCCAACAGCTCCACCGCACTTATAATTTCCCCATCCTGATTCGCATCCTCATCATCATGCTGACCCCTGGTCCTCCGATTGGCAGTAGCAGAATTAGCCACTGATAATCTATCGCAGATATCTCTAATAACCAATTCACTCCTCTCCACCTCATCGCCCTTGTCAATCAAAACCCTCATTGCTATCTCAGCCTGCTCGGTCCAAATATTAACTTTCTTCGTCAAATGTCTCGTATGGCTTTCCAAATCCTTGTGATTCGCCGGAATCTCGTCTTCTTCTCCATCCCTTGCTCTCTTCCGCTTATTTTTCTCTACTTGTCGCTTGCGCTCCAATAGTCTATCGTTATTATTGACAGTAGTTGTTGTGATATTTTGAATAGCGGTACTGAGGTGTTTCTTTAACTTGGCGATGTTGTGAAGAGTACGGATGTTGGTGATGGCTTGTTGTGCATCGGCGGAGAGAGGACAGGTTGGTGGGGTGTAATCTGGGAAGGGTATGGGCTTGTTTGCATTCGAGGGGCGTGATCTTTCTGGTGCCGGGGATGATTGCGAACCATTGCGCTCACTGGCTGTTTGAAGACGTCTTCGGATAGACATGATGTGAATTCGTGTTGTCGAGTGGGTGATGTATATTGTATCGATGAAGGAGAAGAAGTGCCAAGTGCGTAATTGATTAGGATGTGGGAGACGCGTTTGATTGCAGAATCCGGGGACGCGAATTTAGGTGGGTCCATCCGCGAGATATTAGCGTGGACACCTGATATTACAGCAGCATGTACCGATCATATCAAATTCGCTCCTAAGAAAAAAATATATATATCACACAAAGAACAAAATCCATCGTCCAATAATCTGTATAATTTGTATGTTACGTTCAATTTTGTGGGTTTTGTTATTGATATATATTTAAGATTTGTAGTCATTCTTTAGCAAGTCGTTCGTTCCTTAGTAGCAGTGAGGCTATATCAAAGTTGAAGGAGATGGACGTGATATAATCTTTTGGCCATCGATCTTTGGGTTCAAGTGCCTCAGATTATTATACTCTATGTTTGTATGAGGCTTAGATTTGATTGATGGAACCTTTATAATATTCATTGGGCAATATACAAACCAGAGTTCTTTTTGGGGCTTTGGAGATACTCCTGCCTGCCAAATACAATGGATTGTCCTAAACTAGATTAGACAGTCAAACCTCTCATGAAAATTCTGCTATTCCTTCAGTTTCCTTCAGTTTCCGGAGTATGAGCAACTGGGGGTGTAAGGTTCACACCTTTGTACCTAAAGACTCATGTCTCTATAGTTGCGTGAATCCTCATCTTCCTACTCTCAACTTTATCATATCACCTTTCACTTCCTACCTGAAACCTTCTTTCTAACTCACGGTCATGTTTACAGTCCTTAAGCCTGTTCTTACTTCTCGACTATCTACATCCAACGTCAATAAAAGAGGCTTGAAAGAACATTTTGGAAACAGTCCTCACGGTATCTCAATATGACAATCTTACCGCCTATCACCGATCGCTCCTACGGCATGATTACCATGCGCTACCTACCAAGCCTTCAGCTTTCCACACCTCCACCTCCACCTACTCCAGCCAACACCGAAGTTCTTCTTATCCAGCAGAAAACTATCTGGGAAAGTGTTCCTCCATTTTGGTGCTTCCCAAAAGGGCATGCTGAACCTAGCGATGCATCCACGCTTCATACTGCCATTCGAGAGCTCGAGGAAGAGACATCTTTGAAGGTCAAACTTGAGGATGTCTTGAGATTTGATACTGCTGGACAGACGGGAGAAATTGAGGGACAAAATGCAAAAGAATGGGATGGCAGCTTTTCAGAAAGATACGTAAACCCGGTGAGAAAAAATGGAAAGGAGGTCAGGTTTTGGCCTGCTTTGTTGGGAAAAGAAGAGGGAGAGAAAGAAATCAAGATACAGGAAAAAGAGGTTGCGGGTTATAAGTGGTGTTCGTGGGAAGAAGCAGTAGACAAGATGACCTTTAATGAAAGTAAAGAAACGTTCAAGAGGGCATTGGCCATGTTTGGGGGTCATGGAAAGGTTGACGATGAACTTAAGGCTGACGTTTGACGAGGTGATCGAAAATGAATCGGTTTGGGGGTCAATTTTCAATGCTACAACTTCGCCTCAAAACCAAGTTTGCTTCCCTCTCTACTTGGGTCTGGCTGCCATTCCGCGGGTTTTTGGAAATCGGCATATTTGCTTTTGATTCGATGACTTAATGAGCTGCGAGCTGTGCGGCTCTAGTTGGTTTCCCTGTGCAAGTCGGAGCATAAGAGCAGGTAGGGCTAAAGCTTTCCAGTAGTAATATGATACATATCTACCACTAGACCCAAATCTGATATCAATTACACACAACAGCGGTGGCATAGAAGACCCTAACGTTCATGTACGATCAAGGAATTGGACAATAGCAAAACTATTAGCCGCCTCACATGCTTTTCGTTGATCAGTCCCCGAGCATATCAGATGAAATTAGCCACATCCTAGTCAAGGAAATTAACAATTGAATAGTTGTCCTTCGGATATCCGAAGTTGCTATTATTCCTCGCCCGACAGCTTGGATGGGACTAATCCTGTACCTACGGAGTATATCCTTGATGTGCTAACGAGTCTTAACCTAATGGATCACCAACGTTTTGATACAGTAAAAGATTGAAAAAAACGTAAACGATATACTCCCTGGAAGATAAACATCGCCAATCAAATTCCCTGCATAAAACAGATGTACATAGAAGATACCAGAATAACTTACGGAGTATAGGTGAGTAAACCCATGTATTGGTACGGGAATTTCTCGTCCCATTTTTTCCATCGTTCACCGGTAGACTTTTTAGTGTGGCTCCATTTCCAAAATTGGGGCAAATCGACATGACTTTTTCATAGATAGGCTTTCTTATCGTTAATGAGCGTGCTTCATCGCTCCTATATGATTGGATGGAGCTTGTTGACTTAGTAGTTCCCCACGGCAGGAAGCTTGATCTTGAACAAGGATAACCTTTTCGTCGATATGAGCGAGTCGCTTAAATCCATTTAAGGTATGCCGAGAGTCTGGACGATATCTATCAAGGCGTTGTTCACAAAGTATGCTGGTGATATAGATGGAATACAATCGTTTGGTTCTGATGCATTCGATATATCGTATTGTCATCTGTGTACGGAATATTAATCTGTATATTCATCTGTATATGAATGAAACTCAAAGAGATGACGGCCGAGCTGTTATCTGGCAAAAACTTCGGTCATACTTTCCGTCTACAAGATGGAGGAGGAGGGGTGGAGAGAAATGTTTTAAACTCCTTTTGAACAAGGCATACTCGCGCCCCCACCTAAGAAATAGATACCAAGGTATCCATTATTGGATGAATCTCTCCAACAAACGCAACTTATGTACCTTAGCACAGTTGGCAACGTCACAGTACAATACTGCATGTGATGAAATTGCGGCTTCAGAACATATGTGGGTATCAATTTTCATCACATGCAGCTTCAATGTCTCGTTACATCGCGGAAGCGCAAGGGAAGTAGATTAGATTCAACTTGAGCACCTGTCAAGATTGATTCGTATCTAATTAGCGATTCATAATCGACAGATGTCGAGAGTCCCATTCAAATTTTTATTTCCAATTGATCCTTCCCAAAGCAAGAAGATGGAAGTGATCATCAGGTTCAACATAGATAAGAATGGCATACCTTGTGTTACGAACCCATGTCTAGCGATCCCAAACGGATGATTCACTGCAGCTTAGATACTGCACAGTCCATATGTAGGACTGCTTACTGTAGGAGGCTAGGAGACTAAGGCAAGAGGAGTACGTTGGAGGGGCTGTCGGGGCAAGTGAACAATTAAAGTACGGGAGGCGTATTTGAGTTTAAGCTACTGGACTTAGTATATAAAGCTTGACTCTATCTACGACATACTCATAACCCATAACTCATTTAAAGGCGAGTCTTTCCGGAGAAAGCTAGGTTCAATTTAGTTGACATAGCTGACTCTCGTCACTTGAAAATTTATAACACATTGCATTCAAGACCTTTTTCTTACCGACAAGTCTATTCAACATCTCTCTCTGTTGATGTTTTTAGAACAGATCAATTGCACAGCTAATTCTACCCTTGTGCCGTAATATCTAGAAGAAAATGTTTAAACAGGATAAGAATACTACGGCTGATGCCAATGATCTTACTGTCGATTCGAATTCGAGTCCAGAGACTATTGAGCAGAACATTGACTCCCTTGATGATCTCCCAAAGACAAGATGGGAACGACTTTGGCCAGCCATGGCCTGTGGCTCAGGTCTCTTCTCTGATGGATATATCAATAACGTATTCTCAACTTCTTATTCAAAATCTCGTGTATAGCAGCATACTGACATCTGCATGCAGGTAATCGGATCAGTCTCGACCATACTCGGAAAAATCTACGGAACAGTATACACAGAGTCTGCGGCCGTGAAAAACATCTCTGCGATTACATTTGCTGGTACTGTTGCTGGCATGATCATCTTCGGTTACACCAGTGACAAATGGGGCAGAGCAAATACCCTCACACTGTCTACGTTAATTCTCTTCGTCTTTGCTGGGCTTGGTGCGGGCGCATATGGATATCATGGGAGTGCTGGCGGTCTATTCGCTGCACTTGCTGCATACCGTTTCCTTGTCGGAGTTGGAATTGGAGGAGAATACCCTGCTGGATCCGTCGCTTGCTCTGAGGCTTCTGGAGAATTGAAAGCTGGTACCCGAAATCGATGGTTCATCATCTTCACAAACGTTATGATTGATTGGGGTTTTGTTATCGGCGCTTTTGTTCCATATTTATTGGTTGTTATTTGCACGGAAAACCATTTGCGCGCTGCTTGGAGAATTGCACTTGGTCTTGGTGTCGTTCCTCCCATGCTCTTAATCTATCTCCGACTCAAATTGAAGGAGCCAGAAGAATTTCAGAGGTATGTAGCAAGAGTACAAATGTCCCAAGAACTCGCTAATTTTAAATAGGGAGAGCATGAAGCATGTCAAAATTCCTTATGGTCTTGTGTTCAAGTATTATTGGTTTAGATTATTCGTAGTATCCCTAATTTGGTTCATATACGATGTACGTGGAAAAGCAAACTATTAAATTAATGTGTACTAATATACCGCAATAGTTCTCGACCTATTCATTTGGCATCTACTCGTCTAAAATTCTCAGTAACATTTACGGAGACACCGCGCCCTTATCTCAATCGTTCGGCTGGAATACCGTTCTTAATCTCTTTTATATCCCCGGTGCTATTCTCGGTTCCTTCTTTTCCGATCTAGTCGGACCTCGCTATGCTCTCGCAATAGGAGTCTCATTGCAGGGTATTGTCGGCTTCATCATGTCCGGATTATATCCAACGTTGTCTCAAGTCAAGAATGTCCCGGCTTTCGTGGTCGTATACGGAATCTTCCTTTCCCTCGGAGAATTTGGTCCTGGCGATAACATTGGGCTCCTTGCATCTAAGACCTCCGCAACGGGTGTCAGAGGTCAATACTACGCTATTGCCGCTGCAATTGGTAAAATTGGTGCTTTTGTGGGTACATACGTTTTCCCATACATTGAGGCGGCAGGTGGCAAGGGAAATGCTTCTGCACAATATCCATTCTACGTGTCGAGTAGTTTGTGCATTTTGAGTGCGCTCTTGGCATTGTTCTGCCTGCCACATGTTGGGCAGGATACTATTACGACAGAGGATCTGAAATTCAGAGAATATTTAGAGAGTAAGGGATGGGATACTAATCAAATGGGTATGAGAAAGGGAGAGAGTCTTGAGGCTGCCACGGCTAGACGAGCAGAGGTTGGAGAAAAGCAGGAAGTGGTTTCTTCTTAATGAGAATGAATAATTCCTCGGGGCGAGGATAAGTGGAGTTCGGATTCGGACTGGAGTTGGATCGGGATAAAAGTATATAATACAAAGGTAGAAAGTTAGATACCCGACCTAATAATACTATTGGTTGCCAATATATCGATTCTCATTGTGGTTTTTATTCATATGATGCCGATTCCCCTAGTGGGTGGTAATGAGATGAAGTAGGTGTACTTCAATCTATCAGTGCTCTCTGCGCTTTGAACCTAGAGTCTGTTCTTTTGGAACTAGTCTCAGATTGCAAGATGGTAGCTTCAACAGTGTCATTAAATCACTGCCTCTCCCTGTATCACCTCTTATTAGTATGGAAGTGTAGGGGTGTGAGAGTATGGGAGCGCAGAAATCAAAATGCGATCTTTCATCTTGAGACAATGCAAGAAAAAGAAAAATTCCAAATATGTTTCAAACAATTTAGAGATCTGATCATCTGGGTGTTATGTAAAAATTCGCTAGGGCTAAATTCCTTGAACGCATATTTTGGATGCTCCGTGGGATGGGTAGATGGTGTGGCTCTTCCAATAGAGAGTGGAGGGGAGAGGGTAGTTTTAGGTACAGGGGCAGTGGGTGGGGGGAAGTGGATGCTGGAATGACTGTAGGTAGTATGTGTCGGTATTTGTAGATATCGACTTTACAGTGGAAAGAAGTTTTTCGATACATGTTTTAGCTGGAGAAAATCGAGGTGTTAAGTTATAGATTCGGTGTGTCTGGTACTTTTAATAGGCGCCCGGTTTGTTTGTAATTCGAACTCTTGAAATTTTTTGATCCATCGAGGGGGGTTCGTTCTACACTATCACGATTGCTGTCTCTTTTGGAGTATCTTATTTGTAGATTACTGTCTTATTATCTGCTTTTTCAATTTTGCGCGAAGATCATCGTTCGAGATCTCAGGAACTTCATCTCTATTTATAGGATAAAATAAACGCCATGCAGCGATAAATATTGTGGTCCCTAGCTACAACGATGGCGCTAGACAGACAGCAGCAGGACTGGTTCGTAGGGCCTGGAATTCTACCCTTTGAATCGTTCACACCATACAGTCTTTTTCAACTCGGATAAAGCGACGCATCCCGTTCCGGGCAGAGATTGGAGATATGTACAATGTACGCCCTTTCATTAAATAATCTCATCCTTTCCTTACATTACATTAAATATTCATCCCGTTCATATTCCCATTGAAAGACATGTGCTTCACAGTTAATAGTTCCTCCAATTCCTCCATTCATAAAACATTATTCATACCATCCAATTCCAATCCCATTTCCTTCAGTTTCGTTTCTTCATTTACCCATATAATCATCACATATTAACAGTCATTATACATATCATACGTTTTCCCTGCAGCTACCACTAACCCTATCTTGACACAGGACTAGCCGAACTAACCGGACTCACAAAACGCCTCCCTATCAGAGTAAGCATTCCCACCATGTCCAAGCAGTTCCCTAATTCTTCTCTCCGCCTCTCGAACTGCCGCATTCTCATCCGCCCTTCCCATCGGACTTCTAAATTGTTTCGGTTGTGACACCCCAGTATCAGCTGGAGTTGGTGGAGAAAGAAATGATGCTTGCGGGGACGGATACGACGACAAAGGCGCCTGGTATGAAGGTCTGGGATATACCGGCGCCGAGTTAGATAAATCAAATCCATCTGATCCTCCCCTTTTAAGCGAACTCTTCCTCATAGGGTAATGATACGAAGGCTGTGGCATCCCGCCAGAACCCGAACCCGAGCGTGACAATGAATCACCCCTCGAAATAGTGACTACTTTTGCCGTTGCCCTTAAAGCTGTGGGGCTTGGCGGTAACGGCGGGATTTGCGCTTCTCGTTCTTTATGAACAAGGGGTCCAAAGTCGGAATAGGGAGGACCACGTTTTGCGATCAAAAGACGAAGGTAGAGCTGACGAGGAAGGAATACCTGAACTTTCCGTTGTGATGGTCTTAATAGCAGAGGTACGCGGATATGAATGGTTGGTATATACATGGCACTTAAACGAGCCTTGATGTCTGCCTTGTGGTTGTTGGTTGTAGAATTAGGACCTACAGCCAGAAAGCCGACCTCGCTTCCCGGGATGTTTTGTGGGTAGGTTTGGGGAGTTAGCTGGTGGAATACCAGTTGCTATATTAGGATTAGTTTTAATAGGTGTATGAGCCAGTTCGTTTGTATACGTGCTCGTCGCTCCGCTTGGACTGATGTTTCGCTGCGAAGCGAGGTTTGTTTTACCAGGGTTTTCGTAGCCCGGTAGCTCCGCGACACTGCTTCTTGGGAGTTTAGCTCTAGATCGGGCACCAGGGGCGGTAGGATCTAGTCTTGAGTGTAGAAGTTGTGGTGTCCGTCCAGGTGTTGGGATGATTGGGTGGTGGTGGGAAGAATGGAAGGATAGACCCTTCTGTATCAGACTTTTCGGATGGTGGATTTCGGCGTCCGTAACGAATAATGAAGAATATGGCGATGCCTAAAATAGCAGCAACTGATATAGCCACAGGAACCGCGATAAACTATCTTCTTACGAGCGGCGGTTGTGGATATCGGAGTCTGTGTGGTTTCAGTCAGGGATTGAGGAGAGATCGTTGGTGTTGAACTGGAAATTATGGTTGTTTCCAGGGGGGAAGGCGAGGTAGTTGGAGAGATCATGGGCGTTAAGGGGATAGTGGTAACAAGAACATTATCTGTTGGATTATGAATTGCTCCAGAAGTTGTTATTTGTGCAGATGACAGTGACATTACTTGATCAATGGCCAATGATACTTCGTCTAGCGTTCTATTTCGAATAATTGAATCTGGTCCTTCCGTGGTATTACATATAAAGTTTGCAGCGTTGATGGAAGGGCTGAACTCTTCACCCGTCATATTTGTGAGGGAAAAGCGGGGAGAAAATTTGTAAGGACCGGAATAGAGGTTAATGGGGAGGCTGAAGTATTCATAGGGGTTGACTGAATACCGAAGAAACTGAGAACTGTCAAAACAATGAATCACACTGCCGGGAAAACGATTGCTCACTATGAATTACTCGCGTCTGGTCCAAGGTTTGGGCTGAGGTGTATAGTTGTATTGTATGTCCCAATAGGAATAACCCATTCATCCAACATAGTCTATATTGAAATCAGTCACTGGACCCCCATATTTCGGAAGCAAGAAAAAGGTGCAACAAACCATAACATTATTACTTCCAGTAAATAAAACTAACAAATGGCTACCCATCTCCCGTATCAAAAAAGACTCACCATCCTCCTTCCACCAGAGCGTGACGTCTCCAGAACCCAAAGTAGCCCCTGGAGATGGCCACGTGAAATCAATATCTGCGCTTGTATACCTCAGAAACCCCCAAAATAAAAGGAGAGAAAACAGGCCCCGCATCTTCTATCAAGGTCTGCTTCTTTAATCCTTCAAACATGCATTATTCGAAGGAATACCTCTGATCTCAAAGTGCCAAAATAGAAAGGACTAAAGCAAGACTTCGAAGAATTATGCGGGGATAAGATCCTTATTAGAATCCTCGCAAGATACTTGTATATTATACATTAGTGGATATATTTGTGTAGATTAAGTAAACGGTACCATGCCACAGCAGAGATACTACCACACCAAATGAGAAGTAGAAATAATTGCGCCGCCTGAGAAGACAGTAAGTTGCCATTTACGAATTCTTTTGATGAATACTGTTGGCTCTTCCACAGCTGTGCCGCTCAACCTCGTCAATTTTGTTGATCTTCATTCGTTAAACCGAGGCAACTGCGCCTCTTCACGCCGCTAAGGTAGTCAGGTTGTACTGCATATTATTGAATTTAATGTAAGAATATTAAATATACATGTTTATTGAAGTTGTTTGTTTGTTGGTTGGTGAAAAAAGATGTTGCCGTTATGAAGATCTGGAGCGTCCCAGGGCCTGGTTTCTACGGATAGTTTACTTTCGCGTGGCACAATTAGCCAGGCACCGGGGAGCAGGATGCTAGATTCCAGTTTGCCATCCAGTATTCATTTTGAAAAGGAACAGAGGATATTCGGAAGAGCTGCAGGCACATTCTTGAAGATCATCTTCCGCCCAGCATAAGATGCACAGTGGCTTATTTGCTGGCGGGATTGAAAAGTTGTATCGAGATGTATTTTTATTTTCTTACAACAAAGATATGATCGTTGACCGCCTAGAAGAAAGAGATGGGGGGATCTGCTTCGTGTTTCCCATTATCTCCGTATCTCCATATAGGAATACCTGGGTACATATCTCCCCCTTGTACCTTCTTGCTAGCCGTCTCAAGTAGGAAGGTTACACTTGTGTGACCAAGTATAGTAACGTCAATTTCGCCATTCTGACATGCAATCTGCCCGAGAAATCCTTCACTGCTACGAGAAGAAAATCAAGAATATGGAAAGTGGTTATCAGAAACAAGCATGTTCATTGTTTAACATCATGATTTGTATATCAAAGAATAGATGTGTCGTTATACTTTCCTAAGGATATGTCACCCACGTTAAGCAGGTAGGAAATGTCACCAACTGCCAGAATTCTACTGAAGATATTTGACCTGATAATTTGGGAGAGAAAATCTGATGCTTTTGTACAGGGCCTATCTATATGATCAGATCTTGTCCGTTAATCCGATGCTAGTTCCTAAAAAAGATAAAGGGCTTTTAGTAACCATAACTCCTTGCAGCCCATAGGGAATCATACTTTTCAATAGCTAGCCGTGACATCAAGGAGAGCCTTATCGCCATTTCGTCACTCTCAAACCCATACCATTCTAGTCTCTTTCAATTTTTTTCGGCTTTAAAAAGCCTAGCTCCCACTCCCATCAATCCACAAGCAGCACTTACTCCCGTGAAGAATATTACCGTCCCATACTCTGTCCCATAGCCACCATTGACGCCGTCCCAACCCCCATATTGAACAAGCCACTCAGTGACTGGTCCACATACCACACTACCCACTCCTCTTCCTGCGCTGAACAAGCCCATTAATATACCAAATCCGGCATTCTCATCTGCGAGTTGAACTTCCCTGATCATGCCTGCCCAAATGGCACTCCAACCACCGGCGAAAATACCATATATGATGGTGAAAAATATCAAAGACGGAAGGGAAGTGGATATTCCCCATAAGAAGAATACAGAGAGAGCGGATAGAGCAGATGAGATAAGTACGACAGTTGTTATATGTCTGATATCTGAGAGATAACCGAGGGAGATTGCCCCGATAACAGAGAATGAATTCAAGAGTGCTATTAATGTCGTACCTACTATAGAAGAAAAGGAAAGTGAAGCACTATAAGATGAGAGGTAAAGAGAAGGTGAGAAGAATCCAAGTGAGGACAAAACATTTGCTACTTGGAGGAACCAAAATATGGGTGATCCGAGGAAAGCGTAACTTTGTTTTGATGGTGGTTTGTTTGAGCATGTCGCTGGAGTTCTTGGTTTGATATAGTAGATAGATTAGAGGGCAACAGAGAAGAAACATAATGACAGCCCAAATTCGAAGAGTACTGCGGAAACCGTATCTATCGACAAGACACGATAAGAGAAATGGGAAAATGAGACCAGAAGTTCCAACACTGTTGTATTTAGCTATGGTATAGCTTCAAGTAAGAACTTGATGCTTACCCTGACCACATAACACCCAGTGCAAGACCTTTTCGCTTGACTGCATGAGGTTGAAGAGTTAGCAATTACCTAACAGCGAAGGATTCTGGAGTAAAACAACGAAATCAAGCTACAATATAGAAACATGACATAGAAGACGAATCATCTAAATGGCTTTGGGCATAAAAATGGATGCGAAAATCGAAATAGTTCCAAACTCTGAAACGCAATTGGAGATTGAAATGGATTTTGGACATCGAAGCAAAACTAAAAACCGAGGAGTATGAAACAAAGGAGCCAAATACATACCAAAACCATTGATCAAGATAGAACATCGTCGGAGAGTATAAAAGACTACCCCCAACAGCATACAAAACACCCTGTGTCACGACGAGGTGCCATACCTCTGTGGCGAAACTGGCTGCAACAAGTGCTACCAATACAATGGCAAGACCAACTATTGACGAAAGTCGGCGGATTGGCGGGAAGGTTTCCAGAACGTAGAGGGAAACTGGAGCAAAGAGATACACTGCAACACCTTATGAGTACTGATTGACCGGGAGAAAATGGATGAGATGGTCTTTTCATTGATCACCGAGAAACAAGATGTTGAAAACTTACTGATTCCAGTAGCGCATGTTCCGGTGATAGCTATACTATTCGCATGCTTATCGAAAGGAGGATGGGTGGAGTAATAGGTTTGGAAGACTCCAAAAGCGAAGGGAAATCCTGTTTATTGTTAGCCCTTTGAATGTTCTAATTTACCCTAGCATTGAAAGTAAAATCTCATTTCAGACAATGAACCCACCCCAGATCAACGCCTCAAATACAAAGCATGCAGCTAGAAACAACCAAGCATCTCTACTTTCATCTGCTTTTGGAATATTTCCACCTTCCGTATTGGCCGAGTCACCCATCCCTTCCTCTAAATCTTGAGTGCTCTCATTGAACAATGGAAAATCTTGAGGTGAGACAGAAAAATGAGACTTGAATTCTGCATCAGAGCCTTGATACTTCTTCCCCAAAGGGAGACTGGATGATGAATGCACCATTTCTCAAGGGAAGATGGAGATCCCGAAGAGAGGGCGAATTTGTTTTGACGTTGTAATTCAGAATAGGAAACCTAAGCGGCGAAAGAATCTTTCAACGCTACGGGTGACGGCGTTTGAGTGAGTGAATATATGGAGGTGAATGATGTCTGTTGGTAAGAGAAGTCGGCCACTTAGTCTACACTTGAGGTGCATCGCACCTTCTCTTCTTGATAACATCTTCCAGACAAATGCCTTATCCCACCAACTGATGGTTAAGCAGGGGTTCTTTTGAATTCTATGCATAAGACGACATCATATACCCCGGATTTTAAGTTCGGAAGATCATCAGCTGTTACAGTATAATGCCGGTAGGCCCCCGAGAAGCTGTTATACACGATTGGAATCTCGATCTTGAAGATACGAGGCGTTCCGATGCGTCGAATTTCACGTAGTCAGCTAGCTCCTGACGTACGGTTGGTAAATTTCATAGTGATTAGAATATACGGCGTTGGGCGAAGACGTATCTAATCTGACTTGGGTGCATGGATTTTCTGACCCTTTTCATTCACTAACCTTGTCGAAACCAACTGCCATGTCGAAACCAACTGCAGGAACCATCTCCGAACCAGGCCAGCTGATCGGTCGGCCCGTGTAGAAATTTCACCAAATGCCGAGTTGGCAGTGATAACTGTGAATGCTCGGTCCAGTAGTTTTCGAATACAAATTCCGGTAATGTGGTTCACTTCAAGTTTTGCTTGCGACTGGTAATAGCTTTTTGCAAGAAGAACCGTTTGGTGGGTCAAATTCGCCATCTAATGTTGAGAGGCTTACTACGGGAGATTTGCTGGTGTCCCATTTAGCGTTCCTTGTTGTATGAATCAATTGCAAACCAGTAGGAGTCGAGTTCAGAAATGAAAGTTCCACACACGGATGAATAAACAGGATTCAGATAGAAGATAAGGCGATGGCACCATGTTATCCCCAGCAAGTCTTCTATTCATCGATCTACACACAAGATACGATCGTGATAGTTCAACATCAATGAGCCGAAGATGAGAAGGGTGATATTTCTTCTATCAGTGTAAGATATTAGTAGACGTTCAATTCTTCAATAGGACTTTTCATGCAGCGGGCGGGGAAGCATATTCAGCCGTTCCCGCCGGTGCCCGTACGAGCTTTCCCCAGTCAAGCCATGAGTTTCCATATTTGAAAGTACCCATGACAGGCCTACTTCAATAGCGATATGGAATCCTTGTAACTTGCCCGTTGGTTGGCTGTTAGTTGGTGAGATCTGACGATCATATCAAGGATTCTGTTTGCTATCAGGTGATGGTCATTCCTATTCAATGGACCTAGACCTTTGACTCCTCGGCTGTGATCATCTCTCGGGAGCAGATTTCGGTATATCTCGAGAGGGAACCGGGCTCCAGTGCTGAAGAAATTCCGAGATATCAAACCAGCAACGCTAGCAGATTCACACTCGATCGCTTTTGCATTTACCTTGTCGTTGATGCACTAATGGAAGATTTCGTATTTCATCAAGACTAATACTGGTATCTGCTGGTATGAATGGTCTTCAAATCATGATCAGTCTGGATTTTAGACGGCAATAAGAACACCAGCTTCCGCCCGCGGTGGAAAGGTTGGGGTACATATGTTACTGATTACGATGTGGCTGACAGAACTAATTCAAGGCGCCAAGGACCATTCAGTGAGCTTGGATAGACTGCCTGCATTTGCATATGCCTTGACAGGCCAATTGAGATAATGCCTCGGCGACCCAACTACCGCGGGCTTTCCAATGTAGGTACCAAGAGGATCAAACGTAGAAACAAACTCATATGAAACATTTGGTCACCATCTATTTACCAAAGCCATTGGAAACACGCAAGGGATGGATATCATCATAGCTGCCCTAGTTTATCTACCAAGTATCCCGCCACTTGGCCGTAGGGTATCACGTACAAATTACGACGACTGCATGATGGAAAGCACTGGAGTTGGTTTCACAGAAGAGTTCTGGCAAAAATACGTTACTAAAATAGTATAATATTGCTTTGATTGGAAGCTTGTATAAGGACCAGTAAAAAGCTTATCGTACAGAGGGGTTCTCCCATTCCAGATTTCGTTTCCGCAAACCGATACTTTGGAGCGAGAAAATGTAACCAAACAAAACCTAGCCAAACGCCATTGTGATGGGTGAATCCGAAGGAAATATAATGGTATAAGAAGAACCACCAGGTAAAGAATCCTGAACCCATCTTATACGGTTTTCGGCTACAAACTCCGGTGCGGCTATAGACATCGGTGAACTCAGGTCCATCATCGTGTCCATTGATTGCATGAGATTGATTCCAGACCACCTGAACCTGCCAGGTTACGGTGCTAAGTGGTCCAACGTCACATATACAATCTCATTATCCATCAGCAAACTAACGATCCCGAGTAGCAACTACATCAATCACTACTAAACATTCAAGTCAGGCGATTAGTTATATGCCTTGCTCACTTGTAAACATCCGATTTGTATAACATTTAGGCAGTCTTTTTCCATTGACTGTAGACGCCGATCAAACTGCTCACAGTACCTGCTAGTCCAACAATTCCATCATCGAAATTAGCCAATCCGATTGCTGAACTTGGAACTGTGATATCGCATAGGTCCGAGAGGAGCTGTGTGTTGATCGCAGCGCGTTCCCTGTGACGGAAGGTTAGCAACCTGCCTAACATTCTCAGATGTGAGTACCACTTACTTCTCGATTCTCTTGCTAGTCACAACACCTTCTCCCTCTTTCTTATCAATCTTTGCGGACTGTTGTCGAAGGTTATATATAATGAGTACAGTCCAGACGCAGTACTAAACAACAATCCCATCAACCAAAACCTATAAGCCTCCTTTTGTAGCCTCTTCGTCGATGGGCTCTTCCTAATCCTGCAGCATCTAGAACTGTAAAGGCGTCGAAAGTCAAATAACCCGCATACCCCAATTGTCTGCCCACGGCACAGTACTTGATTACCGGATCAAGGCTTTTCGAATCCGCAGCGATAGCAGCTGCTTTCATATGTTCGACGTTCTTGCCAAATCGCATTATTTTACGCACAAGTCCGAATTGCTTTTTGATGGCCTCGTAGGGCGCTATTTCTCCGGGTGTTCCATTGGTACGGAGAAGATACCAGGCGTAGAATCGGGAAAAGTACTGAAGGGTTCGGAGAAGCTTATCGCGACCGACGGTTGTTGCAACGAATTTAAGGTAATGTGCGACGGATGGATGGTAAACCAGAGTATCGGCGACCATCTTGATGATTTAAGTCACGAATGCAAGAAATAGAAGGAATGTATTAATAAAGGGAAGAAAGAGATGTTAGATTATGAGGTTGTAGAAGGGAAAAAACGATGGGATCATATGGCTTGTGGTAGCTTGAAAGGGATGATGATGCCCTTTGGGGAGATTATAATGCCGAGGTTATGGGGAAATCTTGACCGCCCTACAGTACAGGTGTAAAAGAAAGCAAGAAAGCTCATGATATTATGTAAAACGGTCTAGAATCAAGGCAAGAAGACGGACGCTATCAGGAGGCAAGTCACGTTTTACTTTAATTTATGAGCAAGACATCTTATTTATTGATACTGGTGTGTTTTTTCTGCTTTTGGGAGACTTTTAAATCACGATTTTTTCGCATCCTATCCCCCTATTCTCCTATTCTCCTATTCCCCTATCCTCCTTTGTTCTTTATTTCTCCCAAAGCATGCGATTCGAATTCGATTCGAAATTGAATATCACTGTGACCTTTTCATACCTTTATTGTGCCCCTTTCCTTCTTTAGCTCTTGTAGCTACCTGTAGTGATATTCAAGCACATTCTAAGATGCCGGAGATTGCAGAAGGTGAACCATAACTTATCTCTATCAAGAGAAAATGTTAGATGCAAAGATTAACCCAAATTTATAGTTGCGCGCGCTGTGCACTACATACGCAAGAACCTTGTTGGTAAAACATTGGCAGTTATCAAGGCTCAAGATGATGATGCCAATGTCTTTGGAAAGGTCGGAACAAGTGCTTCCGAATTCCAAAAGGCATTGACTGGAAAGAAAGTAATAGGCGCAGGACAACAAGGCAAATATTTTTGGTTGGTCCGTCCTTTGAGTCCTCACAATACATGTACTGAATTGCGATAGGATGATAATGTCCTCGCCACCACATCCAGTATTTCACTTCGGCATGACGGGTATGAGAAACACTCAAGTTTATTGTTTGATATAGTGCTGATTATTTAGGATGGTTTCATATTCGAGGACAAGGAACTTACTATTATAGATCAAAAGATGAGGGCGAAGAAGAGGTATGGCCTCCAAAATTCTCTAAATTCTCACTACAAACAGTAGGATCTCCAAGAGTCGAGGCAGCATTCACAGACTCAAGGAGGTTTTCGAGAATTCGACTGTTAGATTGTGCTGCTGACGCCATTCGAAACACGACTCCACTCAAAGAGAATGGTCCAGATCCTGTTATTGATAAAGATATCTTGACAGCTGAGTGGCTGGAGCAGAAGCTGAACAGAAGAAAAGGTGCCTATAAAGGCACTACTACTGGATCAAGCGAATATCAGTGGGATTGGAAATTGGGTCGGGTCAGCCGTCTCCATTTACAACGTGCTGACCTATGCTGACAATACTTAAAGCGACGAGATACTCTACAATGCAAGACTTCATCCGGAGCAATATAGCAATACATTTAGCTCAGAAGAGATTAAGCGATTGCATAATTCAATGATGCACATTTGTCAAACAGCAGTAGACCTGTTGGCCGACTCGTCCAAGTTCCCGGATTATTGGATGTTTAGGCATCGATGGGGAAAAGGAAGAAAGAATGGCCCAACTGCATTGCCAAACGCGGAGAGAAGATCACGTTTCTTACTGTCGGGGGACGAACATCTTGTGTGGTGCCAAGTGTTCAGAAGAAAACAGGTGCAGTCGCTGGTGAATTAAAGAAACGAAGTGCGTCCAGTGATAGTGAATCGGTCGAGGATGTTCCGATTAAAAAACAAAGTTCTGGAAAGAGGACGGCTGCTGTGGCGCATTGATCAAATCCGAAGAGTCCGATGAAGATATCACGGAACAACAAAAGTCAAAAATAACACTTCTCGAAACCCACTCTGATTGAATGTGAGATTTCAGATGATGATGCGGGGAATATCCCCACAAAGGTAGTCAAGCTGACTAAGGAGAAGAAGTCAAACCCTTTTAAACCGAAAACCACAGAGGATATTGCATCAACTCCCCCTCCCCCCTTGATGTAGATCTGGTCGATATGCGAGGGCTGATATCGTATATCCAAAAATAAATTGCGTACCAAACGCAAAATAGACCTACCTCATATCTTTTCTTCAATGTTTAGACTCAAACTCGGGCTTGACAACAAAAATGATCTCTCAAACTTCAAAGGCTTATACCACTAGTGAATGGCCTCTTGAGCTTTGCTAGGTGCCTAGAATCTTGGAAGGCTTGGAGTGTCTTTCTTCCATACATCACATGATTGTCCAAGCCTGGGCTGACGTTTTGCCCTGTAGCATTGCGAGAATATGCGCGAGAGTGATGAATTACAGCTAGGTTACAGTAGGGCATGCCTCAGTGTACATACTCCATACTGTAGGTGATAGCTTATCTGAAATCTTGAATTTCGCACACATACGAGTATGCTATGCTCGAATTCGGATACTTTCTCAATATTCTAAGAATGTGGCTTTTCTAGTTGACCGTATCAGCCCGCTCTGACAGCGCAAAAAACGGAATGACGACATGAAGCATGTTTCTATCTCCCTTTTTCTTCTTAATGGCCCATGACACAAGCGTTAACGTGGGGATTGATACTGTACTTGATTGATTGATTGATTGATTTCATTAACGTCCGTTTTCAGTCCACGACTATATAGGACGGTAGGCCCGAGGCCTAGCAGGTAACTTTTTAATTTACAAAATTGGAGATGGTCTAATTGGGGAAGTGAAAACAAATGTTGGGGGCTAGTGCCCGTTGATACTGTACTGTTTGTATCGGCAATTGAATATGCAATTTGGAATACCCGAATGCGAATGCAGCCAGCAACCAATCAGAGAGTTTAGCTCTCGGATGTTCTTCGCACCGTCAAACCCCCGGATGGAAGCTATTCTCAGCGTATTCGGATTTTAGTGCGATATATGGGAAAGTTAATATTTGTTAGCGCTCTTAGCTCTCTTAGCTGTCTTGGCCCCCTTGGAATACCTAGGTAGATTATAGGTGAGTACAGGTAAGGCTGATTCTAGACTGGGTGAATATTTCCCACCTCGAAAAAACATAATATAGTAAAGATTGAATGAATTGTTGCAGAATAATAATATTATATTATATTATTGATTGAAGAACATGATGGATTTCAAAATTGAAAAGTTGGTGTTGGTGTTGGTGTTGGTTTTGAAGTTCAAGTTGAATTTGAAGTTGGAGTTGGAGTTGGAATTGGAATTGGAATCGGAATCGAATAATAAATCAGTACCAGGTTCGTATCCATCCATCTACAGTATTGTATCTGCCTAGGAATTAATACCAGCATGAACTGAACAATTTAGTAAGCAAAGCCTTTCCCTTTCTTCCTTTTTTCCTTTCTTCCTTTTTCCTTCTTCCTTTTTTTCCTTTCTACCTTTCTCCTCCTCTCTTCTCTCCCTCGTCTCGTCTCGTTTACAGTCCGTCTCGTCTCGTCTCGCCTCGTCAACTCGTACCTATGCATATAGTAGCGCCCAAAAGATGCCCCTCTGAAAATGAAGACTGGCCAATCATAGTCCATCAAATCATCGGATACCGGATACTTTTCTAACCGGGCATGTCTTTTTTGGAGAGAGATGATCATCCATCTCAATATTGAACCAATCTCAATCGATCTCGTATCTATACGACGATTCAAGCTTTGATAGTAATAATTATCATGGCGGAATTTAGGAGCTTCAATTGAAAACGAAACCCCTTATTTTGAAAGTGTCTTCGCGTATTTTGACTATTTGACTATTTTGATATTTGACTATTTGATATTTGATTATTTGATTATTTGATATTGATTATTAGTTATTCCTTGATCTGTTCTTTTCGTCTCGATAATCATTTCTCATTGGTCAAGTCGGCCGACGGACACGGAAAGAAGCTTATATACCTACCCGTGGACCTACTAGCTACCTACCCACCTTGGTAGTTATGGAAGGTGGGGTCATGGATTTATGAATTTATGAATTTATGCATCTTGATAATTTCAAGAAGCTGATGGATAAGAATTAACCTTCTTGCCCTTATTACTGAAGAAACCGCAGTCAATAAACTTTCTACCAAGCACACCTTGTACTTCCTCTTCCCAAGTGCTGGTGTAACCTTATCTACAACAACAATAACAGTCTTGAAGAACTTTCTTCCATTTCACTCCTTTTATTTTAATCATCCTTTTTTAACTCGTTACCTTTACTCTGAAACTCATTCTTCAATTTCCCTTACATCTCATACATACATTGATACATTGATACATACATACATACATACATACATACATACATACATATACATACATACATTACATACACACATACATACATACATACACGCACCCACACACCCAACATGCAAACATTTCTAATACGTCTAATCCGAATCAATTTATTGGCCATCGATCGAAAGCGAGATAGATATATCTCTACCTCTACGCAACATGGCCACTCCGGCGCCTTTTGGGGCTATACCTCAAAGTGAAGCTGTTGCTCAGACGGTGGATGAGGTCATCGATGAGAAGACATATCAACAAGCCGGTCATGGACAGAAAGATAGTGATTCAGAATCCTCGACGTTAGATTCTTCGAGGGAAAGGGAAGATACCACCATCCGTGAACTTGCAAGACAAATCACACAAAAGTCCCTCGAGGGCAGCCATGATCACAATATCAACCCCTTTCTTGGATCAGATGACCCTAGACTCGACCCATCATCAGAAAAGTTCAGCTCTAGAGCATGGATGAAGCACCTCGTTCAAATCCAATCTCGAGATCCCGAAAGATATCCCAATAGGACAGCAGGAATCGCCTACAAAAATTTAAACGCTCATGGATTTGGTGATCCAACCGATTACCAGAAAACATTTGGTAACTACCCATTGGAAATTGCTGGTATGGCCAAGAGGGTCCTTGGCCTTAGCAAGCCAACCAAAATTCAAATCTTGAGAGACTTCGACGGACTTGTTAGAAGCGGAGAATTGTTGTGCTTGTTGTCGACCTGGGTCTGGATGTTCAACTTTATTAAAGACGATTTCTGGGGAAACATCAGGGTTTTTCGTTGACGAAAAAACATATATCAACTATCAAGGAATCCAATGGAGACTATGCACAAAGATTTCAGGGGGAATGCATATACCAAGCAGAAGTTGATATACATTTTCCTCAATTGACCGTGGCGCAGACATTATCATTTGCAGCTAAGGCTAAAGCTCCCCGAAACCGCATTCCAGGAGTTACAAGAGAACAATACGCAAACCATCTTCGAGATGTCACCATGGCTACCTTTGGACTTTCTCATACATTCAATACGAAAGTTGGTAATGATTTCATTCGAGGAGTGAGTGGTGGTGAGAGAAAGCGTGTGAGTATTGCGGAAGCTGCCTTGGGTGGAAGCCCCCTTCAATGTTGGGATAATAGTACAAGAGGTCTAGACTCCGCCACGGCATTGGAGTTCGTTAGGACTCTTCGAAATTCTACTGAGATGACTGGGTCCACAGCAGTCGTAGCCATTTACCAGGCTTCTCAGTCAATCTATGACCTTTTTGACAAGGTGGCTGTGCTCTACGAAGGAAGGCAAATCTACTTTGGTGATATCAATGCGGCAAAGACATTTTTCATCAATCTAGGGTTTGAATGCCCGCCTCGACAGACTACGGCAGACTTCTTGACTTCAATCACATCACCAGCAGAACGTATCATTCGACCTGGCTACGAAGGCAAGACCCCCTACACTCCGGACGAGTTCGCTGCTGTTTGGCAAAAGAGTGAGGATAGAGCACAGCTACCCCGAGAGATCGATCAGTTTGACGCCGAAATTTCCTATTGGTGGACAGGCTCTTGAGAACTTCAGGAAATCCAGAAAGGCAGTTCAAGCTAAGGGTCAGCGTATAAAGAGTCCTTATACGATTTCGCTCCCCATGCAGATTAAATTATGCGTGGAGCGTGGATTTCAAAGACTTCACGGAGACATGACTCTTTTACTCACTGGCCTTATCGGTAAGTTTCAGATTCAGAAATACTCCACGAATCACAAACTAATATCTAACTTTAGGTCAATCTGTAATGTCTTTAATTATTGGCAGTGTTTTCTACAATCTTTCGGATAATACCAACAGTCTGTACAGCAGAGGTGCCCTTCTGTTCTTTGCTATCTTGATGGCTGCATTCCAGAGTGCACTGGAGATTCTCACTCTTTACGCGCAAAGACCGATTGTTGAGAAGCATACCAAATACGCCTTCTACCACCCAGTTGCAGAGGCTTGCGGATCCATGTTGTGCGACATACCAAATAAAGTAGCTACGACTCTTATATTCGATCTCGGTCTGTACTTCATGACAAATTTTACGGAGAACACCAGAGCACTTCTTTATATTCCTACTGTTTACCTTTGTGTGTACTTTGACCATGTCCATGTTCTTCCGATCTATCGCTTCACTATCACGAAGTTTGTCAGAGGTACGTAACATTTCTTCTTCACCTCTTATTGCTCATGTCGCTGACGTAAAATAGGCAATGGCACCTGCTGCTATCTTTATCCTTGCTATTATCACTTATACTGGGTTTGCTGTCCCAATCAGAGACATGCATCCGTGGTTCCGGTGGATCAATTATGTCGATCCAGTTAGTTATGGTTTTGAGGCTTTGATGATCAATGAATTCCACGGTAGAGAAGAATCCCTTGCTCCATATTCATACCTTCTGGGGAAAGTTACACAAACCTTGGAGCTGATGAGAGGATTTGCTCCGCCACTGGTGCTGCTGCTGGCGCAGATTATGTTGATGGAGACAGATACATTGAGCTCAATTTTGGTTACTCTCACACTCATCTCTGGAGGTATGACCTTGCTCTCAAACCCTCTTTCAAGCATCTAGTTGACATTTTTGCAGAAACTTAGGTATCTTGATCGCCTTCATGGTCTTTGGTTGTTGTGTCTACCTGTCCGCAAGTGAATTCATCTCGGCGAAAAAGTCCAAAGGCGAAGTCCTTCTGTTCCGCCGTGGCCGTATACCTTTCGTTTCGAAAGCATCTGACGAGGAAGCGAAATCGGACGACCGCATGACCGCTACAACTGTTACCAGAACAAAGACTGTTCCAAATGCGCCACATAGTATTCAAAAGCAAAAACCGCCATATTCCATTGGGACGATGTTCATTATGATATCAAGATCAAGAATGAGCCTAGGAAATTATTGGATGGAGTCGATGGATGGGTCAAGCCTGGAACCTTAACAGCCTTGATGGTAAAGTTCCTCTGTTGTCCACTTTTCGCATAATCATTTCTGACCGAATCATTCTAGGGTGTCTCTGGTGCTGGAAAAACCACTCTTCTTGATGTTCTTGCCTCACGTGTAACTATGGGTGTTGTCACCGGACAAATGCTGGTAGATGGCCGACAGAGGGATATAGGCTTCCAGAGAAAGACCGGTTATGTGCAACAACAGGATCTCCATTTGGCTACATCTACTGTTCGAGAGGCATTGATATTCAGTGCCATTCTTCGTCAGCCTCACTCTACTCCTCATGCCGAAAAAGTCGCCTACGTTGATGAAGTCATTAAGGTTTTAGAGATGGAAGAATATGCCGATGCTGTTGTTGGTGTTCCAGGTGAAGGTATGGACTCGTTCCCATTTGCTCCTATTGATAGAAATCGAATCTCATAACTTTTCTAGGCCTAAACGTCGAACAGCGTAAGCGTCTCACAATTGGTGTTGAACTTGCAGCAAAGCCGGCTCTTCTTCTCTTCCTCGACGAACCTACTTCTGGTTTAGACTCTCAAACTGCTTGGTCTATCTGTGCATTACTTCGTAAACTCGCCGACAATGGCCAAGCTATTCTTTGCACAATCCATCAACCTTCTGCCATCCTCTTTCAAGAATTCGATCGTCTATTATTTTTGGCGAGAGGTGGAAGGACTGTATACTTCGGCGAGATTGGCGAACAATCAAAGGTCTTGACTGATTACTTTGAACGAAATGGTGCTCACCCTTGTGGAGAGTTAGCAAATCCTGCGGAATGGATGCTCGAAGGTAATATTCATTAATCCATCGTTCATTATCGACTCTCACTGACATCCAATACAGTCATTGGTGCAGCTCCAGGATCCGATACGTCGATTGATTGGCCAGAAACCTGGAAGAATTCCCCGGAACGTCAGCAAGTGAAGGCGCACCTCGCAGAACTCAAGAGTACCTTATCTCAAAAGCCAGTCGAGCACGACCCCACTTCGCTCAATTCATTCGCTGTAGGATTTGTACCTCAAATGCAGGTGGTTCTTGTCCGAGTGTTTCAACAGTACTGGCGTTCGCCTTCATATCTTTACTCCAAGACTCTCCTCTGTACTTGTGTCGTAAGTTACCTCATAATCGAATGTCACGTGAGATCGAGTGAAATTAACAACAATTAGGGTCTATTCATTGGATTTTCTTTCTTTGACACTCATACCTCTCTTCAGGGAATGCAAAACCAACTTTTTCGCCATCTTCATGCTCCTCACCATTTTCGGCAATTTGGTCCAACAAATCATGCCCCATTTTGTGACCCAACGTTCCCTCTACGAAGTTCGCGAACGCCCATCCAAAACATATTCCTGGAAAGTGTTTATCCTATCTAACATTATTGTCGAGCTTCCATGGAACACCCTAATGGCCTTCATCATCTTCATAACATGGTACTACCCCATTGGTCTCTTCCGAAACGCCGAAATGACCAATGCCGTCAACGAGCGCAGCGGTCTCATGTTTTGCCTTCATCTGGGCTTTCCTAATATTCACATCAACCTTTACCGATTTTATTATCGCTGGCATGGACTCCGCTGAAAATGCAGGAAACGTAGCTAATCTAATGTTCTCCCTTTGTCTCATTTTCTGCGGTGTCCTCGCTAGCCCTACCGCCCTTCCCGGATTTTGGATCTTTATGTACCGCGTTTCACCCTTTACATATCTCGTATCTGGAATGATGTCCACCGGTCTCGCCAACACAAAAAGTCGTATGCGATTCCATTGAATACCTTCACTTCAATCCCCCATCTACTCAAAACATGTTCCGAGTACCTTGATCCTTATATAAGCGTTGCAGGCGGGTACCTAAATAACCCTGAAGCGCGCACAAATTGCGAATTTTGTAGCATTAGCGATACTAATGTTTTCTTGGCTGGAGTCAACAGTTATTTATAGCGAAGTATGGAGAAATTGGGGTATATTGTGGGTTTATATGTGTTTAATATCGCGGGGGCCATTTTTATGTATTGGTTGGCTAGAGTGCCAAAGGGAGCTAGTCGTGGTGAGGAAGATGATGAAAAGACTGCGAAGAAGGGATGGTTTTCCAAGAAAAATGCGGATGCTTAGATGAATGGTGTTATAATGCGGATAGATTGAGACTTGGATTGATTTTTGCATATGATGATCGGCTCTTATTGCATACACGCATGCATGAGATTATTGCACTAAAGATAGACTTTGTGGTTCATGAGAATGAATCTCTGGCCACGTTTAGATTTATAAAAGGGGAATACGACATGATTATGTCGCACGTATTATATCTTATGAGCTTTTGTAATATATCCGTTGGTTAGGTTAGATCACTCGTTACCTCTTTAAGAGTACCTGGTTAATGGATTCTCTTCGATTCTTATTTGGAGTTCTAAGATTTTGTGACTGGGTGCTTTGTTCTTTTTATCTTCTGAATCTAGTATACATGCTCGAATTTCAACTAGACCTTTAATTACAGTATATCCTCGACTGTTTCATAGGTTCAACTGGTGGTCTTTTTTTGGGGGGGGCTCTTAATATGGAGTTTAAAGGACTTTAGGGAGGATTTATCGTGCTGGGATTGGGTGGAGTGAATTTTTGAGTGGTTGATGGATGGATTTTTGAATTTTTGAAGCTCTAGTTTCGCTTGAAGTATTGGTGATAGGGTGATGGGTGATGGGTGGTGATTGATCACTTGGTAGTTTTCAAAGTTGGGGAGTGAATGGGGGGTCGGGGGTTTAACTGGATGGGGTGGGTGCTTGGGTGGTGGTGGCTGGTAGCTTTGTGCTTGGGTAAGTTATGGGAGCTTTTCGGAGCGTAGTTTGGAGGGTGGAGGAGGGAGGAGGAGGAGGGGAGGAGGGAGGAGGGAGGGGGTATTGTTAGGTATCTGTATGTGGTGTGTGTGTGTGTGTGTGTGTGTGTGTGGTATCATATAGATATGAATAGAACCAAATTCTATATACCATGGTTGAAAATTTCCGTCATTCGTTTGCTCACCCTCCCCCCCCCTTTTATGGAACTTTTCATGAAGCTAAATGTAAGTTATGTTAGAATAAGGTGTGTTCTCATAGTTTCCCACATCTTGGAAGATTCTTTCCAGCCTCATTGGAGATTTCCGGCTCCAGCTTGACTCCAGAGAGTCGCATAGCATTTATTGCCGAGTCTATTTGTTCTTTGTGGTTAGTAGGATATCGGGAAGCTAAGTTATGGATCTCTGTGGGGATATATGAAGAGCTGATAGCTTGGCTATATTGATCGATCCTGTTGTTGGGTGCACGTGGTGGGGAATTAAGCTTCTTGAAGATGAGATGCTATCTATCTTAGAGGGTTCCTGTTTGCAGACGGCGAGGGACGAACTTCTGTTGGTTTGGCTCTCGTCGTTTCCTGTCTCCCTTTCCTTAGTAAAGTCTCGGTGGTGGGTTTCTTGTCTTGTTTCATGCAGCAGTTTTTGCATGGCGATGGTATTGTTAGCGTTGATTGAAATATAGTAAATTAAATGTTGAGATGATAATGATGCTATCATCGGTACATACATACACATACGCTTTCCAAAAAAAAAAAAAAAAAAAAAAAAAGAAAACTCCAAACAAAAGTAGAAGGGCATTCAAAGAATCAAAAGCTTCAGGCGGACCCTACTGCTTATAACCCTATTAACAAATACGCTTGACAGTGCAAACTAAAGCAACTTGAAAGAAGGTGATGCGAATCACCTTAGCCCACTAAGACTACAAAACTCTTTGTTCGTCTTTGAATTGATACATATTGTCGGCAAATCTGAATACATATATCAGATCTCCTCGCTTAGAAGGGTCGCCCCATATATGTAAGGTCAAGTCAAAGTCTCTACAAAAAGAATAGAGCTCATGAACGCTAATAAGTATAACACCAGATCCCATACGAATACTACCACCTAAACGCAAAAGTTAATTTTCCTATCGTCATAATGCTAGTGCCTACTTCTTTGCGCCGATGACTTTTTTAACCTTTTCTGAATTTTTGTGGCTCCCGCTCGACGGCCTAATAGGTCGCCGCTTCCGTTCATTCTCTTTCGCTCGAGCATCAGCCGCGGCACGGTTACGTTCTATAACTGCTTGCTCTTGTGGCTGGAGCCAGTAAGCTCATGCGTTTCCAGGGAGTGTTGGGTGGAGATTAACATACGGATACATCTGACTGTTCAAGAAGGATAGGCGTATCGTCTATCCCGTCATCTCTGAAATAGTCTATCTCCGGCGATGACAAAAGACTGCGCCCGAAGACAACGTCGAAGGGGCCATTTTCGATAACTCTAAACTCAGTCTGATGTGTCATGTGCCGGTCTTGTACCGCCCATGTAGCTTCGACCGTCGCCCCGGAGGTGTACACATCTCCGTTAAAATTAATGGTCTTCTTGATGAGTTTGCCTCTTTCAGCCCGAAATCTTTGACGGTCTACAATATTCGAGTTGATCCAGTTCTCCTCTGTGCCGGGATCGTTTTTTGCTACGAGACCATTCCAACAATCATTTCGTGGCGAATGCATTGTGATGCGAACAAACTTTGGATTCTATAAACGGTTAGTCTTGTTATTGGTGCGGAGCGATCATTTGGTTGGCAAGGGTGAGACACACACGCCTCGTAGATGGAGAATTATTGAATAAACCTTGAATTGGTGCGTGTTGATTATGTTGAGAACTGGAAAACGCTTGAGGAGCCGAGTTTGTGGGATGCAATTGATTACCCTTGGGCATAGAGGATCCGGGTGTGAAGTTGGTTGTTGAGAAGCTCATTTCATAGTTATCATTGACAGGACTTTGAGTCATGTTCGATCCATATATTGGATTCGCAGGGCCTTGGAAGCATCCGAGCGATAGTTGATATCCCTGGTTGTCCACAGGAGCATCGTGTGCTGAGCCGTCCTGAGAGTATCCATTAGGGGGCTGATTGACATATGGATAAGTCTGTGTGCTTGGACTCTGATTTCTTTGAGAGGTAGGAGCGGGATCATGTGCGTTTAATTGTTGTTCTGAGTCATAGTCTTCCTCTTCTCCTTCTTCAAAACGTTTGTGGTCTTCATTCTTATGAACGCCGAAGATGTGAAAAACCATATCACCTCCTCTATTCTTGTTGAAAGCAAGTTTCTCGAACTCAAGTTGCTGCTTCGGTGTGATATTTTGTCGAGGCATTCTGTCAGGTTGTGAAAGATTGCCAAAGAAAGTGGTGGCTTTGATATTTTTTCATAAAGTGTTCCTAGAATCTAGTGGGCAATCTTCATGTACCAAGTGCGCGCAGAGCCTAAGCTTGATATAGGCTTCTTCTGAAATCTGCTGGGCAGTATTCGGAGTGGCTAAGCACGGATATAGAAACGCATTGTGAGGCTGTAGATATGCCCTTGAGCCCTCATTGGCATTACACTTGGATCACGGTGTATTTATCCGTACATATCTTATGCGGACTTTTTATTCTACCATACATGTAAGGTTATGAAGTCACCATGGAAGTAGAATTGAAAGCATAGCTGTACAGCTGATCACAAACTGGTTCCGCCATCATTGTTTGGCTTTTTTGCTAATTTTCTATTTGCATAACGAAACAAGGCAATCGAGGCAAACAAAATTCTTGATAACACAACGGAAATTCGGTGAAGCTCTCGTTTGGTGCAGCCTTTGTACGATAGATATCAGAGATACTGTTATTCTTGATATGAAATGAGCCGCATGAGTATATGAGTGGGTATTATAAGTTTATTTTAGCATGCCAATTTCGAAATTCTTGAGCATCGCAAAGTATGCTGCGCGCAACTTTATGTGCTGACGAAAGATTCGGGAATCTACAAATATAATCTTCGGATTGATATCGGGATTTTTCAAACAGTGTATGGTAGCAATCACGCACCCACACTTGGTGGCGTCACGGTCTTTGGCCATCAACTGTGGAAGCGTTAGACCTTCGAGACCTCATATGTTTGATGTATCAAAAAGCTCGATAACAGGATTGTTAATTACTTTTATAAGAAACTTGTCTATAGGTATCTCGGAATACATACGAGCATTTTTCTGGGAGAACTCCAACCATACTAAATGCTGGTATATCCCGAGCAGAGTCTGATCGCATGGACTAAGGTTAAATACACGATAGGTTCCGTAATGCAGAAGTTATTGATTTTTCACAGCCCCATTCTGATACGCCATGTACCCGATGGGCTAAGAAGTTTCGGTGTGTGAGAAATACCCGAAGGCGGTTTGTCTTCAGTCATTTCGAGGTTGAAGAGGCGCAGTGCACATCCCTTTCACCACTCACATAGCAGGAAAATGATGCAGTGTAACCTTGAAGATACACAATTCGTAGCTTGATATCAGCATTGGGATATTTAAGGTTGAGTAATATCTATTCGAACCAAGAAATAATCGTACTCGGTGCATGTTGTCTGATGGTGTTATCAATATACAGATAACATATGTGGACCAGCCAGTACCAGTTGCGATGCTCCTTCTATGACAGATTGATCGAAAATTACTTGATCGGCGATTTTTTCGTGTTGTCATGCAATCTTCCGGCGTATCCACGCAGGGGAAAATTGAGGGAATAATGGGTATTGAATAAAAAGGCACCCTCAAAGATTTTATTCATGAAGCTTCCAAATAATAAACATACAAGGCCCTATTGTTTTATTATTCTTTTGTTTTTAATAATGTCTAATGAAGGATACTCTAAGTTGGCACAAACAATGGCCCGTCACGGCGAGCTTGGAATCTTTCGCCGGTTTGGCAAGCTGGGGTTACAAAATTTGCTATATTTGCAGGCAGAATTGACACACCTCGAAAATGATCTAGAAAATCTGGCTTGTAGAGATGCAGGCCATAAGCTTCGTGAAGAGCATTCGAAAGATTGGTACTCCTTGGCTCAAGGGTATGATCAAATCGAGTATGAGGTTGAAAACGAAGCGGTAGATAAGGTGCGAACAAACAAGGGCGAATGTTACATTGGAAAAGAAAGAGGTAATAGTGAGGGAGAGGATGGAGCCAATAATGATATCGAAATTAATAGTAAGGATAAAGGAAAGCTAGTCGAGGAAGAAGAAATCGATGAAGATAGAGAACAGTGGGAGAAAGCTCTTCAAATCCGAGAGAAACTTCGTGAATATTGTAAATTTTCCCTTTTTCTTGAACATAAAACTGTCCATTCAAAGCGACCCGATTTCATTTGAGACTGCAGCCGGCTAACTTCTCTCCATACCACAGATGAAAACTTGAGCCTGCAGATATATATCAATAACTTGCCACAACCAAGGGAACATGATATCGACTTTCTCCGTAGATGGCTTGAGCGGCCCAAGCTCGGGAACTACCCCCTTTCTAGCCGAGACAAAGACAGTTGGTCTGCGCATCATGAAGATGATCTTTTCGCTCTTCAAAGAAAACCAACGAGCGATCCATTCTCTCGGTGGATGATTTGGTCTTGTGTTCCATATCTACATCGCAAATTCCTCAAACATTTCAAAGGTCCATTACCAAAAGAGGGGATGCCCGAGCCTTCTTTGCCACGAACTCAGCAAACAACGCTAGACTCTAGAGGAAATGCCATCAGTCGAACCAAAATATTGGAGTGGTTCTCTAGAGGTACAATAGAAAGAGCGACACGATCAAACACGTTTAGTTCAGGCAAAACTTTAGTTGCTGAATGTAGTGATAATACAGAGATATCGCAAGGAATTTCTGCACCTAGAACTAGGGATATGGTATTTAAAGATGTTGAGAAAGGTTCATCTCAAGAACTTTCGCCTGATTCTGATGATTCTAATGAGTACGACGGCTCACAAATATTCTTTTACGAGGACACTAGAATCGTAAAAGCTGTCACTGTACTCAGCATCGTCTTCGCTTCCATGTTACCCATCACTAGTATCCTCGTATTATACTTTGTTTCGAACACCATCAATCGTCTCGTGATAGCTGTTGTATTTGAAGGCCTTTTTGCATTTGCTTTAGCGATGACTACACGGGCTTCGAGGAGTGAAATTTTCGCTGCTACTTCTGCGTAAGTTATTCGTTTTATTGGAATTTCTATGTATGTTTGAAAAAAACTCCGTGACGCTAACCAGATCAAGATTTGCTGCGGTCCAAGTCGTGTTTATGACGGGAAGTGATGGATATATTGGGCAGTAAAATAAACAGGAAAAAGCTTACTGCAGCCTGTAATCAGGGCAGTATTGATGACTGGAAGAGGAGGATCAATGGCCAGATTCCTCTTTCTCCAACCTTGTGAATACGTTTCAGCTTATTGTAGTGGTTAATTAGCGGAAGTGAGCTACCTTCCTCCTTCAATTGACGTTTTGTTCTGTCTCCATCTTCGAAGGATGGAGGAGAAAGAGATGGAAGAAAAAGTACATGATTATCAACCATAACTGGCACAAATATCGAACTTTATTTCAGAATTTTGTGCATCTTGCTTCCTTACATTAATATCATCTGCGGGGGAGTTGCTATTGAGCTTCCGAGCAGACACAAAATTTGATATATATAAAGTGGTAAGAGGCAATGATTCACATTGATGTACGGGTAACAATCTAAAAATGCAGATACTGAACGTGAAGCGTAATTCTAGGAACCGTTTTTTTTATCAGACGCTACGAGTATAACCCTCATTGACATTTTCAAAATGCTTTGTGATATTGATTCCGCTCCAGAAGGTCAACTTATAGCTAATGACACTTGGCCATAGTAGGTTGGCTGATCATGTGATGATAGGTTCAAGACTATTTAGAGCCGACAAACTTAATTCTAGTTCTAGACCTCTCTCATTGATTCCTATATAAGGACCTCTGTGTTGCCAGAAAGCATTACCCGATCACTTATAGATTGTCAACTGCGATTCATGATCATTAACATGCTGGCATGGCAGCATTAGATCTATTTGAAGAATTTGTATCATCAGCTGCAGGTGATGATAGAAATAAGTATCAGAGAAATTGACAAATTGGCAACGTAGCAACGAGAGCTAGATTCGACCTTGGGCATCAATCAATTGCTTCAAAGAGTTTCCCCCCGCGCATCCCCAAAAAACTCCTATGATATGGATTAATTAGAATGCTATCAATCTATGCCGTCCGCCACTGGTTCTTGGCCCGCATCCACAAACATATCTCCACATAACCCGCCGAACCGCCTGCGAACACCAAGATGTCCCACTAAATAGATCTACTGGCATACGAACGTGTTGAACGACAAAAAAAACATCACCATCTGCCCAAGATCACAGCGATGAATGTCCACAAAAAGGATTGGAGGTCAAAAGTATATTCACCAATTGCCTACTACTGGAATCGAACCAATGATCTTAGCATTTCTGTAATGTACACATACAAGTGCTACGCGTTACCACTGCGCCAAGCAGGCTTAACATAGAAGTTATCTTCTATTAGTGGATGTCAGATTGCTGGTTAAGCCAATATATATAATTATAAAAAAGTCCCAAAACCAAAGATGTAGTAGGCACATGCCCAAATGACGTCGATTAACATGCTTGGTGGAAGTGACATCTACCACTGATAAAAATCTGTGATAAAAATGCTAAGATCATTGGCTCAATAAATTCTACAATTGTATTGTGGTGACAAAGTTTATTTAAATATTTTAGCATGCTATCTGTCTATCCACAACCATCGCATGAGGGTTTTTTTAGCTATAGATCTCCAGCCAATTGCAAAACTACAACATGAGAATAGAGCAAAGGGCAAGCCTAGAGCTTAAATAGGTCGATTCTGTAGAATCTTTTACCTATATATTCAGCTACTGGTGTAATATCCTACCACCTACTTTGGCTACCATTTCACAGTCCACTCGTTATAACCTGGAGTAGATCCCCCACCATGCAGCTGTGGTTTGACATACTAATGTCGAGGCACGATATGATAATGTACTCTTGAAGATTCTACAATGCATGGTAGAGTATGTCTTGGCGAAGAATCATTAGGAACCTCCTTGTGGCGTGACGTTGACGTACTATTGGTACACAGGCTCACCTATCCATCGAAGTGGGAATTTCTAAAATGGACAACGGATATAATATAATGACAATGCGGTCTATTTTCAAGAGTTCATATAGACATGAGAATTATCCTAGTGGCTCATTTCAAGCATGTACTCGGCAATAACAGCCATGGCCCCGTTGAAGTGATGGCCTTTCCTTAGTCTGTGGCGCTGACGGGCTCCATGTTGTTTATACCAACGGAATATGGCCCTGGCTAAACCCCTCCAAAAAAATGTGGTTGGAACACTGCGCGAGAGTTCTTTAATGGTATGCGAAACCGGCTGCGCTGGAGGAATTCTATCTTTTTCTTTACCAATTTATGTCCTGAAGAACATTATATTTTTGATCTCAGATAAATGCAGCGTATGATCCATTGAAGTATGCCGTGGTGGTGGCTGTGGAATACTGTCAGGCTCTTCTATGATATATGTGCTTTCCTCTAGGCTCTTATTGGCTACGGTGTTCAAATTCTATTCATATGATAGTTAAACTTTCAGATGATTGTTGATTGACCCTAGAAAGTACCATCAGCACTCAAATTTGGACATATTAGAAGAAGTCTTTCCGGTTGCCATGCTACATCATACCGACGGGAAGGTTAGCTTAGCCTTATAATACATATCGGAGCTAAAAAGGCCGAGACTTCTGCAATATCACTTTTGAATGCACATAATAGGTAATTACTTGTAGTTAGTGACAAACGTTCAAACTTTACACGATGACAATACTGGTTTTGCTACTCAATTGGTGGTCACTCCAAGCCTCAACTTGATACGCCTTGAAATTAGCCAGCTCTTCCATGCTACTTGGGCGCTCCAGTGGTACAGGTTCAACTCGATGTGGCCGAGTCTCTTTAAGATGGTAGTGCGAGGCATTTCCTGTGTGTTCTGTATAATCAATGGCTGCGGTTGGCTAGAAACTTGGTGTGGGGAAGTTATATGGAAGGTATGAATAAATCAGGCCAAGGACCTTATTCAATATAAATGGTCTTCGCCCACTCATTCAGCATCGACTCATTATTAAATCGACGCAAACGATTCATTATGACTAAAATGATGCCGAACGGCCCAAGTGCCGAACAGATTTGGGAATGGACGGATATGGAGTTTCGTAGAAGGGCCCAATCAAACCAATTATACTTCAACACGGGACAACCAGTAAACCTACAGCATGAACCGTGGTTAAAAGAGCAAGGGAAGCCCGGAAGGAATGATCAACAAGAATCATTAGGTGTCGGGTTGCCAGAGCCTAATGTCCAGACAAATGAAAGTACGGAGCTGATTCCACTGGAGCAAGAAATTGGTCAGATACCTCTAGAAGCTGGCCATATCAGTTCACAGCCTCAACACGGGAGACCACCTGATATGGAGACCAGAAAACCTTCGAGATCATGCACTTATGTGAAGCCTGTAAGTTCTAATTTTCAAAAAATATATCTATTCTATGACTCAAGATCAAATCTTCTAACTTCAAGACTTCCACTAGCCGCAAGGGAATATTCGTCCCATAACAATGCTTTCCCCGACATGCCATATCTATGGACTACTCGCAACTCTCAACGCAAAAGTAGATCAGAGTTATATCAGCAAAGCTGTAATATGCCGTATGAAGCTGGAATGTCATATCAAAAAGACAGAATTTCCGAAGTATGTGAAAACTCAGGTTAAGAGATGTGTCAATCGACGAAGTCATCGAGATACGTTGGAGTAATCAACGGTGCCACAAAACAACCAAGACAGAATTTTATGTTACACCTGGTTTCTTTGATGTAATTTTGGGTCGTGATGTGCTGGATGCCGAAAAGAGTGAGCAGCCTTCATACTGAGAGATGTGTCGAAAATCAGAACTTATGAAGCGAAATGAAGGGGTACAAAATGCATACTTCTGCAAAAATATTTTGAAACTATTTTCTATGGGTAGGATATAGCATTTTGAATCAAGCTTCGAGATCGCTGTATAGGCATTGAAAGATGGGGAGAGGTACTGATATACTGAAGTCAGTATGAATGGCTCGGGGGATTTGTGGGTTTGGAGTGGATTTGAAAATCTGTGAATGGTGTGTAGTTCTTTTGCAAAAACCGTTCTGGATATCTATATTGAGTATGGCTTATCAAAAGCTTGTCGGTACTGTACAATCAAGGGAGAGGTGTTGAGCTTGGTAATATTTGCAACCGAAACAGAAGGCAGATATTGACCTACCCATACCTTGATGCGCTAATACAATAATGACAATGCGACAAATATACAGAATTTAACAAATTTACCTGAAAATCTAAATAGGTTGTAAACAGTTTACTTTTTGAATGATTATGCCAAATGACTACAGATTTTGGGAAGGGTTTGAAAGCTAACTCCAAAGCTCGGGGTATAAGTTTGCGAATACCAATCCCCATCACTTGTCTCTCACATTATACAGTAGATACATGAGACTTAAGTCACACCGCTAATTACCGTTATTTTTCAATGGGGTGTATGTCAGTCCCTAATATTGGGGGCCGATGAGTTAGTTGACTCCATACTCGTGCAACCAAGGTTGGAGTATCTGCTAGCATGCGCCACTTGGAAGGTACAATCGTATGAAATAAATGAAAATGCAATTGTTCATTTAATCAGAGAGAAATTATTTATTCTTGATCGTTTAGAAGTTTAATTGGGCACTCAACCTCTGCAATACCAGAAGAGGAAGTAGAGATTCCGATTAATATCTTGACAGAACAAAGCATTGAATGTCGTTATTCTTACTTTAAGAACTGTTCCAAAGCATTGATAGAAGAAGAGGCGCTCTCTTTGGCATTTCTTGTGAAACCAGGGAGTTGGAAGAGCCAGGGCTCAAGAAATTCTACGCTCTAATAACTGGAGTTTTTGGTGGGATACATCAGATATATGGATATTACAGCTTTTACAAGATCTTAGCAACTCCCCGCGCATAATATGGTACCAATTTACAGTCATGCTTTCCATATATTGGCTTGTTTTATTGATCTTCCTTCAAAGAACCATTCAACAATAGCGTATAATGAGCGGGCACTGGTCCTCAGCATTTGTTTTCACTTCTCCAATTAGACCATCTCCAATTTTGTAAATTAAAAAGTTACCTGCTAGACCCTCGGGCCTAGTCGTGGACTGAAAAACGGACGTTAATGAAATCAAATCAATCAACCATTCAACAATGCAGGAACTGCTTATCGACGTCGGAATCGCACCTCAACACAATACACTTGTGCAGTATTTGGCTTTCCAATATCATCTATCTGTTCATCACAGAAAACTACTTCCGCAAAGTTTCACAGTAATGCCACGACTATGCTCGAGAAGTTGATTGACACAGTCATCATCATGATATTAGACAGTGAAACTCTACCACCATCACGATTAACTTGGCAAGACCTGAAAAGCTTGTTTCGCAGTTTTGCAGAACCCAGGAAAAATCAGACAGACCAAAAATGAGCCAGAGAACAAATAGAACCGGAAGAAAGATTATTAGAATCACCACTCAGCGTAGATCAAACCCATTCACATTCTGCGACATCCTACCAGGGCGGCAGAACGCCTTCCAGAAAGCCCAGGTGCACAAGACGCATCCATATCTGAGTCGTATCCGGAAGTCAATGATACTATTGATGTAAGTCAATATCTGTTTGAAGAATCAAGCTATGGTTTTGAAACTTAGGATAGCCTGAAGCTCTATTCATATGGGTGTTAATATAAACTGTCAGACAAAGAAACACGAGGGAGCGGGTTTTAGACATGGTACGCGCCCCGAGAGCTATGTGAGCTCTGAATGGCTAGAATCAACCGGAATCAAAGCCGCAGACAAACAAGTACGACTGCAATGGTATTTTGAAAGTAATCATGCAAAGACCAACCAACAGGCACTTCAATACGAACTTCATCGTTCTGAGTAAGGGGATGCTCGAATTCGACATAATGCTGGGCAGCAAATGCAAAGATCCTCATTACAACAAGGAAATTGACCACAACAAGTATAATACCTGTACTAAATCTGACCAAGGTAAATGATAACAGACCTTCCTTCAATCTTATCGTCCTATTCAGCGACAAGAAACACAGTGATCTCCACTCTCGGATTGAGCTCAGATATCACAGCCGACTCAACAATCAAGTCCACCGAACCGAGTTGGTAAATGAGTTTTAGTTGTTGAAGAACTAACAAATACTCTGTAGAACTGATGAAACACTTCTGATCTTTTTCGCGGACCGAAATACCATCTAGACCGTTCGTTTTATCCTCAGAGATTGATGCTAATCTGGCTACAAAATCTCATTTGTTTATTTATTTGTTTATTTAAAGTTTAACGTCTCTATGTAGATTGGCTAGTTCTGACCTCCCGAAGGGTATCAGAGACGGGCCCGCGACGGAGGCAAGGCCTCCCCCCGCGTGCCTTCCATATACAGCCTATTTCTATATCTGATAGTACTCTTTGCGCTCTGTCTTTCAGTCCCTATACCAAAGCCATGCAGTTTCCTTCTATTCCTGTGATCCCTTTCCCTTCATTTGGAAAGGCGCTTCCGCTTTTCTTTTCCTTATCCTATATATTTGTAGGCCGGTGCTTTCCCAAACGAGCTTACTTCTTAGTTGTAGCGGATCGTATATACAGTATAAGCGTTACATCAGAAAGTGTATGTGTATATAGGGGGCACTTTATTTTTGCTGGTTCTTATATTAGGACGGTGCCTGCTACAAATCTCATGTACGGGGTATTAAAAAGGATTAAGGAAGACCAATAATACCGTGGTCAACAATATCAGATGTCATATCCATCGAGAGAACAAGAGGAAAGAGCTTGGAAACGGCGCCAGATGGATTAGTTTCAATACTTTATATGCGATTATGGAATGGGGTCTTAGGAAGGTGCTGTCGATAAACAGTGGAGAGTTTATATAAATGATCCTTTCATTTCCTCTCGTACATTATTTGAGGGGTTGGCTGGCTGGTCTCTTACTGGGATATATAAGTTTGATTCGGTTTGGTGTTTTGTGTTTGATACCTGCTTACAGCGCTGAGCTGAGATGCTCCATCCCATTAACATTCTTAATGATTTCGGATTCTGCGCAACAGGATTCTTTTATATGTTTCTAGCAGTCAAAATTGATCTATCATATCTTGATATGCACGTGTGTGTTACATGCATAGCAGTGATCCACGTTTTTGATGATGGGTATCGCATATGTTGTACATAAATAAAAGCAAATAAACGAGCTACTCTGAGTAGCCAATAAAGTCACTCTTGCTTCTAGCGTTTCATTCAGGTAACCATCAATATAAACATAATCGCGCTGCATGCTCGAGCTCGGAAATGACTACTCGAGGGGGCACCAGGAACACCAATGCCCTCCAAGAACGCGAAATAAACGTGATACTTGAGCCAAGATTTCCCCGCCATTTGTTCCATCTCGGTTGGAAGATGAAAGGTCGTACATAGGTAGTCATTACTGCAGCCCAGCAGAAACTGTTTGAATATAGAGTTCTCAACGCTACACTAGGTGTGAAATGGGTCTAGGCTTGTTTTATTGTAACTGGTAGTAGTTCTCTGAAGGAGAGCCTAAGTATTATTACTGAAAGCAGATCAATCCTTGGAAGTTTTGAGTTGTCCTTATGAGTTTATCGTTTTAAGCAAATATAATACTCTACGCGCTGTTTCAGCATTCCAAGCGTATTCAATATTCTAAGCGGCAACAATATATAATATAGGCTGTCTATATATACCCCGCCTAAGAAGCTACTAATCGTAGTGGGCATGTTCTATTAGGATTGAATGTGATAATAAAGAGCTGGATTTGTCACTTTCTGCTAAGGACTTTTGAAGGTGGTAAGATCTTTAAATGAACCTTGGGGTTGTGTCTTCGCTGTGACTTTATATGGATTTTTGGTATGTCTTGCCCTTAGGCTTCTTATAACTGAGATACAGCCACCTATATCGTTACATAATTATAGATTGATGCCATCAAACTACAATATGAGAAGGAAACTATTGCATGCTCACAACATGAGAGTCTTCATATATAGTAGGTTTGAGGGCAGGATCTAGGCTTGATACAGGGCTTGTTGTATACCGTTTATTAGCATTAATTGAGCTCACAATTGACGCACAGTATAGAAATTGAGATACAGGACTTCTAATTATCTGAACCACAGTCCAAACCACACTTTAGAAAGCTTAATATTCGAGAAGCCATGAGCCGACCAAATTCCGTCGATTCCAAAAACCCGTTTTTCTCATACAAAAAAAACACCTCTTTAGCGTCCATTCTCGGCAGGAGAAATCCGTGAAAAGGCTTGCCCAGCTTATATGGTCGTTTTTTTTTTCAAGTTCATAGCTAACCAATAATTCCTATTATGGCGCAATATAGTAACACAAGTTATGCATTCCCCGATGTGAGAGAGATTCGAAGGGCCGAGGTTTTGTGCTATTTATCTCTCATTGCTAGGGATTTGAATTATAGATCGGTCCACGTAATGCATTTGATACTTGCTGGAGCTTGCAGCTCTAAACCGGAAGATAAAAAGGAAGGAGTGATAAAAATCAAGCGGATCCAGTAAAAATTACCAGATACTTATAAATATGCAGCCTTATGCATACCAACGCTTAGATCCACAGCGTGACCGTCGGGCGTGGTTTACTTGAAGCTTCTGAACTTCTCGTAAAATACTTCACTGAAGATGGACTATATAGCCCATATCTAAGGGTGATATTTATTTGAGTTCCCTGTATGATTCTCTAGCTGTAAATCGTGAACTTTTGAAAAGAGCAATGCGTAGACTGTATGACCAGATTTTTGTTCCAGTAAGTGGCTGCTATTTCTCGTACAGTGACGGACGGGGCGTGAAATTCTAGAAATTTACAAAAGGCATACAAGTGGGCACTTTGTAAAAATTGGGCTTATGTTTGGCGTTGATTGAAGACCAACACTCACCTATTTGGGGGTTATGAAGCTGCCTGGGCAGTGCAAGTAGTTAAGACTCTTAACTTCAGAGAGGTCCTTGGAATTGATTTCTAATTCCAATATATTCTAATTGCTTGTGAAATAATTGAATTCACAATTTGGTCAAAATCCTTTACTCAATTACCAATGCAATGGTCAAAGGTTCCATGTACAGAGGAGTATGCGAGGTTCAAGAGAATGGACTTTGTGAAGAGTAACGCAAAAGAACTCGACTATTACAAGTATTATGTTCCTATTAGCCCGGCGCATAAGAGATATTTGGAGGATCAAGCCGGCGAGCAGTCAGCAAGCATCAGTTATTCGGAAAGAAGTTTATCTAAATCTTCCACCAAGAGCTCGAGAAGCTCAGGCTCCAACGAAAGCATACCTTCCAGAGGAAAATATAGTGGAAGGAATGAGCCCAGAAGCGTATATATAAGTAATACTTCAGCTCGAAGATTTGTAAGTGGTTCCCATCAAGCTAGTAATAGTAAGTATCTTGCCGGTAGAATGGTTCTAATTACATGTGTTAGCCACCAAAGAAATTCATCCGGATCACAATGTATTCATCCGAAAGTAACGAATTCAAACCGCTAATTGCTTTACTAGATGCAAACTCTAAAAAAAATCACATCCAACAAAAAATTATCCATCACTTGAAACTCCGGGTAAATCAATCGAATACTTTTAGTCAGTCCAGTCGGACCGTAGAGAGGAATTCATTCGTTGGTATCGGTACTGTGATACACGAATTCATTTTCGATGGTCTATCTTATCCAACAGAGTTTCACATAATTCCACAAGCACCTTTTGACGTCCTGTTGGGGCCGCGATGTTCTCTACGATAAAAGAGTTAAGTTTTATTCTGAGAGAGGTCCCAATCCCAAGTTTGTGTTAACAGAAGAGGAACTAATTGTGAGTCATTTGTACCAATTGAGGATATTAGACATTAAAAGACTTCTGACAATGGCATTTAACAAAAGCTAGAGACGCCCAAACCACAGAAATGATGGCTGAAGAGGAAAATGTAATTTTGCGAAAAAGAAAATCTGCAAGGATAATGGAAATTTTTTGTTACGGCGTTGAGGCCTAGCGGCTGGGTATATGCTAATGTTAGTTATAGTATGGATGATGCTTATGAGGGAATTCTGGTAACTCAATGGAGGGTGAACTTGCTATAGATTATACAATCGATGAGAACCAAGAATCGCAGCTTCTATAGATGATCAGGAAGACTGGAATCATTTTGATAATATAAGAAAGTATCAAATAGAGTATCAGGAATGCCTTCAAAACACCAAAGATAGAAAAAGGAGAAACTGAACTGTCATCACGTGCACGTGGTCATCCTATATATTCGATATTAAATTAACTCCTTATTGTTTCCTTAATTTTATTGCAGACTTGAGCTCAGATTAGTATTCCGCATCTATAATAATGATAGAACTTAAGTCATTCAAGAGTCCTCATCTTTGCTAGTTTGGGTTGTCCTCGACTGTAACAACTTTGTATTGGAATAACTTTAGGTGAAATACAAGAATGTAAGATCTGATATAGTTGCTAGTAAGTAGTATCAAAACCCTTCTATTAAAATAACTTTCCGTGAGGATGGGACAAGAACGCAATACCTAACAGTTGCTACGAGTGGAATACGGGTCTCCGAAAATAAGAATGACACAAGGATATAAGATCTGACAGTTGATAGTGAGTAATACCGAAATCAGAAGATATTAAGTCACATTATGTCATCACAGAGTGTATGATGGAAGGGTTTCTTAAACCACTGGGTGCCTACCATTGCTATCTCTTTTCGTGGCATGACCATTGTATCCTCGCAACTCCAAGCATCTTCTCAATGAAAATTCTAGCTTTTACAGAGAATCCCCGCTTAATCATATACTATATCCCATCTGAAATATTACCAAGACAGAAAAGTCTTCTTTGATTTCATATTTGGTACAGTAAGATTAATCTACATAGAGAAAGGAAATGGACATCAATTGCCAACCTTTCCACACTACCATGCCCTACTGCGCCTCCCGCACCAGTGATCCTGAGGCTGGTAATGCAATTATGGAATTCTTAATTCTACATATCCAGGAAATCGTCAGAACTAAAGAATTGGAGCCTGGGACTTCCTGGGATGAGAAGAAAAGGCTTATGCAGGTAGAGAACAAAATACTTACCTCAAGCCTATTGGATAGATACCAAACCAGCATAGAAAAAGCCTTTGAAGATTGCATACTCGAGGAATTCCAGCGAACAAAACAGGAATTGCAACGCATGCGCAGGTTTGAAGAACAGAAAGGATCACGTCCCATCTCCCACCGCGGAGTCGTTCTTCATCTTTAGCAGGTTGTGAGCCACCCCAAGATGCCAATATTGATTCAGTGTGCCAGAATTAGACGACACCAGGAGTGTGAGTATTTCCAGCTTTTTTTGTGAATATTCCAGTCCCACTAACTATTCTCTTGCTTTTAGGGTTCTGACGTTTTCTCAGTTTAAATTGCAGCTACGACTGGGTGGAAGGGGGCGGGATTTAAATACTGCACGAAAGACGAAAGCTTCGTAAGCCTGGAAGGGCTAGAACGAGTAGATCAGATTTCTAAAATTGAGGGGGCAAGATCTTTCTAGAATGAATTCCTCATGGTACTGATATGGACAAGCGCCGGACGTTTGAAACCCTTTTCACAGTCCTTGAAGGTCTTCCTTGCGACTTCTTGATGGGACGAAAGAACCAAGATCGAGATTTTAACAGAAAGACTCCTCTCTCGTCTCCTCTCCCGCCTTCGACATTCAACCACTATCATTCTCACTCAAACTCACAGTCAGGACTATACTCAAAATAGCATGCAAAGCCCATTTCGCAATCACATCTACGACCTAGATTTCAGCTTGAAGGTACATGTTCTTAATCACAATTTCAACCTTTCAATGCATTAACATTATTACAAAACAGAGCCAAACGTACTGCTACAGGATAAACCACAACCGCCTAGAAGAACCTCTCATTCGGAAAGCAGTTCATCTCAAAGCCGCGGCGCCAACGTTAAAAGGATTGTTGAGATGATTATTGAGGCCGATAGGCATCTGTCAAGTCAGAGTCCAGACTTATCATCTGATGAAGACCAGAGGAACTTTTTTATGGATCGAAGATGAATCGATGTTGAAATCTCTTTAACTCTATTTATCACAAGCGCCCATGAGCTGAACACCAATATTCTTGTTTATTCAAACTTTAGCTATATGTGGGGAGTCAAGCAAGCCATCGCTTTACGAACCTAGCATATCACGAAGACTTGACCCAGTCGGTGACTCGATACAGAACTCGAAAGGGAGTGAATGTAGTCCGGCTATACAACACAAAAGACTCAACGTACAATAGATCTGAACATTGAAAAGCGGAGAATTACAAAGAGCTACCGCATTCAACAATCTAATAATGCAAAAAAAAGAGTAGGGCACGATAGGCTATCGAGCCATGTAGGTTTTAGTCTCCTCTGTTCCTTGTCATTGGATAAAAATTGACCATTTTGACATACTTTAGAGAGATTTAAAGACGATCCATAGCTTGTAGGATTAGATGCCGTCTGGATACTTTTCAATGTCGCTGTTATGAGGTGTTCCCAAGGCAAGGATGTCAAAAGAAACTGCGGGGAGGAACAATCAAATGAAAATTCTATTGATGATAAAGAAACTAGTGGTCTTTGTATGGAATTCCTACGAAGTCTGAGTTCTTCTTGATACAAATTTATGGAAATTTATAGCTAGTGATTCACATGGAACAAATTTCCTATCAAGAAGATAGCACTTATACGGTGGTTACCATAGAATGTTGTGCAAAGAATCCATATCGCTCAAAATCTAAGAAGCGTATAGTTGATATCTACTGAAGAGAGAAAAGTGCAACACATATGATTTGCCTTCCAGTTTCCAATCCAGTTGGTTGCACATCATGTGACCTGATGTAGCTCACTAAACTTCGCAGAAAAGTTCAAACAGGTCCAAAAGACGAGAAGAGCGCAAAACTTGGAGGGCGACTAACGGATAACAACTGATTTAATGATGGCCATCTAGTAGGTATATGATTCCAGGCACCATCGACTTTCAGTAACGCACCCAAGGAAAGAATCTCAAAACAACATTAATACACATACATTATGCACCTCGGAGACTTGTCCAGAGGCACTAGTAATAACCCTAAGATATGTTCACAACTTCAGAATCAGTGGTATAACTTTTAACAAGCTCTCGAAAAGCCGAAGATGCAAACTAAACTTCAGTATGCATTCATCTTTCCCATTTTCGACTGCGGGATATCGATACCTCAACGTTTAGAATACAACCAGCCAGCTCCAGGCCAACAACTGCAAGCCGCAACAAGCTAAGTCATGCTTCATATATTAGGCTAGCGGGCTCGTAGGAATTCAGGCCGATTAGGCCTAGCAAAAACAATGAATAAGGAAAAGATATAGCCTGGGCCTGGTTGTTTTACAAGCTAATTACACGTGTATATATGAATAACGAGCACAACAATCGTCAAGGTACAGAAGATACCGGCGGGAGGATTGATTGGTCAAGTGGAAATGAAATTGGCATTCCGCGTTGGAATTCTAGAGCACCAAACGTTAGATTTGTTATCCAATATATCCATGAAGTGCCAACACGTCTTGACAATCGCAGGAGAATATTCGTGGGGTCTTATATGCCCCAAAAAGTGAAGACTGAGCTTTTCTTCTGCTAGAAACACAGGATTGTTCTGCATATTCCTACGAAAATGGGCATGGCGGGGAGAGCAAGAGGCCGGCAGACACATTCACTTCATAACAGGCTGTCAAGAGTTTGCAGAGTAGTAACTTACGAATTATAGAACCAGCAATATCATACGAACCAAATATTCGCGATCATTTCCAGAATCCCCCTCGAGCTCACTGATCCCTAAAACAAGATCAAACACTGAGCTTTTCAGGCCACTGTGTCCAGACGCACTTCGCATAAAGGACCGTCATTTTCGAAGCATGAGCCATCAACATCGACCGAACGAATTAATATATGTTGAGAGGCGGCCTGCCACTTGGGGAGGAGATAAATGTACAGTCGATTGCGGATTCTCGCTGCAAAAACCGATTGTCCGAGCTCTGGAATGTGTTAGTTCTAATTTTTCAACCATCGTGGAACCCGCGTGTGGGGATATCTTCGGGCACGCCAATTTTCAATGTTTGATGGCTCATGTGGTTTTGCTTTTTTTCTTGTAATCTTCCACTTGTCGGTTTGCCAGAGAAACATGATATGCCGTGCCTTGAATCATAGACTACGCTGTCCCGATATATCACTCGGTGTCATCTCTAAATGAAAAAGAAAATATTTGTAGCTACAGTTTTTTTTCTCTTTTGATCCTCGAAGAATCCAATCGAGTGTGCAAGAAGATCTAAACAGCAAAGTTGCTGGCTCCAACAGTTTTCACCACTATCAATCTATTGTTTACCAACAGTACGTATACGTGTTGTGGAGTCACAACAGATATTCACGTCTAACGGCTGCATGCAAGAGTGTGGATAAACTATATGTGCCTCTTTTGATTTGCCTGGTTCTACCAATCCCAGTATCTACATATATACTTGATACACTGCACCAGTCAATTGCAAAATAGAGACCTTCTAATCTCCTGCAGATTCACAAGCACACATACTGTATAAACCACATGGACACATCCGTAACCAATCCGCAGCAAAGTAATATTCTAGAAGCCGTAGAATCTCATCTTACAAAGTGTTGTTGCATGTCTGAATAAATGTACCATCTAACTCAACAGGAACAAATTTTTGAAGATCATAACGATCGACACACGCTGCGGAGCGTGAAAGCTATTTTTTGGTTAATTTTGCCGAGATGGCTAATACTGAATTGGAGGATTGTTTGTAACATCGAAATCCAAAGCCGTCGATGACGGAAATCATCGCTGTACGTTTTCGATATGTATTAATGCCTGGGAAGATGATAACAATTGATCGAACTCTCCAACATCAATCCAATACGAATGATCGCACTGTGAAGAAGATATCACTAGAAGAGATCTAGAGGAGCTTGACCCGCTTCATCTGACGTACTCCCAGATTTGGTAATTGGGGGCTACGATCCTCCTTGCCCTTCATTGTACCAAAACAGGTGGGTAAAGGGGTAAGAGAACCGAGTTCCCAATCAAGACCAATTTTCAAACATGACATACCGATGACAGACTGTCAAGACTGAAATCCACCTATCTCCCTACAAGACCACATCTCCTTCCACGTGATCATCGGCAAACCTTCCTCAAACCATAACTCCCAAACTTTTCCTCTTGCACCCCACCACGTCATTGGTTTTAATTTCCGCAAAATTTCACAAACTTCTCTCTCTAGTCCATCTGACAAAGCTCGATTTCTCATTGACGTGAGGAAAATTAAGTGCATGTAAGAGTCATATTTGATCACCCAGATATCACAACTTTCCTTTTATCTTCATCCTGTTGGGAGAGATTGCTAATTGAAGGTTTTACTTTGTAGTTAGATACTAAAAGAGACGATTAGAAATCAAGGGGAAAATCCGAGATTGACGTGTAAATTTCTGGTTCGGAGTTTATACATATATATATATACATATTCGCATATATAAATATCCAGTTTATATCATCTCGTACATAATCAAGTTCATCGATCAAGCCATCCCACCCAAAATGACCATAACCCTCCACTTCGTCCGCCACGCCCAAGGCTTCCACAACCTCAGCGTAGAAAACCACTCCTCCCCGACCCCCTCCTAACCCCCACCGGCCTCACCCAGTGCCACACCCTCTCGCAAACCTTCCCGCACCCCTCCCGCATCACCCACATCGTGGCCTCGCCCCTCCGCCGCACCCTCTACACAGCCCTCCACTCCTTCCCCCGCCTTCACCTCCCACGGCGCAAAAAATCATCGCGCTCCCCGAGATCCAGGAAGCGTCCTCCCTGCCCTGCGACACGGGCTCGGCGCCAGCGGCGCTGGCCGCAGAGTTCGCCGACACGGTGGATCTGCGGTTGGTGGGCGAGGGCTGGAATAGCAAGGTGGGGAGATGGGAGTCCGTCGCGCCGGCGATCGAGGCACGGGCGCGGGAAGCGCGGCTTTGGTTGCGGGAGTTGGGGATTGCGGCGGAGCGGGAGGGCCAAGAGGATGTGAATGTTGTGGTGGTGTCGCATGGGAATCTTTTGCATTATGTTACGGATGATGTATGTGGTTTTTTTTTTTCTTTTTTTTTCTTTTCTTTTCTTTTCTTTTTCTTTCTTTCTTTTCTTTTCTTTTCTTTTCTTTTTCTTTTCTTTCTTTTTCTTTGTTTCTTTGTTCTCCTTCCTTCGTTGACTCATTTCCTTACTTCCCCATTCACCATTCCCCACGCTCCCCCCTCCCCATAAAACAACCCCCCTACTAACGCCCCCCTTCCTCCCACCCAGTGGGAAGACTCCTCCCTCTTCGTCGGCACCGGCTGGTCCAACACCGAATTCCGATCCTACCACTTCTCCGCGCCGGGCACCAGCGATCCCAACGCCGCGATCACAGAGACGCACGAGAGCCGACAGAGGAGAAAGGGGACGGCGAAACCGCTGACGGCTGACGAGCAGCGGACTTTGAAGTTGGTGGCGGAGAATGGTGGCAGAGGGATGGGTTTCAGCGGAAGGTGGAGCGGGATGCGGGGAAGGAGGTTGAGGTTGTGGGCTAGTTTGGAGGGTGTTAGATGGAGAGGTGGGGGCTCTTGGATGGATGGGGGTTGGTTTTGTTGGTTGGTTTTAGAGTTGTTTTTAGATTTAGAGTTGCATTTACAGTTAAGAGGTGGATGTGGAGCAAAGTCAAGTAGGTAGATACACCCAGGGCGGATCTGGGGATGCATAGATGGATAGATATAGACAGACTCATAAGCAGTAAAGGTAGAGCGCTCCAAATAATCGACGTAAATAATGTGAATCACATCATGTGATCTCAAGTAGAAACCTCTTCATGAGCATAGAATGTGTTCTTCAAACTTGTTCATTATCATCTATACTGAAACTTACAATCCTTGAATCCATTCGGGGCTCTCCTGGAAAAAACTTTATCATCAACAAGATCTCCAACTCGCGATACGCTTCCCATGAAACGGAACGGATCGAGATGAAATATCCCCTTCTGAAAACCTTTCTTCTCCTTTCACCCCACCTCACCGCATCTCCCCTTCCACCCTGATCTGATCACAAACCCCCCTCCTCAATCCAGCTCCTAACAATCTCCTCTCTCTCCGCTCCCTCATCCTGATGCTGCTCCATCCAGCTCCTCGCCTCACTCTCACTCTCTTCTTCCATGTACCACCCTCATTCCTATCCCCAGCCACCCTGCTATCTTTCCCCCCATCCCCAACTTCCACCAACCTAACTCTCTCCCTCGCAATCTCCTTCTTATCGCAACCCTCATCCCAGAATTCCCTGTGTTTCAATTCATGCATCGCGATACTCCTTCTCATCAAAATTAGTTAATTCCCGAGCCTGATGCTTGAAGATATCTGCGTTGTCATACTCATTTGTATGTTCAAGTTTATGTTGGGGTGAACTGTATGTGAATAAAGATCTAGGAATCTGTAAGGAAGTTTTTGGGGGCGGAAGATGAGGTTTGATTTTTGCGAGTTTTCGAGGGGTTCGTGGGGTTCTTCTTTGGGGGTATTGAGGTCGTGTCCCAGGAGCCATCGGATGAAGAGGAGGGACAAGGGGAAAATTCGTCGGTTTCTGATTCTGGAGGTGGAAAATCTTTGTTGAAGGACATAGGGTCATTGAAGAGACAGATAAGGAGGGAGTGGGAATAGGCCAGCGTTTTGGGGTTTCAATACCTGGTCTCTACGGAAGAAGAGGATGGGTGAGGCGAAGGGGTCGAAGGTTTGGGATGGGGATGGAAAGAGACGAGTTTTGAGGGTGTGTAGGGTTAGAGATGTCCAAGGAGTGCGGGTATATAATTGTGCGGTTGAGAGGCCAAAAAGAGAGGGAAATTGCGATGAAGAATTGGAGAATTTAGAAGGGCCAGGTTTGGTTGAGATGGGTGTCCAGTCGAAGATTCCATTGTGAACTATGAGGGAATGGATCTTTGTGGGTAGGAGGGAGGAGATGAGGGATTCTGTGAGGGCGAGAGAGGTGGCAAGAGTGCCACCAAGGTAGGATCCATATATTAGAAGGGGTCTTTGGATAGGCTTTGAGGGCGTTGAAACTTAGATGGATCCAAAGGTCTGGGCTTGGAGGATAGAGATGGAAGATAACTGTCCAGGAGCCAAGAGTAGGCGTGAAGTGTATCGTGAACTGCAGTGCAGATTAGTGAGTGTTTAGGAGTAGGTCTAGGACTGGTGTGAAAACACAAGTGAGGAGTCACGTTTTTGAGTGACTTTGGGAACTGTGGAAACACTTACGTGGTATTGGAAATGGATGAGAGTTTGCGTTACGATATGATATATGCTAGGGTTATGAGACCAGCGGTAAGGTATGTTGAGAATAGGATATGAACTTAATAGCCATGAAGGCGGATTAAGTGGTAGCAGTGGAGAAGTTGGACATGGTGGAAGATAGATTACAAGAGGTGTGCTGGGTGAATTGCGGAGAAGAAACGAATTATAGAGTCTGTATACACAATGTTAGCTTGGCTATCCCAATCATAGAAATGTATCACTAACCAGTATTGAACATCATGTTAGAATCCTTAAGCTATTGGCACAATAACCACGCCAATCGCTTGGATGACAATGAACACTTTACACCACAAACCTTATCTCACCCAGTAGGTAGTTCCTCATACCCAATGGACTTGGCCGAGAACTTGCCCGAAGCCATGATGTGCCAGGGAGAAGAATCACTTGATCTTCATGCCACGTGACGCTCGAATTCCGGTACTTTAAAATCCCATGCCAGGGTGCTTGCTTGAGATATCAGGCGGGGATCAATAGCCGGATAAATATAAAATGTAAAATTTCAACCTACTCGACGGTTATTTTTCCCGAGATACCACAAGTGATATCATACCTTTCCGCATGCAGCGGTGCAGCTGTTGCTAATTGCCTTGGTTTTTGAATTGGCCATTTCTTGATTGTCGCTCGTGCCAATAAACCAAGTGTGCGAATACTGTATCCATACTCATATATGCGCATTTCTGGAGATGGAACTTTAGTGAAACTAAATATACGTTCAAGTAGTTCTGTACCCAACTAGGTATTCTCAGCGTAACGAAGAGATGGAATCACGGTTGTGGAGTCTGAGTAACACCTTGAGTGAAACCACGTACCAGGCGATGGTCCTACCGATGCACGTCGTCTTCGTCTTCTGTTCAAAAGCCTTTGGAAATATTTCATGAACATGCGGTACCAACTTGGTTGTTCCCCAATGTTATATGGCATGCATGAGGCTGGTTGAATGAACGAGAGCTAATTAAAAAAATGACGGCTTGGCTTTTTCTTGCTTCAATTGAAAAATGTAGGGATAATTATTAGTGCGGATGGAGGAGACGCTAGTTTTAACGAACTACACTAACAAACTCTCCTGTCTTGCTTTGGTGGACGTGAACTCCAACGTTCAATATGATCGGTAAAGGGTCCAATCAATACAATAACCATGCCCCCGCTGGTATGCTCGAGTACAATAATAATAAGTTGGTTGAAATGGCCTCGTTCGTCTCTCGATTTGACAGGCAGGGTAGATTGTATATGCCGAGTAGAAGAATGTGTAAGAATTGAAGAATTATAATTTAGCCTCCTAATGCCTTGCAGTTGTAACCTTGACAACTTCTAACCGTTGCCTCTACAGTAACAGTAACCTCACAAGCATAATAACTAACCTCGATTTCAATCTTTGATCAACATGTGCAAATAGATGGTGACTTTTCCAGCATAAGCCTTTTGAACCATTTGAACGATTGTGTTGGATTGGAGGAATATGATTTGTTCAAGAGATTCCACCCCCTCGGCCACTTTATCATTTTTCCCCATCAAAGAACATAATAAGCCTCCTGAGCGAATAATCTGAAACTAAACTCGATTCGGCGGACAGCTAAACTTGCTACGAAAATACAAGCAGGAGGGCAGTGCCAGTAGTGCAAGGTAGTACTGCATTAGTTTGAGATCTAATCCTAAAGAGAAACAAGAGGTGTCTCTGGTCAAAGATGATTGGTTAACAGGATACTGGTTCAAAAATGGAGGGAGGAGATTTTTCACAGACCACATGCGCAAAGCCAAGAATGAAAGACTGGTGGTCGGTGAATGGTTGACCTAACCTCGATATATTTCATATAACATGTTTCTTACCTTGAGGAAGGCAACAACAGTTGGGAAAGGAGTTGAAATGGAATCATATATGTCATATTACCTCGTTTGGGTTACAGTATCGGCTATCTAATACCAAGGTACTACAGCGCGCACAATGCAGCTGCACAGCATGGATAGCACAGAAGAGCAGAGCACAGCATCACAACAATCTTGGAAGTTAGCCCAGCCCATTGAGTTACGGATTAGAATTCAGTGTACAGAGTAGTGTAAAATGGCAAAATGATATTGCACATCAAATGATTCTAGCGTCAGGGCTGGGCGTTGAATATCCATAGAATTGAGGATTTCCATTCATCCATCCCCCATTTGTTAGTCGACCCGCAAGTCTTGGCCGTCTACTGTACGTACTAATAAGTACGTATTGTATAGAATGTTCCAAGTGTCTGGGCTGGGAGTATCAAAGTTATTATATTATCACTTATATATAGTATGCAGTTGGAATTAAGGGATCAAACATTAAATTATGACTTGAGCATTTCTTATTTCATCTTGGCTGAATGATAAGACAGATTACACTTTGAATTGAATAGAAATATGTATGATATTCCGGTACTAGGTATGTCGATGGGTAGTAGATACAGTAGATATTATGTATGCAGGTAGCTAGATGAGATCTTCTAAAATACTGCCTATCTATACCTAACTAGGTAGGTATATGTATATATGGATGGTGTATATATATGGATGGATGGATGGATGTTATATATGGATGGATGGATGTATATATATGGATGGATGGATGGATGTATATATATGGATGGATGTATATATATGGATGGATGTATATATATGGATGGATGTATATATATATGTATGGATGGATGTATATATATATATGTATGGATGGACATATGTATAGATATATATGTATATATAGATATACATGCATACATATATATATATATATAGATATACATGCATACATATATATATATATATATCCATGGATGTATGTGTTAGACTTACACTTCATCTTACTCTTTATCTTATTGTTATTTAATTAACCAAGCAACTTATCTCATCTATCAAACCAAAAACAAATACACTCAATATATAATCACAAGTACGCGTAATATATATATATATATCTTTAACATTTCGTAAGCACGCACACTGATTTATTACTATAATGAGTAAAGCAAATAGCTAAATACTTACCTAGTAGATCCCACATTAAACTTTCTAGCATTGCACAGACTGCACGTGAATTTCAATCATCTCCCCTGACATAAATTTGAAATACTTCATTCTCATTGGTTCATCTTTTCATTTCTTTCCTGAGCTGAATCGAAAAAGCTTCACTAATGACAAGGGTCAATCTTTTAATCTTTTAATCTTTTAATCTTTCGATTTCCCTCCCATTTTGAATGTAAATTATATTATTGACCCCTGCGATCTGCGTAGATTGGCCCACTTTTATACACTCCTCCTACCCTCCTACCCTCCTACCCTCAAACCCTCAAATCCTCAAATCCTCAAATCCTCAAATCCTTCCTCCTGTTCGACGCGCAGTCAAAACCTTTGAATTTCCCTCATTCTATAAATTCATTTTCCAATTCTTCATATTGTACAGATTTTTGATATATAATTTCCTTTTCTTCTACTTTTTCTACTTTCTCTTCCTCTTCCTCTTCCTCTTCCTCTTCCTCTTCCTCTCCCTCTCCCTCTCCCTCTTCCTCTTCCTCTTCCTCTCTTATTAATCTCTCTATAATAAAAGAGTCTTCAGTCCTTCATCTGCATCACCATATTCACTCCTTATAATGTAAGTATGGCTGTGCTCTTACGTACCTTTTGCATGAAATCCAACCTGGAATCATCAAGATCAAGACTCACCATGTCATGTACAGTCTACCAAGATCTTCCAGAAATAAATAAACAGCCTCTATTTTAACGAACCATCAAATCACCTATTTACTTCTTAATGGCTTTCAGTTAAGATAATACCTTCAGAAATTGCATCGAGCAATTGCATCATAGAACCTCTCTATCGATAAGCCTCCATACGAGCAAACCAACCAACAAAAGCTAGAAAGTACAACATGGCCAAACGAAATTGGGCAAAGGCATGCTGTGGAGTATTGAATAGTATCCTGGCAGCCCTAGCATTGTATGGAACTTTATACCTAGCAGTACTCATCTTTCAAAAAGGGTCCCTCCCAAAATCGCCATCGGATCTCTACAAGAAACCTGCAGTTTCTCACGAACAACCATCTGACCATGGCTCTGGATCTGTACCCCCTCCACCAGTGGCTCTACAAATAGAAAAGATTAATCCACATGCGAATTGGTTCAATAGGCCTGAAAGTCTCGTTGTACCAAAGGATGATTATTTAGGGAAACGGCCACACATCGACACGGTTGCAAATCTGACAAAACTAGTGGAAGAATGCAGAGGCTCATACAGTAAGATTGAGAAAATGCCATATGTTTTTGATTGCTTGAAGTACATGGAGGAGGGAGAGAGAAAGAATACTATTACCTGCCGGCAGAAGGAGAACGAGCGAGCGAACAACCCCCCAAGATGGCAGAATATCTCAATTCTGATGGTCAGGATAATACTTTGGCACGATATCCATCGCAGAAACCTTACTCAAAAACATCCTCTGGCCAATGTAATGGTCCGATTGTACCATATCATACCTACTGGACTGGCCCTGCGACTTGGAGAGTGGAGCTTTTTCATCAAGAGTTATTTTTACACGCAAAACCTTCCTTGCTCAAGACTATTCATATGGTTGGATGGAGATAGGGATCCAAATGCAATCGATAAGTTTATGACCCGCGATCCATTGTTCAAGAGAGATTTGTACCATTTGTTGAAAGGGGGGACATAACTTTGAAATTGTGGAAATTTCCCTCCAGAATTCCATTACCACCCGGAGATAATACGGATGGACGAGGGTACTACAAAAATCCGGGAAAAACCTAACGCCAAGAATGAAGTTTTGGTGGCAGATGGACTTATTCGAGACTCCAATAACCAGGAATGGTTGATCTTGACGGAAAAGCAAATGACTTTCTTGCCCGTTGCAGTTTCAGATGCTATGAGATTCGTCGTCTTACACATATACGGAGGATCTTACTATGATATGGATGTCGTCATGCTACGAGATATGCGGCCATTACTCATTGCTGATGAACATGCATTTGCAGAACGTTGGGGAGGTCATTCCAGTCCTGGGGATTATAACACGGCGGTGATGTCTCTAACAGCCAATTCGTCCTTGTCATCGTATCTTTTAAGGGGTGGTGTACGAATGGGGTTAAACTTTCATCCTCGAATTATTGGCGTTATGGCAGTGAAGGATCGTCGAAATCAAGAATTCAACATGTTAGAGACAGCCGCTTTCGACCCAATCTGGACCGAATTCAACTGGGACAGATTGGGAAGATGTACGGTACCATGTATCAAGGATTATGGTCAAGTCTTTAAGGGAAAGAATGCTTTCCCAAACCATGATGAATGGGAAAGTTACGATGGTCCTCAATTAAAGCTTGCATCAAAACCCAAGTCAAAACATTTCTGGGAGGTGAGATCAGTTGAGGAGGCAGAAGTTGAGAAGCGTGAAATTTCGGCAGAACGAACAACGGGAAAGGGCATCGAAACATTGACTCTCGACCGAGCTGCATTAAGCAAAGCCGAATACAAACTTGAAGAGGATAAATATCCCCCGACAAATCGGACTTTAGAACATTTCTTTCGGGCGCTTGGACGTATCATATTCACAACCAGGTAGGTTCACAAGTCATGGGAATTGATGATTTTTGCTAATAATTATAGTGGTATAAAAATCCTGAACCGTCATCATGGCTTAATGTTATTCAAAGAGCACAAGATGGTTTTCTTTTCTGGTTCACGCACCAATCCTTATGGTGAAAAATGGCAAGGTCTAGAATTACCTCCATATGAAAATATCTTGGGAATATGCATAAACTACAGAACATGCATATCATCTTCTCAAATTAGCGCCCGATCATCACTTCACTAGGCGCGATCCTTACGAATAGCACAATAAATTTGTGTATGAGAGCAACGGTACAAAGAAAATAAAGCATTTTGATTGGTGGGCACAGGCGGCATATATACATACTCACATTCAAATAACGGTACATAAATACATGGGGACAGGCATACATATGTGCATAGCCGGCGTTGGGACGTTTTTTTCGTACATTCGTTTTTGGTTTTCTTTGAACCAACTGAAATCATTTAGGTGGGAATGGAGTTTAATTAGGGACTCGCTTTACGAACACATACATATAAAGAATAGACGAGCATGGAGATGGAGTTGACGATACTGTGGGGAAACCAAATGGGGAACCTCAAAAGAGATGTAGAAGAAAGGAGAGGATGATTTGTATGTACTGGATTGTAGTGTATGCAATATGACTTCAGCGGAGCATCGCGGAGTCTTGGCGGAGCTATATATACCCTTGAATAAGAAAGAATAAGAGAATCAGATGAAATCACGATTCAATTATGGGGACTTGAATGTTGCAAGTGATTTATTTGAATGATGGGCTATATATAATACCCTACTTATATAAATTCCTTTTCTTTAACATTTTAGGTTTTATACCTATCTATAGTTGGTATGTATGTATGTATAGGATATATAAACGGTACATTATATATCCATGGATATGTATATATATAGATAGATAGATAGATCCTTCTCTTCAATCTATAATTACAAAACTGATTTTAAAAAGGTTTATGAAGTTTTTTTTTTGTTATATTATATTATAGCCGCGCGTGTATTTTTATAACGAGGAATCCCCTACCTAAGTTTAAGGGTACCGGTATATGCATGCGTATGGTATAGTAGGGTTTATTGAGGGGAGTTAAGATGGTAGAGGAGAGGAGAGAAAGGGATAACTAGCTACATCTAGTTTCTATGATACCTTTTTGATTCTTATTTTGGTACTGGGGTAGATGAAAAGGATTTCCCCAATTCAGCGGGTATTTTCCCATTTTTTCACATCAGTGAGCTTGGTCGAGTGCGAATAGAAGATCTGAGGAAGAAGAGAAGGTTGTTGGTTTTTTGATGGGGAGGATCAGTATATATGTGCTTGATATCGATTTGGATAGATATGATGTATGTATGTATATATATATATATATATATATATATATATATATCCTTCTGAATAGAATCTCCAAAGTCGAATTCACGAGACGCGAAAATGAGAAGAAACACAATTCAAACGTATCATAGGATGAGAAAAATCCACAAACATGCGCATCTCCGCACTCCGCACATACAACTCCTCTCCCCCCTCCACTGCACACTGACTCTCTCAATTCCGCCGAGTATATCTGAATAGATCTCCGGTATTGCAAGAACACAAAGACGACTGGAAACAGAAAGGGCGAAAGGTGCAGTAAGTGTGTGGAGGAAGATGGTACATGGATAGCTTTCTATCGACAGCCTTGGGATTCTACAGATGCTGGATCTCGACCCGATGAGAGGTAGATCGCAATATGTACTTCCATCTCCCACGTAGGACTTGCTCACGTTACTTTCTCTCGCATTCACGTAATTTGATTATCCGTCATGGAGGAATACAAGGAAGTTCGCGTCTTGATTTCTTGGTAAGGCTCAGGCGCCGTGTCCGAAAGTCCCTGGTGAGGTTCTTCGATGATCGTTCATTACTTGCCTAAATGTAGCGATGTGTACCGGACGTTGAGCTTTCTTGTGGTTATGTTAAACCATGGTTTTGTGCTCGATGGTTTTTGTATTCCCTCACTCGATCGATTGGAAGGAGAATATACATACTAGACAGGTTGGTTATGCTGGGTAACTGTATACCTGCATACAGCATGCAATTTCCAACATGAACCTCTCTCTGTTGGGACTTCACGATATAGCAATCACCAAAAATACATTTTGAGACGGTAGGCCAACAGCTGTTGCGAATTTGGCTTCTGTTCACCCTTGACGGTGTCTTGATGATGTAGAAATGTCCAATTCTCTGTACATGATTGACCTTGGGCGAAAAAATTGTAGTGTCCTCAAGATAACAAAAGTAAGAGTATTTCCGAATTGTAAGATCCAATATCTAATAAATCAAGGAGCAGAGTCAAAATTCTTCTTTGCATGCATAGATAGATTCTCAGTAATAAAAGGCCTTTTCCCGCCCATTCCCAATCCACACATTAGAACGACACAGAGCACATTACTAATAATCACCTATAATTCACCAACCCTCGCTTCCCTATATATATCCAACAAACTCGGTCTCCTTCGTCAATAGGACACGAGAAAACCGGCCCGCTGGCGTAGTGGTTAGGATGGTTGACGCCGGAACGAGTAATAAAGCCTGGGGGAGCATTAAATTGTGACCCCCGTTAATGGGCTTTTCCTCCCGCCCCCTTCGTTGGGGGCGGGGCTAGGTTTTTGTCCTTTTGTTTTTGGTTTTGGATGGGAGAGTTTGGTTCTTGTCGTTTTTCCTTGGGTAAATTGAATGAAGTTTTAGGTTGTGGTGACTTCGGTTGGTGTACTGAGTGAGGTGAGGGCTGTGGGTGGAGTTGGGATATATATAACAGAGGGGTGCCGTGAAGTTAAGTGTGGAGATGGCTGTAGTTTTTATGATTGTTACCCAAGCATTGTGGGTTCTGATTTTCAGTTTGTTGAGTGAGAATCGTTGCTTGAAATCATCGCCATATGCGAGTTATAGGATTTTGAAGCCAGCTCACTTAAGCCAAGGAAATACTATTGCTCAAAGGGTGCTTACTTGGGTTTTTTGTAGTCATAGAAGCAACAATAGTCGAGTGTCAGACAGCAATACCCATATATATATCTGAGGCTCTTTTAGGACTATATGAGGACTACAGTAGAAGAATGGTTGTATTAGCATTTGACTTTCTAACAATCGCTCGTTGTTGTGAATCGAAGTATTGTCGACTGCGCATGCGGTAATCATCGCTTTCCTTTCAAAAAAACACCTCAGATCGCAGAATATGTGGAGAGCAGACCATGATAAGTACTAAGGCTGACAGTATTACTATTGACTCTTGGATGTTCTTAATTTCTCCAAATTTGAGGTTGGTTTGATCATGATGGAAATGGATTGATATATATGAAAGGGATGTCGTTGAATTGGCTGATGAGTGATTGCAATTGGTGAAAAGTTGGATCCACTCTAATTTCTCCACTTAAACTTCTCCACTTAAACTTCAACCTTGCAGTACCTAATCCTTAAATCTCTCGTTTGAATAAACTTGTAAACATCACATTAAATCTATCACCAATTTTCACGGCTTGGTTTGGGACAGGATATCCAGATATAAGTGTTGAATAAGTATATAAAGGTATATCTCTCGAATTCGAGTTTAATAAAGCCGAAATCTAGCAATTTAAGCCTTCAGGAACATCCTCTCAATACCTCATGCATATGATCAACAATGGATATCCAATGATCAATGTTCTCCAAGCATTCCCAGCCAACCGTCAAAGCAGGAAATCATAAGACCCAGGCTCTCTAAACTCTTCTGCAGTCCCATGAATTCCCACCTGGCTTCACAAATACCTGCGTTGGGTCATCCTAGGCCTCTCAATGCGGCAACCTGAAGGAACGTCTCCATGAAACACACATCTGAATATAAAATTTGGATCCCGAAACTTCAATCTGGCTTCTCACGTCATCATCTTACTCTCATCTCATACTTTCAGCTCCATGCCTTGTAAATATCACCATTCTATTCCCTTTCCTCTTCATCTCCTACGAATTCGAATCCCTATTACAGCGCCTGTAGTCAGTCACCTTGTGAAGCGCTTCACAGATCAAGAACCTGAAACATCTGCGGAGTATTGACAAAGTACCGTTCGTTTTCATGAGTCGTAGTTTTCGTTCACCAAGCGCTCAGTCGTAACGAAGTGTAGAGGAATTGCTTCCCATTTTACAAGTGCGGGTGCTAGGGACGCTCCCATAGCAAACTTCCAAGTTGAGCTAGTCGCGAGGTATGTGTTATCCTACTAGTCACGCTCTGGAATTGGCAAATTTTATTATGAGACTGTGGTGATGTGGTTCCGAGGACAGAATAGACTCAGCATTATCATTTGATGAATGATTGATTTTTGAAATTTGGGATGTTGGATGTTGGATAAAAGACCTGCTGATATATCTCTTTTGTGTTACAGACTTGTTATCTTTGGGAAATTGCCATGGTCTATTTTTATAGGTTTCATGTTGATTGAAAATAATCTATTTGTCTTGATATCAAAATAGTATATCATGGAAGAGAGATGTTTTGAGTGCATCGTTTATGGCTTTGACGATGTGGCTCAGAATGGGGGATCTGGATGTATATAAGATGACTTCTTGATATTATATTAAACTATAATTTAACTAGTAAGTAGTTTTATAAATTCTCATATCTACATTCACAAAAGCGATATAGGAATTGGATGCTTCATGCATTCTTCTCTAAACATCCTGTTCCTTGCTGCATTTGCACATCTTAGATGAATTTTGTTAGTCACTGGTATGATATAAATTATTTTCTTCACACTACTGCCAGTACTCAACATGCAACCTGGATATTGGATCAAGACATGTCGTTTCTCCCCCTCTAGTCTTCATCAGATAACTTGACGTTTGACAGAACACTTGCTCAGAGTACCGAGTGCAAAGCATGATCGGAAATTAAAGCTTATGATTGTTCCTCCCAGCCGGTAACACCACGTTCTTCGCGAGGTATTCCAAACAGCGCCAGAAATCCTTGCATGGGTTACAGTCAGTCCTCAGATAACGCCAACTTCTACCACTCCACTTTATCAGATCCATCTTCATCCATATATACATCTCCGCGTATACGGCAAAATCCCCGAAACCTTCCTCCGCAGAAGAGAATACATCATGAAGTTTCAAGCATGCCTCCCATCGCAATATCACAGCGTCTCCATATCCCATGCCATCCCATCGTCCACAAATCAAATCACGCAGTACACAACACCTAACAATCACACAACCCCCACCCAGAACACCACACCTCTAATTGAAACCCCAAACCAGGACGCGAGCCCCAGGCCACCTCGAGCCCATCGAGCGAACAAACACCGCAAGCCATCAAAGAAGACACATCTCGGCGCACCGATCTCACGGCCGCCGCACCTACCCAAAACATGGCATGGCATGGTAGGGTAGGGTAGGTAATCATAAACAAGACGTCCCAACATCCAAAGAGAACATCGAAGCGCCATCGAAAACCACGGTAAAATAAGGCAGCAAGCATGACGCAACCACCTGCAGGATGCGAACCCCCCCCCCCAACCTAGATTCCAGCCCATTAATATTCTGATCCAAACATACATACTTGGTGTCTCAAATCTCATGGGAAACGATACATTTAGAGCCTTTCATCCATCCATCCATCCATCCTCTATCTACATACCTACCCACTCATCTACCCATCTACATAGTAATCAACAAGTATCATTAATGTTTTCCCGACTTCACTGATGCTCACGAGCTGCTTATGCTATCACTGTATTTGATCTAATTACTAACCTTTTTGATTTGGATTGGTTAAGTTGAATTATTATATATGTTGTTGAATCGCCAAGTCACTTATTAGTCACCAGGTCATCAGTCAAGTAAAGCATTGCAAAAAATTTCATTGTAATCTATCTACCTATCGACCATTAATAACATGCCAGTGATTGGAATATTTAATTATCCCATAATTGATGAAATCTATCCATCCATGACATACTAGTCGTGCATACATTTTATCGGCCAATCCATAGCCATCCATCCATCCATCCATCAATCATACTTTGATGCTCATGATAATGAGTACAATTTGTAAAAAAAACTTCCCAAATACCTCAAGACTCATCCATATGTCCAAGTCAATTCTCACCATGAAAGCCATCATATTCCTTCCATATTGATCCATAATACCACGATAACGCACCAGAAAAGTGCGAGAACACACCAAAGACATATTGAAAAGACACCGAGAACCCAGACCAATTCATATCAGACTGAGGGTATATCGAGAATGAAGCGAAAAGTAGATTAAACCATGCTAGAGCACAGCAGATGAAACTCGGAGCCCAAGACAATACACCCCAGGAAATATATCCAGAGAGCAGACCAAATCAATTCCAAAGGATTCCCAAAAAACCATCACCGCCATCTACCATTCAGTATCAACACCAATTCTGACTGCTTCAGCCTTTGCCATCATAACAAGAGTGACGGTTGGTTTTTTTTGAGTCCAAAACGACCCTCACAAGCCTTTCGCATGGCCAATTCAGCTTTTTCAACGACATGAGGGGCCTTAGGGACATCCTTCTTGTGGTAATCGGAATCCGAAAGGAGCAACTTAATGTCAGTGAGAGCTGGGAAAGCCTCGATGAGGTTAGTTGCAAGATCTTTCATGCAGGAAGATTGGTGAAATCGGTACCATGGCATAGACAATCTTCGAACACGGCCGCAATCCCAGAGGCGAATCCGGCTTGCGAAACGATAGAGGTTCTTCTCATCATCGCGAAAGTGCAAGGTGTCAAAATCCGGAGAGAAATAGTCGGCACCAAAGAGGGTTCTGCAATCTTCATCAAGCTTTGAAATTTCTTCACATTCCTTGGTAGTAAACCAAAAGGGCGAAGGAGGAGATTTGCGTTTGAATATACCAGGACCTCCCGTTTCATCATGGATGGTACCTTGGTTCAAAATAACATCAACTGTTCTTCCACTTTGGATTGCATAATTCCAAACTTTAATACGCAACTCGCAAGGGAATTCGCTGAAATGAGGAAAAGTGTCGTATTTTGGCCTAGCTTCCTCTGCGTCAAAGGCGGCTTTGGCCTTGCGAACGTAATTTTGAGTAGTAGCAGGACAAAGTCGCTCGAAAACACCAGGTAAAGACGCAATGTAGCCAGAGAAGTCAGCCATAGACAGGCCAAGCTGAAATTTCCAGATAAACAGCTGCTGCTCGGTGAAATGTTTGAAATTCCCATTTGTGTGCATTTCGCGGCACCATTCCTTAATCTGTTTCTTCGAGGGTTGGGGCTCACCAAATATCTTCCAGACAGTCTTGCCACAATAGCTCGCGCAGCCCAAGTTAGGGTTTCCTTTCCATACGATAGAGTAGTTAAACGGAAGGATCTTCTCAGGGTTACCAACCTTGACCACAGTAGCCTTGGAGAGCTTGCCGGTGTTTTGAGGCTTGTTTGAGATGAGCTTAGGACCGGTAGGGACTCGAAGATTCTTTGGGGGAAGGACCTCATGAGTAAACAAGCAATGTTTCTTGATGCAGCCCCAAGGTGAGTGAAAAGCCTTGCAAAGTGGCTTCTTATCTATTAAAATCTTTGGATGGGGTTTAAGAGGTGGAGCAGCAGCTACTGATACCTTCGTATCGCGCTTGACAACAGGGTTGATAGTGAGATTTGGGCTCTTGGCAGCAAGAACTTCCTTGGTGTAAGTAACTTGCTGCTTGGAGCGAACTTGCTCAAGCTTCTTCTGAGCCTTCTCAGCTGCCCAGAGCTCCTTGAGCTTAGCAAGAGCAGCATGGTCATGAGTAAATTTGCAATTGCGCTTATACTTACATCCATGAACACTCAACTGTAATTAATGTTAGTTAAATTCTGAGGAGAGGAGAGAGGAAGGTGCTTACGAAGTCTCTGCAGGCTTGCTTACGTACAGCTGGAACAGTGACAACCGGAGCAACCGAATCAGTACCAGTAGAGGAAGCGTCCATCAATCGCTGAAGTCCCGGATCGATGCGAACTGGTTGAGACTTGACTACTCTGGGAGTAGCTGGGGCAGTGAAAACTGGCACAACCCTGACTGGAACAGTTGAAATGGCCTTAGTTGGTGCAACCTGGGCGGTGACAACTGGCACAACCTTGGTAGGAGCAAATGAAACGACTTCGGTTGTAGTAGCCGAGAGGATAGGAGTGCGACGGGCAGCATGGTTATTTTGGTTGATCTGAACAACTTCCGCAAGAACCTGTCGAAGAGGTTGGTTGTAAAAGTTGGCGAAAGTCATCTTGATATAGAGATGATTTCAACGTAAAGTTAAAGTAAGGTAAAGGTAAGGTAAAGGGGAAGGGGAAGGTAGAGTAAAAGGTTAAATGACTGTATCCCAAGAGAATAACAAAAGAGTTGTAATGTAAGAGAATCTTCACAACAGAAAAGAGGAAGAATTGGATTGAAGAAAGTTTAGGGTAACGGTTGTAGAATTTTCGAAAGACTTGAAAAAAAATCCACAAAAGGATTAATAGTATTGAGAAGTTATTTGGTAAGGAAGAAGTAATATCAATCAATTTTGATGAAGTATTTCGGTTGGTTTCAATGTTGTTGTTATCGAGGAAGTATCAGGAGATTTGGAGGAAGGAGAGAATATTTAAGTGTTTGGAAGGAAGAATCTAATTGTTTAGCGAGAACAAGTCTATTGTGCGCAGAAGCAAATTAAGCGTAACAATAGGAAGAAATGGCGCTGGAAGAGAAAGCTCTGCCAAAAGTTACAGAGTTTTATTGAGGAGGTTGGGAATCATTTATTATAATGTTGTTGGATTTTTCTGTTGTTGTAATGGATATTCACTCTTGCGACGTTTTTGGGTGAAAGGTGAGGAATTTCGGTTAGCGACGTTGAGCGACGTTGAACTTCAATTTGACAACAATGACTTATTAATAAGTCAATGAGACGATGCACATGAATATTTGGTCGATTGTTTTTTGAATAAAATTCTCAATGAAGACCTTTTCCTTTGAAGTTTTAAAGTTGGAATCAAGAGACTTGAACTTTTCCACTCCACTGGTTTTACTAGTGAAAAGTTAATTAATTTGCAATAATCAAGTCAATACAATTGAAAGAGCGTCTGAAATCATGATGAATCGAATTGAGGCATGAATACGAACCAGTATAGTAGTATTATCTAACCGGTTTCTCCAGTTCTTGTTTCCAAAGTAGAAAAGAAAAGGCTGGGGAGAGTGAAGAATGGAATATGATATGATAGGATATGATAGGATATAATGAATTCACTACGGAAACTGTCCACGGGTAGGTATGAAAAGTTGGTGAAGTGAGTGAAGTGAGTGAAGTGAGTGAAGTGAATGAAGTGAGTGAAGTGAGTGAAGTGAGTGAAGTGAGTGAAGTGAGTGAAGTGAGTGAAGTGAGTGAAGTGAGTGAAGTGAGTGAAGAAGAGGTTAGAAGAGGTTAGAAGAGAAGTATGACGGTATGAATGGCGTAGTATGTCATGACAAGTGATGATCCAATCACACCGGGCAAATGTAATTCCGACCACTTGCTCAAATATGAACTAATAACAATCAAGGTGCCTAGGTGGTGAAACTAATGATTTTGTTTGTATCCAGGAAGTTTCAAATGTTACCTAGTTACGTAGGAGCTTCTCTATGACTTACTTGCAATGAATAGGTAAGATGAGTAAGGTAAATAAGGTAAATAAGGTAAATAAGGTAAATAAGGTAAATAAGGTAAATAAGGTAAATAAGGTAAATAAGGTAAATAAGGTAAATAAGGTAAATAAGGTAAACAAGGTAAATAAGGTAAGTGAAATAAGTAAGGCCAATAAAGTAATAAGTCAGGTCAATAAAGTAAATCGGCTAAATGAGGTAATAAGTGTGGCAAATGTAGTAAGTGTGATAAGTGTGATTTTGGATACAGAATAGGCATCTGCGTCCATCTTCATCCTCATCCTCATCCTCGTCCATAATGTTGGGGAAACACTGGGTGTTTGTTGATTCCCATACGCCACAAATGCATTGTATAAGGCTGTTGAAGCCATGTCAATTAGCCACTCTGTAGCATCGGAAATAAGAGATCTCACTTGGGGACATCAATATGTCTGTCTCAATATAAAGTGCTCAAATGAATTTATTTGATCATGCAACCCTAGTCTATTTTACTATGGTATATTTCCCACCTTAAAATTCATTCTCATCATTACCTGCAATGATGACATTATTGATCTTCAATACCATACGACAAAGTTGGGTCGCCAACATCAATTGTTGTTTCTTACCGATCAATGGATCGATGACAAAGGCATCTCTCATATCGTTGCTACCGGTTTGCATACAGTCGACACCCAATCTTGTGTTCTTCTCGGTAGCTTGTCGACTCTTGACAGAGGCAAGGGTTTCGATGGATGAGAGACCAGAGTTTTCGGCTAAAGCCATTGGAATTGCATCGAGGGCATCGGCAAAGGCACGCATAGCATATTGCTCAAGACCAGGTGACTTAACGGCGGCATCCTCGACAGCCAAGGAGCATGCAATTTCTGCAGCACCACCACCATAAACAACCCTATTATCCCTAACGAGGTTACGAACAACACATAAAGCATCGTGAAGAGAACGTTTTGCCTCGTCGATGATCTGTTCCTCTAGTTAGCAATGGTGTAAATAGCTCAACAATGCAATTCAACATACCATCTTGTTGCTTCCTCTAACAAAGACTGTGACAGCACGAGTGTTCGCACACTCCTCAATTACCAACATCTTCTCCCTGGTGGTACCAAAGCTCATTTCTCTGACTACTCCAGCTCTTCCGAGTTTCTCCGCTGATAAATCCTCAAATCTCGGTACGATTCTACCGTTTGTGGCAATGGCGATTAATTCTATCTCTGGACCTCCAACCCATCTAACAGCTGGTAATTGACTTTGTAATAAAAGATGGTTTGCTTCATCATCAAATCCCCACTGGCATACAACAAAGATTGGCACCAGTATCCTTAATTTGTTGAACCATCTCGGTAAACTTATCCTTTTCATATGTTTGTAACTTCTTGAACTCTTCAACAGAGGTGATATCGAGCTTATGCTTGGTCTTTGGCTTGGGTGGTTCAAATGCACATGTGAGAATAGCAATCTTGGCGTCTCGAACCTCATCGGGCATCTGAGGGTGTGAAAAGTCTTTGTCGACAATAACACCTTGAACCAGTAAGGAGTCCTCGAGAGATCCACCAACCTTACCATCAACCTTGATCAAGTCAAAGTCAACATCCTTACGCTCCAAATCAGCAACAGACAGGATAGCATCGACAGCAATATTGGCGAATTGGTCATGGGCCTTGGAGACGATTTTGCTTCCCAAACTTGTCCTTGCAACCTTGAACAAATTCTCTTTGTTTGTTTTTTGTGAATTCGATAGTATCGGCAATCCTGTCCAGCTCCGCAACAGCAATATCACAAGCTTGGTCATACCCATCGGCTATTCGAATAGGGTGAATTCCCTTGTCGATAAGTTCGGCAGCTTGTTCTAATAAGGCACCGGCCAAAACTACCACACCTGTTGTACCATCACCGATTTCATCATCCTGAGATTTTGAGAGTTCGACTAAAAGCTTTGCAACATGGTTCTGAATCTCCATCTGTCCCAAAATGGTAGCACCGTCGTTGGTAACTGTAATATCACCATCTGGGGAAATAAGAATCTTATCGAGACCTCGTGGACCAAGGGAGGTCTTGACAATATTGGCTACTGTTCTTGCTGCTAGGATATGTGATTTGACCGCCTCGTTTCCATGTTGTCTCTTCTTCTTTCCCTGACTGTAAATTCATCAGTACTTTCAATACCAGCAGAAGTGATATAAATCCTTACTCTCTAACAACGATGAAAGGTCTGCCTTGTTCATCTTTCACCACAGACGCTATAAATTCCATATAAGCTTCCAAAACTATATGGTGGATGGTACAAATATAACTTACCCTGCGACATATCAATATCTACAAAGCGGGGTGGTTAGCAGAAGCTTTATAAGACAATGCTTGGGGAAGTAGGGAAAAACTTACTCATCGCCATGTTTGAAGATGTGCGAAGTTTTCTAGATCCGATGGCTACTGAAACAAACTGCAGAGGTATCGAAAAAAGCAAACAACAACCAGAATATTTCGTCAAACTTCTTCCCTGATCAGCGCGTTCAAATCAACAAGTCGCGTTTATTGAAAGCTCTTCGTCTACCAAAAATTATTTAGACAGCCTCAGGTTACATATTATCAGCCACTTTGTGCTTAGTAAGTATCACCCCGCATCAGCCACAACTATGAATTTGAGTTATCCAGTAGCCCTGTGATAAACTTTTCAAATCTATCATAGTTTTATCCCATCTATCAACTGAACTCTCGTCATATCTTTCTTAATTACTGTGATATTCGAAATTTTTTTGATGCCTTTATAGTGCGTACCATACCCCAAATGTATTCAAGGTATACAATGCCACTGTTGAGTTGAAGAATTGAAATCCTCCTTCATTCCTGACGTACTTGCGAGACCTTCTCGGTTAGAAAGACAATCTGCTATATGGGGTTGTACTGTAATAGCTTCTCTTCCAATGCCAATGCTAATTAACCCTTTGAACGATGTACAATATCTTGGTACTGGATAACTAGGGGTATCAACATACCTCCACACCTTTTACCAACCGCATTTAATATCTGGAAACTTTAGTGGATACCGGCCGTACTCGCAAGAAGTTCTTTTGTACTTTCGACTTCTTTGAAGTCTTTGCTAGTTGCAGACTTGCAGTAGAGAGAGAATCGTTCACAGAGATCCACGAGTCCCGAAGTATTCGAAAGTTGAGTCTCACCCAACAACATTTTGGCGGGTACTCGAATCTGAAGCGGAGATTTCACGGAGTATGTACTGTCTTTGGAAAGGATGAATAATCCCATCCGACGATTCATGAAGCAACTACAGAATCTGCCAATGATTTTATGATTCATACGAAGCCAAACGACAAATCGCTACGGCAGATAGTACAAAAAGGTCCAGGGATTGGAAGGGGTATATACGAAACATGACTATTGAATGACAGGGCTCCTCTTTTGTTGGGATACGATACAAGCTTTATCATACTGTAACCTTCTATTCGTAGAAAGAGTTGATTGATATCTTCAAGGTCTTCTAACCTCTGTGATTAATACGTAGGTCGGTAACTGATGCCTAGGTACGTATAGCTAGCTACCTGCTAGCCATAGCCATAGGTACTACTCAGAAGTTAGAAGCTTAGTAAATATCCAGGTGAGCATCGAATATCAAATACAATAAAGGAAATAAGCATCATCATGAAGAAACGAAATGAAATGGCCAAACAATGTAATCTAGAACCTTGTACTGTAGGTGTTTGTACTACCCAGTATGTATGTTTCAATATGCCATCGTACCTGCATTCAGGGGAATACCAAGAATAATCGCTTTGCATATACACAGTACGACACCATGATTATCACCCACCCACCCATACTGCTAGTCTGTACAGATCGTAAGTATAAGCGATGGCATTTAACCGCTTTTTGAGTGGGTCAAAGGTTTCAGGTATACTTAAGCTTACCTAGATAGTATCAATTCACTCCGTGTATATGATAACACTCCCTTTCACCCTTCCAAGGTTTCTCTTTGAGTAAGATTCCTCAAGACTCCTCAAGACTTTCTTAAGACTTTTTATGTATGAATGGAAATAATCAGTAGGTAGGAAAACATCATCTGTATTATGGACTAGGTCCCATTTGGACATTCCGCATATGGCCAATTCGGGATTTATTTCATATATATATATAAACAAATGGGAACCTTTTTACTCGAGATATCCATTTAATCCATTTAATCCATTTAATCCATTTAATCCATTTAATCCATTTAATCCATTTAATCCATTTAATCCATTTAATCCATTTAATCCATTTAATCCATTTAATCCATTTAATCCTTTAAATCCCCTTTTAAGCCTTTTTGATTGGTTCATTTTCATTATGAATATGAATATGATTTTAACTTCATTAATACGGATGGATGGATATACTTAACGGATATCCTATAATCCCGATTGAGCTTTTAATTTTAATCTCTTTTGGGTCTAGGTAGTCATGGCCCAGGGTCCGTTTGCCTTTGCCTTTACATCCACATCCACATCCACCCTTTAATTCCCCACCCCAAGGTTTTGATTCATTTGTTTGACTTGGTACTCACTCTCATACTCATCCATTGATACAAGCACTCGCTCCCTTTTATAGTCGGTTTGCTCTATTGTCCCAATAAAGTCAAATAACTCTAATCATTTCTGCGGTACATGGGAATATCTTCTAGCCGAGTTGATCATGAACGAAAAGATAGATTACCTACACACATTAGCTCACTCCGTACATTATATTTATTATATTACTTGCATGATTGATATATCGGTACAGTACATATAAGTAAGTATATTTCCATATTCATCTCAATGCTTCCTTGGAATCGACATCTTTGATCTGTTTCTGTCCCTTTCAAACGCAGACGTGTCTGCCTTTCACTCTTTTTGGGGAGATCTATCGTTGTTTTTTGGTTGTCACCATTCATCCATCATCATTATTCATTCATTCACTTCTTATTTATTCAATCGATCAGTCAACCAATAATCAAGCATTGATTCATTCGTTCTCTTCGTCTTATCTTTCAATATGAAATTCAGTAGTCTATCAGCCCTTGCGGCAGTCGTGCTCCCTACTTTAGTATCGGCACAATTGACCGGTAAAGTCGGTCCATTGACCTCGAGAGCATCCAAGGCCACAAAAGTTTGTAACGTTCTGGATTATGGTGGAAAGGCAAGCAAGACCGCAGATATTGGCCCGGCGCTTACATCTGCTTTTGCTGCCTGCAAGACTGGTGGAACGGGTACGTCTTCCAAAGTCCATTGAAATCATCAATATCTTACTTTCATACAGTTTATGTCCCTCCTGGAGATTATGGTATGACTACCTGGATCACACTCAGCGGAGGTTCAGCATGGGCACTTAAGCTTGATGGTATCATCTACCGTGTTAATGGCGGTGACGGAAACATGATTATGATTAAACACACTACCGATTTCGAGATGTACAGCAGTACCTCTGCCGGTGCGATTCAAGGTTATGGTTATGAATATCGCAAAGCTTCTAAATCTGGTGGTGCACGTCTCCTCCGATTGTATGACGCTACCAACTGGTCTGTCCACGACATTGCTCTAGTCGATGCTCCTGCCTTCCATTTCTCAATTGATACTTGCACAAACGGAGAAGTTTACAATATGATCATTCGTGGTGGTAACAAGGGCGGTCTTGATGGTATTGATGTCTGGGGAAATAACATCTGGATCCACGATGTCGAGGTTACTAACAAGGATGAGTGTGTTACTGTCAAGGTAAGCTTTCTTTCCATGAACCCACGGTGATCATATCTGACCATATTATAGAATCCTTCCAAGAACCTTCTCATCGAAGATATCTACTGCAACAGCTCAGGAGGTTGTGGTATGGGTTCTCTCGGAGTTGACACTGACATTTCCAACATTGTCTACAACAATGTCTACACTTATGGATCCAATCAAATGTACATGTTCAAGTCAAATGGTGGTAGCGGAACTGTCTCAAACTGCCAATTCAATAACTTCATTGGTCGCTCCAACGCTTACAGCTTGAACATCAACGCAGCCTGGCCTCAAGCAAGCAAAGCCGCTGGTAATGGAGTCATCTACGAGAACCTCTCTTTCAACAACTGGAAGGGAACCGCTTCCAACACCAAAGCACGTGGACCAATCAATCTTCTCTGCTCAGCCACCGCTCCATGCACCAACATCACTATCACCGATTTCGCCATCGGAAACTGAGACCGGTAACACCCAGATTGCTGTCTGTCAAAATGCCTACGGTTCTGGAGGATGTCTCAAGCCCGATACCGGCTCTCCATCCCCTTACACTACAACTTCAACTCTCGCCTCTGTTCCAACCGGCTACGAAGCTGCCACCATGGCTCAAGATTTAGCCACTCCTTACCCCTTGACTGAAAGCATTCCTATCCCAACTATCCCAGCTTCTTTCTACCCAGGCAGAAAGCCCATCACTGCTCTCATGAAAGGAGGCGCAGCTTCCCATGCCGCCATCTCTACCAGAGCTAAATTACTCGCTTCATCCCCCACCGCTTCTTCCTCAAGTGTTGCAGCCACTTCAACCCCAATCGCCTCTTCAAGTGTTGCAGCTACCCCAAGCACCAAGAACACATACACCAAGGCTCCTACTTCAACAGCTGTCTCCAGCAAGACCACGCTCCTCACCCAAGTTTTCCAGCTCTGCTCCAGTCACTTCCGCCAAACCTGCTACTACCACTGCAGTTTCTTCATCGGGTACGGTTCCCCTTTATGGAAACTGCACGGGGGGAAAGTCTTGCTCTGCTGGCACTTGTGTGAAGCAGAACGACTTCTACTCCCAGTGTGTTTCCGCATAATTTCTTTTGCTCTCAAAAAATCTCAGGACTTCGTTGCAGTGGCTAACCCAGGCTATAGATGTGAATGATTATTCTAGCACTAGTTCTGCTGCCCCTGTTGCGAGCTCTGTTACACCTATCGCACCTATTCCAACAGAGCCTGCGGACGATGAGGGTGGCGCAGATGATGAATGTGAAATCTAAATGCAACCCTGGGTCAACCCACGTGTGGAGATTGATAGGATGAGAGAAAATAAAGATGGGAACGATAAGATGTAAATTCGGATGATAGATTCTCTGTATTATAATTACCAACATATCCTGATTGTAAATATTGAAATACTAGAAGAAACTTTTCCGTCCTGTTGAACAGGGCGGCGATAATTGAGTTTATCCTTTTTTTGGTTTGGTCTGTGTGTTTGTGTGCTTGGTTGTGGATGTATTTCGTATCCTGGATCTGGATGTGTTCAGACCGGGAAGTACATCTACACAAAGTCGGTATAGAATTAGGATGGAGGAGGGTGGCGGTGGGGGTGGGAAGGACAAGTTTCCTACTGCTCGAACATATGGCCATGGTATAATTACATATTATAATCATAATGAGAATCATAATGAGAATCATAATGAGAATCATAATGAGAATCATAATGAGAATCATAACTCTCTAACCTCCCTCCTCCAACCCACTCACTCACTCATTTTACTCATTCAACATATCAAACTCTACCTAATCACGATTCTGGAATGAGGTTTTTTTTTTCGGTGTGTTTGTGGGTTTATTGGTTGCTAGATATATTCATATATATATATACCTACATCCATTCATGGATTTTATAAATTTAAAGAACGCGGGGCGGAAAATTAAAAGGAGAGGAGAGGAGGAGAATATATATATATATATTAATGGGATTGATTGGTGCTTGTTTTTTGTATATATGTTTATATACTTGTCTACTTGTCTACAGACCTAGGGTACCAGAAATATGGCGACTTGTCATTTTTCGTAAATATAGCAGCAGGCATTTATGCAGATATGAATCAGCACTAACAATCCACATTTTCATTCTCAGCTCGATCTGTTTAGGCATATTCAGATGTATGGATATCACAAGATCTATGTTGTTATCGTTATCGTTATTAATAGTAAAGCGATTCAGAAATCGAAGTAGTTCATGTTTTGTTAGCAAGGGTGTTTTCGAAAACAAAGGGGTGGAAGCGAAAGAGAAGAAGCAACTCTTTAACGAATAATTTACTTTTGATAATATTGATGATGTTGAAATGAAGTTGATGGTATTGTTAAAGTAGAGTGAAATTGAAGAGAAGTTAAAGCGGGATGGAGAATGGTATCATTACTAGTCATTTGAAGTTCATATAATATTTGATGCTATGTTTGGACTCATGATATACGAAGAATAACTGTTTAGAAAGAAAGGTTACTTAATCAAAATGGATAATTTAATAGGAACAAATTGTAATGCAATGTGAACGCTTTGAAGCTTTTATAATTAAATATGTATATATATATATATATAATACCCATTATAATATGATTTAACAAGATTCTACAATAAATATGTTATATTGCCATATTTGTGGTACCCTAGAGCTACTCATCTACTTTGCCCATGGAAATTCAGAGAAATAAAGAGCTTCTATGTATACCAGCGGGCTAACTCTCGTGTCTAAAATCTAAATCTGAATCTCATGCGTTGGAAATAATATCGGATTTTCGATTGGTTGTGTAGGCGGTGGTTGTGGTGGTGCTGGGTTTTTCCTCCCCTCCCCCTTTTTTCTCTTTTCTCTTTGGGATTGTTTTTGATGGTCTTTTTTGTTGCGGGGGGAATGGGGATTTGGGGTGGATGATGGATTTGGAGTGGTGATGGGGTTGGTGTGTGTATTTTATAAGGTGGATGGATGGTTAGGGGGTTAAGTGAGTGGTTTTTGTGGTTGTGTTGGATGAAAAAGTAACCTTGGAAGGGTAAAGGAGACTTTGAATGGAGGGTGCTAAGATTAGGGACAATGGATAGATAGAGAGATATGAGATGGAAGAAAGAGAAGAGATAGGATAGGATAGGGATGGCGTAAAATGAGATGGAAAGGAGGGAAAGGAGGGTGGGATATAACTTTTGGAATCTCGTTCAGATGATTTTGGAGGGAAAGTTATATCTGTGAATGTAAGTGGCATATATATGATTTAAGAAGTCTAAGTTGGTAAGATACTCTAATGGGAGCAAATGGATTTAAGCAGGCGAGAAGGGAGAAGGTCGTTAGAATTATTTTGATATGTGGAATATGTTTTATATTGTATATCATCTGAAAGACACCTTATACAATATCATAGGAAATCCGCTTAAAGCACTTTCTTTTTTTTTCAGTAGAAAAAGTACCCTCTGTATATCATCTCCCCTTATTTTACGTTTCAAATTCACCTTTTACCCTCAACCCCTTTACCTCGAGTAATCACATATCCTACCTTTCTCCTCACCTCTCATTCCTCGCCCATTACATTACTCTACATTTTACCCCATTTAATATTCTCCCTGCGGCACCAACTCAACCTCCCATCCCATTCAAGAAATCCTCACAAATATCTCCCTCCAATCAATAAACCCGTCGTCTCTAAGACACCACACCTACGAAATGCATATGAATTCCATGATTGAATCAATATCCCCAAGAAATCAACCCCGATACGCGAAAATATTTCAAACATAGTAATAGATTAGTACCTAGCCCTAGTCTTAGGATCAAGAGATAATAGCACTCGAGTTCTACTTTTGCTGTATTCGATTCTCTGCATTCTGAATTTGATCTCGAAACTCGACGTGATGTGTAACAAGGTAGTAGGCTTGGAATGATATTCAATTTAGCTAATAATCTTTTAGGGTTCCTAAGATCCTTTGAGTCTGACTTCTCTCAGGATTTGTAGGGAAATGTCCAGGTTTATATACAAGTTCAGATGCAAGGTGTGACAGCTCATTACGCATAAGAGAGTGACGAGACCTTATTCATCCAATATACCCGGAGTCTAGTCCGGAACCATTCTTCCGTACAACATGATGGATCCAAAACCCTATATCCTGCTCCATCCCTTGCAAACCTATCTTAACCTTAAGTGCCAATCTCGCATGTTCCCCCCACCCCAGACAACCCCCACCTGCCTCTTAACCCCCATTGTCCAACCCCCCAGAGCAATACGCAGGAGCGGATCCCAAGCCAAAAATCCAGACTTCCATCCTCAAAACTTCACCCAGGACACATAGTACGAGCACCAGCTATCCCCGACGCAGCCACCCGAACAGCAGAACAAGCGATGCGGGAGGTAATCTACACGAGGCGTGCCACCGATACAGAACCCACTAGGTGCGTACGTGAAACGAGAAAAGAGGTGGTGGGAATTTCAACGATCCACTCACCATGGATCAACATGGACAGACTTCCATCACCTCGAATAGGTATGCGGTTTTCAAGGATCGACAGGACGCCATGTCGAGGATCTGTATATTTCATCGTACTCCCCACAAACTTGACATCACATCACAAGAAAGCTCCTCTCCATTCCCTTTGAAAAACCAATATCCCGTTTGGCCCCAAGGTCACAGATTCCAAATCTCCACGTCTGGAAAATTTTTAGTTACGATGTGCACTCAAGTTTCTTCCATCAGGTCTGTAGGGGTGCTCTGGATCAAGACTGATTTTGACTTTTGTCGTGGTACATTTGTTCGTGTATGAAGATACGTTCGTCTAGTGCATCGATCGATTCCTCCATGCACCCAAAAACGAGCGAGGAATGAACAAACGAAAGCATCTCATATCGCTAACCCATGTATTCATTTCATACTAGCATATTAAAACAATAGAAGTTAGAGTAAATGTGATATATAGCATACAGAAAGAATCCCTTGAAAACATAGTTGAAGCCCATCCATACAATACAATTTCAATCTAATCCAGCCAAATGTATACAAACCATCCAAAAGCAGCAACGCCTGATATACCAATGCAATATACACAATTTCATATCCTGACCCTCAATATCCCATGTCGATCTGTTAATGCAACGATATGCACTCTTAGTGCTCATATTAAACAACCAATGTATAGATCCCTCTCCATATACCCACCCTACCCAAATCACCACTCAAATCCTAAACCACAACTCCCCTGTCGCTCCATCCACCCCTCCCTTTCCAAGCCCAGACCCAAAATGCGATTCCAACACCCACACTACCCGCCATTCCCCAGAAAGTTCCTTCGTAACAGCTTCTTCCCCAACAAAGTACCCCATCACCGATTAATTCCCTCCATAATCCCTCGGCAACTCTCTGATAGACTTGACTATATACTAAACCCCAAAGTGTAGCTCCTAGCGCTGGAACCATGGCTACAATTCCCCAATTCGTACCAAAATTCTCTACACCCAGATTACCGTCACGATGAGCGGGGTGAGGGAGAATAGAGCGCCGTAGCCGGAGCCAATAAGAGTGGAGATAATCCAGAAGCGATCAGCGTGGTTTTGGCAAATACCTGAGGCGAGGAGGATATCGCCTAATAGGATGAAAAGAGCGGAGAGGATGAGAAATGTGATGCGAGATATCGTGATGCGGGTTATACTTTGTGGTGGAAGAGAAGCAAGAGAATTTGAAAGGGAGCCAAAATGATGGGTTGTTGGAAGCGGGGCTAAGATATCTGTGAGAGTTCCGAAGAGAATACGAGAGATGGTCGATGTAAGTGCCACAACTGAAACGTGTGTTGCTGCCGAAGTAGGATTATGAATTGTAGGTGGATGAAGCGTGCCGATTATCGTACCAAGATTCGTAATAAAGGATTCGCCAGGTCCAGAGACGAAGAAAAATCCAATAGCTAACCACCACATTGTGTGATCTTTAAGGAACCTTCTCGTTTCCTCGTTTAACAGCCAAGTTTTCTTTCTAGCTTCTTCGTCCTCTTCATCAAAATCATCTTGTTCGTCACTGCTTAAAGTACCATATCCTCTCCCAGTATATCCCTCCCCTTCCCCAAGTAGCCCGCTCCTCTCCAATTCCTCTACCGCCTCCTCAATCAGCTCATCCTCATCCACAATCTTCAATAACCCACACCCGATAATTCCCACCACAAGAAGCGTAATAGCCAAGAACCAAAAGAACCTCCCCACATCCACATCCCCCCTCTCCCCCCCCCTTCCCCTTTCATATAATATCTTCTCTCCCACCTGACTCTGCCACATCCCACTCAATCCAAACGCCGCAATCGGGCAGGCCAAAGCCAACCCCCTATATTTCGACTTTCCAAAGTTCTTCGCACATGCCGTCACCGCACTAATATACATACACGTCGTAGCCATCCCGATAACCATAAACGCAATCACCATCCAAATAATCGGCCATCCCCTTTCCGTCACGTAACCCTCGAAATCCTTCTCCCACTCTTATACGTAAGTGCCGCCAACCCATATCCCGCCCCAAACATCACACCAGCACCCAACGACAACGGCGCGGGCCAAGACGATCGCATAGATATCCAAACACAGGGACTGGTAGATACATAGCCAATTCCGCAGCGATAATGACAAGGTTAACTTGCAATTGTGTATAATGTAATCGTGATTGGAAGAGATGGCCATAAAGCGAATAGGCGGTGATGGAACCGGCGCAGAGACATGAGAGGATGGCAGACGCATAAGAGGTATAGCGAATCATATCATGTTTTCGAGCTTTGTGATAGCGGAGAGTGGAGGAGGATTCCGACGAGGATCGTAGAGAGGACGATGAAGATGAGGATCGAAGAAGGGGAGTGCTGGTTGTAGGCGCCATGGTTTTAATCAGTGATGGGCGCGGATTTGTGTAGGTATCTATGCTAGATGTGAGGGCATTGAGTGAGGGTTTGATCAAAATCAATTCCTGAACCGTACTCAAACCTAAATGTTAAAGATCATATCAAATGAATCCGTATATAACATTAGACAATTTGCATCGCGTTATATAGCAGACCTTACACTCTCATAAGTGACTCAATCATTAGCATATCTACTTATACCGAGTAGGTAGATCTACGAGCTCAGACTCAGACAGCTCTCAAGCGCAACTTCAGCCTCGGCTTACGCCATTAGATTAGCTTGCGATCTCTAGAATTCGATCTAAAAAAAGATATGCAATAGAGAATTGCTTGTAGAAGCCTTTTGGATACTTATATTACATAATATAACATTCAATAGTACCATGTTTGAATGTTGAATATTGTTCACTATCTACTACCTACGTATACTTGGGTACCAATTGATATATCTATTACATCAAGTGATGGATGATATCTGAATAATAAATAACCTTACTAGTGCGGGATTACTTCGGTATCTCACAATAAAAGTCTCATGATGTAATTCATCACTCTCGTATGGGTAGTAGATAGATACCTACCTAGGTACTCACAAGCAACAATTAGATTTTCAAACAAGAGTTCCCAAAGTATTAAACATCCTGAATTTATCAATGATAAGGATGATCGCTCAATAGCTGAGGGGAATGGGGAGAAAGTTAAAAATAAAAAAAACCACATTCGCCATCTCCCAACGCTCTCTATTCGATATGTCATCAAAAGGTATCAAGCTTAACGCCTCCCAAATTCCAAATTTACAGAGTCTATGTCGAAAACCTCGCTGCGCCAAAACCATGTTGGAATCCGACTTTTCGTCCCGATCACTTATCCCATTAAACCCCCTATTACCATTTATTTCAATGTACCCTATCTCTTTGCAACAAACTTAATCTCCTCCTCTCGTCCCCATCCGATGCACTTGTTTGTGATGGTGGATGTAATGGCGTGAATCCCATACTAGAGAATGGGTTTCTCCTCAGAAATCCTGGCCCTTTGATGTCTATGCGATTCTGCATGCGAATGTGAACTTGAATTTGAGAGGGAATGTGAATGAGAACTTCCTCCGTCCAATGGATGCTCATATGGTGTACTTGGAGCAGTGCTTGCAAGTAATGTTGGACTTGGAGGTACGGAAATAGCCGATTCGTAGTTGGGCAGTGCCTCTGTATAGCTCATTCCTCTTACGGGTGTTTTGATGGCGGTAGTATAAGAAGGGACCTTGGTCAAATCTCCCATCTCATTATAATCCAAATGTTCGGGAGTATGATGTCCACTACTCATAGTTGTACCAGCGAGATCCGGCTGTTGATCATCATTAAAACTTCCCCGTCTGCTAAGAGGATTACTCCTAGCAATTGTTGATGTGGCCGGGCCATGATGCGAGTCAAAATAACCCCCTTGTTGGTGGTCATCATGTGGGTGAGGAGTAGTTCCTCCAGACCCAGACCCTCCATATCGCCGTAAAAAGCTGCCATTCCTATGTCCGAGATTTAAGGTGGAGTTCAAATTTTGAAGCCTAGATGACAATGCTGCTGGAGGGACCGCACCGGCCGGATGTGGAGTGCTATTCATAGAAGCCAAATTTTTCTGATGAACCTGCTCGGGACTGGGCATAAAATGGGGTATTCATGCCAGATTGTGGCATAGGCGTCATTAATCCAGATTGATCCATATCAGCGTAGAGTTGATCTAATACATGATCTCCATAAAGAGGTGGTGCATGTGTTTGATACTGCGGCGGATGGAGTATTACTTGATGGCGTCTGATCCACTAGAGCACCCTCGGCAGTCAATGGCATATTGGGGGAAATGAAAATTGTGACTGGTAATGTTGCGCGGAGCTATTAATGATCAGTATTTTTGATTGAGGTGAATTCAAAGAGTCAAAATACCTCTGAAATATGCCCATCTGGATTATGCAACGCAATGTTAAATTTTACCTTGTGGCGAATCTTGATACCATGGACATCTACATCTTGTATGCATCTGCTCAACCTCTTTGGCAATGGCATGTATTCGGTCATTTTGAAACCATCTTGTCCACTATCATCGAGCATATCTTGATAATGCTCTTCTTCGTTTAATTCAAATGTCCAGGCATCCACATCTCTCGAATGCCTCCAATACCTATCCGAAGTCGTAGAAGTTCCAGGAATAACAAATTCTTGTACTTCGATCAAATGACACTTTATCTTGCCGATTTTCAAGCCTTTCAGTAGGGAGGTAAATCGCATCTCGATGGTAATCATAGTACCAAAAACAATAGCCTTTTGTGGAATAACCAGTTGATATTCGATTTTATTGGGCCAAATGTTCTCGACTGTCATAGCGTGGGCCAATTCTAGTGCTGATGGATCCAAAGTTCTAACGATTCGTACCGGCTTCCAAGCATGTAAATCGTATGCCAACTTGCCTCTGGCAACTGTAGCCTTTAATTTGTAAACAATATGGCTGTCGTTCAACCCCTCCACACTTTCTGACATGGATCCTGGAATGACGAGCTCGAATGGCCATTCATAGTTTCCTGCTGGTAGAAGTAATCCCTTCGAGGAAGAACCTGGCCCTCCTCGCGCCCACAAAAGGAGCCCATCTATGACTGAAGATCTCGGTAGTCCTGTCGACTCGATTGTTCGAAACTCCGGTAGGTGTAACGCGCTGATCATTCCAACTGCAAGCCTAACGTTAATTTTTATGATAAACGCAGATGGGGGGATTTGTAGAAAAAACTCACCCAACTTTCAGTTGGCCGGTCATACGAAGATGTACATCTTCGACTTTCAAAGAGGATGGCAGACATAAGACTACCGAACCCTTGAGCAGTTGACTCGAAGCCTCATTTTCGCCTCCTCGAAGTACAATAATTTCCTCGTCGAGACTATATCAGATATCAATATGTGATAGCGGGGTAGAATCGCACATAAATCAATTGCATACCGTATCTCGAAAAGGGTCGAAACACCTCTTCCAGTGACACCACCAAAGAAACTAGGCATAACGTCCTATTAACTCTTGCAGTTGTTATATGATATATAGGATATAAATTCAAACTAAACGGTGTTTTGGGGACAATAGGAGAATCCCTCGACCGTTCCGTATGTGTATAATGTTGCTGTAAGGTTGCAAAGATAGTGAGGGGATGAGTGAGTGAAGGGGTGAAGGAAGGAGGAAGTGAGTGAGTGAGCGAGTGAGCTCAGAATATCAGGAAATAATTGTGCCTCCACTCGTATCACTACGGGCAGTATCTGTAACTTCTTCCCAAAGTGATTGCCAAGAAAATGCGTGGGAATAGTAATGGTAAAGATGGCTCGTTCTTTTCTGCAGCTATGCTGCACGACGGTAGGTATACAGATATCGATCGAATAAATGAAGTGGAAAGTATAGAAGTTTAGAGAAAAAGAAATCTCAAATGATGGACATCTCTTTTGACCATCTTTGCTCTAGTGACGACTAGGTAGTTGGGTATGAGTTAGTCATTTGTACCTTCTTTGCATTGGTATCTGTCGCAATCTCTCTCCCCTTTCTTATTACAGTGCTCCTACTCTTTTCCGTATCTCAACATCTAAATCCAAATTCCACCCACTTCAACCATTAAGTGGTCCAATAACGGTTACCCAAAGTCAATAATCAAGTGGCTTAGGCGCGATTCACGAAAAACCCACAGTGAAGCTGGGTAGATCAGAGTGGCGCTTCCGCACGTCACAAATCGGAAGGGCTACTGTTTCTTGGTATGAAGTGGATTTCATCACAGTGGGGGTCATCATAGGAGAAACTTTTTTATTCATGTTCGAGAACTTTTTGGTTATTTCTTTTTACTAGGTAGATGGTAGGCAGATTGGGATATATGATGATATGTAGTATGTAGGTGGTAGTCAAAGGCAACAGGTAGGTTGTGTGCATGTAAGTTGTATGTATGTAGGTGGAGGTGGAAGGCGTGGATGTTTGTGTGATGTAGCTATGTATGGGGAGGGTGTATTGGTGATAAGGTATTAGGTAGTATAGTAGTATGGTGGATGGATCTGTGGTTTCAAGGATTTGGCGAATGTTTATGAAGTACCGATATCATTAACTATATCGGCATCTAATAGTACCTAGATATTTATTCATACAACCTTGTTTGCTATCTATTAATCAAGTAGTGTTATATGTCTAGGTATATCTAGATCCGAGCCTTTGTCTCTTTTTTCTTCCATTTAATATATATGAGATGATATTCATGATTAGACCGATATCAATTGATTCGCTTGTAAGATTAATAGTATGTCTTCAAGTATCTATCTAGATAGCTTTCAGTCTGATAACAATGGATGATAGAATTATTTTTATATGTGTATTATATTCATTCAATTTAATTTTAATTCACGGTGGCAATCACCACCGTTTTTAAGGTATATCGTATCATTCCATTCTTAGCTACCTCGGTAGGAACTACCTATAAATGATATATTTGCAATTCGCTATCGACCTGTAGGGTATCTCTAATGCTAATCCTAGTACTACTACTAGTATAATTCTAGTCTATTGGTAAAACCTATGCTAGGATCCCAAGGCTGACGATTTCTTCCGGCTCACGTTATGTACCGGGTATATCACGGTTTTGTACTGTAAGTTTACACAGTAATGCTCCTGCGAAAGGTGGATATCATTGGAGTTAGCAGTCTTCTAGCAAATCCCCTTAAGCAGGATTACCCGTTATGTTATCTTGCCGCTGCCTGCCGCTGGTTATGAAAATCAGGTGACGTTTTCCCTATATTCGTTGATTATTTTATGTGTTTTTTCAGCATTTTTACATGTGAAGGGGTAAAGCTGAGCAAGGTATGTGTTTTGAATCTTGAAGGATATAAGTACTGTAAGACCTTTATGACATCAGCATGGTATGATCATCCATAAGTGAATGAGACTAATGAAACCAACACCTAGTGACTTCAATTTATCAGGTAACTACCGATAGAATCAAGGTTGCAGTATTCAGCATCATCAAACGGTAGATGAGAAGAATAGCTGATCCTTATCGATATTGGATAAAAAGGACGGCGGACATCAATGTGTTTTATTCGATCAAGAAGTGGATGTTCGTATAGCGGGTTGTTTGATTCAAATGATTTGGAAGCTGGCTTGCTGCTGTTTGTGGATCAGCTCATCCTACTGTAAACTTGATACTCTGTACTGTTTCCGGCTATCCCTATCAACAAACTTTACCTTCCCTAGACATAACTCCGTATTTGACCTTGAGGCTTTTCCTTAACAGTGGACATCAGTGGACACGGAGTCACGAACTGAAGCAACTACAGTCTGCATCAACCTTTTTCACAGTTTCGTTTCTCGTCTAATCAACCGAACTGAACTGACCTCTATATGGAATGGCCTCCATCTCAACCATGAAGAATTTACGAAAAGCTCCGCCACCGAGAATACGCCGCTCATCCTATCATCAAATCGTATTCGCTCCGCTACCTCGAATGGGTGGTCTACTGTACAGAATACTCGAGTACATTTGCGCATTGCTCGATTCGGTGCCCCACCGTGCACCGTGCAAAAAATCGCCGGTTATGCCTACTCCGTATTATGGATCCGTACGGCGTACGTATCATTCAATTCCATTAGGATGATTATGGATGGTTCTCAATCTCTTAAGTATGTACATTTATCCCCGAGCTAAAAATGCCTCATTAAGAGAAATAGACCATAATTTCTGATATGGAACTTGTAAAACTCACAAGTCGACCTCGACTCGACCTTTTTTTGAAGTTGGAAAATCCTTTGCGATTAAGGCAAGATGCTGCATGGGTCGTTCTCTGACCTTATTTCCCGCCCCTTGAACATTACCCAAACTCGAAACGAGATGTCTGATTGCGTGACAAAAAGGATTGAGGCTCAAGGGTTAGAACCTTTTTTTCCCATCAGCCAAGTATTTTGTATCGGGCGTTAAAAAAATCAGTGTGAAGGATCCATCCAAGATTAAGCTTCTTGGATGATGATTGGCGCACATTCTTTCGCTCGAACTTTGCTTGTTGGGATGTGTGGATTCATTGATCCGTACCTGGCATCATTGATATCTGAGATTTCGAGATTTCCCGATTGATAATCATTGAATGAGATTCTGCGGACTAATGATACTGACGACTGATTCCACATGCACTCACCGCTACCGGTATGTGTTGTGCTCGAATTCATGCTCTGTTTATGTCTTCTCAACGTATCATCGAGTACAGTACCGAACGCAATGATAGTTCTACTGTATCTACTTGCCACTAAACAAACGTTAAAATCTGGGTCAGCCAGATGTACCTAAGAAGTAATTTTTTATCTTAGATTTAGATTTTGCTACAGATCGAAGATACCTTGGAATCGCTAAAATATCCAATTCTGGCCTACCGGAGAAGATTCATCATTGAACGCTTGTTTAGGGGAATATTGATGTCTAGACATGAGGTGAATCCTTCGTACATTAAGACAGCAACGGCTTCACCCTAGCTCGGTCTTTAATACATTTGAACCCCAACATACCCAAATTTATCAACACTTATAGAGGTCAAAGATCATTATCATTCCATGTTAACCTTCTCATAGACAAACCAACCAAAGTTTCAAGCTGATGTTGAAGCGGTACTGCACAAATACTAGGACTGCAGTAGGTTACATTGCTCATGTTTCAACTGCACATCAGCACTGCACATCAGCACTGCATACGTTCAGGCCGTCGTAAGGATAGCAACAAAATCATACCATACTGTATACACATTCATCACATTATTTCACATGAATCTAGAATTTGGAGATGAAGCTCTAGACTAGATCTTCATGAGATGCTAAAGTTAAGATCTTACCACTCAAACCCAGCAAGCCCTTCTTGCTTGCCTGCTTGCTTTCACAAGATGTGATCAAGCGACTCAATCGAGACTTTCACATGTATCACATCATAAAGTCTCCGAGGATTCACATGAAATGTAATATCAAGATTTATTTATTCAAGGTCTTAGATGTCTGAACAAACATGTGCTTCCACTTGCCAAAGCTATATGTAAACTGCAGGTCAAGATATTGGCAAAGATTTTCGTTGCCAAGCATCTGCAGTGGTAATACACTACTTTTATATGTGGTATGAAGTCATCCAGCTAATACTCATGAAGATATATGAACTTCTCCTCGTGATGAATAACAAGTATATTTTAGACTGTCGAGGTTCTCCATCGACTTTCTTATAAGGTTTTTCAGCCTGCGAATCCTTCGAAAAGTGGTTTGTACGATATGAAGGGAGAGGAGGAGATTCTCCAAAAACTCGTCATAGATACTGAGCGGGTAATCACCTACAGATTCGCTAAGCCTTCCCCTTCATCAGCCATCTGAATTCAGCCCAATCTACCACCCAATCCCACGTCATACCCAACTATCAACCTACTCCCACCCAAAGCCCCACCCCTCTCTTTCCCTTACTCCAAAGCCCCACCAAAAACCAAAACAGTTCCATGAAAATTACCCCACCCCATCTCACTCAAACATCCCGCTGCTCGAAAAAAGGAAAAGTTTTCTTCTGCACACAGGAATTCAGCAAAAAATAATTGAAATCATGAGATTCAAGGAATTCTCAATGTGAACTCTCTGACGGGGAGTCGAACCCCGGTCTCCCGCGGCTTGTTACCAAACGATGACAAGCGGAAATCATGACCGTTAGACCATCAAAGATGTTTGTTGATTTGTTGAAGTTATGGAATATGTTTAGAAATATAGACTAAATGATGGGTGGATGCGGGGTTGTTGAGTGGGAGGGTGTGTGAAGTACTGCGTGTTTAAGAAAGTACGTTGAAGAGTAGATGCGCAGATGAGTAGATGTGGACATGTAGAGGCTAGATTTGTAGAGATGTGCTTGGTGGAAGTTAATGGATGTGTATTAGGCAAGAGTTGATTGTGATTGGTCTGCCTCAATAATCAATAGACGATTCATAACTTTCCAAGTTGGAAAGAGCAAACGCATCAGATGATTCTCGGGTGGATATTCAAGAGTATCTCCGAGGATCAGATCTGATACAGTACACCAAATCAAGAAACTTCATCTGAATCGTTTATTCTTCTCTTTGTACTCATTATAGTATACCATTACGACTCGCCGGCATCTTCAAATTGCATATGCCAAATTCCATTGCCTCAAACAATAAAGACTATCATGTGATATCTTCTGGCTATAATACCTGGACCCAGAGGATCCCACTTGCTCATTCCTGAACTTTCCAAAGGGAGTCATGGGTAGTACTACTAGTGTGGGGAGTACATGTTGGACTTGGTGCGTGTATGTACTGGTATACTATAGACTATAGCATTTGGAAGTTGAAGTTATATATGGAATTACTTGTTGGCATCTCTTGGGTAATAGTGCCCCGAGTCGAACGAACTTTCTCTCTGGCCTTCGGCGTAGCCAACGAAATTTTCCTCTGAGTCCTTCAGGTGTTGGTAGGAAATCCAACCCAGTGCTGCCTCGCTTCTTTATCATTTGTACATATGTGGGTGGATGGTGTGGATGAACTTACAAAATTAATTTTCTCTTGCTGTACAGCAAAGCCCTTCAACAACCTTTCACAATATGGGTTCTTTTTTATAAGATACCTCTCAAAGTCTCAGGCATACTGTAATAGTCCGAACGTTACCTTGTCCAGATACTGGTTTCTTTTGTACTTTTTGAGTCCTGGCTTTGTGATATGGGCTCCAAGCTGATACCAGCAAACCTGGCACATTCCAATATGCTCGCCGAATGAGTTTTCATAAGGGATGAATGTTATCAATATTCTCTCGATGTTAGCAATATGCTGAATTAATTAAGAATTTTAAATCAATCGAATGTTCCTAACAAACTGATTATTCCAAGTCGGCTGGGTCTCCCAAATCGATTCAAGCCTCAAAAATACCTCCTGATCAGACTGCAGTCCCGATTACTTGGAATCATGCCGTCGTATTACATTATTTTTCTCCATGGAATAAGTCTCAAGCTCGCACGTAGCAAGATGCATCTTCTCTCGATGTACCCATTTCCGGTCTTCGTTCTCCAACTAACAGCCCTCATATTATCTCAGCCAGAACAATAAGAAGTGTCCAGTGACATCCTTTAACTACAACGTCCGGACCTAAAGCCATCCGTGAGAATTGAAGAATGAGAGAGAAAGGCCTTTTAGGAGGTGGAAAGGGATAATACTACTAGTGTAGGATGCGCATGTTGAACTTTGGTGTCTATATGTACTAGTATACTGCAGACTATATATAGTACTTAGAATTCCTTGCCGGTACATGTGATAGTATTGCTGTATTGGTGTGTTCAACAAGAAATGTGCTAGGATTTGGGTTCATGGGTGATCATAGTGCCTTATGAGACAAAACACTCTCACACAGTCCTATAAATCTCCATATCGGCCAGCTTTCACTGAATCGTTCGAATTTAACATCATATTCATGATCATTTTCACACGATATTAAAAATATAGTATCTAAAGAGCGATACGCACATTACTTTTTCTGGGGATCATTGCTGTCAAAAGCAGGAAAGGCAAATGATTGGATATACTTTATAATATCTACGGAGCTATTGGGAGAATAGTAGTAGTTACTCATACTGACATACATTATCTCAATCTAACACTAGCCACTGATCATTCATCTTCGTCCAATAACATTATCAAGTCGGATAAATGCAGGTTGAGTCCATGTAAAAGTAATAGCGATTGTGTAAATCGATATAATATCACAATAAACTAGTAATTTCCCCTGAAAACATTGTCAAGTTTATGTTCGCCCAAGATAATTTTCGTGTACCAACTCTAACCGTTTATTATCATTTCTTCAATATACCTAAACCAAGATCTCATGACGAGAATACAGTCTAGAAAATATGGGATCGTTCCCCTTGACTATACACATCTCTTTCAAGTTATTTTAGAGTGTATAATGACTAGTAAAACCAATGGATAGACTGTTAGACCGTATAATCTGAGGGGATGCGTCTTCAGAATGTTTATGTATCTTCTCTTGTGATCAGAAACTCTTCTTATTTGTAAAATATGAAGGAAGACAATATCAATTTGTGCTTGTAGCTTAAGAATTAAGCGCAAAGCCCCGCACGTTGTGTAATAATAAGCATTTGAACGTGGGTGGTCAGCGGGCGGCTAACTGTCGATTTGGGCCATCACCACTCCTTACTGTCAGCAAGTGGTAATTTATATTCCTAAGGCATATCTGCTTTTGATTAGTGCACTATTTATTTTCCAGTTCAAAACTTATGGGGTTGTGTTTGCACATCAATCGTTACTAAACTACTATTTAGATGCCTTTCAAGTGCTGCCTGACGAGATTCACCTCCCCATTATTCTCTCTCTCTTAGATACAGCACACACGATATTTATCATAACCATGGCTGATCCACTTGGTATTACAGCGAGCATTATTGCAGTATTGGAATTGGCAAAATCTACTGCTGAGTACCTCCGATCAGTAAAAGACGCTTCGAAGCAATGCAAAAGTTTGTTGGTAGAGATTAGCAGCATTCGAGGCATTTTAACCGAATTGAATGAAACAATTAAAAGCTCTAACGATGACAATGATGAGGATGATGCCACTCAAGACCAACAGTCATGGTCATTGACTTTTACCATACTTCAAGAATCAGATGGGCCGCTCAAAATACTCCAGGAAGCATTGGAAGAGCTGAATTCCCAAGTGAGAAAGACTGCCTCGGCCACTGGAATCAAGAAATTAAAAAAAAGTCTGCTTTGGCCCTTGAATAAAGATCAAACGAATGGCTTGATGCAAATCATTGAGCGACAGAAATCACTTTTGGCGCTTGCTTTGGAAAATGATCATTTCCTAATGTCTCAGAATATCCAAAGGAGATTGTTACAACGAGAAAAAAAACTACAATCCACATTTGAAGAAGTCCAAAAAATATCGAAAGGATTAACTCAACTGGAGATGAGGCACTATGGTAGCTTACTGAGAATAGCTGCTGGAAGACCATTACTAATGGGTTATTAGATGAAAAGTCCCGGCATATCTTAGAGTGGATAGCTCCTATGAATTTCTCCCATTGCTCACATTGATATTATGAGCCAACGCAGGGAAAACTTTGGTGAATGGCTTCTTAAGACGGCTGAATACAAAAACTGGTTGGGGGGAGTCAACCAGATTTTGTTTTGTAAAGGTATTCCAGGAGCTGGGAAGACATACCTTGCATTCACTTATAATTGATCATTTACGTGGTACTCTTGATGAGACAGTTGGGATGGCGTGGACATACTGCAATTATACTGAGAGAAAATCCCAAAGTACTCTCAAATTAACGAGTAGCTTACTTCGACAGCTTGCTCAAGGTTTGGGGGATATCCCTCGAAATATTCAAGATCTTTATGAAGCACACTCGAGCGGGCAAGTTCCTCTGCGACTGAGCGAAGTTAAACAGGCTCTAATGTCTGTTGTAACAGCTTACGATCGTGTATTTTTGGTCGTTGACGCTTTAGATGAGTGTGATGACACCAATGGCACAAGAGATACTTTCACAGAAGAGTTATTAACGCTCCCTGCACATGTTCAAATATTAGTTACCTCTCGACCAATCAAAAACATAGAAGAAGAATTCTCTAGGAGTACACATATAGAGATCCGTGCTCAAGATGAAGATATAAAAAATTATGTTAATTTGCGGGTGCGAGCTTCTCAATTTCCCTCTTTTGTTTACTTAAAATTTTAATATCATCTTCCCTGCAGCTTCACGAGGATCGAAATCTGAGAAAACTTGTACAATCAGATACAGACTTGCAGAATCATATTATGGAGGCTGTTGTAGAGCGATGTCAAGGCATGTAAGTTATTAAATTGTCCAGAAACCTATTCATTCCTCATATCACAAAAAATGATTAATCTGAACAGGTTTTTTAATGGCGAAGTTACATCTCGACTCCCTCGCCAGAAAGGCCAAATACCACAAGAATGCAGTTTTGAAGATGATAGATCAACTACCACATGAGTTGGATATCACTTACCAAAATGCCATGGAGCGAGTTTTGGACCAAGAAACTGACGAGAGTGAGCTAGCAAAAAGAATTTTGCTATGGGTATGGCAAGCTTTTGAACCTTTAAATATTCGTCAACTCCAGGAAGCTAATTCAGTCGCAATGGGCGAGCCACATGAAGATGTTGATAGTCACGTCAAGCCGGCGATGTTGACATCTGTTTGTGCTGGTCTTGTTGAAGTTGAAGAGAGTGGAACTCTTCGACTTGTTCACTTTACTGCTGCGGATTTCTTTCTGCGCCACTCTCAAGAATATTTTCAAGATAGGAGCATGTACCTGTCCTTCATATGCCTCAAACATGTTGATATGTCTTCGAGTCATGCTGACCGCAAGGATCTAGTATTTGATGAATTGGAGGAGGAATATGAGTGGAGAGCAGGTCAACGGGTGGACCCCAACTATCAATGTAGTTTCATGACATATGTTGTTCCCCACCTCAAAGATCATTTGCGATACCAGCCGGGACCACTTGGAGATCCTCTGTTGTTTCAAGCATTTAAAGATGCTTGGGGCCACTTCACTCACAGTCTAAGTGGATTTTATGCGTATATCACAGGTTCAGGCGATTTCGAAACAGAACATTTGGATTTCTTTCCCAATCTTTCCGATGATCTACAAATCGCAGTTTATTTTGGCTATCATATCGAGGTTGAACGTCTTTTGAGAGATGATTCACATCAAGAGAAAAACCAAGTAACCTTGGACAAAGGTGCCGCCACTTGCATTGCTGCATATACAGGGGATGATAAAATATTGCGAGTTCTTCTCGAGGCGAAAGCAGATGTCTCCTCTACGTTTTGGACAATGGACACCATTAGAATGGGCAATAGCAAAGGGGAATCTCACAACTATCCAGTTGTTGTTTGACTTCATTCATGATCTGAGAAGCTTCCGCCTCGACGGAAAAGAAATCTTAATCCCTTTTGCAATCATTCAAAGCCCTGTTACTTCTGTTTATCAACCAATCATTGAGATACTTCTAGAGCAAGGGGCTGATATCAACGGCAAAGACACAGAAAACCGGACGGCGCTTCATTGTGCAATCTCAGTTCATGGTTGCAAAGACTCACCGCATGTCATAGAACTAATACATATAATCAAATTTTTGATAAACCACGGTGCTAACATTAATCAAGAGTCCAACGGATGTACACCCTCGCTGAGGTTTGCCGGCACGGCTTGTGGGATGTTGCGAGACTGCTCCTCGAGCAAGGTGCCGACATTAACAAAGGAACAGAAGTCACACCTTTTTATAATACTTGCTTCTACCCTTACCAATTCACGAACAGCATGGAGTGTATGGATATGGCCAAATTTCTTCTGAACCACGGTGCCGATCCAAACAAGGGCACAAAAACAACACCTTTGATACGGGCTTGTAAGAGGAAAGACGCGGAGCTTGTCAAATTTCTTCTTGAGAAAGGTGCCGATGTAAACAAAATACCCGATATGGCGATGGCTCAATCACCCACATATACGGCTCACGCTTGGGAGCATGGAACGGTCATGAATCTTAGTCCCCAGCTCGAGGGACCAGCATTACGACACAATCCTCTACTAGCAGCATGCACAATGTTACCAGGATCAAAGGAATAGTCAAACTTCTTATCGATAGAGGAGCTAACGTCAATTGCGGAGTTGCACAAACTCCCTTGTTTACTGCCGCAGATCAAAGAGATATTGAAATTGTGAGGCTCCTACTTGCTAAAGGAGCAGATCCCAACAACGCTGGAATCGATCCCTATAACCACTGGACAACCTGTCATTTTCCTAGATACATACCTATTATTCAATTACTTGTCGAGGCAGGTGCAGTTGTGAACGAGAGGTTCGTTGACACAGTTTACTGTCGCTATCATCGGATAATAAAGTTCATCATGATATACCGGTTGACAACGTGCATGAGGATCGTCGTCGTAAACAATTGGAGGATTATGACAAGTTTCACAAGCCTAAACAGTTGAATAATGAGTATCAATATCTAGATGAGAATTCGAGTGAAGACAATTTCATTGAGAGAATTCATTGCCATTATCATCGGGAACAAAGCACTCGTCGTCGTTCACAGATTGAGCGTTCGTATGAAGATTATCGCAATGGACCTTTGAAGATGAAGATTCGGATGAGAACTTGAAGGACTTGGATGAGAATTCAAGTAAAGTGTCTAGTAAAATGGATTATGGAACTTCAGATTCAGGAAGGGGCTCGGATAAAAACTTGGAGAAAACTTAGACGAAGATTCAAATAATGCTTTAAGTGAGGTCGATTATAGATGTTCAGATTTCAGACTCAGATTTGAATTCGGGTTCAGGTTTGGATTCGAATCCGGATGATATAGACTATGCCGGTAAGGACTTGGATGAGGACGAATATAAAGATGGAGATGAATATGAGGATGAAAATGAAAGGATTAAGTACCAAGAATATCAGCCAAGTATTGCTGACATACTGAGTGCAAAAGTAGCACTTGGTGATATAAATGGCAGCTTGAATTTCACTCATCTTGCCACAGAAAGATCGAGATTGGAAGTTGGACTTTAGTCCTCTGTGGCGTCTAGAGATGAGGGAGCAGTACCGAGGAACGTGATGAGAAATGGTGGTCTATTTAAGTCATACAAGAATTCATATATACTACCGCCTTGGACACTTATCAATGCTCGCCAATGCGTGAAGCTAGACTCGATACTTTCATAATTTCTTCATATCAACCCTCTGCCCCTCTGTTGCTTTCACCATCTCCGATCCAAAACGAATCATTCTAGCTTTAGGTAAATTCACTTGAAGCTTCTTTGCCTCTTCATTCATCACCCTTCACATCGTTTATCTGACCAAGCCCTTCTTTGACAGTGAAGCAACTCAAACATTTTGTTGTAATGTTTTATTGTGTGTAGGAGGATAGACATATAAAACAACCAATGAACCAGTGATTGAAACCCCATTGACAATGTAAATAAAAGTAAATAAAGCGTCTAGGCCTATATCCCCCCTCCCTATCTCTCACTCCTCCACCCTAGCTTCCATTAATCTTGTTTATATCATACATTCACCTCCCCTCTTATCACTACCTCTACCATTACCATTACCATTAACCCCATCTCAACCATTCATATGTACCTTCATACGGAATTTGCCGCTCATTCAAACGTTTTGTTGCACATCTGTTATAGGGTATTCACCCCGAATCCGGATCTACTATAGGGATGAATATTGGGTCTGAGTAGTAGGTACCCATCTCTCTCTCTTGCCATCCTGCATCCTCATCCACAAACACCAAGCTACACAATCATAAATCCCGAATCCCATTCATTACCCTTCTAAATCAAATGCCATGCCCCCCCCATTTACTGCAACCCACTCCATCCACCATCCGCACCACCCTTACCTCCAATCAAATCTTGCAATTATCTCAAACCTACTGTTGCATATCTACCACAGGGCATCAAGTATATAACTATAGGGTTTAAAGTAGCTTGTAGAACCAAATCCCTCCCCATCTCACTTAGCTCGATATAGATCTTTTACATGGGAGTGGAAGAGGAATATAAAGGTAGAAATACATCACTAGGTAGCGACAATATGAACGTTAACACTACGTGAGTAGCAGATAGCAAATTGAAACGATTGATTATGTTTCATATTGCGTGAGTATTCATAGCTAACTTCAATTGGAGATATATTCGTTTATTCCCATGTCCGCTCCAGGATTGATAATTGGAATATGTACGCCTTCCGTCTTGGCCGCAGTCAGATCGGTTAATTCCCGTAATCAATACCAACGCCCCCAGACCAAAAGCAAGCCACCCCGCGTGAGACTAAAGTCTCCGCGCCCAAGAAATCCCAATGACATACCCTATGCTTCAATCTCTCATTCGATACTCATCTTCATCAGCCCATCATTGGTATCCACCATACCCTGTAATCCCACTCTTCTTCCCCCATTCCCCAACCCGCTCTTTCCATTGCCAGGCTCCCCATTACTTGTCGGTCTTGTACCCCAAGGAGCCGTATCCCTTTGCATCGGGCTCTGCAATACCGGACTATTATGTACGCTCATACCAGGGCTAACAGCTCTCCTCTTGAAACTTGTGGGATCGAGATCATCATCTCTACGGCGTTTTATGTGTAATTTTGCGCATAGGCTCAGAGGCTTGAGGGGTAGAGGAGCGGGAGGGAGAGGAATCGGAATTGCTGCGATTGAGATGCAGGGGTGTGCAGAGGTGGGATTCGAGTGATGTATCTTCACTCGTGCCAGAAGAGGAGCCGCGAGGATTAAAATTAGGTGGTGGTGTGCGACTATTTTCATCGGTGAAGGATTCCCAGAATTCTTTGCCTTTGGAATTACGAATGACTTGTTGCTTGAAGCTATCGGATAGTTGGGAAGTGGATGCATCGGCCATTAGATCATCTTCGGGTATGCCTTCTAGAGAGTCCTGTGTCGCGCCAACTATTGGTGATGAGCGTGGGTTATCTGAAGTCGATATGGAGGGGTGACGGGAAGGTTCAAATTCCATATCACTTTCTCGGGTTTGACGGACGACTTCTGCTTCTCGACGAACTTCGGTTTCAACTGGGGCACTTTCTTCTGCTAGAGCTGCCCGGATACGTGCAAATCCTTTGGTTTTAGGCTGTTAAATGTTAGTATTGCTCAAGCCTCAAACAACTCATTACATACTAGCATGTTACCCCTCCTGGTCACGACTCTGCGAATTACCCCTCGTTGTCCATCTTTTCCAGGTGTACTAGGCATACCATCCACATTCTCCAAAGTCGACTTTAAAGCACCGTCATCGCTTTCACTTCCAGAAATATGTAATTGGTTTGCAGCCCAGCTTATACTTTCTCTTCTCGAATGAAAACTATCAACCGCCATTTCTCGGCCAAAATAACCGCTTTCGATATTACGCATCGCAGGAGGTGATTTAGAGGTTGGACTGGCCAATGATCCACTTCTTGATTCTTTGCGGCTTCTCCCATTTCTTAATCTTGAGCGCTGGAAATTCATAAGGCTATTAACTGCAGGTGATTGCCCAGACCAGGCGCCACCAGGACTTGCGTTAGGGATTCCGCCAAAAGGTGCTGTCATTCTAGAAATTTGTGGTGTTGTAATAATGGAATCATCAATATCGTCTGCGTCCATTAGATCATCATCGTCGGAACTACTTCCGGAGGAATCAGTGGCCATCATATTAACGCTACCAAGCGAGTTCGATACGGTCATTCTTTCTGGATTTGCCGCAGACCACAAGGACCCTTCCCCAACGCTAGTAAAGTGCAGACCATTTTTTCTATTTGGAATATTCATAGCTCTGCCAGTTATTGTAGGTGATGAATCTGGTGATGACTGCTCAGCGAGTGTGGAGTGGTGAAGATTGGTCGCAGCTCTTGAAAATCCAAACCGCGCGATCGTCTAGGTAATACACTGGTAGGCGACCCATATGTTTGTGATTGGTCTAGTTTTGGTGATAAAGGGACTCGGTTGATATATGCTGGTGATCCTAATGGCATGAAATCTCTTTGTGGCATTTGTAATGAAAGTCCACGGGGAAACGCAGGTCGCCGTGGGGTTATCGGGCTGCCAGAAAGGGTACTATCGTCTTTGGAGACAGGCTTTTCAGGTTCGCAAAATTTAGGAGACGGTGAAAGAGTTGGTTGACCGCCATCTGATAATGACCGAGCTTTTGAAGGAGATCGTGATGTATCTCTCGAATTGGCTTCTGCGCGTTTGTCGTTCACTTCTGCTTCGACTATATCCATACTTGAAGACATATCCTCAGTCGGTTGATTTTGAAACATAATGATAGATAAATGTGAGAAAGACGTAACTAAACCGATATTTTTACGGCATCATCCGACTATTTGAGTTGTCAAATCGATGGGGTGGTAACCACTATACATCTAGATGGGCTGCAAGAGATGAGATGTCCAATGGTATTGTGTTGTTGCGTGAAATGAATTAAGCTGAAGTGATATCACCATTGATATCGCCAATAAAGATACAATTCAAAAGTTATGCGACAGAAAGAGGGGCATTGAACGAATGAATAATGATTGATGATTGATGGTGCTATTTCTACATGACTAAGTTCTCCATCAGTAGTGTGTAGGTATTCAATGATCTCTCGGATTCTCTCCACCCACTGGTATACCAAGTGTGCAGGTAGATGCCACCAAGATATTATTTATAGTCAATAATCAACCTGACAAAGACTTGAACGTCCGGAAGCGATAGCGAAAGTACCTAGGTACCTCTGTACTGGTGCTCTACCATCAAAGATTATACGCTTGCCTGTTTATAGTTAAGCGTCATCAATGCTTACCACGTGATACACAGTCATTGCAAACTTCGCGCTTTTTGTATTTCAAGTATATCCATGGATCCTCACGTCGCATCACTATGAGACCTGAGCAATGCTTGATCTTATTATATCCCGCCGACCTCATTTGAGCAGTAGCTCATTCAGAATGCTCGAACTTGTATTTGCTTTTCCATGAAATGTTCTCCGGCTAGGGTTTCTGCTTCAGCTCATCATTTTCAAAATCACATATATATAGTACATTCATTCATTGGGGACAAATCGATATGTCATGATACAAAACATATTTTATTAAATTAATATATATCTATCTTGATTATTCATTTGGGTGCTAGTTTATACTCGCTCCCAGTCTCGCATAAATTTTCAAAATGTTCATACAGCAGAATCATTCTTTCTCCTATTATCCCATTCTTCGCTGTCTACACTCCTTTTCGAGTTACTGATACTTCCTCCAAGCACACCGTTCTTAGACAAATGTTTTATGACCCCCTCTTGTCCTCGTTCATGCACGTTATGGCCTTTGGCGATAACCCCAAAGCTATCTCGTTGAATCATCTCATACAATGCGGTTCCAAAAAGCATGGCAGGTATACTTGTGAGAATGGGTATCGCCGAATAAACCGAGAAAGCGTCTCCCCCAAAAAATATAGCTGCAACTATACGAGCTCCCAAATCGCGAGATGAATTAAGCTCTATTGTCACATCCGCAAAGCCCCAGATCATCGTCGCTAGGGGAGGTTAGAATGTGTCTAATAAGAACTGAGGAAGGAGATTAGAAGGCAATAACATGCATCTTTAATACTTACCATAACCTAATCCAATAACCCATGGTACTGCAGCTGCGGATACGAAAGGGTTCATGGGGTCGAGGCAAGCCCAAATCACAATTCCCTAAACCATCTTAGCAGACTACAATTGCGATAACCATCAAGACATACCACGAATACATCAGCAAAGAATTCAATGAAGAACAGGTACCCATATGATTGGGTCGCTCCTGGAAAGGAGCAAAGAATACTTCCTGGTCCACCTGGTGAATTCAGACTCAAGCCCTTAGCATGGTACTCTGCAGCAAGTGCTGTCAGCTGTGGATAGTATTGTCCGACGAGTAGCATAGCTGCCATAAAGGAACCGAAAACTTGAGCGAAGATATATTGAGGAACTTTTTTCCATGGGAACTGAAACGAATTAGCGGCTGTCAATATATAAATAGAGGCCCAGAAACGTACACCCAGCCATACGGCACATGAGATCGTTACTGCTGCATTAAAATGTCCTCCCGAGGTACCTCCACAAGTTCTAATGATTATCAGCAGATGAGGTAATGATAAAATCCTGATAACATCAAGTTCAACGTACATGATAGCGAAAGCGATCCCGATGGCAAAGGCCCAGCCAATCTGGAAAACCGATCCTAGCCCTGGGTCCCCAGGGTTGAGAAAAAATGATGCACATGATGCGATCCCCGGATAACTATGAATGACTGTCAGTGAACGTTTCCATTTTTCTCTTCTCTCGACTTACACGAAGAAGAAGACACCCATGGTCTCCGCGGCCATCTCTCGCATCCATCTTGGCCTAGAATTTTCAAAGTCTAATTTGCGTTGCGATATTGGCTTCGGCTCAATGACATGTCTCTTGGCATGGCGCTCTACTGCTTCCGTGTAGCCAATTTCTAATTCCCCGGGACGAAGACGACTTGGATCATTATGCGACATTATGTAACGGATGAAGAACAGCAATTTGTCCAAGCTGTAGTAGTGACAGTGGCAATAGACCAGGTATATAGACTGTCAATCAATATGGGAGATATTTGAAGTGTGGGGTATAGGTTGAAATATGTACAACACGTTGCCATGAGACCTATAGTATGCTATTTAACGACTGAATGAGGAAGCTGACAGTTAAGGATTATCCGGGCAGATGGGCTGGTGATTAAATATGGGTTTGCCGCCTGTAGGTTACACTGGAAGAAAACACCTAGACTCATTTTGATATAGGCATAGAAAGCTGCTCGTTCTGGCTAGATGGCGAGAGACTTCACCGGGAGATGATCAACGAGATCAGTAAATCCTATTTTTGAGTATCAAAACTCATCTCTCATTGGTATAATAAAACTCGGAACAGCCCCTTGCAGCCAATCAAATTAACTCCAGGTCGAGTTGCCTAAAGGAGTCCGGAGCGGTTGCGACTTTTCGCTTGTATGCATGCTTATAGGAGCGGAGTTTTTCTCACTTATTACACCGAGAAAGACATAATATCTTGGAATCGCCCCAAAATCTGCATTGTTCTCAGGCTGCAATGTGTCAAGCTCGAGCATATCGTTAGAGAATTTTTGAAAGTGTCGAGCCTGAATTTGGACGACCGTTTCATTTCTGAATGGTTTTCCTGTGTTCCTGTGCACCACAAACGCCACACGTACCTGTACCTCAGAACATCTCGAACTTCAACTTGAAAATCAATTAATTCGAAAGCGGAGTTTATGACAATAATTTTGTATCATTGAGTAGCATCACATTGACAAAAGAGAATGAATGACCTTTATTCCTGTTCTCCCTCTTCGTTGGTACGATAGTTCTTCCTTTTCCCATCTTTAGTTATACACTTCCTACCCACTTAATCACATCTTCATTTTGTCAACAATTCATCTTCAATCCTTCAGAAAGGATTTAAGAATACATTTCTGGAAGCGAAAATATACCTTTTCAGACCACTCCTTAAAAATGCAATTTACCTACATCATCCTTCTAGGACCTTTTTTTGTTGTCTGACAGGCCGCACTGATGATTCCCGAATACCATTCATTCTCATTTCAGCTCGTCCATCTGAAGATCTAGTAAATTTTCTGCTTTGGGCACGTGTTGTCTTCGCCATCTAGGAAGGAGAGAGCACGTCATCTGCGTCTGAATCCTCGAATCTTTTGGGAGTGGCTTTCTTGTAGCGAGGCTTGCCATATTTGGGGTTGTTAGCCGTCATGTCATCATATGGAAAAGAGATGCGAATGTGGAAAGGGACGAGCAGCGACGAAACAAAATATACTTACTTTCATCGAAGATTGAAGAGCCGTTCAATAGCGGAGTTCTTGTTTTAGTCGGGTCCTGTGACCTCCCGTTTTTCTTGGACAAAACAGGTGGAGTTTTGGGCTCATGTACTGGCCCCTCTTCTGTAGACTCGGGGTGCGCCGTGTGCTGGTGGCGGCGTCTTTCTCCAGCATCTCTAAATACCGTTTTACAAACCCAACACTCGAGTGAACAGATGTCTGATCCTTTTAATTAACATAAAGATCACATTATTTTTATTTGAGACTCACCTTTTCTGATATGGCGAGTTAAACTCGTTTCATCACGAAATGAGCCACCACAGTGGCCGCACTTTGGCTTACTACTCATGACCGCATTTTCGATTCCCTTCTGCACGGATCCTTTCCGGCCATTATCTGCGACCGTAGCTTGTGATTCCGTGGCAAAGGCTGCGAATAATAGCTTACTTGTTGGATGGTTCTTGGTACACTGGTGCTTGTGCCTGTGCTCGTCATACTTGAATTTTCTATTGCAATCTTTGCAAGTTAGAACACATTTATCTGGCATGTTGCGTTAGATCTAGTCGTTTATTTTGTTCAAAATTGACATACCTTTTTTCAAACGACAGGCCAAACTCCGTTCGTCAACAAGATCAGAACCGCAACGCCCACATTTTGATTCTGAGGATTTGATAGAGGTGACCTCTAAAATTTGCAGCTCGGTGGTGTTTCGAAGTGCCCCTCTAATGACCGGGGTTATGTCACCATCCACGACACTTTCCTGGCAGTTCGACGGGCGGTATTCGTCATGCTCATCTCTGCTGTGCTTCCGCATAGTATGTGCCCTACGGAAAATTTTAACCGCAATGTGGGCATTTAGTACAACTTCCTATTCGAAAAGTCAGCCAATATGCAAGAAGGCATTAAATTACAATATACTATTCTTTTCATGCCTACGGAGGCTAGATATAGCAGGGAATGTTTCATCACACTCATCACACCTTGGAAGTGGTTGCTCTTTGCTTCGTTTGGGTTGCGAGACTTCTTCAATGCTCTTGGGAGCGTTTGCGGTCTTATTTGACCCGAGGGTGTTGGCCTCTATCCGTACGAGAGTTTCCTGTGCCGTTATCCCCGATTATTTGAATAGAGCCGAGATTTTTGGTAACTTCCGTTATGCGACTGGAAACTACTTCAGATAATCGCTTTGGAAATACCATTATCTTGCTGTACTTTGCAGTATCCCTTCTTTCGGTAGTCTCAATCACGAAAATTTTGCGTCTGTACCAATGCGTCATCTTTGGGATTGCTGACTGCCTTAGCATCATAGATGTGAAATGATGCATGAATCCAGCTACTGCCACTTTTGGCCCCACTTAAAATTTCATCAGTTGTAATTTCACCCATGAATGTCGTCCCAGCTGGATATATTGCGAATTCATACCGAGATTTTGTGACGACAGAATCGGCCTTCAAGGTCAAAGCAGTGTGGAAGATTTCTTGTAGATGTGCTCTCCTATCTTTCCAGCATTCTTGGTGCTCTCCCCAAGTATGAAATAGCCCATCTTCTACACTATTTGTTTTCTTTGCAAACAATGGAGCAATGGCGTTGGAAAACCTCGCCGCCAAATCTGTAGCTCTTCTGGGTATCGAACCTTCCTTGAACCAAAGCCTTTCCATAATCGCGCGATAAGCTGCCATATCTAAGCTATAAAGCCTGTGATTACCGTCTGCAATATTAGTTCTCAATTCAATTTTCAGTGTCAGGAAACTCACCTATATTGGAGATGATGTGCCTGTAACTTGAGAGAAGGCGAGAATCCGAAGGCGCGAAGTTGGGGAACTTTGACATAAATACCCAATCTCTCAGCGCAGCTAATACAAGAACTCTAATGCAGATTTGTGGGTTAAACTTCTTCATCATGGTCTCGACATATTTTCTACCAACAGTTGCTTCGATGTCGCTGCCAAAAGCCGAAAGGATGAGGTTGCGCAAGTCACCTGATATTGCAAATATCTTAGGGCAAGGTAGCGGGTCACTATTGAGAGGGTAAGAAATTGAGGAGAGTTCAAACTTTATCTGGTCCATCGCGTCATCAATCGTATCATACTCAAGACGCAGACTTCCTGGCAAATGTAAATCGGCGAATGTTGCGAATTTGTGCATTTCTCTATTGTCTTTTGTCAATCGGTATATTTCCTCAAGATCCTCGAATTGTCGAGTCTCCAAAGAAACATTTGCATCCTCCTGCTGAGACTTTTGATAATCTTGGCGAAATTTTCGTGCTTCATTTAGCTGCTTTACTTGGGCCTTCAGATCTCGGATTGTTTTTGGGCTTCAGCTTCCTTTATACTGAGTTTTTCGACCTCTGTTTGCCAGAGCCCTTGAATCTGAGCTATTCCAAGATTATATTTGTTTTCCATTGATCTTAAGTATTCCATGCAATTGTCTCCATTTATTGCTTGGTGTTCCGAATCAGACGGAAGCGCTCGCGGCCTGTCTCTGATGTGCTCCTTATCATCGCAGTTTTTAAGTACAGCTGTAACTTCGGTCGAGTTGGCTACCGGTGTCTGTGTAGAAAGCTGGCGTTTCAAGGTTCCATCCGCGGCGGTATCTTTTATGGTCTTTGCAGATGGCTCATCCTGTGAACTAGATTCAGCAAAATTTCGTGTTGATCAGCAGGTATTACGTTACTCTACTCGAGCAATGTTTCTTTGAGTTAGGGCTGTCATCTGAGTCCTCCGGCGGTTTACTACGCTTTACTCCCTTCTTATCTCCCATTTCTAGAGGAAGGTGTCTTGAATGGTTTGTGGTTTCCCTTTTCTCTTCTCTGTCTCTCAAAAATTTTATGATCCGTTGGCTTTCATTATTGCTAATATGCTGGTCGACTCGTGATGTAATGGCTTCGTGCATCTCGCCGGTGAGTTTCATCATATAAGCGGAACCTTTGGTCAACACGTCAACGAGTAATATAGAACTCTCAGTATCCTCATTATGATCGCCATACTTTCGCCATAGGTCTGTTAGGTGGGTTTTTACTACATCAGGATTGAAAATGCTGCGCAATGAGGCCATGAATTCGAACATATCTTCTTTGAGTTCCACATTTTGCTGCTTACAGAAATCAATCCAAGCAAGCAGCTCAATATCTTCTCTAGACAAACGATTTGCAACCATATTTGGAATCAAGATCTTAGAACTTAATAAGTGTTTAGATTCGTGAGTATGGACTAAGGGACATCCAGAGAGTTATATCCACTACTTTTTTTTGGATTCCAGCCGTCATACACCTTGGTTGATTCCCGGATTTCTTATGTTCAATTAGCCAAAAATTGTATAATCTGACAGATTTTCTGACAGAACAGGTAGTGAAGATTTTCGTCATATCTGAAAGAGGTGGCGTCTCTGCAGCAACCCATTTTGCGCCCGAGCGTCCTCCTGTCGGATCATCTTTCCGGACTTTCTACCATTTTATTCAATCAAGTCGCCTCAATTTTGAATGAAGAAAATCTTCGTTTCCCGATCTATATAGATCAATTCGAAACGCGCACTTACAAGAGGAAACACCCCCTGGAACGATATAAAAATCCGTTCCGACCCTACCATTTCACCCCCCCTCGCCATGTTGTTACCCCGGGGACAACACCATACTTACTTTTCCTGTTCACCGGTCATATGAGTTTTTTTTCTTCTTCGCGGAGGGTTGCTATTGGTTACCCTGGAGATGGCACCTTATCAAGTACGGAGTATTTGTTATTACTTCTGCAAAATTCCGTTCATGATTAAGTAGGGGGAAAGTTCAGCTCGTCATATATTTATGTTCGTTTGCAAAGTCGGAATGAGGTCTGAGAGCTTTGATAGGAAGACTGAAGGCTTCTGCTCTTTGAATTTAAAAAGTAAGTGTGTTTATACTACACCGATGAAATAATATATGATACACATTTCTCTCCACTGAGCCTTGAAGTGGCCTTTCACAGCCTACAAAATTTCATAGGTTTATTCCTGTCAATCATTGAAACAAAAAGTCTTCAGGCTTCTGTAAAATCAAGTATGGCAACGAGAGGAAGTCCTTCTGGTTCGAATAATCGTAGTGCGTCTAGAAAAGCCGTGTCAGCTCGAGATGCAAGAACCGCACAAAAGGGTGGTACTGAATCAGTGCGTTCCTCGATCTTGAATGGTGGTTCTACTGCTCAAAGCAACCCAAATTTGCGTATGAAGAATATAAAACCTGCAGAGAAAGTTATCATTGGCTTAGACTATTGCACGACATTCACATCAGTCTCGTATAGTATCGTTCCAATCAATAGTGGCAATATCAAAGGCTCTACCAGTGATGTTATGAGTGTAACAAGCTGGCCAATGGATGGGGAAGATGGTGAAAGGCGGCAAGTTCCAACAGAAAGTTGGTATTCATCGGAAGCAATTGAATGTCATTTGGATGATGCAGACAAAATACTTGATCAAAACCTATTTGATTCGTTTAAAGGACAGCATCCCTTGATACTTGGAGCAGCAGGAGGAGACAAAACCCATGATCCCGAGGACTCAGAAATGGAAGATGAGCTTTTTGTCGACTTCCTCTGGGGATATGGCGTACCATATCAGATGTACAAGGCAAATTCAACACGTAGTCAGAGACGTCTGGTAAAGCGAGCTAAATTGATGTTGGTGGAAACTGAGTACACTGACGAGGATAGAAAGGGGCTACGAGGGACCTTTACGGGCCTTCTCAAAGAAGGTCTCATACGCAGACATGGGAGACAATCTAAGACCGAGTCTGATATGTGGGATGCAGTTGATCCAATTTCAGATTATCTTGTGAAAGTGTTGCAGCACACTAAAGAGCAATTGAAAATTCTTCATGGCTTCGCTGATCAAACGCCTGTGGATTTTGTGATGACTGTTCCGACTGTCTGGTCGCCAGAGGCTTCTCGTGTACTTCAGACTTCCGTCAAAGCAGCCATCCAAGCAACCGCTTTGGGAAGCCTGGTGGTACTACTGCTGACAATATTTTCCTCATTTCTGAGCCGGAGGCTGCCGCCACATTTCTGTTAGAAAACTCAGAGGATATATCTGTAAGTTTTTTTTTGCTCTACGAATGTGCCTGGGTATTTTTTGATAATAGTGTAGCTTGATGAGACGTTTATTATTGCTGACTGCGGTGGCGGTACCGTCGATGTCGTTACTTATGGAGTTGGCAATCGCTATCCCCTACGTCTAAAGGGAGAAAGAATTCAACCTATTGGTGTGTCGAGTCAAAATATCTCTCTGGACAAATTCGTGAAACTTATTTGTATGCCAGGGGACAATTGTGGATCTAGTTATCTAAATGATCGCTACAAGGATATGTTACTCATCGACTTCAAGATGAGGATTACCTGCTCAAGAATGGCGAAACTCTTGAAGCAATTGTAAACCGATTGATACCTGACTTTGAGAATGAATACAAGAGACAGGTGAATGTGATGAAGCGAGTTGGTCACCGGTTTTATATCGCAGGTCTGCGCAGTGATGAGCAGATGAATCGCGTTGGCCTAGCAGAAAAGTGTTTCGAAACGAACAATCTACTCATGAATAAGTATGTGCTTCTCTTCCGATCTGTAATAGTCTTTCACTGATATCTTCTTAAAAGTGACTATGAAGAGATATTCGGATCCATACTAAAGCGTATCTCTGCATTGCTGAAAAATCAGATTGAACAGGCTGTGGCAAAAGGTCTAGTGGTCAAGGTATGCGACAAGGCTTTTTAATGTCCGGTTCACTGCTGAGTATTCAAGAAAGTATTTCTTGTCGGTGGTTTTGGTGCATCTCCTTCTTTGAGGAGCTATCTCAAGCAATGGCTTCAAGAAAAATCGGAGCATCTTAATTTCAACATTGAATTAGTAGCCGATAAGCGTAAATGGTGAGTTTGACATCGTTTCTCTTCAAGTAAGCTAACAAATTTGAAGCATCACAGCAGTGGCATCCGGGGCTGTTCTTCGTGCTCTGGACAAGAAGAATGGACCAGAACGCATCTCGCAGTCAAGTTACGGCTTTCTTCGTCATGAGCCGTGGGAGCCTTGAACGTACCCCGGGCACGAAAGAGCCAAGCGGCCGGAGACAAATGAATTAGATGGCGAGAGATATGTGCCCACGATTGATTATTTTATGATAAAGGTAATTAATTGCCCTAACAGGAACACAACAACTTCTGCCCATTTTAACGCTTGGTAGGGCAAACCCATTCGGTCAAACCATCAATTTGAGCCGTTTCTTACATATCACACTTTTGCAATTGACGAAGAGCAATTTCTCTGCGAGGAGCTTCTTTATGTATCTGATACCGTTACCGAGTCCCATTATAGTCATAAGAACATAAGAAATGCTGGTTAGTAGCCATACCTTCTGCTTGCATTCCGATATGCTTAAAGTATACTAACTATAACGTTAACATCAATAGATGCTCAGATTGCCGGTCGCATCATTGTAGATATGACATTTTCTCCGCGACAGAGGAATCATCAATCCTGTATATCCGGATGACGGTAAAGAGGGAGTGAAATACTACAAGGTGGAATATGACTTAGTGGCAATAGTTGAAGGGAGAGCGCTCAGATACGAGGCGAGATATCCTGCTGGAGAGGGAGGGAAAGTCTTAGGTAAGGGACAGTTCTGTATTGCAGCAGCTTTTAAAGAGGGAACTGCTTAGGTTGGACTATGGTTTTCTGGAGTGGTACTTGAGGATATTGAATAAAGTAGTTTGAGATCATCGAGAAATTATCAATATTCTTATCCCGTCTAGATCTGGTGGACCTTCTAAATTCTTTCATTTTGTTAAGCTTCTATTGCATGTCCATGAGTTTTGCACCTGCATCATAATAACCCGCACGCCATTTTATGAATCCAAATTCAAACTTAGGTAACTCGTATCACTTACTTTTCATGACTCGACCTGAAAATTCGATCATCGGAGCTCAACACATTTCCTCCCCCACCAGGAATTTCCCGTCCAACGGATCCGTCATATCTGAATTGTTGCATGTCTGATTTCTTTCCCCCACCATATAGTTCCAATATGATCAATGCTTGAGACACCTAACCTATCCATCCTGCGCACATACAGTACACGTATTGTGTTAATTACTCCCTAACGCAAAACTGTTTCATATCGATATCCTGATCCCAGACTCCTTTCCCATCGGCAGTTCCCAATAAGGTAGATAGATCTGATTATTATATGCTTTATTTGTTTATCTTTATACAGTTCTCTATTATATTAAGACGAACTCGCTTTTGTATCGCTTAAACTTGGATATATTTGAGATTGGATGTAGTTTGGTAACCCTACAGTCATTCTATGACATAGATGGACCATTTGTACCCCAAGGGGAAAAGGGGGGAAATCCTTTCCACTCTTTCTTCCAATCTTTCTTTCAATAAACAAAAGGAACGATGAGTCAAGAATTAATTGGAATGATATGTCTAAAAAGAAAAAGAGGCGTTGATTTGCAAATGCTGTGAATGATTCGAGTCACAACACCTACAGACATTCTTTAATATCCCACCGCCTTGGTTTTGCCATGTGCCAAGTTAAGAAAAGTGATATACATGTCGAGTACTACACCCCTGAATAAATGTTATATGATGGATCGGCTGAGATCGCTTGTACTGGCCCAAATTTTGGTCTTTTAGCCAATCTAGGGTGGCATTTAGCAAGTTTTCATCCTTGCTCTGTGGCAAAATCGAGGTCGAATGATAAATTCTACTTGTTAGATTTATATAGACCGATCACCGATCCATATTTTAACATTTATTTAGGGGGTGGGGTGATAGTAATGATTCTTCTCTCAAAATGTAGAACTTTTAAAAGGAAATAATATAATTAGCCTTTCTCCCTCAACTCATTAGTGTACTGATTGATTCAAGCAAGTACTAGGTACTTTATGGCGGTATAAGTATCATATACTAACAAAAGACTAATGACGAAACCTCCCAGTAACCAGTAATAATTGACTCAGGATTTAACTAGGAAAACGCCAAAAACATAGTGCAACTGCCGTGAATCGAACACGAACCTCCACCTCGCTTAAGCCAAGGATACGACTTGTGGAAGGTGTGGAATCCTAACCATTGGACCACAGAAGCTTTATATCTCAAACTGAGATGTTTGCTTGTTTTGATGAACAAATTTAAATTTTGTAAAATATAAATCTTTATCTCGATATACCATATGATTGGATCACAAAATCTTTGTCTGTGCGTTTTTCGAGTGGAGACAATTAAGCGCTTAACCGCGTATGTCACAGTTCTGTAGCCGATGTCAAAACTTCTTCGCCACATACTACGTACATCGTACATGTACATGCCATTTTCTATCACCCATGGAAACAGAATTAAAGCCAAGTGGACATGGACCAATACCTAAAGATTCGCAAATCCCAAGGCTCTCAGTTCCTGGTACTTACTAAAAGGGCTAAAGGGGTGTGTGTATGTATGGAGGATACGAGCCAAAGAATTCGTCTTTTAATTTTGTCGCAACTCAAGCAAGTACTCTCATCATTGATGAGGAGTTACTTTACAAGTCAGTTTACAAAACACAAAACTTCTCAGGGTACCAAACTATTATTCAATAGATAAAAACTCAATAACCCAATGGGGCAATTTAATAAAACCCATGTCAATCAGATCTAGGGTTCAATTCATTAGAAGCTTAACTTCGGGCCAACTGAATCTAGTCAATGAAACCTCTAAGAATTTCCAAATGGCCTATATCGGCATAAGAATTATCAGATTGCGCATTGCCTCCTAGTGCCGGCACGTATATATGCGAAGCACTCTAAAAGTTGGGTTTGCATCATTGGGACTTTTAAAGAGCATTGCATCAGAGTTAATGATCGATGCCACCAGCCGTTCGCCTTACTTCTTAGCTCGAAGTATCGCGGGTTCCTTTTCGCCCAAAGAAAGGCCAGATCTTAGACATTAGAATCTTTCAAAGATAGCCGGTGACCTATATCTCTAAGGAGAAATGAATATCTGTATATAGCCTGACGATCTGAGTGGATTATTTCAAATGAAATGGATTTATGGTGCACTAAATTTCAGTATGCCAAATAGATTGAATCTATGGCATGGATGAATGCATTGACTAAACTCGAGGTATCAGTCATATTTGATGAACAAACTAAATTAAGTACAGCAAACTGATTTAAAAAATCAAGTTTACCCAATATACCAAATAGATTGAGAGTATGGAATCGGTTCAAAAATTAGAGGTAAGTCTTTCGTGGCCAGACTGCAGTGCTAGTTATCGGAAGCACTGTTGATACATAGTGACCCAAGAGGGCAAGACTGCAAGTACTCATACGAGAGTATAAATTTTGATCCCTTAGAGTACCCATGCTCGAACCAGTCGGCCGAATTATAGAATGTCGACTATTAGTAAGTGAGCCTTGCTTCTTCATGCTGATCATTATCTTCCCCGTCGCCGAAGTAGGAGGACTCTTCTTCCTTTAGTTCAAGGTCGGAAATAACAGGGACTGTATGAGACTATACTGATAAGTAGCCAAGGAATGTCGCATAGCCCAAATGGTTCTGAACGTTTCTGGGTTTCTCATTCCGGCAAGAGAATAGACTCAGATCATGATATGCAGGTGCAAGTTAGTCATAGTTGAGTCTTGCCATGAACTACAGCTATGTACTACCAATGTTCCATTTAGTATCTATGCAGGTTACTTGGCGTACTACAATGATGTAGTTCGATACATAGTGGAACTTTGCAAAGTCGTCTTAGAAAACACATGCTTTCTTGGTAGTCTATCAGTCTCAAATAGCGCCACTTGAAGTATTTAATGTTCGATCATCCCCAGCTTTTTCAATCTATTCTTTCTTCTATACTTCTCTCTATCACTGTATGAAATTGTAGTTTCGTAGGAATCCGCCATCATGAAGACCAACCAAGGCTCCAAGAGAGCTTCTCTCAGCGACACTGCTGACAACAATGCGCTTGCTACCTCTTCTAACTCTGACACTGGCTATAACGCTATCGATGTTGACGAGAATAATGAGTCCGGATATGACTTTCTCAATGCCGACCATGAGAATGCATTCGCCCCCCCAACCCCCTCTACTCCCTCACCCCCTCCACCCCCTCTACCCCTGGTGATATCTTTGTCGGCGACCCGACTCCTTTGGTTAATTCGGGAGGTATCACTACTCCGTCTCCACTTTGGAACGGGAATCCCAACAAAAAGCAATGTCCAAGTTACAAGGAGGCGTATCTACGGACAATGAGACCTCGCAAATGATGAAGGGTCTCCCTTTCCGTCAGGCTGTTGCAGCAGGTCCCAGTCAACAAGCTGATTCTAGTAATGACAATACCTCGGAACCGGCTCAGACTATTGAGTCCCTGAAAAAGAGCTAACAGATCTCTATCACAATTTTGGTTCTTGTGAATCCAAGGTCTTGGAATTAGAGGAGGCGCTCAAAGCCAAGAATAAAAGACAATGTTGCTATGAGGGCAATGGATCAGGTTCATCAAAGTTCCATAGCCGTGCTCCGTGAAACAGTTGCTTCTCGTAATGCAGATGTCGTATCAGCAGAGGAGAATGTTGCCTTACATCTCAAGACGATAGAGACTCTCAAGCAAAAGAGCGAATCTCGTGGAGACAAAATTTCGGAGTTGAAGAGAAGATTACGCTATCATGAAGAGCAAGAAGCAACGATGGAACAAAGGCAGAATCAGCTGATCTTAAAAGAGTTTGAAGCGGGCAGAAATGAGAGACGAATGAGGGCTCGACTCTTCCAGGCGGTGCAGGAAAGAAATGCCGCGGTGGAGGAACTCGAATTCTTTTTCAGAAGATACCTCAAAACTTTGGCAGACCAAGATCAGTTTCACGGACAAAGGTGTGAAGTCGAAGCGGAGCATGTTCGCAGATATATGGATAGAGCTTTTGGAAGAGCGGCTACCTCGGAGCAGGCCTTGAGGCAAACAGAGGACGGTTGGCACACGACAAGAAATTCCATGAACAAAAGTACGAGATCGAAACGGGGCGTCTTCGCAGACATCTGAATCGAGCTTTGGAAAAATCGGCTAGTTTGGAGCAGGCCCTCGAGGCAAGCAGAGGACAGTTGGCGCATGACAAGCAGTTCCTCGAGCGAAAGGCTGAAGTTGAGACAGAGCGTCTTCGCAGACATCTGAACAGAGCTTTACAAGAGGCAAGAGAGTTGCAGGAGGAGAACGCAAAACTCAAGAAGGAAGCTGCTGCTGCTGCTGCTGCGCAGAATGGCCCATGATCAAGATTTTAATCTTCTTCCCCATCATATTTCTTTTGCCCTATATTTCCTTTGTGTCCAACCTACTCCATAGAGAAAAAAGACCAAAAAAAGTTTTATAGAGAAAAAAACCCCCAAAAAAATTAGACCGCTTTTAACGAATCCAAGATCATAATCATGAAAATTGACTGTCTTTGGTGTGTCTTCAAATCAACACCAATAATCCCTGATACCCGCTACCTACCTAGGTAACTTGTGAAGTGCAAATCGCCAATGTCTAATTCTAATGTAACGAAAATGTGTATATTCAGATATCTATCTACTCCGTTCTCAAACCTCGCACTAATAAGAAACCTATACTATCTTCCTTAGGGATTCATTCACTCTTCAAAATTCACTATTCATCACCTGCAAAACATCACCTCTCATAATTGTCTCCAAGACTACGTTCTAGATTCGATGTCGCATATCCTACTACTTATCTCACTGGTGTTCATAAATTATCTGCTGTATTGAAATATGTGATATGATTGTTGCATTAATCAACGGCAATTATACTATTAGAATTAGACTAACTAAAATTTGTTGAAACTATGGGGGAAAATCGACAGATAAAATCTTCATTATGCTCTTATGATGTGGTCAGCTCGGTCGAGAACTGAGTACCCTCACACCTCATTCTCCCCAAGTGACACTTCCACCCACTTCTCCAACGATCTAAAAGCCCAATCCCGCCCCCTTCAAAACCTCGCTGACCACCCCCACAACCTCCAAAACCTTCTCATCCTCCGCTCTCCTCCCAACACACTGCAACACTACCGGCGTTCCATGATAAAACTCCTCATCAAAATCCTCCTGTAACTTCCCATCTTTCTCGCTCAAAGGCCTCCACTCCCTCCCCTCTTCTTATCAATATTCTATCTTTATCCGCAAACGTAACGGGAAAAGTACATGCCGGGTAATCCAGCAAATTCCACACACCTGTAAAATTCACACAAAAAACATCCGTCTGTGTAATACCCAATCTCGGCGCGGTCCAGGGAGAAGCAGGCGTAATAATCGCATCCATGACTCCTTTTCCATCCGCACCAGTGCAGTCCATCGATCCAAGTATTCCTTCTGATATGCATTTCTCCTGATGATCATCTCTCTCAGCTTTGTAGGTCCTAATGTTCCATGTTCTCCCTGATCATAAGCAAATTCATAAATTTTCATACTTTCAAAAACAGGTTCATCATGTTTACGCGTCAGTTCAAGAATAGCTGCTCCACCTAGAGTGTAGAAGGAATTATTCATTTCTCTTGCCATTTCAGAATGATTTATAGGTTTCCATTCGAAAGACTTCATGACCAGCGGCCTCTAGAGCTTGTTTTGTGAGTGCCAGACCTCGGGCGATGGCGGATGAACGCTGATTTCTCCATCATTGTCGGAGATGATTCCAATACGCAGTTTTCGGCCTGCTGGTTGGATTGTGTTCTCGCGCCAGGGAACAGGGAGACATTTAGGGTCGTATATCCAGGGTGAAAGTTCATAAGAGAGAACAGCTTTACAGTACAGTTTGAGGGTGGAGAGGGATTTCGACATCGGGCCATTGTTGGAATAGATGAAATCTTGTCCTGGGATTCCAGATTTAGTGCCATATATGGGGAATCTGCCGAATCTGTGACTTTTTGTTAAACGTTGCACAATTTTGAAATAGGAAGCATGGGCGTACGTAGGTTTTAATCCAAAGAGACCATTGAAAGCACTTGGAATCCTAATACTTCCTCCAATATCTGTTCCAATACCCAATGGACTACCTCTCATAGCCAAAAGAACGCCTTCACCCCCGGAACTTCCTCCTGAAGTCGTTCCTGTATGATATGCACCATTAGTTTCACCCCACACATTCGAGATGGTCTCCATCATCATCATGGCAACAGGCACTGTAGTCTTGACATAGAAAACAGCTCCCAGCTTGGCCAACAAATATACTAAAATCGTTTCATCCTCTGGATTGGTTGGGACATTGGCATAACATGCCATACCAATGGAAGATGGATGAGGTGGTGTAATGAAGCAATCTTTGAGGGAAATTGGAAGACCATGGAGTGGACCTATCACATTTCCGGTTTTGGAAAGATAATCATCGAGAAACTCTGCTCGTTTGAGAGCTTCTGGAATGAGAATTTCTGTGAGACAATTTGTCTGTGGATTTGATTAAGGATTGTGCTTGTTTAAGGCGTATGAGAGAACATACCAATTGATGAGCAACAACAGCAGCTTTTGAAAACGCTTTGGTGACTTCTACGGATGTCCATACCCTCTCCCTAACCCTTTGAAGTATATCTTCCGCATTTGTCTCAATGATCTCCAACTCATCATGGGTGAAATGACCAGATGATCTTGGAACATTAGTAACATTTCGAGGAAGATCCTTCAAAGATTCCTCGGGAAGTAGATATTCTATAGGTAAAGCATTAGCTCGACGCTTTTGAGCAATCTTAGCCATTTCTTTGTAATGTTGGTCCGTCAATAACTGTTCAGATTCGCCCATCTTTGCGGTAGAATGCATATGGATGAGGTCAGTTGTATTATTCAGGATTTTATACAACGTATTGTTCGGAATACAAACAACGAGAGAGAGAATGAAAATAAACGGATGATATGATCTAGTACTCAATAAAGAGAAGGAGCCATCTGTAATCAATTGAGGAGAGAGAACTACACTTCACATCTTAAATGCGATATGATATCTACTATCTTATCTTCTCCAGTTTCGAATAGAGATTCAAATACCCTGCTGGTGCTCGACAGGTGGGTTTTCCCGATCTCGGCAAAAAATCCCGCCCAGCCACTGACATCAAGATATTCAATATCAGATCAATTGAAGGACGAAAGGACAAATAGCTTTTGTTCATCGAGTTACAATGAATTATAAGTTGAAAAATGAGTAGATTGTGTAAAACGCCCCATTAGCAAGTCCACATACATAATCTGCAATATACAGTGTGTGTTAACCAACAAAAACTACTCCACGCCTCGAAGTAATCCCGGCAGCTTTAGTATTAACATTCAAAACTCCCACGTTTGATATGAGAAGATTAGTATCTGTATCACTCGCTGCTGTTCCCGATGCCACAAGTGCTATTTGCTGGCCAGCAGTCTCGCATGCATGGGTTGTAACTTTGTTTGTTACGCTGTGTTGATGTTGATGTTAGAACCATCTCTTCTGGCGGTTCGTCTGGGCGCAACCCAGGAGATATTGAGAAGCCTAATACTTACAAGGCAATAGCTCCTGCGCTTCCAGTTCCGTCGCTTAGATTAGCTTTCGAAGCCGTATTATTTGCTCGACCGGCATTCGTGCAGGCAGTGATTGCAGCAATCTCGGAGGCAGTCAATGTAGCTGCGTTGGCGCCACCGGTACCAAGTTTAGAGATAGCTGCCATAGCATCAGCCGGTATGGTGAGGGATGACGGGCTGTTACTCCTGCGAGAACAGTAGCAACGCTTGTGGTGCTGAGAACGGAAGCAGATACTGTACATGTGCCAAGAAATGCAATGACGAGGTAGCTGATGTCTTCATGGCTGTGGAGTTTGTGAAAGTATGTAGAATGACCGTAGAAATAAAGATCTAATGAGTGATTGAGAAATACAATTACTGGGTATTAAAAATCACAAGATTGAAATGAAAACAAAAAGATTGACCGGCGCCTAGAAAAGGCATCAAGATATGAAGTTCGAAGACATTGATGAGATCGAACCAACTTATAAGGATGAACACAATGTGACATCAGATGATGAGGCGGTTATTATTACCTGTGAAACGAGGGCGAGCTTCGCCTAACTGATACATCTGTGGTCTCTTGATTTCAAGCGAAGGGGTTGACGGCCAACTTTGTCTGATCTTCAAGATGGTGAGGATAGTTATGAAGCGAAACAGCTTCGTAACCAAATTCTCCCAAGGTTAATACTCCTGTGTAGAGCTTGAAATGAACATAACTGCCTTTCCGACTGGACCCTCGATAACGTAGCATTCTGGATCAACGCCGGCAACCAAATCAATCACATGACAAAGTGTGTGCTGTGCACCGATAGCAAAGTGCAGTTGAGTAAAACGGTTATAATCAATTTCTATAGTATGAAAAGGTTGGAGAGTTTTCAAGCCTCAACCCTGTAAAATATTTTTGAACCCTAGCAAGATATGCGCATGATTGAGTTGTTTCCATCATCTAAACCTACGTCCCTTTGAGAAAAGAGGAGGCAGGAGTTATGTGAGGAAGTAAAGATTTAATCTGCCATCATCTATAGACGTTGAACCCAGAGTGTAGTAGGGAAAAAACGCATATGCTCAAATGGGGTGCACGAAGACACACATTCACAAGTGTTCAATGAAACAGAAGGTCGAACACTTTATTCCCTGCAGACTCCATAACCCATGTTGTGGTTTTCATCCCAAGTGATCGCAAACGCCGTCATAGCCATTATGTCGTCCTGATGTAAGGAGTATTTTTATGCTATGGGGTGGACAAGAGTTAGCAAGAATGCTGACCATAACGAGACCGAGATAGCAATTGGAGACTGACTGTCCAAAATAATCGGCTGCCATCAACAACTCAAGGCACAACTCAGCTGGAATCTCCATATCTGGCACGTTCTCCGAGTTTCGATATTTGTAACTGTAGTAGAAATATTCGGCAACCTTTTCAAGGACGATACCACTGTTCAAGATTGAAATTAGTTTTTTGAATAAGTTATAGCAATACCATGATAGACATATTATGATGCTGCCACTTAGAACAAGCAGATCATGAATCGTCACCATCTTTCTGGCCCATGGATGGTTTTGTGTATGATTGATGATTGATGATTGTAAAACCAACGGAAAAAAAAAGTCGAGCGGAAAATTTAAATAGGCAAAAAAGCGGGTCTCAGATCAAGTGTAAAAAGCGACCACCCAGTCCGCGGCAACCCCAAATGAGGGAAAGAGGGTCTGTATCGCATATAGCTTCTATCATCACCGACGGCTATGTATTCATTCATTCATTCATCCATTCATTCCAATCTGCCAGGTGGTGTTCTCGACTTGAACCTGTTTGTTGAAGAAATGGGCAATTGTAATATACGTCGAGACAATAAGGGAAGAAAAAAAAGACATACTTTATCTCTTCGAAGCGGCAGATTCCCGTTTGAGACTCTTCCCAACCACCTATTCACGAATGGAAATGAGCGTTGATTCAAGTCAAGTGTAACTATTCGTAAAGGTAAGGTTTGATGAAGAGGGGCAACGAACTGGTGGTATCCAACATCCTTTTAATTGCACCACTTGTACAAGCAGCTTCTCTCAAAACGACAAATTCAAATCCATCGCAAGATACGAGTGTTACATATTTGCTTTCACCAGGTGCTGCTGCCATGATTAGAAAAGTTTGTGAATGTTGTATAGCAATGTGAAATTTCTTTGAGGTCGAGATACTATATTCTTTGAGGCGACGTGAACGTTTTAAGGCTGTGGTGCTAAGCGGGAAGGCGCGCACGAGGCTGCGAATCTGGCATCTGGCATCTGGCATCTGGCAATTGATCGACTCAAAAGGCTACCTATCTATCGTAGTTCTATTCAGTAGTTCTATTCAGTAGTTCTATTCAGTATTCTATTCAGTAGTTCTATCCAGTAGTTCTATCCAGTAGTTCTATATATGTCGCCTACCTAGTGGCTAGTAGTATTCATCCATCTACTCCGTATGTCACCTACCTAGTACAGAGTACTGTTCATCCATATCTAGGTAGGTAGGAGGTATCCATGAATGATTAGCTTTCGAGGTACGTTACAGTACTTGCAACTGCTTGAACTTGCAACTGCTTGAGCTTCCAACTGCTTGAACTTGCAACTGCTTGAGCTTCCAATTGCTTGAACTTCCAATTGCTTGAACTTCCAATTGCTTGAACTTCCAATTGCTTGAACTTCCAATTGCTTGAAACCTCCAATGGCAAGGTTACTCAACACCCGCTGCTATTTTACCCCTTTTGAGACTTATAATAATCAAGACTAGTTCTCAATCACGCGTGATGGACATGCATGGCTACGGTCCATTATTTTTTTTACGCTATTCAACTCTTTATATTACGCCAAGATCTGCCAGCCAGCTAACTATCTCCAAAAAGAGAAGATAACTCGATGCGAGAATCCGAGGATATCTAATCCTCGATAGAGTCGGAATGAACTATTTTGATCCTTGCACATGAGCATATATTACTTCAATTCCGCAAAAACTCATGCAGTTTGCGAGATGGAAATTAGCATTCATTTATGGTCAGGAGCCAGGAGTCAGGAGTCAGCAGTTAGGAGTTAGGTCATAGGATGAGAATTAGGAGATGGTCTTCGAAAGAGAATTGACTGCCCTACTGTATACATTTTCGTTCACCTACCTGGTGGTTGACATTTTGGGATATCCTTTCCAATACTGTACAGTTCAAGCTCTTCCTGGTTTACAACTAGAATACGACGAATCTCGGACCGCATTACTTCTCCGTCTTTCTTTGAATTACCTAACTAACTTTAAACTCACCACCAATGGAAAGCCGGACAAATTTTCAATGCTCCGGATTTCCGATCTAGCATGGCTAGCAATCTCCTTTACTTTCCACTCATAAATATTCTTCTACACACCGATACTATCAATCCATTGGTATGGACCCTCAAAATTGGAAGTTTAATGTGTCTTTATTTAACTTTTCAATACACATTCTCTCCCCTTGCCTCGGTTTTCAAGTTGAAAGGCACAGGAGTTGGGATTTGAGAAGTCGCTGTGTTCTATGTACCCCGGGTACGTCTCTGGGCAGCTCCACAAGAATACCTTTCATCCACCCACTTTCTGAAGTCTCACTCGTCGGTTGTAGACAAGCAGTATTCAGGAACAGGGGATACAAGTGAACAAACATGCAGATTCTCAGGATGATAAGCTTGAAAATGCGCGTAAAAGGCTTAATGAGCCAATGAGTAGCATTTTCATGCATCTATTCTCTATATTGTCATTATTTAGTACCATTCTAGCCCGTGTTTTGATATATCTGTGGCTCAACGTCATAGTATATGGAACTACCATGTCCTGGTTTTCTTTAGGGCTCAATGGACCGCGGTGTAAAGTATATCCTTAATTGCATTCCCCTTTACCTTTGATGTCTTTTTCTCTTTCGAATCTCTTTTGGATTCCATCTCGATACTTGCTTCTAGTAATAATGGGGGGTGTTTTTTGCGCTGTTAGGCGCTTTTTCCTGCACATATACAGGACTCTACTCAATAGGTAGGTGGACTAATTTCTGAGAACCTCTAATTCGATATAAAAATACTGATTTGTGTGCAGACATTCATTTTTTGGTTTGCTTCGACATATATTAATTAACATGACCTTTATTCTTATATGGATAACTACTTTCAAAAATGGTAATTTCTAATATCCTCTCAATTCATACATTTTCGCTAACTCTATCCTCAACAGCCTGGCGAATCGACTCCTCAATCCGTCCACTAATTGACGTTAATTACCTCGAAACATTAGACAAGAGAGTATTTGAATTTTCCTTATTCGGAATTGCATCACAGTTCACTTGTTCAGTAATTGGCATCCTATGGATGTACACTCTCACACGAAAAAAGATATCAATCCTCGCCGGACTCCCTCCGCTTCTCCTCAACATCCTCTACCTCTCTCTCCCATAGCCTCTCCGAACCCCTCGATGTGTTCGCCTGGCTCTCCTATGGCGTAATTCACTTCATCTCACCATTCTTCGCCGCATTCTGGCTCTGGCTTTTTGCATCTCCAGGCGTAGTATCCATCTTTGCTTGGTCCTTCGGCATCCAAAATTGTCTAGGAATCATAACCCATCTTTCCTCTTCCCAACCGCAGCTCCATGGTATGGAGACCAATACGGCTATCCCCTCCCACCCGGAAACTATAGCATGCCTGGTTCAGCCGCCGGTCTCGTTCGAGTCGATAAGGTCTTGGGCACACACATCTACGCCAACGCATTCAAGGCTTCCCCGCTAGTTTTCGGTGCATTTCCTTCTCTACACGGAGCATTCAGTTGCTGCTGTTTCTTCTTTATCGGCCGCTACTCCCGAAAAGGAACTTTCGTCCTCGGTTTCTACGTTCTATGGCAATGGTTCTCTACCATGTATCTGCGTCACCATTGGCGCCTCGATCTTCTCGGCGGCCTCGCCTATTCCGCCTTTGCATTCTCCCTCTTCTACAGAAGTCTCCAAAAAATCGATAGAGCATATGGGACGGGCGTGAGTGGGGGAATGGATGGCAGAGACTCTGGGAAAGGAACGAAGTTGCAATATTGGTTTGATAGGAGGCCCGCGCAGCAGGGCTATGAGGTTTTGATGCAGGAACATGAGTTCAACAAGGAGGCGGATCATGAGCATCGGGAGCTGGGGATGCGAAGCCCCGGGACGAGTCCGAGGGCCGGAAGTCCTGGGTTGCAGGGGGATTTGGAGGGCGCATGGGTGAGGGACGAAGGGCTTACGTGGACGGTTAGAGATACGAATAGGAGGTTGAGATAGAGGGGCGAGCGGAGCGCAGCAGATATGACAGAGCTTGTGGTTTGAAACCGCGGCAATGAAGAAACGACGCGTTACCCCTACAGGAAGATTTTTATAGGAGAAGAAGAGGAGGAGTATATCACTCAGTGATTATCGATTGAATCGATGAAAAGAAGCATAATGGCATTTATCAGGCGTCAGGAATTTGGCGCTTGAAGACGTTGGATTTCTGTACGATACCGATCCCGAGAGATTCTTTGTGTTTATGGGTCAAAGCATGCATGGTATGAGATGTATAGCGGGTGTATTGAATCAATATCCATGGATGTTAGAGTATACGATGAGTACATGAGATAAATACATAAGATGAGATGGACGAATATAGAAGAAAAGTAGAAATACTAGGTATATAATAAATCAAATAAATAAATAAATACAAGATGGACCAATCAAGCAACTACATACACACACATTCATACAAAAAACACAGTTCGCCTATTAGGTAGGTAGGTAGGTATAAAACCCCCAAATGGATTTCTCAACCTTCAACCGCCGTCGGGTACCTATGATCCAATCCAGTTTTGTTTTATTTACAATATACCACACCTCCGTATCCTACCACAACCTCAATGCTATCAACCGCCTCCCACAAACCACAAAATAACCCTCCCCCCCCCACCTCATACCACACCACCAATTGCAACTACCTACCTATCCAATCTCCCCTCCCCCCCCAACAACACCCCTCCCTTCCACACCAATAATCACCACTGCAGTCAGTCAGTCAGTCAGTAAGTAAAAGTAAAATACACACACACACACCAAAACATCCCACGCATCCCTAACCCTTTCTCCCTCCCCCGCAATCACTATACTATACTACACCGTAGTAAAGTAATTAAGTAATCTCCCAAGAAAAGATATCATATCCAGGAGATACAGATACAGAAAAAGGAAAAGGAAAAGGGAACATATATATACATATACATACATACATACATACATACATACATACATAACCTTAGAAGGGGGAACGCATTAGCATAACGACTGAGCACTGAGCACTGAGCACTGAGCTTGGAGAATATTAAGGATCGGTTTGTTAGCTAGGTAGGTAGGTAGGTGGTCAAGTAGGTAGGTAGATATTATTTGTTGATGATAGATGGGATAGGTAGGATAAGATGGTTGGTATTGGATGGGATAGTCATATACTAAGTAGGTAGAGTATGGGCTCCTAAAGGTTGCAGAGTAATGGGTAGGTACTTAGTTAATATAATTAGATACCTAGTGTGGGATGTCAATACTCGTGCATGACCAAACAGACTTGTAATGTGTAATGTGAATTCATGGTATCACCCATACTTAGGACGTCATAATATCACACTGTGTTTGCTTGAAAATATGATATACAAGTAACTAATAAAATCCGATAAACCGTTACTTTGATTTCTTTGATATTCATCCATTTCTCCATATCACATCCAGCAGATAGATAACATCTGGTCCCTTGATTCAAGAGGTAACTATCTGTATACCCTAACTCCCACCAAATAACTTTGATGCAAAGTACACAAAGGTATCCACACCAATCCTCTCGCAACAACCGAGAACATCTAGTACCTCTGCTATCTTGAAATGTAATAAAATGTAGGAAGTCGTTTCTCATAAGGGAATCATCTAGGCGACCTCAGTGATCTTAGCCTTAGGCTCCTCTGCGGCTTCCTCTTCTCCTTCAAGTGCTGGCATCTCCTCGTCATCTTCTTCATCCTCTCCCTCATCTTCTTCACCACCTAATCCTCCAATCCTGGCATTCCTGCTCCGCCAAGCTTCGAGAAATCGATACCGCCGAAGTCTCCACCTGCACCTCCCATCATGTCACCCATACCTGGCATTCCGCCTAAAGAACCATTGATTAGCTTGCTTCAAAAAAAATTGCATCAGAAGTCAGAGAATAGCTTACCCATACCACCCATCTGGCTCAAATCTTCCTCTGGTGCCTCATCTTGCTCATCCTCATCAACCCACTTATCGAAGTCAGTCTTCAAGAAGTGAACCTTCTTTGAATCCTTCAATAATCTAGGCCAGAACTCCTCCTTCAACTCCTTCTTTCTTAAGACGAATTGAGTGCTCTTTTGAGTGTGGTTGTACTTTGAAGCACTCTCATCGATCTCGGCGTAGAATTCCAATGTAAGTGCATAGGCACGCTTGAGGGATTCGGAGTAACCGGAGAATGTGAGGGATTGGGACTTGAGTTCGATCTTTGGCTCTTTGACATCGGGAACACTGATGGTTAAGTAGATGAAATTCTTTTTCAGCCTCAGTCTTGTTGGATCGTTGAGCCCAGAGAACTGTAGTTTATGAAGGATTAGTAAAAAGCTTCTACTTATTGAGTGCGTAATGTGGCATGGAGTTGGTAGAGCAGTCGATGGCCCTTGCTTATGAATTTGTTGGATTGAGCGCACAGTGCCCCTCACTGAAAAAGTAATGTGGGATGCAGCTGATTGATCTTCCCCAAAAAATAGCCACATAAGTACCGCAGACTGGTGTTTATCTTGATGTGGCACAAAGCTTAAAAGTAATAGCTGAAGCAATAGGAACTGAACAGAGCAGCTTTGTAACTTCAAAATCGCCGCATTTGGTAATGGAAAAGAGCTTACCTTCTGGAGTTGCAGTAGTTTCAGACATTTTGTCTTGTGTGTAGTGTGAAATTGAAGATTTATTAAAAAAACTTGAATGGGAATTGGTATTCTCGCAGAAATTGAATTGAAGGGTATCAAGCGAAAAAGTTGGTAATGCTGTCGCTTTTCTGGTTGTTGTTGATGATTGTAGAAGTGTAGAAATAAGAAATTATGAGGGGGAGAGAAGATGAAGAAGAAAGGATTGGCGAACTTTCTATTCGTTACTTGTGCTGTGTGCAGACAAACGAGGCTGGAAGCTGGATGTATGGAACCTGCGAGAACATTGGGGAAGGGGAAAGCACAAGTTTATAAATAATAAAATAAAAATAGCTTATCAAAGAAAGATAAACAAACGTAACTAGCTGGAGAAGTAGGCAGTTTTGATTTATACTAAAAATGGATAATATCATATAGATCGATAATATAATGAATTATATTTAACTATTTAAGGATGTATTATATATATATATATTATGTATTATGTATTATATATTATGTATTATGTATTATGTATTATGTATTATGTATTATGTATTATGTATTATGTATTATGTATTATGTATTATGTATTATGTATTATGTATTATGTATATATTATATATTATGTATTATGTATTATTTATTATGTATTATATATTATTTATTATATATTTATATATTATTTATTTATTACGGCGCCAACTATATGTTCTGTAGTTGCCTTGTTGCCTTAGGCACAGACCATTAGCGCACCTCACTTCCTATAAGTAGGCCCTTACTCTTCTATAGCCCTTTTATCTTTATAGTACAATATAAGTCTTTACTCGTACCTTAATATTATTACTTATTATTTATTACTTATTATTTATTATTTATTATTTATTATTTTTATTTATTATTATTATATTATTATTTATTATTTATATTTATTATTTATTATTTATTATTTATTATTTATTATTTATTATTTATTATTTATTATTTATTATTTATTATTTTATTTATTATTTATTATTTATTATTTATTATTTATTATTTATTATTTTTATTTATTATTTATTATTTATTATTTATTATTTATTATTTATTATTTATTATTTATTATTTATTATTTATTATTTATTATTTATTTATTTATTATTTATTATTTATTATTTATTATTTATTATTTATTATTTATTATTTATTATTATTATTATTATTATTTATTATTTATTATTTATTATTTATTATTTATTATTTATTATTTATTATTTATTATTTATTATTTATTATTTATTTATCACTTATCACTTATCACTTATCACTTATCACTTATTACTTATAATTCATTTTTTGAATACGTCATAAGATAATATTCATTTTGATCAATTATTACCATATGTGTTATTTCTTTCTTCTTTTTGAATAGAGTACCTAGTAGTTAGTAGATGAATGATACAAAATGATTTACCCGAGTACCTAGGCAGATTAGCTGAAGGTAAGAGAAACAACTCATTATTAATTGATAGGTAACAAGTACCTGGCCTGGTATCCCTAATATCCACCTAGTAGATACCAGGTAGACAGATGAAGGTACGTACTACGATGTAGATACAGTAGCTGAAGGTATCCAACAAGTTCCAACATCCAACATTCAGCATCACATGATGATGAGTCATGTATTACTAATCATCACCCCCACGTTACTGCGGCTCCCATACAAAAGTCAACCCAATACAGCTTAACGTCATTGATCTGATGTGAGCTTGGACCAAAACCCTTGACAATTGGTTAGGTAGTCCATAGCACAAAAGCACAAGTATGGATGGATGGATGAAGTATGAATGCTAATCATATCACATCAATCATATCTCCCATCACACCCGACGACACATATAGAGAGCATATTTACAATAATATCAACCCTTTGACCCCAAGACCAGAACAATTAATTCACTTCAATAATACATCGAATTACATTGTCCAAAAGAACTCCTATTCATAAACCCCCTCCTCCCCTCCCAGTTCAAACCTACAAACCTGCGAATAAAACCCGCATTCAAAAAAGACCGAATTTGATATGGAATCCATAAAAGCCGTATTCTTCAAACCCGATCCCCAAACCCAAGTGCGTATACCGATCCCCATTCCCATATATACCCTCATCCCTCATCCCCCACCCCCCTCTTATCTAACCATTTGTCCACCTCCCAGGTCCGCAAATGCAACGCCCTAATCCGACAAAATGTACGCAAACTCGACCGGGACATCGCCTCCCTCAAAGCCGTCGAAAACAAAACCCGTAACCTCATCATCGCCGCCAACAAACGCGCTCAACGTAACCCATCACAAGCAAAACAAGCCGCACAAGAAACCCGCATATTCGCCCGTGAACTGATCCGAACACGGAATACCTCCCGCAGACTCGTGACTTCGAAGGCGCAATTGCAGAGTGTGAATATGCAGGTGAATGAAGCGTTTGCGGTGAGGAAGATTGAGGGGAGTATTAAGACTAGCGTGGGTATTATGAAAGATGTGAATAGTTTGGTGAGACTACCGGAGCTGATGGGGACGATGAGGGAATTGAGTCAGGAGTTGGTGAAGGCGGGGATTATTGAGGAGATGGTGGGGGATATGATGCCGGCTCAGTTGGAGGAGGAAGATGAGGAGACGGAAGGTGAGGTCCGACAAGGTGCTTGGGGAGATATTGCAAGATCGGATGGGCAGGGTGGGAGCGACGCCGAATTTACCCGCGGCGCCAGTACAACAGGAGGTCGCTGCGGAGGAGGAAGACGAGGATGCAGAGGCCATGCTGGATCAGATGAGGGGAAGGTTGGAGGCGTTGAAGAGTTAAGCGGGCGAGTAGAAGATCGTGCAAGTGTTGAAGATATACGAGATGGGTTTTGTATACCTAATTTGGAGTCTGGGTGTAGGAGTTTTTGATAGGGATTATACATGTTTAGAGACATCTCTCCCCGGCACAGATCAATCACAAAAGTATTGTTCCGAGCCTTATACAGATCTATCCCTTTTGCATTTGTTATAGGAGGTACCATGAAATTTAAACATCTCTTTCAACCAACTTGAGATTCTATCTCAATAGAGGAAAAGCCAAAATTCAACAAACGGTGCGTCGTCACCTTCCCGAACATCCCTCTTCTCCTCATAATACACAAGCCTCTCCCCCGGCTTCTATAAACCCATCAATACCTAAACAAACATCCCCATTCCCATCTATACACATCTATTCATATAATCAATCCCACCCCAATCTTAACACAAACCAACCCCTCCCCCCCCAAAGCAACCTCCTCTCTTCCCTCACAAAACAACATCTACATCTACATTCACCCAGGTACCCTCCAGTTTACTATCCCTCTCTCTCTCTCTCTCTCTTACAGCAAGATTTTATCTTATTCTGTTAGATGTACTGTATTGTATTGGGTTACGTTGGGTTATCTAGCTATAAGAGAGGATGAGTTACTCATAAGGCGGTAATAGGAAATAGATGTGAGAGTAGAAGTTTGGTCAGGGGGGTATCAGAGTGCTGGTAGATGGTATGTGTATCGTATCATCATATGTATTCTTTGGCTTCTCCAAAGGGGTATGGATCGGGTTTGGGATCATCTACACCTAGGTACTGGTGTACAAAGTGGTAGGTATATAGTATGCTGTATACAGTGAGGGGAGGTAGCCGGCCGGCCATCAATAGAAATATAAACATAGTAGATAGATATAAAGATATAGAGAAAAATGATTCTTATTGCTAAACAACCCTAACCTAACCCAATTCAATCTCACCTAGCATTGCCCAATCCAAATCACCCAGTCCGGTCCAATCCAAGCCAACATACGTATTACGAGACCCTCACTCAACAGATACCTCATGTAAGCATCCCCAAAATTCCCCAAACTTATAATCCAAATTTCCATCGAATTTTTCCAAAGGTGGTCAAGGTTTTGATAATGGATTATGGGTATGGATGGTGAATGTATCCGCAGGAAAGGGCTGTGGATGAAGCGTGAACATGAGATATCCAGTATCTTGTATTCAATCATGGCATCCGACAGCATTCACCATCCAACATTTAGCATCCAACATCCAATTCTTTCAAAAATCCAGCCAGTCCACTTCCATACCATTCATACCATCACACCATCCATCATCCCATCCATCTCAAGCGAAAAGAAAAAAGAAAGAAAACCCATCACTCCACCTTATCCCTCGTTCTCAGAATAAGCAGGCCGTCATATCATCTCAAAGTTCTCGTCGCATCTCATGCTGTGTTCCATCCTAATTATCCATTGAAACACCAAATCCAAGAATAAAGCAAAAATAAAAACTAGGTGGTTAGCTAGCTGCCTACAAATCAACGAGTCGATTCAAAAAAGAGCATATAAAAAAGTCGAAATTTTCCCATCCTTGCATCCAAAGTTCCGAATCGAAATTAAGAGATTCGCCAAGAAAGTAGGAAAGTACCCAAGCGAATTCACAAGAAAACCCAAAGAAACCAAGAGGAAGTAGCCCTGCAAAGAAAAAAGTAAAGAAAGAAATCTAGAACTAGAACCTTAATATCCTTGAGGTACAGCAGCATCAAGTAACTGCAACTCCTCAAGATATCCCTGTTCTTCGTGCATATTTCTAATAAAAACTTCCTCGCCGACTTCTCCCCACCATCCCCTCTCTACAACCTCCTTCTTCCTCTGCCAAATTTCACTCGCGACCCCCTTCACCTGGCCAAATGCTCGCCCGGCACTAGGCCAGACCTGCCATAGCGTTTTTAATGCTCCAGTATTCAATTTCAGTTGTTGTTTGAGATCATCGTCATTGAGTAATGGATAGAGAACAGACCAGCAGGATAAATGAAACGATAGAGGCGAGTGTCACGACGCAGGTGAAGAAATGTGTGTGGCGGATTAAGGGGATGGGGAGTGTAATGAGCTTAGAGATTGATTGGGCAGCAGTAATGGTTTTGGAAGCGTGGAGATTGTAGTTTGAGCCAGGAGTGATGGGATGGTGAGGGGCACAGGAGGTGATCGGGGTCGTAATGCTACTGTCGAGCTCGGAGAGTTCGCGGTGCAGGACGATGGTTGTGCTGTCGGAATGGAGTTAGTATACGTTGATAAACGGGTTTAATAATAAGAGAGGAATCATTAGTGATGAAGGGGTAACATACGCTTCGGTTATCATGTTCGCTTGGAAAAGCATTTCGTCAAGCTTGCCATCGCCATTGACGAGTTGTCTTTTGTTTTCTGGAAGATGTAAACGGTAATTTACAAGATATGCATCAAGACGATCAACCGCGGAGCTGTCTGGGTGAGGATTTGCTTGCCGTCCGGTCAATAGTCGGCCCAGGTTTCGAATAGCGGAGATGCGATATGTGAAAGAGGAGTAGGTGAAATCACGGTGTTCAAAATCCTCATCGTCAAAGTCTGAAATGAAATGACAGGCTGGAATGTTCTGTTACCTGTTAGTATAATGAATTCAGAGTTGGGTATGACGAGAAATCCACGTGTATTAATCAAGGAAAACTTACTCCACTAATGTATTCATACTCTTCACATGGAAGTCCAACTTCTGCAGGTATATCTTTCATGGGGAAGAAACTCTTCTGATGAACGCCAGCGATCATCCCATCTACCACGAACATTTCCCACCAAGTACGACGCCAGCTCTCTTCCAAGCTTGGCCACCCATTCCCATGTATTTCTGCAAATTCCCTCTTGTTCATCCCCAATTGTAGTGCCAAAGCTTGAGCATCATTCAAGACTTGCAAGGCCTTTTCTTGGTATGTGTAACCATCAAGTCCAATGCAAAGGATAAGCATGGCTTGGACCTTGAATGCGTCCTTGGGACAATCTGCTCGATAGATTGCTCGTTCGGCTTCTAGACATAGTGCCGTAGTGGGTGCTTGATCTATGTAGAATGAGCCTACATATCTCATAGCAGCTTCTAAATGCTCGAGTTGTTTTTTCTCCTTGAACAATCTGAGCAGATTATCTCTGGGGAGAAGGAAAGGGTGTGCGGGCCAAAAGTGATAGAAGAATGCTTCGATACATTTTTGTCGAAGATCTAATCCGTTGTATTGTAGTTTATTCACGTCTAAAACCGTTTGATTTCTATTAATACCATACGACGGGGGATCTGCGGGACCCGAATGGCAAAGTCTGTAATCTATTGTCGGGAGGAGTAGCTAATCCACTGGGAATGTTGCCCAAATTACCGGCGGTGTTGACGGTTGTTGATGATGCCCCTGGTCGAACTAGTGGGCAAACTCGGGAATTGTTTTGTTGAGACGTCGACACTGCCGTCTTGTTTTGAGGACCATTTCGTCTTGGGCCCTTGAAGCCTCGTCGACTTCTCACGTAAAGGCAATCGTATTCATTAGTAGAGCATCTTGAACATGGACTGTGCCCATCGCATTTGAGGTGCTTAGAACGACAAGGGACACATGCTGCCGAGACCGTAATCCGGTCCTTTTGATGGTCCGCGACTGACAACTGCCTTTCGCCTTGTTTCTCAGGCACATGATCACAGCTAGGTGAGAGTGATGAAGCGTTACTTGTTGAAGGCGTTTGGATGGGAGAGATGGAATCCATAGCTCTAGTGGTCAGATTGGATGTGGATGTGGATGAATTGCTCGCCGACCAAATCGTATGAGGCGCAGATGTAGAGGTCTGCTGCATTTAGTATGTCAATACTGTAACCCTGGTACAGAGTGTCGAATGATTGATGGATATTCTATCCTTGTACTACGATATCTGATAGAGAATGCTGACTACCGTAATAAGTGCAGTACCTAGCAAGGTCCCGGATGAGCTCAAATAGATTAGGTACAAGCAATTTAGTACAGATACTAGGTACGTAAGGTTGATATGCTGACAGCGATGTGCTTTGTGTGTTTTTGTGTCCAACCTAGGTCCGAGTAGTTGAATCTTTATATAAAGGACGGGGAGGAGCCACGAGAATGAAGTAAGTTATGTGAATGGGAGTAAAAGCTGGAAGACTGTTGGGAGAAAGGGCGGATAGCCTCAATATAACGATTGGGACCTATCAATCGCTCGAGCAAACCAGCTGGTATTAAGCGCATACGGAGTGGTTTGTCCGTTCTTCGATTTTCGATTTTCTATCTGACATACAGCAACGTAGCTATTATATGTTATGCGTAGATGTGCGTAGTGGTGACATGCGTAATTGATGCGGTATTCAATGCGTATCTTCTTCATTTATAATTACCTCCATCTGTTTTAATAGAAAAAGCAATCCTATTGGCGCATAATCCCGAAAGCAACCTATGAGTGTTCAGAATCACTATGCACGTGACATGGTTGACCACATTCATTAACTCGGATTTCCCCTTCATCATCCGCGATTGAAAGAAACTCTCCTTAACTATGCATTCATTCTAGCATTCTGCATCCACAATCTGCATATAAAAGGCAAAGATTATCTCGTTATCTCACCTGGGAAATCTTTCCGCAATCCTTCAGCACATCAGAGAGCAAGAGGGTTGCAATCCAAATTCTGCCTCTTGACACCTGCATCGTTGTGGAGAAATGCAACATGACTATTGGGCAAGGCATACAGGGCATACAAGCATGGCCACAATGAGGCTGGGTATTACGACTCTTTGGAGCCGGCAGATAAATCTTCGTCACTTTGTGATATGATGGGTTGATGTTTATATGAACGACATACGAAACGGTGTTGCAGTTGCAATCACAGTTGGTCATTTTTCTTAAATTTCATTCTTCAACATAAATTTTAGTTACTGGAAAGCTTCAGAATTTCAGATGCACACACATTATTGAGGAAGATTGTAAGCAACAGGATTTTTTGGCGCCATCTGCGGACTTCAGCTCAGTTTTTCATTGCCTAGCAAATATTTCAATAGTATCCTGCTTAATGGAAGTGCTTCCACTGCAATTCACCCATCTTTGCTTGCCGTTGTTAGACGACCCGGCCCTTTTTATTCAATCGGTTCCAATTTCAAGGCCATCCGTGCCGTGATTTAGTTTGACCTGCAGATCTCGGTAGTACAATCGAATTTTCCGTCACACCATCTTACTCTTTGTACAGTATGGACCCAATCAGTGCTGTTGGCATAGCTCTCAGTGTAGCATCTTTGGCTGGTCAAGTTTTTACAGGATGCATTCAAGGTACCGCGATATTTTATTCTTTTATCTTTCAAATCAACCTATTGGGTATTAATGTCGTTATTATCAAGGGATCCAATTTATTATCACAGCGAAAAATGTCCCTGAAGAGTCAAAATACTACAATTTGAGACTTCGGATGGAACAGCAGAGATTGTTTGCATGGAGTGAGACATCGGGTCTACTAGACCTTGATAATCAGAATAATCAAAGAATTCGCGAGTCAAATACATTTGTCATCCATCGAACTACCATCCTAGACCTTCTTGTTCAGATAGAATGCTTGTTCAAAGACTTTGAGAATGCCCAGAGAAAGAATAAGCATCTCAAGGTTATCCCTGGCTTTGCGTCAGATGAAAACTCCATCGATGATCCCGCAAAAGATGCGTCTAGTGCCCATGTACCATTATCCGAGCCCAGAAGGAAATTCATAGTGAAGGCTATGAAATCTCTCAAGACAAATGCCACGGAACAGGTCACTGAAGGCGCGCGCCGTCTCTGGTGGACGGCTTTTGATAGGGAAGCATTTGAGATTCTTCTTCAACGCTTTTCTATTCTCAATGACAATATGACGAATATCCTTGATACCCGTTTGCAAACCGAGATCCATCGGACGACTCAAGATACAAACCGAGGAGTATTACAACTCCACAAGGACCTTTCCTCTCTACGTCAATTAGTGATGGCTCTGGATATTAAAATGGCCGCTCAAACATATTGCACTCCGTCAATTCCGCATGAGTTTGCTGAGGACAATAGCTCGGGTCTAAAACTCTTAGCTCAGCTTGCCAGGTTCAAAGCATTTAATGAGTCAATCAATCCCACGACCGAAAGTTCAACATGGGACGAGGAAATAGGAGAAACTTTATCATTGGGAAGACCAAATTCTGAGAGGAGGAGTCTTGAGATCGCCAAATCGAGTATCCACTTTGTTCCTGGAGATGCTTCAATAGATGCAAACACTATTAGATGCGAGGCTACATATTTCCATGATGCTATTGAAGAACCAGTTTGGATTGAATGGAAAGAGTACGATTATAGCCCTGGTGTTACGTCTCCACCCCATCTCATAGTGGACCGTGTTCAGAAACTTGTTGCACTGCTTCATCACGAGCCGAAACCAGAAGCTTTTCGAGTACCTCATTGTCTTGGCTATTTCAATAATCTGGAGCCCGAATCTACGTCTCAACTCTCTACTGACTCTGACCTAGAAGACGAAGCCCCAGAGACACGTATTGGACTCGTCTTCCGGAAACCACCCTCGATTGATACCTCACCTACTTCGCTTATCCAGCTGTTCTCGAGCTATCCCAAACCACGCGTAACTGATCGTATAAAATTAGCTCACGCACTTTCGAATTGCTTGTTATATCTACATTCCGTAAATTGGCTTCACAAAGGATTTCGCTCGCACAACGTAGTTTTCTTTCCACTTGCATCAAAGGATGGCAAGCGTCAGTTGGTGAATTGGGACCAAGTATATTTGAGTGGATTTGACTTCGCCCGGCCAGCAAGGAAAGATGAAACGACGGAAATTCCAGGAGATGGCGAGGAGTATAATATGTATAGGCACCCAGGTACTCAAAGCATCGGATGGGGACCAAGAGAAAGTAAGCTTTCTTACTGAAAAAGAAGCAACTCAATATACTGATAATCTCGATAGGCTACAGGAAAAGTTTCGATATATATAGTTTAGGGGTTGTACTTGTTGAGCTATGCTTTTGGAAATCGATAACCGATATAATGGCCGAGATTGAAAAGGAATTTCCCAACGAACGGCCCTCAAAGAGAGCAAAGAATGTGCGAGAAATCCTTATGAAAGAGGAGATGCTCTCGAGAATAGGCGGAGAAATGGGTGGGGTAGTGGAAGAAGTTGTAAAGAGATGTGTAGTAGGCGGCAAAGAGCTAGGGATAGAAGATGGAGAGGATGAAATGGGCGATGAACGAGTCGCTTCAAAAACTAGGAATGAGGTTTTTCGAAAGTGTAGTCAAAAAGCTAGGCGATGTCAAAGTCTAATACATATACGTACCTTGGAGTATCGGTACATATGAATTCTCAAATGAACAAGATACCTGAAAAGATACTCCATGACTGGATAGATGCCGATGAAACATTTTGAAACAGCATATGTTATGCTCTCAAGAATACGTTTATCTAATTGTTAGTCATTAGCTGTGGCTCACAAGTATATACCGAATTCCTATATGGAATGGGTAAATATATCGGCAACCCGATGATTCCAAATATCACCAATCCCAAGATTTAATTCCTGATCAAAAGATTAATGTAAAGTAGCCGTCTAGACGCCGTAAAATTATTCCAAGATCGTCCCGTCTATATTATAAAATATAAATACTACAACCCTATATTGCAGCCAAATATTATGTATGTCAGCGTGTGTGTTCTACAACCTTTCGACAAACCAGGGTGTTGGTACAACTACAAAAAGAAAGTTGGAGAGAATGATAGGCTCGGCAACGTTAATGGCTGAAATGCATATCAAGGCTGGCCGTACTGTATATCCAACCTGTAGTGGCGGTGAGGATCTTCTTGATCTTCGTCGTTGGGTGTGCATATTATGGCTAACATACATGCTCGCACGGCTCTCATGAGCACAAATGCGTGGAGTGGAGATTGATATGGATAAGGCCTACGTTACAGAGTCGATCCGCTATCGCAGCTATGCCACAGAGTGGTGAGTGTACGAATTTACACAGCAGATACTCGAGTACTATCTTTACTTCTTATTCAACATAATCTTACATATGTGGTTCACATACCTGGGTAATAGACACAACATGAGGAGTACGTACCTGTTCTGGATTTTTTGGGCAGGGGTTGAGATGAACCACGAATAAGGTGGGCGGATTGTTGATCGTATGATTTGGGTTGTACGGCATGAGGTATGTATCTGGACACATACAGAGGTATCTGAATCCCAAAGTAGGCTGGAGATCGCCAATAGCCTGAATAGCATAAGGAGAATGACCTTACATGCACCAGCTTGGGACTTACCACTTAGTCATAGTATTATCACCATTTATTCATCCACGCACCAAATTCCACAAACGTCAGCCAGGCGTTGCAGAACCTCCAAGCCTCATCATATCATCCCATCTCTCCACTGTTCTCTCCACTGTTCTCTCCACTGTTCTCTCCACCCATCTATCCATCCCCTCACTCCACGATCACCACGATCGCCATACACCAAACACCGCATAAGGTCCAAGCTAGACACTGCATATAGAAGCAACACGCGGCAGCACCCGCAACTCTCCAGTTCGAGTACAGTGGCATAGGTAACACGACGAACACGAGTCACACGAACAGAGGTCACACGAGCAAACTATCTCGTTTTGAATGAGCCTACAGTGTTGCACAACATATGTAATGATATGTCTATGAAATGGTATGCAGGTGATGTGTAAGTGATGTGGTCCGTGGAGGTAAACAAAAAGCGCATAATCTGTATGTCCGTTTTCTTCCGAAGGTATACAGGATGGGTTATGGGAGTATGTGATGAATATGGGGGGGAGGTTAGATGGTGTGTGATGGATTGGAGCAAGATTAATGGGGGAAATCTACTCTTTGTCTATAGAATTTGTTCGGTTAAAGTTTTGGACTTTAGTCGCGACTGTAACTTAACGCAGATTTGTTTTACATGTGTACTCTAGGTAACGTTAATGCTTGATCCCTTTATTTCATTATGATTATTTGAATAGTAAATTTTGATGAAAACGCAGATTGTTAATCATATCTCGAAACTCCACGTACATATGCACAGAGCATTATTACCATCAATAACCACAATTCCCTATTCCTAATTCGTGAATACCCTTATAGACAATCTCAGCCACATATGTATGTACAACGTTGTGTACGATCCACGTCCAGTCATAACCACGCTTTACAAAGCTGCCAGCGCCCGTGCCGCATTCCATTCCTCGTTCCAAACAAGAAACAAGAAACAAGCCGAAGCCATTCAGACGCCTCCGAACCCCAGAAATATTTCCCATCTTCCAAACAGTATTTTCAACGTCTGAGATACATGGCGCCCAGGCCTAGAATCCTGTATACCACAATAATTGCAATTAAGATGCCCACCCATTCACCGGTCTTGCCGGTCTTGTATCCACTGTGCACTTGTTAGTGAGGTCTAGATCGTGGTGTGAGGGAATCGACTTACTATTGATCCAGAACTCCCTTTCCGCTGATTTTACATTCGGGTGCAAGATCGGTGATGTACATGCATTGACAAGAACTTCCACAGGTATAATCTCTTTCTGAAAATTCATTGACCATCATTCCTTGGAATACATATGTCTAATTGCATATATTAGCATACTATCCTCTCATGACTATGAGTGGTACAAAATTGAGGGAATAGAAACAATAAAATGGAAAACATACCTGATAATCAATATAGTGAAATACATATCTCCAAAACACATTGAGAATATGTGGAGGTACCAAGAAACCTCCCACGCTCATCCAGAGTCCGTTTGCAAAAGCAGTAAGAGCAAGGGATATAACGAAGGATGGGAAGAGAGAGGATATGAGAACGACGAGAGATTCTGCGGCAAGAAGATCAAGGAAGAGCCACATTATCCATGTGAAAAAGGCAGTGGCTGTGGGTCGGAAATTGTTGAGGAAATAGGTTGTGACTGAGAAGAGGAAAGCTATCAGGACTGGAAGTAATGTCAGTACCGCTTGGATAGAGAATATGTAGGGAAGATATACATAGATAAGGCAAGCCGATGATGAAATTCGAGAGCATAAATGCTGTAGGTCCATAGAGACCGTTTGCTCGCTCCTTGATAAATGTAGAACGATCTTCAAGAAAAGAAGGAACATAAGCAACAGCCATGAAAGACATGAATGCCGATCCAAAGAACTAAGATCTGTTAGCCATATAACAGCATCCATCTCAAGCAGTTGGAAGACTCACAATAGCATTAATAAAAGGTTGAATATCACTTTGATCTGTTTTGAGACGCAACCAAACAGTTCCCATCATGATGGCCAATCCCATGTACATCGCAATACGAATTCCATATGCAACAACATCTCGATAACTCTTGATAAATGCTCTATGTACCAACGTCGTCAATATATTGAGAAAGCCAGTACGTGAAGAATCGGTCACAGGTAAAGGTCTAGTATTCTGCAATGTATGCTGGATCTTATCACCCAGTTGTCGACATGTGAAGGAAGCCTGCCAGGATTCCTGAATTTGCAACAGTTTTTTCTGTGCTTCTGCTTGATTGGCTGCAAAATCAGTGTTCATAAGATCGAGGAGATATTCTGAGGCATTCATATGAAATGGGATAGGATATCCTATGGATTCGAAATGTTGGTTTACTTCTGAGACTGGCCCAAAGTAATGTGATTTCCCTCCGGATAATAATAACAGTTTATCGAATAGTTGAAAAGTGGAAGTTGAAGGTTGGTGTATGCTTGCTATAACAATCAACTGGAGTCAAGTCAATATAATCCTTGAGCACAAGAAGTGATGACAAACATTATTTCTTTTTGCAATCTCTTTCACGAAAGACATTACTTCCCAACTTGCCGCAGAATCTAAACCAGATGTTGGTTCATCCAAGAAGAGAAGTTTAGGTCCGGTAATGAGTTGACTTGCAACGCTTACTCGTCGCTTTTGACCACCACTGATGCCCTTTTGAATTGGGGTTCCAATAATGGTGTTAGCCTGATTACGAAGGCCGAATGATTCTAGCAATCCAGTAATTCGTCTCTTCCGCTCAGCTTTAGTCAACGAACTAGGAAAAATTAGCCAGTGTCAACATATGCCGAAGTCAACAATCATACTTCTTGTGAGCAAGACGAGCCGCAAAATTAAGTGTTTCTTGCACAGTCAATGAGCCTATAAGGGCATCCTCTTGTTCAACATATGAACTCATTTCTCGAAAGACCCGCTTTGACGTATTCGATCCATTGATCAAAGTTTCTCCTGTTACGATAGCTTTGGCAGCTGCATCTCTATGGGCCAAAACATTCAGCAGTGTAGTCTTTCCACAACCACTAGGTCCCATCAAAGCACAAATCTCTCCTACCAAACCATCAGCAATCTACAGTATGAGAACTTTTAGAGTGATACTACTAACCAGCTTCAACTATACCACTAACATCATCTAGAATCGCTTTTGGCTCTTTCGTTTTACTGTCCTTGACAGTGACCGCCACATCTTTCCAGATAAAATTCTGAACCGTAGTATTCTGCAAATTCGTGTCGGCAGCTGATTGTTCAATATCGGTCATGAATGTAGTCTTAAGTTCCATAGGATCATAATCCTGCTCAGCTTTCCCCGAAGCCTGTGAAAGAGTGCTGTTTGTCGTGTCTGTCATTTTGTGATGCGACCCAGCAGAGTTTTCTACAAGTTTCTTGCGAGGTATCTTGATCTCGAGTAGCCCAGTATTCTCAGGGACTGAAATTTGGGATCCTTGAGTCTTGGTTGGATGATTGTTCCAAGCCTTGCTGAAACCTGGGTTTTGGAAATCTCGTTTATCTTGAAATTCTAGTAGTTGAGGAGAATTAGATGAAAGTAGTAAAAGGGTTCGTATCTTGCAACTGATTGTTAAATTGACCCAAGGGAATATTTGAAACTGTTTTGTGAGACTTCGATTTTTGCCAATTAGTTTGACTCGACCCTGTGTTTGAAGCGTATTGAGACTTTTTTTCAACGTAGGGTGCACAACCTTTATATTCAGTATTTACTCTACCTCTTCCGATACTAGTCACTCCACCGTCCATTGTGTGTCAGACGAAATATAAAAATCCAAACTTAGTTAGATGTTATTCAGCCTGTCTTACAATATAAGCTTAAGCATTCCAGCTCTGACACGGTGATGCTATATGATATCGCAACACAAGGAAACGTCGGAAATACAAAGCGAGCTTAGTATAAAAAGTACTATGGAAAATTCGCCGATCGGATACAAACATTATAATACATTATTGAATGTGAAGATAGGCAACAGCTATTTAAGTATTAATCTGCATATCACCGATTCCTATAGGAGTGAGATAAGTGCAACATCATTTTGTGGGGGTTATGCAATGTTTTCCAAGTAAATATTGGAATGCTGATTGGCATTAGTTTGGTAAAGGTAACCTTACTGGCCCAAACCTTCAATTTCTAAGGCTTAGCGAGGTCCCCGAAAAGAATTGAAGGTACTGACCGGACTTGTGGTAAGCTACAGTACTACCACATATCACATACTATTAACTAAGTGTTATTGGTGCTAAAACAATTGCCGATATGACATATATAGTGAAGCATTTGACGTAAGTACTAACGTGGAGAAATGGGGTATATACATGAAAATACGGCAGTAAAACGTTGGAAAGATCATCTAGATCGACTGTATTGAATCCCGAATGATGGATTGTTCGAACTAACTTTGACTAATTCGTGAGATCAGATAAATTACTGACTCTATTGCTTGCTATCATTGCCTATGCAATCATCACGGTATATATGGTTTCAATTTTCTATAGTACGTACTGGTAGATCCTGGAACGAACAGTCTGACCGTGGGGTATAAGCTAGAGTAATATAAAACTCCCTGCAACCACAACGTTCTTCGTAACGGCCGTTGAATGAATGATATACAAACTCGCTGACCAGATCGATATATGTTGGCCCACTTAATGGAGGGAAACGGCGAAAAACGTGTTTCTTTTCGGAAGTGAAATCAAAATTGGTAGTTGATACAGCGACAAACATTCTGACTCCTCCATCACTACACCCCGAGACCAACTTACCGTTCCATATCATACTTTATCACAGGAATTTTTGAATCCTCCTTAACCAGCTTTTGAAAGACTCCTTGATGGTCATACTTTTTTACTCAGAGCTCTCATCTTCTTAAGATTCTCCTCTGCATACCCCGCCAATGGAATTTGCTTTTGCCCAGCATAATTGAGATAAATGAAAAGATTGAAACCCCCAAGACTCTCAGCGACCGCATTGATTTCATCGATCACAGCATATGCTGCATTGGTAAATCTTTCATCATCTGAAGCTTCAAGCAAGTCACATTGATCAAGAAGAGTGTCAAATTGGCTTTGTTCCTGACCACCCCATAATATTTTCATCAGCTGCAACTGTATGTTCGCTGACGATGAGCGGAATAGGCTGAAAGATAAGAGGCCATACAAGGCCTGTAATGTTTCTCAGGGTTTCATGTACTTATTCAAGATGTTTCACAGCTGTTTCGTACATCTTGGCACTGCTCAAGAAGGTCGCTGTGACGAAAAAGATTCCTAGAATTGAACTTCGTGGCAGTTTCAACAAGCTCATCAGTCAATAAGCTAAAGTTAGTTATTCACATCGTATTAGATATCAGATACGAAATTGACGGTGCAACAGAGTAGATAACCAGAGCTTCAGCTGGGGCCACATAGTCAATGACGTTCAGGATTCTCTGTGTGCCAGATGTTTGTTGGTAGACCCAAATATGGAGAAAGTTGGCTTTTATATCATCCGCTATATGATTTGGTGAAATTAGTGAAAAAACTCGATTTGGGCTTTCGATGTGCTAGTTGCATATACCATGATCCCCACATCTTATCGAAGGGAAATGCATCCAGATCATATCGAGTGGCGATGCCAAAATTGTTGCCTCTGCCCTTCAACCCGACAAAAAGGTCTGAGTTCAAAGTAGCATTCACATTGATAATTGAACCATTACCAATTGCCAAATTACGAGTTCGAAGTTGATAACAGTTTCCGCTACAAAACCTTTTGGGGCGCAAACCATGAGTGACCATCTATACTCGTATTCATATAAAGTTATTAATGAACATTTCGTGTTTCGCTCAAAGGACGACTTACCTCCAACAACCAATCCCCCAATACCAACCAGAGATGCCGGCCACCAGAAAATATCATACCTTTAGATTCCAGATACTCATAAATTTCTCCCCACTTCAATCCCGCGCCAATATATGCGACACCGACATTCTTGTCTACTGATATCGTATTGAGCTTAGTTAAATCGATAGTAAACCCCATTGTTGATCGACGCCGCTCCAGCGGATGGTGTATGACCTCCTCCTTTCACCGAAGGTTGACACTACCAATGAGTAAGAATCTTCACTACTGCAGAACATGTTCTCTGGGTGTCGGTTGTACAACACAGGTTGATTTATCATCGCTTGCTTGTCCAAACCAGAAGCTGTAAATGGTGGCATTATAAGCTATGCTATTCGGCGTAGCTGTGATTGCGTGTTCCAACTTAGCACGGCACACTGTGCACATCAAATCAATTCTTAGCAAAATCAATTGACGAAGCCCAACTTACGCATTCATCTGAAGAGGCTGCTTTGGTGAGGCCCAAAAAAAATGTTATCAACGCAACTCGTAAGAGCAACATTTTCTCGATAAGGCAATGCAATCACTTCTACAGAAGCCAGGCAATGAGATACCTTCCTTTATGAACACTAATATGTCAGGAATACCGGGCACGGCATTTTCAACATCCCCGACTTCGATTCAATCAATTCCATATCTTTTACCTGTCACCGTGCTACACGACATTGATGAACAATGAAGTTTTGCGCCTCATAATTAGTGCAACCCAGTCTTCAAAAGTATGCTTGAGATATGCGAAACGCTGATGAAATGATGCATATTTCTGCACGAGAAAAGCCAAGCCGAAATTGGAACATGAGCAAACACATCACTATCCTCTTGCAAATAAAATAACAAACACTGAATAGATAAGATTATGGAACTTACACATACTCAAAGACAATTCAACTCTTCATTATCATAGAGTGTGTACATAGGTTTGGAAATATCAAAACGGGCCACTTATTATTAGTTCGTTCAAGAGATGTTGACATGATATTGCGTGAATCGCAATGTGGAAAGAGATCGGCAGAATCAGACAGTCGTGAGCGGTGAGCTGGAACATTCCTTTCAGAAAGGGGACTTCGAAGGTCCAAGTCCAAGTCCAAGTCCAAGTCCAAGATCAGCGGGAGATAGATTTGAGAGTCACTGTTACAAATGCCGACGACTTAAGGCAGTGTCAATCTAAAGAACTGACGGTTCCATTTCAACTTAATATTGGGGTTTACTCGATTAGGGGTTCTCTAACGGTAGAAGTGTGTGTTTGCCAATAACCATAGTTCTATACCCCACATATACCCCATACATACCCTGCCTAGCACCCGCATCTACCGTACGTAGGTAGTATGTAAGAGGGTGTGCTGTGTTTCAAACGATCTGACACTCTTTCAGGAAGATTGACGTAACCTATTGAATGGATACTCTAGGCTTGGTTACACCGAGTAAGTGAATTGACTATATGAATAATACTAACCCTTAAGCAATTAGAGATTTCCAGACAACTTACTCGGTCTAAAAGTCACTGGTATATCTCTTTATCTTTTGAATTTCTATCTAGTACCTCTGGGGTAGGTATTCACGATGCAAACTAGAAACACACATGATCATCTGTAGATGAATGGTAGATGCTCGGTGTTGACGTGTGGAATATTATAAAGAGATAATCATTGCAGCGAGACTATCGTGAAATTTATACTGAATACCATCGTGATTAGGTTATATTTCGGTAAGGGCTAGATGTGTTTACCGAATTTCCATTCCTCCGTAGTAGGGAGTCCCTATCCATTCCCACTATCTTTCTATTTTGTCACCACAACCTGACACGACACTTTCAATGACCTCATACATGCTTTCTCCGTTCTTCACCTTTTTTATCTCTCACTTTACTCAATTGATATTTTGGTCATGCAATCCATTTCCCTTTTAACCCTCATAATATTCCGCATCGGCACCGTCCCGGGCAAAAGTCTCAAGTACCCGTCGAAATTGTACCCCAAAGATGTGCCCAGTCCTAGCCGCTATGAATTTTGATTGAGAAATGGCTTACTACACGAACCTTTTCAGGTGTCTAACAGATTCTTCTCGATTATTGTTGGATGCACTTTTCGATGAGGTGTGAGGGGACTTTTTGAAGGATTGATTTTAGCGAGGTAAGTTGGTTTACAGTCGCTTGAAAAGGGGAGTGATTGGAGAGGAATTGTGATGAACACGTGTAGTGGAAGTCAATATTTGCTGAGGTGAGTATTGTGAGCATATGCATGATCAATATGCAGACTGCAGAGAACATGTATTGTCTTAAAAGTCCTCATTTCTAACCTTTAGATCATCTTAGTCTCTTTTAAATTTATGATATATCTTTGAAAGTAAGTCACCGTCTGCTACATACGACCATAGACTGAAGAGAATTGGGCATCCCGTCCGCTCTGCCATACACAAGCTTCAGATCGGCGAATTAGTAGTTGGGTGGGTGACCACCAGCGAATCCTCGCTGTTGTATGTTTTACTTTTTCCTTTTGCTTCTGGTACTTTGATTTTTGGTTGGGTGCGACCACGCAAGAACGCTAAAAACGAGAAATCACTAGCAAGTAACATGAATTCTGTATCTACACAGACCAGAACACATTACCCCACTACAATTCTGATTATCCCTTTCTTGAAAGCAAACGGTAATGGTAATGGTTGAAGGATAGAGCGAATTAAAGAATCATCTTAGGTCATGATAGTGATCTTTTGCTCCTCCGCAGTAAAGTGACTTATATCTCATACACAAGTCTCCAACAATCCATAAGGACAGGATATAAGAGCTGACTATAACTCGTTCTCATAATTGTGATTTGACATAAGGAAAAAGAAAGGAGATTGCCGCCTTGCGAATCTCATCAAGCCCCCTCTAAACGTCGAATAAAGGAAAGTAAGTGAAATAAAGAGAAATGTTTTGTGAAGCTAAGAGCTGAATGCATCTATGCTCTTTCTTTTCCTCAAGATTCGCAAAGTCTTTGGTATTGATTTTCTCTGCCCTAAATTCTCGAATTGCACATTGGTGCTTGGATGGAACCTGATTGATTTGGACTGGTTTGAGGGCAATGAAGTGTATAATACTTACACCAGTCATCCTTTGAGATTACCCATAAATGAGTGCTTTGTTTGTTATGAAAACCTTATCTTCCGAGACGTGCTATAGCTATCACTATACCAAGCCCACTTGTGAAGCCATATAAAGAATACCATTGAGATGTTAATGCTCAAATGTAGGTCTATCTTTCCTTATTAACTTGTTATGGGAACAATGTATGTTGATAACAAATAAAATAACTCAATGAATGAACAAGAAGCAACCTTAGCGATAGGATAATATGGACTTGAGTGTTCTTGTCAATTTCAATATAAAGTCATGAGATGAAACTACAAATCATTGAAGATGATAACGTTGATGTCTAATCAATTTCACACCGCTTTTATGAATTCTGGCAGAAAAGTTAACCAAAATATAATTACATCGATTGAGAACAATAATTTAGAAGAACCCCACCTTCACTAAACCCATACTCATTTTGATTTGAGGTCTTTTGGGAAACAGACTGTTACACTATCTATAGGTATACGTGATACTTGTAGCGGAATGGGCAAAACTGTTCTCATTCCATAAACAACACACTCTATAGCCCCGCGCAACCGAGATCTTATAGCTCGCAGCTAGATACCAAAAAAGAAGAACCGGCGCATTTTAATTCAAAGCCTTATCGCAATGGCTACTGGTACACTGGCTTCAAATCCTTTCATTGGGGAGCACGCGGATGCTGACTCTGATATGGCAGCCGATGAAGACATCCCAACATTTTATATTGGACACCATCAGTCGAAGCGACCTTTGCCCGTCACAGATTTTGTTCTGCGACAAGCTCAAGACGTTGGAGTATGTGGCCCTTCGCGTTGCTAAGAGCTTTGCTAACTATTTGTTGTCGTAGTATGATATGCTCACAAGCCCCATTACAAGTCCCCATTTCCACTCTAGAGTACTCACATTGATCTCCAATCACCTTGCCGAAATATCGGCCGTTGAATCAAGCGATGCGCCAAACAAAGCTACCCTCCAGCTCCCATTATCCCACCTCTCAATCCTGTTGATACACCATTGACCCCCTCTGATACAGTCTCGCAGCTCATCGGATATTCTAGCCCTTGGATAGATCTATGCTCACCAGATCCGCTAATCGCAAACATTTCTCGACAGGTTTTGAATATTGAAATCGCATATGCATCCTTCTGCGGAGTGGGAAATGTTGTTATCCCAGGTCCAAGAACATACAGTGGTGGATCAGGAGATAACATTGGACTTGCTCAATATGCGCGTGCTATTCAAGAGGCACTCGCAATTGCCAGCTATATCAATATAGCCATCCATTTCCCTATGTATGGGCCCGAGGATCAGAAAGAGATGACTGGTGATCTATTGCCATTTTCAAGGTACCAAGGAGCAGCAGGTGCAGCAAAGGATGAAAAAGGAAGTGGAGTTGTATGAGAACTGGGATGCTTGGAATTTAATCCGGGATGTATGTAAATACAATTCCAGACTTTCAGTAGGTAAGAAATCGATGAATACATATTCTATTTCTCAAAGCTGTTATCATTTTTTCGTCTTATGTTTGCATGTGTGAAATACAAGCGACCGTCGCGTGGTAGTTAAAATCCTTCGGAGCATCATTCTTCTATCTCTGAAGGTACTGCTTCTGGCTATGGGCCGAACGTCTTGGGATGAGACAAATGCTAACCAATATTTTATAGCATTGGGAATCACTCGCCAACTCCCTATCGAGTCACTCCAATCTCGTTGGTTTGCCGAGCCCCTGAGAATGTTGACTTTTACTGCTTCCACATTCTTGAAGAACAAAGGTGGACATCCGGTTTTGGGCAAGGCTCACCAAAATTTGATCTCCCGCTATATGAAGCTTAAGAACGTTCCGTGGCTCTTATTATGTGATGTAGGACCAATCCCAGGTTTGGATGACCCAAATCAGCAAATCTCGGTGGCAGATGGGTATGCATCGCCTAGTGTTGTCCAAGACGCACCATCCCCTACTCCAGCCGAAGCCGAGCAAGCTAGGAGAAATAGCATCAAATCACAATCACAATCAAAACCAAAGGATATTGCAGCTCACTTAGTTTACCTGAGATATCTCCAGAGAAACCAACCAGAACGGACTCTTGTCGAGAAGTTTGGCTCAGGCTACCAAGATTACTTGCAGGCTCCTCTTCAACCATTGACTGATAATCTCGAATCTGTTACATATGAGGTGTTTGAAAAGGACCCTGTCAAATATGATTGGTACGAGCGCGCCATTGAACGGGCGCTTTCGGATTGGGCTTTACAAGAAAATCCTACATCGAGTCTCAGTGGTGCTGTTGTCATTGCAGTAGCTGGTTCTGGGCGTGGACCTCTCGTATCTCGGGCTCTAAAGGCAAGTCAGACTACGGGTGTCCCAGTAGAGGTATGGGCTGTAGAGAAGAACCCAAATGCATACGTTCTCCTCCAAAGACACAACCAAGATGACTGGCATGGAGTAGTCAATATTGTAAAGAGCGACATGCGTGCATGGAAAGGACCATTAAGAAATGCAGCAGGACCCATAGGCCAAGCCGTAACAACCTCTACCACCACTCCAGCAACAACCTATGGCAAAGTTGATATACTCGTTTCTGAGCTATTGGGTTCTTTTGCAGATAACGAACTATCACCCGAATGTCTAGATGGAGTTCAACATGTTCTAGCACCAGAATTCGGTATCTCGATACCTTCTTCTTATACCGCCCATCTAAGCCCCATCCTCGCACCCCGTCTTCATGCCGACATCTCTCACAGATTCTCATCCGACGAGGCCGCTGCAAATACCCCATACGTAGTCATGTTTCACGCCATCGATTTCCTTGCGACCTCTGTCCCAGGCCACCCTCGAATTCAACAAGCATGGGAATTCTCCCATCCCCTTCCCGCAAGCACATTGAACATCGCTGAAGCTAGACGAGGTGGTGGTGTTAGTGGAGGCGGTGGCGGAAGTATGTCCGGAGGTGATGGTGCTAATGAACATAATACTCGCTATGCACGTCTAAAGTTTGTATGCAAGGACCGTGGTGTCGTCAATGGACTGGCAGGCTATTTCGAGGCTGTTTTATATGATGGGGGATCCGGTCCGGATAGTAAAGTCGAATTGAGTACGCGCCCTGATACGATCGATGCTAAGAGTAAAGATATGATTTCATGGTTTCCAATTTTCTTTCCTCTGAAGGTATGCATTCCTCCTGTGCTTTTAGGACTATAATTAACATGTACGTAGTCGCCCCTCTACATTCCCGATGATAGCGAGGTGGAAGTCAGTATCTGGCGACAGACAGACGATAGAAAAGTCTGGTATGAGTGGCTTGTTGAAGCTTTTGTCATGGTTGGATCTAATAAGCGTATGAGATTGGGTATGAGTGAGGTTGGCAGTAGTCGACAGATCGGCTGTCTAATGTAGATGGGTTTCATATGAAAATGCATGTTCATCAATTTATCACTCTGAACTTTCAAAAGCAGACACCATTATCTGGAGATATCCTAACAAGCACATGTAAACCCAGATTTTAATAGAAAGTGTACCGTGACTTGTTTTGTATCTTGCAACCACAAGCTTTACTTGCTTGAACGCCGTCCGTGAATATATCGTTGGCAATTTTCTCCTCCCCTGCTCAACGGAATGAAGAATCCAGGCATCCCCACACTCTTCCGTCATATCTGCAATACTCTTTGCAATCCATTGTCTCTTCTGCCCTAGGTATCTATCAAATTCGCATACAGATCTCTCTCACTCTGCCTATCCTCTTCAATCTCTCATAGTTTCCACATCCGTCCATCTAGAAGTCAAATTCATCCCTCCATCTTCGTGTCATCTTCTTTCTTGCCCTGAGCGGCTGATATGTAAAGAACATTATTACATCTATTTTTAACGTTAGATAATGTCATGTTTTGCGCCAAATCACGGTAATCAACGGTGGCACAAAGTAAGAGGATAATATCACACCTAATCAAAACTTGACCCAAGGTACTTGTCATCTCTGAATCAATCCATTCCTCAGCGCCGGATAATTGGATATTCATATAGCTGTCGATGCTGACGAGCTTGCCTTTATATTCGGTTTGACCGCCCCATTTTAGGCGGATGATTACTTCTTCGTTGACGCTGGGGCATGGTTAGTTCGTTTGTATGTTTATTTGTATGTGCGATTGTATGGGAGGGAGAGATTGGAGCTTGGAAGCTTAGGTCGAGGAAGATGGATGGTACGTACAGGTTTTGGAGAAAGGGACGGGGGTTGATTGGTACGAACTGAAGGGGAATTAGTATTTCAGTTCTGGGAGGGTGAAGGAGCTGCTTACACTCATGATGTGAGCTGGTGAAAGTTAGAAGAGAGGTGATGGAGGAGACGCGGAATTGGAGTTGATCGCGTCGGAGGAGAGGTTTACTGTTGCTGACTAGGCTGGCGCCGCTGGGGAAATTTTCTAAGCGAGGCAGCGCAAGGCTGAGATTATTCGGCCGGTGATTTTCAAGGGAGAAAAATCCTAACAGGTACTTATTTTTTGGAAGAGAAATACAGTGCTAGGAATATCCGAGAAGCTGTATCGATGATAGAAGAGTTACTTTGTGACATTTTAGATTAGGTTTGATATCAAATGTTGGTTTAAGTTGTTCTTTTAGGTATCAAATATTCTCATCACTTTACCACCGTCTTCCGAGACAAACCAGGTGACTTTATCAAAACGATTCATAACGTTCATTGCCTTTGGCATTCATTCTTGGGATTGCATCAGTTTCTCCTGATCTCCCACTTCAAATCCTTGATGCTAACTTCCTCTCCCGATTTGTCATCATAATCATACCACTCTCCATCATTCAAATCGATGGCAGTAAATTTAGTACCACTTTCTGTTCCGACAGCCAACCAATCCCCTAAGAAACGAACATATGAGTTTACAGATGTAACAACTCATACTTGATGGGAAAGCTTACCTCAGGCTTGAATTCAACAAGCTCAAGACCTCGACAGTCGAATTCCAGGATCTTCTGACGAGTTGGTGGAGAAGCTGCTTGATATGGAACGGGCGTTGATATAACTGAAGCAGATGATTCTTTCTTTAAATGAGATCAGCACTTCTCATTCGTGAAATCTTTATGAGTGAAACGACGGACCTTGCAAAATTTGCATTTCCATACAAAGTTCGCCTCTCCTCTGCTGCCACTCATCTCATTTGCTTCCTGTTCACGTTAGACTTAGAAGGAATACAAAGGCTGGGATTCTTGACTTGAACTCACAAATCGGTTGATATTTATGAAGTTGGGATGCGTTTCTCGACATGATACGCATTGTACTTTGAAGGTATACCAGAAGTTCTTCTCTGCGCTGTCATCAGGAACAAGCTCATTCACACTATATACAGGGAAAATATCAGCTCTTGTATTTGTATAGCTTGAGCGCTTCTCTTGATACTGACCCGGAAAGATCTGCAGTAAGTGTTAATGTAAGCATCGTTGTGATTTCCTTTATTCCTTTATGAATCTATTGTTGTTGAAATATGAATGTAAATACAAATATCAGATTCATGGAGGGGCATGAAGAAGGAGAGGAGGGGTCGGTTCGTGCTCTAGGCTCAACTTCTTAAAGCGGCCACTCAATTTTTAAAGTCGTGTGATAAGTTTTGGTGGGAAACTTCAAATTATTTTTACAATTGATTGCGCAAAACTCGAAACTCTCAACCCTCAATGGAATGATTGGATGAATCCGGCAAGCTGATGATCTATACATCAACAAGTATGCAAATATAATGCGAAGTTTATGGTTCCGTGCTGCGCAGACCAGATCATTATGTCATTGTAACGCCTGCGTGAAAATCAATACAACCATAGCTCGTCAAACAACAAATGCAATTGGAAAACGTCGACGGGTTAGCATAGGGGATATATTCACAGCATGTTACTCGACGATACTCGCAACTGCTGCAGTGGCAGATTCCAATCGAAAGGCTCGGCGAAGGGAGCAATGGACCTACTCATTTCAGAAGCAAAGGCTGGGTCACCTACCGACAAGGCGGAGGAACCGCAAAATTCCCAGGTAGAAGGAAATGCAGATGAAATCAAAAATCGAATACCAGGCACATCAGGAATATCAGGCATACCAGGGTCTTTGGGGAACAATTTCCCTCTTTCAAGAACTGGAATCAATTTCACAAAAGCTGGGTATACCGGGCCTATGACTTGGGATGGAACGGGCTGGACGTCCACTTCTTCCATGACTCGACTGGGAACGCAGCTCAATACCATGCCCTCAAAAATTGCAACGCCTGTTGAGTCTCTTGCACCACTAGAAACTTCGCAGGACCCTGTCCCCCCAACTAGTGCCCCCCGGCTCAGTCAACCATGCCAGAGACCAGTGCGAATTTACTTATTGATGGAGAGCGATTGGGCGAACACATACCCCAAAATTCTATGCTTAAACCTCGCGAACCAAAAACTCGGAAGCAGTTGGATAAGCTTGAAAATTCTATTTCAAGGTTAGTCCACCAATTGATGTGGACTACGAAGCTCTCGCCTATAGCAGCGGAATTTCATTCAGCGCCGCCTGGCATATTCCTCGAGACTGAGAGAATGATGGAGCGAGTTGAGCAGTTGCAACAAGGTGACATCACCATGCCAGCATATAAATTGAACGCCGAAGTTTGTGAAGAAAGGTCACATCTACATGACGCACTCAAAGCCCTTTTCAAGAACACGTCCCCGGGTGAAAACAAACTCAACTTAATCCTGGCAAAGATATGTTACAATTTTCTCATAAGCCCAGCATGGCCAAATATTTTTACCTATAATTTTCTGATCGAAAAGTTTACCGAGTTAATGCTTCATGATCATGCTCAAATATTTGTTGATTCCTTTCTCCACGATACTAGCTTCAAGCCTACTTCAAAGACTATTCAGGTTATACTGAATCATTATGCAGCTAAGAATGATCTAGATGGTTATCGAAGCATCATCAAACGCATGAGGGCTGTGGATGGGAGTATGAATATTGCACGCAGACATGTGAACCAGCTTAGCGAACCAAAAGTATTACGCTGGGCAGAGAAACATGCAAAAAGGTTAATTTTACGAGAAGGTTGGCTCCTACGAAAAGTACCACGAGATGCATCTATATTCGATATTCTTATAAGACGAGTCTTCAGATCACAAATACTCGACAATCTGTCATGTACATTCGCGCAGCTTTACGTCAGAACACTGAGATTCAGCCGGAGTTACTTTGTGAGGCAGTGACGAGTTGTGTAGCTCAACTAGACTATGCTGCTGGGGAGTCACTTCTTCAGTCAATATTAGAGGGGCTGGAACGAAGAAGTACAGAAACCTAAACTTATTACGCTTACTAAGAGTACACGTTGGGCCATCAGAGAACTCTTGCATCTCTGTGGAATTGACCCCTCACGAAATCTACCTCGGGTTCTACCAGTAGATGTTCCTCGATGGAATTTGGGAAGGCTTCTGTTCTACCTGAATATCGGGTCGATACGTGATTCTATCGACCGCTTTATATACCGTATACGTTCCTTGCAAGATGTTTTTAGGATACATGCCAAAAGACCCAAACTTACCGACATAAAAAATTGGAAAGCCGAATTTGGAGTTACACGGGCCTACGATTATCTTCCAAAGAAGCTTGAGCCCCATAAGGAATCATCATTTCAGTCAAGTGTTGACAGTGCGCTCGAAATATTCGACAAGTTTTCATACACAGAGAAGCACGAGCAAAAAAATCAAAGCAAGGAGCCCCCAAGCTAGAAGAGTGATGCTACAAAGTTTGGAATTTAAAGTTGCCTTCTCAAACGCCAACATTCTTTCAACCGAGATGAGTCTAGTTTCCTGTACTACGATCAACTTCCTAGAGATTGGAGATATGCATATCATCTTAGATTAAGGCAACGTCCATACATGTCGTTGCAAAGAAGAATTTCGGTTCTCAAAGGACTAAAAAGGCTGCAGAAACTGCACGTATTGGACTACCAAATCAATAAGAGCTTACAACAAATTATTATTCTGAAGAAGGAGATGAACGAGATAAAGAGGGAGAAACAGCGACGGATAGTTGATATCACAGCAAAGGTTAACAAGAGTTCAAAGCAAATCAAACTCTTGGAAAGGCAAATTCATCTCCTGGAACAGAGAATCAAATCCAAGTTACAACATATTCGCATGAGTGGTATAAGAGAACTATACTTGCTCGACAAAGAGATTGGTAGGAGTAAACGACAAATCAAATTATTGGATGAAGAGCTCAAGCTCGAATTCCCACAAGTGAATCCAGCGAAGACACTGCGAGAATTAAACCTGATTCTATTCAAAGTTAATAAGAGTAAACATCAAGTCAAACTCTTGGCCGAGGAGATTTCCTTAGCATTTCCTCGTGTGGTCAGGAGAAATTACATCAACTCGGACAGTAACTACTATAAAGTACTTAAAAGATTCCGTAAAGAACTCAGTTTCCGGTATGGCCCACCAGAAGATTTACTCTTGTCTACCGAAGAACAAGAGTACGAGGTAATCAGAGCGGTGTCGGTAGAACGTACTCTTCGGTTCAACAGATTAGAGGGGCATTTATCGGATGAGTCTATATTATCGCCCATATCGTCTCATTCATCGGTCCCGGTTGAAACGACTTCTGAAGCCTCGGATGTATCATGATGGAAGAATATTGTTGGGATCAAGATGTTTTCATGTGGTGTATTTGTGAGATACCTGCATAGTGCGGCGTTGGTGATAGATATAAAATAGGATTGGTATATCTGCACAAAAGGGCGTTTTGGAGTTTATGAATGAAGATGGTGACCAAAGGTCCTGGCATACAGGTGCATCACAGAACCAGGGTACGATGGACTTCCATACATGTGTAAAAGATAGGAAAATATAAGATCTGTACAAAGGCATCTCCACCATATTTAACGAATGAAAGTTCTGGCGATATATCTTTGTTGATATTTAAATTGTACCACCAAAAGCGTCTTGCTTCTCTTTTGCATAGTGCTCTATTTAAGCTTCATTACTCAATACCATATACTTCTCGTTCTATGATGGGGTATCTCATCCTTTCCCTCCAATTCCCTCTCCTTCATCGTGTCATACAAGAAAAATCAATTAAAATGGCATTTACTTCTGCCTCGGGGTGGTTCTTCAATATCTCTCTTCGAATCAGTTCTACACACCAAATACTACAACCTATCAATAAGTGGAGTGAAATTAGTATTCTCATTCTCCAGGTATCATGAGTACGAACAAATAGGATAATTGAACATATAAAATAGACCTTACCTCTCATCTGCACCTCCCAACTATGTCCACTCTCAATCACCTCACCCTTCCTAATCTTACTCTCCAAGGCCGGCGCATACCATAAACATCCTAGCGTATTCAGTAGTTGCGGGATTCGATAATCGGCAAACATGGTAAGTTTATCGATATCATGAAATTCCCCCCAACCTTCTCCTTCAAACGCAGCCACAAATCCGCTACACATATTTGTGCACGCTTTCAATAATCGCACTTCCTTGCGCTTCTCAAACGAAACCACATCGTTGAAACAGGGAAACGAAGCCGCGAGAAGGTTCACGAGAGCCGCGGCAGAGTAATTACACTCTTTGATGCAATTGGTAAAAGAGCAGTCGTATTTCTCATAAAGGATTGTCCCTGCTTCGCGGAGTAGCGCACGTCGCGTTAAGAGAAGCGGCATGGGCTCCGCTGTGCACGATCGGAATATATGTGCAAATACTTCCTCGGTGAGTTCCTCTTCGTTTTGCCAATAATCGGAACTGGTGATGGGATATCCCTCCTCCAGCCCTCGCTGAAGTGCGGCAACTAAACTCCAGTATCCCGTCCATTTCTTCCCCTTGTACTCAACGGCAAACCGTTCGTCTTCGTTTTGAAGACTCCAGAAGGAAAAGTTCAGTAGGTCCATGGTGAAGATGAAGTTTACGGTGCTCTCGTCTTTGGATTGTGGGTGGAGGTCATGTGATGACCATGTTTTGGTCGAGTAGGACTTTTTTTGCATTTGGGAGTAGATGGAGGCGGCGGCGGCTTTGGTGGAGGCCATGTCTAAGGCTACGTCGATGGAGTTGTTGTAGACATATTCTGCGCTTTCGAGGACGCGGGTTTCGGGGATGGAGGGAGAGGTCGGTTTGGTGAGATGTTGACGGAGGAGCTCGAGGAGTTCTGGGTCGGCTTCATCGTCGGACATGCTTGGGTTGGTGATGGGGATTGGTGATTGGTGATTGAGGATTGAGGATTGGGTATCCAATGATGTAGTTATGATGTTGTGTTTTTGTATGTAGGGGTTATGCGACCTGAGGAGTACAATACAAGACGGCGGGGTACAAAATTTGTCCTTATGGAAATGAACTGCGGGTATATAAGAATTGGAGGCAGGAATGATTCACCATCTGTCCCTAGGTAGTAGATAGGTAGGCAGGCAGGCAGGCAGGCAGGCGGGTAGGTAGGTAGGTAGGTAGGTATGGATGTACTAGATACTAGGTCGTCTTGAGATATGTGAAGCTCTTTTTATATCAAATTTAATTATACCCTTACTATTGATAAAATCTAACCTATCTAGGTAATAATAAGACAATATTGATCTGTTTTATATGTTTAACATGTAAACATGTTAAACATGTTTCTACTATGGGTTGATTAGTAAGCCCTCCTAGACTTCATGGATCACCTGGGCAATCGCAAGCATTCCCAAATAAGAAAAAGAAAGGCAAAAAAGGCACAATACAGTCAAAAATCAGACAATCATCAAATCGATAAGAGATCGCTTATCTAATCAACCGCGTTCTTCCCATTCACACCTTTATCAACGCGATCGCGGATTTATTCAAGAGTGAAAGAGTGAGGTATAGGTAAGCTTGATTACTTCCCACTCACTACCATACAAGTCTTAGCTTCAACCTGGAAATATAAGCATATAAGCAAAACCTCAGGAATCATCTCAAACACAAAAGATTAACATTAGCCTTGATCTGTTTATCTGGAATCAACTCAACCTTTCTTTTGGCTGTCAATCAACATTTGCGCCGTCGCATATCATCTACGCATGATGGTCAATAGATGCGCGATCAATTCAACACGCAATCACTGGGGGGCCTTGAATATCATGGTCAAGGAGGTAAGCGCACATATTCACAGCGTTACGTTTACGAAGAGCTCGCATTCGTTCTACTTTTGATTTTTTTCTATTTATGGTTATTCTATTGGACTTAGGGCTCATGCTATCTGCTTCTCAATTTGCAGAAATATATATACACATTGTTTGAGTTTGTGTTTTGTTCAAGAGCCCGATTCTGTGAAATCTCCTCCTTCTGCGCAACACCCATTGAGAATGAATTTAGCCACTAAGCTTTTCAAATAGGCGCGAATATTAATGGTTGGAGCTGAGGAATCGGATGTGAATTAACTCAAGAATTTGGTCCTGGCTGGTTTTGGTGAAATTCACATCGTGGACCTGGATACTATCGATCTCAGCAATTTGAATCGACAATTCCTATTTCGTCATGAACATATTAAGAAATCTAAGGTTTTGGTAGGTTTTATATGCGTGGCAGATGCGAATATGGACTGATGCGAAGGTGTATAGGTTGCGAAAGATGCGGCGCATAAGTTCAACCCGAAAGTAAAGCTAGAGGCACATCATGCGAATATCAAGGATTCACAGTTATGTGGTTGGTTCAAGGGATTTACAATGGTTTCAATGCGTTGGATAATCTAGAAGCGAGGAGACATGTAAACAAGATGTGTTTGGCTGCAGATATACCTTTAATTGAGTCGGGCACAACTGGCTTCAATGTCAGGTTCAGGTCATTAAGAAGGGAAAGACGCATGCTATGATTGCACGACAAAGGAGACGCCAAGGAGTTTTCCGGTTTGCACTATTCGAAGTACTCCAAGTCAGCCGATTCATTGCATAGTCTGGGGAAAGAGTTATTTATGAGGTATGTTTGGCGCGGTTATACGGGAAGGAATGGTTACTAAATTAGATAAAGTGAGGTATTCGTACTAGTGAGGATGAATCGACAGAGATGGATCATCAGAAGATTCGGATAATGTTCGTTGGCCCATACTTTATGAAGTGTCGAGCTGACATTAGGCAGCCAAGGAGATTGAAAAGCTGCGGTTAGAGTCTCAGGCTTGAAGAAGATTAAGGAATCAATGGGTACTGATACGTTTCCTCAATCACTCTTCGATAAGGTCTATAAGGATGATATCATTCGTTTAAGATCTATGGAGGATATGTGGAAATCCAGACGATCACCTGAGGCTTTAGATTATGCCACCTCAATGTAGAAGCAGGAAGTGATGAGGCTACAAAGGCAGCTGTACTCAAAGATGATCAACGTGTTTGGAATCTACATGAGAATCTCATTGTCTTCAAGGATAGGTATGTAATTCACTAGTTCAATTTGACGACAGCAATTCTAATTTCTGTAGTTTGGAACGACTAAGCAAAAGACTACAAGAATGAAAGCCTGCCTCAGATGGTGCAGGCTCCGCAGAACCAATCATTACCTTTGACAAAGATGATGAAGATACTTTAGATTTGTTACCGCAAGCGCGAACTTGAGATCTATTGTTTTGGCATCGAAACAAATCTCGGTTGACATCAAGCAAATGGCCGGTAACATTATTCCAGCTATTGCAACCACCAATGCATTGTAGCTGGTCTTTGCGTTGCAATCATAAGTTCTTCGGGGTGATATTCGAGTAGTAAAGAGGTATGTACTACTTTGGTTGCTTAAGTGACCAGAATAGTGCTCAAAATCATAGATTTTCCTTTCTCCATTTGCTCAGAAGACTCCTTTCCTCCGATAAATTTCGAGAGCCAAATCCAGTTGTACTGTTTGCAGTGTAGCACAAACTCGCTTGCTTGTCGATATGTCAAGAGCCACACTCAACGATCTCGTCGAGGGTTCTTGAAACTTCAACTTGGGTAGGGGAAAATCGTTGTCAATATGAAACTGGACTACTTTACGATGTCGAGGAGACAGAAATTGATAAGAAACTTAGTGATCGGTAATGTTGTTTTGTTTACTGAGTGTGTCTTTGCCATGGTTGCCTAACAACGTAATATATAGGCATCAGGTATACTTTCTTAATTCATCGATGAAGATGATAAATCCAAAGGGTCCCAGATTAAATGTACTCATGTACAGGAATCGTAAGTCTCTTCCAGAGCTCTCATGATTTTACTTTCCGTCTGTCTTCTCCAATCTAACAATCACGCAGTGATGACAATATGGAAGACACCCCTCAAGAGCCTTGACATCAATCCGATTTTCACCCCAACCCTCTACTTACGAAATCACTACTGTACTCCTGAATCCCCCATTGCCCGAGCAAGAAACCCGTTCCAGAGCCCATGCTCAATAATCAGCAAATGGCATGCTACAAAAACAAATGGTCACATCAAATTCCATCTGAGAAGTCCTTCCAATGGCATGCAATGGTATCAAGAAGAGACAGCATCCGATGCCTTTGTTGATATTTCACCATCTTTAACGGTCCCAAATTCTCTCGGTTCTGATGATAGTCGATGGCTACCTTGACATGTATCATTGTTCTAGATGATGCGATGATGGTGCTATTATGATGTGATGATTAGATGCTTGCATTTAAACGAATCATTCTATACATTTCTCGCCGTTTTTATTTCAAAATCTACATGCATCTTCCCCGAGCAAAGAGCCCGTTCAAATAATCAATACAGTTCCCCTCAAAACTCTATGCGTCAGCACCATCGATTGAGCACACATTTTTGCTATTATTGGTTGCTAGAAAACGCAGCATTCGGCCTTTCACTAGCATCTCCAAAAGAGAAAGGGATGGGTTTTATTCTTTGCGGCATATCGGTCATAGCATGGCATGGTCTCAGTTAGTTTGGCTTTTCTATTTTCTTTATTTTTGCAAAATGTATGATGCGATTTGTGTATAATAGGTTTTGAGATTGAGAAAGGGCATTTTACTTGAATATGAAAGGGGTATGGAATTTGAGAGGGGGGTGATTTGAAGGGTTCGAGATAAAGCGAATGGAATGATATAAAGATGGATATGGAAAGATAAACGAAATAAATTGGAGATCAACGTGAGAATGGAGTCAAATGGAAGTATCGGGTTAAGAGAGGTGGTGAATAGAAGAACGAAACAAAAGAACAAAACACACATGAATAATGAAATCAAATCCAATACGAAATGAAAGGAAAGAAGGGAAAGGAAGGAAAGGAAGGGAAAGGAAGGGAAAGAATCAAACCCAGTATACCATTGAAAAAAAGAAAAAAAAAGAATGCATATAATACTTTATACATGATTAAGTATGTGAAGAAGATGAAGATGAAAAGAAGTACCAAAGCAAAGATAAAGATCAAAAGACGGATGACTTGATATATAACACAACACAACACAACACCAGAAAAAATCAAAGCACAAATCAATACTTACCCTTGTCATACCGTCTCAAAATACCCAGGCACAATCGCATTAACCCTTATACCAGAGCCTCCATCTCGACCGCGAGCGCGCGTGTAAGGCCTGATTGGGGGTGGGGGTTTTTTTTTTGTTTTGGTGGTGTTTTGGGGGATGAGGGAAGGGAAAGGAAGGAAAGTAAAGGAAAGGGATAAAATACCAGACCCCGCTTTCTCGCTGCGTCGCACACTTCTCTTCCGCCTTTGATTCCGAGGAGTGGGATATGTTATTATGCGCCTTTTCTTTTGTTAGTTTTGTTTTGTTTGTTTGTTTGTTGTTTTTGTTGACGGTGGTGGTTGGAATAGATGGGTATAAAAAGGGGGATGGAGAAGAAAAGAAAGAAAGAAAACTCACCTTCTCTCCGTCTTAACATGCTTCCCGATGGTTACAAGCCGATTGTGCCGGTGAGATTTGTTTGGACGATCTTTTCGATGAGCGAGGGGGAGGTGGTGAGGAGGGGGGAGGGTTTAGGCCTGCGGCGTTGATGAGGATGTCGATTTGGTCTGGGAGGGGTGTTAGTTTAAGAAGTTTTAGTGGTGGGACTTAGGGGAGGAAAGGGGAGGAATTTGGATTGCTGTATAGAGATGATCACTTCCAAATGTATCACCTCCACACTTGAATGGTTTGGAGAGATTAGATGGGGAACTACCCCATCATCAAACCATCATATGTTTTAATTGTATCATCGTTCTCTTTCCTCTTCATCTTTCAACTGAACCACAATCCCAATCCCAATCCCAACCCTTCAACCCAACCAAAACCGCCAAAAAGAAAAGAGAAAGAAAAAAGAGGATAACTCACCCCATCCCCATGCCCGTTTCCCTCTCCCCTTCCCCCTCCCCCTCCCAAACTCCCTTCCAAAAACTCCCTCTCCCCAACATCCCCAAAAACAATCTCCACCCCCCCTTTCCCTTTCCCTCTCCCCTCCCCTTCAACTCCCCCCAAACCTCCCCCACCCCACCCCCCTCCCGTCCAACCACCACCAACCTCCGCCCAACCCGCAAACCTCTCCGCCACCGCCCTCCCAATCCCCTTCGAAGCCCCCGTCACCAAAACCGTCTTATCAGCAAACGGTAGATTTGCAGCCCCTCCCTTCACACCTCCCAAGTTCATCCCCCTCCCCCCTCCAAAACTCCCAACCTTTCGATTTCAATCCATCTCCACCTCCGCCTCCAGAAGCACAAGAAAAACATCTCGCGCACGCCAAAACCTTTCCAATACTTTGATTTTGTCTCATCTTCATCCCCATCCTCCCCCCCCACAGCCTCAACCCTAATCTCAACCCCATAATCAATCAATCAATCCCCCTGCCTACCCCTTCGAAAATCCCAGCGAGACTCCGCTGCCCACAATCTTCCAATCTCCCAACCGTCCAATCGTCCCGCGACAACGTCAACGATCCAACCAACAATCAATCGATCAATCAGTCAACACAACCCAATCTTCTCCTCCCCAAACAAAGACACTTAACCTCAAACCTCAAACCTCAAACCTCACCCAACTGCAACCACCAAACCACCAATTAACTATATGATGATACGATACAAGACGATACGATACGACACGACCACAATACCACTATATCCCCCAACAATAGAACCGAGCGCCAAAGGTCTATTGATCGTTACAATGAAAGGAGAGATATCGAAATCGATATGAATGTAAATATAAATGTGAATGTGAATGTAGAAGTGGATGGACCTGGCACAGAGCTAGGTACGGTACCTACGTACCTATATATACGTATACCCAGGTAGTTAGATGTACGGTGGTATGTGTCACGTGATTTTATCTGTTTATTTTCGTTACCTCGGAAGAGTTCTGGGTAGAGGAGCTGCGGCGCGCGGTGGCGGTGCCGGTGCCGGGTGTCGGTGGATGGTGGAAGGGTGGAGGTGGAGGTGGAGATGGAGGATTGAGCTTACCTATCTATATATGTCGTGTTGTTGGTGAATGGAATCATGAGGTATGATGCCCTATATATGTAGGTATATGCAAGGTGCTAGAATTCTACTAATAGAGAGAATAGGATTTCAAGGTCATGTTAATCAATCATATCAGTGTAGAATCTATTTCGAATTGTATAATTCCTCTTTATACATGGTACAATCAAACTTCAATATTCACATATTTGTAACAAATCACATCAACAAATCCAATATCTTTAGAACAATTGTCACAATTACGAGTATCTATTTGTTAATTTCTTAAGCAAGCTTTGTACGCCATTGTGCAACCTTTGCTTGGAATAGCCAAACAAAATGCCCTCGAAGAAAAATCTCAAAAATGTTCATATCTCATCTCTTCTCCATTTAACCACTGAAACTCCTTAACCTTGCTCTCGGCAAGACGTCCTGGAACGAGAGCCAATGGAACGATACCACTAACGTGCATGTCTGGTCCATAAACGTGCATATCGAGCTTCAACTCTTGTCCAACTGCCTTGATGTTCTTCAATCCTTCTTGGTAGTTAGGTCCGGCACGTCTAACCCAGATTTGAACCTTGTGATCAATCAATAAGCTGCTAACTTCTCTAAGGGCACGAATGACACCCTTGAATGTGGATGCGACATTGGTGAAGTTGGCAATACCACCACCGATGAAAAGAACCTTGCCTTCTGGGGTGATTGGTGAACGAAGCATAAGGTCAAGGACAGTACGAGCGTAGTGGAACGTTTGAGTTTCTGTTGGAGCACCAGAGTATTCACCATAGTTGGCAAGCTCATCAGCAAATCCAGAACTGGCAATAGCATCGGCATAAACGACGGAAGCACCACCACCAGCAACCAAAGTCCAGACTCTACCATTGGCATTCAAGACTGTAAGTTTGAGAGATGCACCAGTCTTTGCATCAAGTTCAGCAATGTATGCTTCTTCCTTGCTCAATTCACGACCGAAAGGAGCTGGGAACTCCATTGGTGGACCAGCATCAATGTTAACCTTGCCATCAGTTGACTTGACAGCAGTCATACCAAGAGCAGCAGGTGAGCGTGCGACGGCCCATTTAACACCGCACTCAAATTCGGCAGTTTGATCGAGCTTAGCGGCCAAATCCAAGAAGTGAACCTCAGCCGAGGTACCTTCAGCGTTAGGAATGACAACCAATGGGTTGATTTCGAGGTATGTGAATTGGCAGTCAACATAGACAGCGTAGAGTCTGGTGATGAAATCGACGAGAACGTTGTGTACACCTTGTGGAACCTTCTTGAGAAGAACTGAAGCAATTTCTTCATTTGAAGGATATTCGGCGAGATCAACTGGAATCAACAATTTTTCGGCCTTTGCATCAACATCACCAACATCAACACCTCCCTCGTGTGTGAAAAGGATCCAATCACCCTAATAGAAGATGTTGTTAGCACGTGTAAATAAAACATGTACGCACATATAATGCTATGCAAGTTGTGCGAGAAGTGCACGAAGCATAAATGGTATAGGCGCCTCGTCTGCCGCCAATTCCCAATATATACCGGGCTCAAACTCGCTTGCTTTTAAGATTTGATAAGGAGAGCTGTGGACCAGGGGGAGGTTGAATTCGGTTCCTTAGCTTCCTTTCGTCCGTTCGTGATCCCGAACCATGGGTAAACACAAAGCAACAAAAACCTGATGCATCCCACTACAAAGGTTGAAACTTGGAATAAATTCCAAATCTTTACTTTTCGACATTTACTTCAATGACGTTTTGTTTTGTTTTTCCCTTACCAAAAAGTGCGACTTTGGGATTCATTTTCACGAAACCCACCCCAACAATGAATTATTCAGAAATATAAAAATAGCACATTACCTCTCTTTGGGAGTTGATGTTGATATAGTATTCGGTTCCGTCTGGATGTGGTACAAATGGCTCTACCAAAAATTGACGGAGAGTTCCAACAGTAGTCTCAACTGTGACTGGCTTTCCTGCTCTCTCGGCAATCCATGCCTTTGCCTCCGCCCATGTCTTGTTCAAAGCGAGAAGACCACTCTTGCCTCGTCTCTTGATCAATTGATCAGGCTTTGCGACGAATTTGGAGCCAGGGGTAAGGAGCCATGGGTATGAGGTTTCTGCTTGGTCGAGAATTGCTGAGACATCAGCATCCGCTGGGAAGAATAAGGAAGCGAGCTTTGGAGGAGGGTTGTGAGTGGTGGATTTTGGGAGAGGAGATGGCTTGATAACGGGAGCTCTTGTGAGGTGGTAGTTGACGATTGCCTTTCCGTCGGCCTCGGTGATGGCTTTCGCAGACATTTTGAAGTATGAAAGTTGGTAAGTTTACTGTGAAAAATTTCAAGTTAGCCCAAGATGTCATGAGCATTCTAATAGCTTAGGATTGATCAGAAATTCCGATATTTCCAAGAGCTGCTAAATGATGCTTAACAGCCCTCGACGGATGTAAGCTCCGAACTATTCAAAGGTCGAGCACACCCCCCGCACCACGATTGGAGGAACGATTGAAGTTCTCAACACCTTGCAGATCATGCCAACTCACAACACTTGAAGAATGGAGAGATAATCGACTTTTGATGACTTTTGAGCCGGTGAGAGGTTGCAATAGTTCCGTCCGTGAATAGAAGCCGAGCCAAGCAAAGCAAAGCAAAGCAGAACAGAAAAGAAAGTGCTGTACTTGACTTTGATGCGAAGCGACACAACAACAGAAAGTAAATGAGAGAAGAGAGGAGAGAGGGGAAAAACATTCAAGAATATACGTACCAAAGGGGTATTCTTTTAATGGAGCGCAAAAATAAAAAAGAGGTCAATAAATAGACCAAAAATATTTCTAATTCTTTTTTTTCTTTTATCTTCTTTTAAAAAGAGAGAGGAATGAAGATAATATGGAAAGAAGATGAAAGTCTATGTTTTCTATCTCTCTCTAGGTAGGCAGGTAATCTTTCTCTCACTTGTGTGTGCGCGTGTGGGGGTAGAAATTGAATATGGAAAAGAATATCGGAGTTCCAAATCTTTTAGATAGAGAGACGAAGAGATAGAGAGAGGGGGTGTGGTGGGAAGGATGAGCTGAATGATTATTCGACTAGGTAAGGAACAGAACAGGAAACAGCGAGTACGGAGACCGAGTTATTTTCTTTTTTATTCTTTTTAACATCTTATTATTGTTGTTGTTATTGTTATTGTTATTGCGATTTTTTTATTTATTTTTATTATTTTTTTATTTTTATAATGATTATTTTTATTATTATTTTTTATTATTATTTTTATTTTATAATGATTATTTTTATTATTATTATTATTATTATTATTATTTTTTATTTTTATAATGATTATTTTTTATTATTATTATTATTATTATTATTATTATTATTATTATTATTATTATTATTATTATTATTATTATTATTATTCTCTTCTTCTTCTTCTTCTTCTTCTTCTCTTCTTCTTCTTCTTCTTCTTCTTCTTCTCCTCTCCTTCCTTCTCCTTCCTCCTTCTCCTCCTACCAGTCAAGTAGCTAGGTAGGTTGAGAAATGCTAAGTAGGTTGGTTACTTGAATTGAACGAGAGAGGATAACCAAATTGGATGGATCCTAGGTACGTGTGTGATGTCTGTCGGTCTCAAGTGGGTCAATGGTTCGAAAAGTAAAGTAAGTCCTCTCTATCTGCTAGTGCTAGTGAAGTCCCCTGGGATAAAAGTGGGTTACTTCTTTGGGAGATTTAACCCAGATGGTCCAGGCAGGTATGGGTTGATGAACTAGGTAATAAATAATATTGAATGCTTCAGAGCTTGAATAATCTGGGAATTCTTTTTTGCTTTTCTTTTCTTTTCTTTTCTTTTGATTCCCTTTCCTTTTTGGATTGAAACAATTGGTGGGGCTAATTGAGTTAATTGACTAATTGGGAATAGGTAAGGAAGGAGAAGGAGAAGAAGAGAAGAAGAAGAAGAAGAAGAAGAAGAAGAAGAAGAAGAAGAAGAAGAAGAAGAAGAAGAAGAATAAGAAGAACAATAAGAATAAGAGTGAGAATAAGAATCATAACAAATAACAATAATAAGAAATAAGAAATAATATCCCCAAAAAGAATTAAATCATTTAATTCGCCAGGTACGTACATCACGTTGCTCTTCCTCTACCACCACCACCCATTTAACTCAATCATTCAATCATTCAATCAATCATTTCATCATCAATCACTCCTCCGTATGGAATCTAAAAGATTTTTGGTCGTTGGGACGCTAACTCGACAAGGATTTCAGTCCTCAATTGATTCTCAACCATCGGAATTTACTCAACACCGATATATCTGGCTTTACTAAACTACTAAATATATCAACGAAACCACTAGAACCCTGGGATTCAATCGAAAGGAGTGTCAAAGATTCAAAGAATTCATTTGAATTTGGATTCAGTGAGACTCACCTCTACAAAAAGGGATGGTCTGTTTGGTTAGGTTTTATCATTTACATGGTAGTCAATAGTAAATACCGAGGTGGTTAGTAAGGAAGTAAGTAGTGTAGCTAAGACTACTGTATACTAACTAATTACTATATTCACTACTATATATCGACTACTATATCACTACTATATTCACTATATTCACTACTATATTCACTACTATATTCACTACTATACTACTCTACTCTACTCTACTCTACTCTACTATCAACAACACGCATATCAATCCATCCATCATCTTGGATATCCATCACCAATCCACCAATTCATCAATCAATCCATCAATCCACAATCCACAATCCATCAATCCATCAATCCACAATCAATCCAATCAATCAATCAATCAATCAATCAATCAATCAAATCAATCAATCAATCAATCAATCAATCAATCAATCAATCAATCAATAATCTCGAGTCCGAGCTTAACCTTGAATACTTCATCCACCCCAGTTTATCCACCCCTCCCTCTCTTCTCTCTCCCACTCAGCTTAGTAGAGCTAGCTAAACCCTTCCTTCAGCCATCCTTACTTCATTTTCAAATACCGGCCCTCATATCATCCAAAGAGAGAAGCAGAGAAAGACAGAAAGACACAAAAGAAAGAAAGGAAAGTTTCACTATTCCAGACTCAACTTTAAAGGTACGTACTTATTTATTTTACTTACACTTGTTTATCTATTCGATCCTATTCTGTTCAAACATTTCCCCTTCTCTCCCTTCCTTCTCCTTCTCTTCTCTCCTCAAAAACCCAAAATACAATACATTCAAAGACTTGCCACCAAAAAGTATTTGTTTTTCTGTTTTTCTGTTTTTCTGTTTTTTAAACCACTTCCATACCACCTCTCTGTCCTCTGCTCATCTCTCTCTGCTCATCTCTCCTCTGCTCATCTCTCTCTATTCTATTCTATTTCTTCTTTCTTTTCTTCATCTTGCATTAGAAGATACCAAATCTCACATTAGAATAAAAGGCTTCTGGTACGTACTTTTTGTTTACGTACGGATTTTCCTGCTCTGTTTTATTCATTTAAAACTCCACACCATCAAAGATTAATAAAAGTCGGTAGAAGAAAATATTCCTTGAATCTTGAATCTTTGTATCTAGGTAGGTGAGCTCATCATAATCAACTTATCCCCAATCTCACCTTTTTCCTTCCGTCTCATTCTTCTTCCCTCCGTATACGGACTTCCCCAAACCTCTCACTCTTCTCTTCCCTTCCCTTCAGCCCACCACACCATCATCGCTATTTCCTCATTGGGTCACATGGAAGATTTCTTCAATTCAACTAACAATTTGCCATTTTCCACATTTAGATTTTTGATTATTTTTACTATTTTTCACGATGCCTTCCGCTACAGCATCCGCTGCTCAAGGCAATGCCAATGACAATATTCGCAGATTTTGCGGCTCCATCTAGACCTTTGAGCCCAAGAGCTGAACATACCCTTTTCCACGACAAGACAAGATGTTTCGTTTACGGTCTGCAACCAAGAGCTGTTCAAGGTATGCTCGACTTCGACTTCATCTGCAAGAGAAAGACTCCGTCAGTTGCGGGTATCATTTACACATTCGGTGGTCAATTCGTTAGCAAGATGTACTGGGGAACCAGCGAGACTTTGCTTCCCGTTTACCAAGATGTTGGAAAGGCCATGGAAAAGCACGAGGATGTTGATACCGTCGTCAACTTTGCTTCATCGAGAAGTGTCTACCAATCTACCATGGAACTTTTGCAATACCCACAAATCAAGTCAATTGCCATTATTGCTGAGGGTGTACCTGAGAGAGTAAGTCTTGCTACTTGAAATCGACGTGGTCGTGTGCTCATACGTAATTTAGCGTGCCCGTGAAATTCTTCATGCAGCAGCCAAGAAGGGCGTTACAATTATTGGCCCCGCTACTGTCGGTGGTATCAAGCCTGGATCTTTCAAGATTGGTAACACGGGTGGTATGATGGACAACATTGTTGCATCCAAGCTGTACCGAAAGGGTTCCGTTGGTTACGTCTCCAAATCTGGTGGTATGTCCAACGAGCTCAACAACATCATCGCCAACACAACCGATGGTGTTTACGAGGGTGTTGCCATTGGTGGGGACAGATACCCAAGCACAACCTTCATCGACCATCTTCTCCGATACCAAGCTGATCCAGAATGTAAGATTTTGGTTCTGTTGGGAGAAGTGGGTGGTGTTGAGGAATACAGAGTTATCGAGGCTGTCAAGAACGGAACTATTACAAAGCCAATTGTCGCATGGGCCATTGGTACTTGCGCTAGCATGTTCAAGACCGAGGTTCAATTCGGGCATGCTGGTTCATTCGCCAACTCCCAGCTCGAGACTGCTGCTACCAAGAACAAGTCCATGAAGGAGGCTGGTTTCCATGTCCCAGATACTTTCGAAGATATGCCAGCTGTCCTTGCCTCCGTCTACGAGAAGCTCGTCAAGGATGGAACTATCGTACCACAGCCTGAGCCAATTGTACCAAAGATCCCAATTGATTACTCATGGGCTCAAGAACTTGGTCTTATCCGAAAGCCGGCCGCATTCATCTCCACCATTTCCGATGATCGTGGACAAGAACTTTTGTACGCCGGTATGCCAATCTCTGATGTCTTCAAGGAGGATATCGGAATTGGTGGTGTCATGTCTCTCTTGTGGTTCCGTCGTCGTCTCCCAGATTACGCAAGCAAGTTCCTCGAGATGGTCCTTATGCTTACTGCCGATCACGGTCCAGCAGTTTCTGGTGCCATGAACACTATCATTACTACCAGAGCCGGAAAGGATCTGATATCCGCCCTCGTCTCTGGTCTCTTGACCATCGGATCCAGATTCGGTGGTGCTCTTGACGGTGCCGCTGAGGAGTTCACCAAGGCTTTCGATAAGGGACTTTCTCCACGTGATTTCGTCGACACCATGAGAAAGCAAAAACAAGCTTATCCCAGGTATTGGCCACAAGGTCAAGTCAAGAAACAACCCAGATCTCCGTGTCGAGCTCGTAAAGGAGTTTGTCAAGAAGCGTTTCCCAAGCTGCAAGATGCTCGATTACGCTTTGGCTGTTGAATCCGTCACCACCTCCAAGAAAGACAACTTGATCTTGAACGTTGATGGTGCCGTTGCCGTCTGCTTCGTTGATTTGATGCGCAACTGTGGTGCATTCAGCGCAGAGGAGGCTGAAGATTACATGAAGATGGGTGTCTTGAACGGTCTCTTTGTTCTCGGACGTTCTATCGGTTTGATTGCTCATTACCTCGATCAAAAGAGATTGCGCACTGGTCTCTACAGACATCCTTGGGATGATATCACTTATCTCTTGCCATCTTTGTCTTCGGGTGCGCCAGGTACTGAAGGTCGCGTTGAGGTGCAGATGTAAGGCGGGGTTAGCTAGGGATGATTTTGTAAACGCAAATACGATGAGTGGAAGTTATAGAGCATGCTTCTACTTCGTACAGAGATTTTTTCTGGTCCAACATGTTGGATGGAGTTTTTAAAACCAATCATGAAGTAGATGAAGAATTGCTATAGAGCAAGATTTTTAATGGAAATGAAATTAAAATTATGAATATGAAATCTTGATGTATGTGAGAATTGGTATTTTGATTGTGATGAAGTTGACTACTCTGTTTTAGTCCTTTTCAGATGTGTCGAAGCTGTGACGAAATATGCAGTATATTTCAAGAGATAGCCAAATTCAAGGTAGCAGCTATCCTATCTCTCTCAATACCAACCCAAATAAATCTAGTATATCGTGCAAAAATATAAGCAAACCCTGACGCCCTGCGCTATCCCATACCTTGCCGCCTATCCATGAATCGTGTATGGTATATCCTGTTCAGAAAATGCTTCCGTGTCGAATCATCATTTGGTGTCATGTCGGGCCCTCCCATTTTTGTTATTTAGCCTCCCTAGCTCCTCACCCCATCTTCTGCACTCGGATGCTCAATGTCTCGATTAGAGATCTTGGGTTCTCCGTTCTCTTAACCTCCTCCTCCTCCTCCTCATAACCCCCAACCCCCTCTAGAATACCCCACCCCCTTCCCTCAGTTCCATCAACTCATCAACGTACGCTCGTTCCCCTCCTCCATTCCTTCTCCTTCCCTCCTCCCGAACCAACACGGCGAGCACCTCTATCGGCGGGTTCAACCCCAGTCTTGATGCTCGGTGCCAGCGCTGCGTTCGCGTGATCCCTATTGCGGGCTAGGGGTGTAGGTGTGGTGTTAGATTCTGGCTGTTCTTTGGTTTTGGGGTTGCGGTTTGGGGGAAAGGAAAGGAAAGGAATGGAGTTAGATATACATACCCCGAATTGACTCATGCAATCCCATTCTCTTAGGACCTTTTCGCTGGTTTCGAGGTTCTTTTGGTGGACGCGTGGGGATAGGCGGAGGGCTTCACGGCTTTTCCAGTATTTGTGGATTTGGGCATCGGGGATTTGGGAGGCGAGGGTATGGTGGTGGGTTTCGATGGGGGGCTGGGTGGTGGTTTTGGTTTTGGTTGTGGGTTTGGCGTTGGGGTTGGGGTTGGGGTTGAGGGAGTTAGGGTGGTGGATGAGGTAGGGGGGGGTGTAGGGGTGGTGGAGATGGATTCTTTGAGGGTGGTGGATGAGGTAGGGGGGGTGTAGGGGTGGTGGAGATGGATTCTTGAGGGTGGTGGAGGTGGGTTTGGATGGGTTTGTGGGGGGGTTCCTGGATTTGAGGGATGAGGGAGTAGTGTTGGCTTTGGAGATCTTGGTTGAGTTGGTGAAGGGGAGGGTTTTTTGGGTGCTGCTGGGGCGGCGGCGGTTGTGGGCTGGCATGGTTGGTGTGGTGGGTGGCTGGGTGGGTCAGTGGATTCGCGGGTGTGTGGTATGGTATGGTGTGGTATGTTTTGTTGATACTAATTGATATGTTGAGGGTGAAGCTGATAGAGGCGGTGGAATGTGCTGGTGTTTGTGTAATTTGATGTTTGGTGCTTTGGATGTATGGATGTATGACGATGTTTCGAGAATTGGGTTTGAGCTGTTTGGCAGGGCAACAGATGGATTGGATTGGGGAAGAGATAAGCGAGACTAGCGGGGATTGTGGTGGGACTAATTATTATAGTGGTCCGTGCATACATGAAAGTTCTTGGTCTGATTTTGTTGGGAGATAGGGATGAAGTACGCATGAATATCTTGGAGAGGCTTGTGTTTTCATTATGGCATTGTCAGACCATAGGTATACACCATCCATGTATATCTTTGTTAATGTACTACAGCCGATCGTTATTTCGAGGTATTGTGGCCCCATCCAGAGTGAAATAGATGGAATCAAGTGGATTCTTCTGTGGAGGTGTAGTGAGATAACTGATGAGAAGATTGAGAGTTCGATTTATCTTTGTCTTTCAAATCTTTTCGAAATGTGTGAGGTTTCGAACTATCGGGGCTTTCTAATAGAATAATACCAGCTGCAGTACCTGGGATTTGATTAGCTTCAATATTACCCTAAGAGAGCAGATCTGATGCCTGTCGCGTTATGCATGTAACAAATTGTACATCTACTAATATGAGTTTTGTGAAGTGACAAGCAAACAATTTTGTTTTTACAGGATAAGTTCTATAGATACGGCTAATAATGCTCCAGATTCAAATATCTTTTGGGGAAGCTTTGAGATCATATTCCATAGGAAGGTTTCTGTGACGATATGCGTGAACGCACAACCAAGTGTTCTATCAGCTCGAGTCCCACAGGTAAAGAATGCTACATCAATAGCTAGGCCATCAAACCAGTCAGACGACTTCGACAACGCAATGGATTGGCAAAAGGTGGCGCCGTAAGAACAGTCTATCTTTGTTGCTGTGACTATTTTTGTATCTAGAGTACATTAAGAGGAGGGAAGGCATGAAACGTGCCTGCAACGTCGTTGGCAATCAGAGCCGAGGCTGAGGATATGACAGCACCCGAGTAAGCATGGCGGAAGGAAAATAGGCAATTGGCTATCACGCCTGTTTTAGTTTTCTTCAAGTATTACTCAGATAAATATGAACGCAGTTAAGCAGTGTGGCCTATTTACATGGAAAGTGGTAGAACTGCTGGCATATGTGAGATTCCAGGATCAAATCTTTCGGAAGCTGCTGTTGAGCGGGATGTTTATACTATAATGAGAATGATCTATTGTTGAAGTTCTCCCATTCTCTTTCAGATGGTGGCATCTCACTCTTTCTCTCAACATCACCATATTGTTTATTTTCCCTTATTCTAACTCTCTTACTCCGGATCTTGTCTCCTTGGTATAGAATATAGCTTGCGCATCATGGGGTACCACTCCTATCAAAATTTGATGGGCATGAGAGGCTCATAGGCCTTTCAGAATCTGACCACCCTTTCATATTCTAAGTAGTACTGGCATTTTGAAACGCTGTGGTATTCCACAGGGCTTTTTAACTATTTCTGTATGAGTCTAGTGACCTCAATATTATATCCACAGATGTCTAACCTATCAACAAATGACAAACGAAACTAATTCTACAGCTAAGATGTAATCAAATTGACTGACTGTTCATCCAATTCATCTCTCTGCACACAAATAATCAATTTGATAGAATCGAGGGAAAACTTCAATTGCAAGCTTCAAATAGCCCTGGAGCCAAAATTCAAAATGACTTTGAATCAGTTGGTTAACTCCCCTCTCATTTATTAGTCGTTGCTTTCTTTTCCTCGTACCAAATATCCCTTTCACCTCGGCCGGAAGGCTGAAAGTTATCGAGAATTCGAGATAGTTTTTTAAGTGAGGATCTGCCACTCTTACTTTTTTCTTTCGGTCTACTCCTTTGATGGTGCATAGTTACTAACATTGAACGTGTCAAATGCCAACCGTCAAATTCTGTTTAATAACAAGATACCACGAATCAAGAATCACATTTCTTCGTTCTTGATACCTAGAGAATATTCGACATGGACGATGGCATGAGCAAGACCTAGAGCAACCATCAAAAATGCAATGTTTCAGTTGCTAACTTCGAGCAAATGGTGGATCGGAAGAGGTGGGCATGGTCGTCAATAAATCGGAAACCCATCTGTTTTCTTTCTGAGAAACGGAAGAACTACTTTCTCGTCTCTCCAGAAAGTAAGTGAGAATGGGCTTTCACCTCCGTGTTTCTTGGTTTTCTTCTGATCAGTGGTCGAAATATAGATGTAGCTTTACGATATCAATATTCTTGATTTCAACTGCTTCATATACAAGTGGCTACCCGCTTTGCAGTCTGGCAATACCATCTACGACACTTTCAAGTGTGAGGCTTACAATATCCATGCATTCAAATGCAAACGCTTGTTTCGGCAACGTCCATTCAAACACATCCTTAGTATTGACTCAAATAACCATTCCATGCTGCAATATCTCATGTTGATAAGCGGTGGACTGACTAAATATCTCACATGCTTTATAAATTATAACACAAAAGACCAGAGAGTGGTTAGAATTCGCGGGAAGCCCTTCAGAGTCTTGTATGGGCAACACAAAGCTGGAAGAGGATGACTTATCTGTCAAAGACTTTACGCAGTTATCTGTTAGTTATAAATTTTCATTGAATGATGAGTGGGTCTCGTAGTCTGAAGAGAACTCGATTGTGTCTTTTCTCGTGAATGTCCTCATTGCAGAGTGTGGCTCGGTGTTGTCATTGTTGTCTGAAAGATCAATACAGGCTATTTGGTATAATAACCCGTGTACTACAATGTACCTCCTGCTCATGATTGAATATTCTCATGCACTTAGATATCCCTTTGAGACTTGCAGAGTAAAGGTTCCAAAGGTCGTTGAGATTTATCTCACCCTTCACCTTTTCCAACTCCTGGTAATCATTTTCGAGGTCTTGAAATGCGTCATTATCGCCAAAGATATGCTTGATTTGATATTTCTTCCATGCGGGACTATATGAGAGACCGTGCCATGAAGAGATATGCATCCTCCGTTCTTGGCTTCACTTCAACATAATATATAATTTGTGATAGCTCTACAGTCCATCGGCTTGTCCACCTCAGGGACTGACATATTTCAGTCAGAAACTTCGCTTTATGTTTCTCCCAAATGACCTCCCTGCTCGTCAGTAAAAGCCTCAAGAACCCTGTCTGCTTCACTGCGTCAAACTAATGGAATCATTAGCTTATTTTCATCCGCAAACTCATCGGCTGCGCATCTTGCGGTCTAATCTTCAGCTTTTCAGCCTAAGACGCGTCTTTTCACAATTCATAGCGCTTGGAAATACCTATCAAGTATACTGTGCCTTCTTTCATCTTTGTGGCACTTTGGCTCATCATATTAGCAATTGATCTAATTGGGTAGAATGGATCTAATAAGTTACATCCACGCAAGTACACTATTCATTCTAAACTAGCCGGGTTAAACAGGGGTTAATTGATGTGGTGACAGTGTCTAGCCTTGCATAGCATTCAATCCCACGGTCATTCTATCCAGCGTAGCTTTGTTCCTATTTCAGAGTTAATTTCAGTCCTGGCCATGGAGTCTTCTTGAACTTTCATTCACTTTGAAAAACGCACTATCTATGGGGCAAATGGGTGTTCAAGTAAGACGCTGAGTTGGATGCGAGGGCAGGATATGAGGATCAGAACTGCCCATCATTAAGGTTCAGTTGCCAACCTCACTCGGTGAACTATAAGCTGCGCACAATATGGGAAGATTGTGCTAGGCATTTCTGCTCTATACATTATCTCATGGTACTCGATGGATAGTTAATTTCTAACAGCATTTAGCAGTTGGTGGTCTTTTCACTGTATTGCATTTTGCTTGGCCATGAAATATCCGGTTTATGTGTTTTGTGAGCTCCATCTTCAAATGTAAACGCTTGTGAAGAATCGTGATGGTTTGATGAGTATGCGCACCCAAGTCTTACTGCTTACAGAGATTTCCAATTGGTAGGAGATTTTTTCGCGTATATATAAGAGTTTCATCCCCCAAGACTGCCAAGTCCAATAGTTTTCTTCACAAGAGAGCCCTCCAGCTTTCTTTGAGCACATTGGTTTAGCCAAAAAAACGTGTTTGTTGACATGAGGTTTAGCGAGGTCAAGGTACTTAAAAATCGGACAGATTTTACAGATTGATACCACAATTCTAGAAACCGTGGAATCTATGCCTTGCTTTTACTTTCTTAGAGATTATCGAGACATCTGGAATACTCGCATCAGATACAATTCCTCAGGTCTCGTACTTGCTCTCAGCCTCCCTTTTCACCTTGCTTCCCCCTCATAAACACCTATAGGCGATCAAAAGAAAGATACCTGCTACTTTCCCTTTGCGACATCATACGAGCCGGGATGTTTAAGTCTCTCTTCTCATGGGCCGTCCACGATAACATTACACATGCTGCGATAATTTATTGCGCAAGTCAAAGTTTCACTTGAATGACCCTAGGGTACCAGAAATATAGCAGTATGCCATATTATTGTAGAATCCCGATAAATCACATTTTAGTACGTTTTTTACACATATGATAGTAGAAGCTTCCATGTTTGTTTTTTATACTATAAATCATTCCCGCTTAGTCATCCATTTTAATTGGTTAACCATTTCTTCTAAATAGTTATTTTACATTATTGGTCTAAATCTGTGACGCTTATGCCGTATAAGAGCTGAATAAACAGGGTCAAAAGTATCCTTAGAATCTACAACTAAAGGACCAGAGAAATGGCCGTCTATCTACTCTATATTTATAGCTACTTGCACGTGACCAGGCACGTGCGGTACCCGCACGTGTCCGTTCCATTAGAACCGGCATGCGTTCGTAGTCAATTCGTGACAAAATCCATTATTAAGCATAATAGTAATTTTTATATTCCAATATATTTTCATTATGTTAACTTTTATTTATTTAACATTTATAGATTTAATTAAACAATTGACATTTATTAATTGATAGCATATAAATTAATACATATATGTTATTCCCAGAAAGATTATTTATATATATGGAAACCCCTTATTCTATATATAAACCCTTCTTAATTCCGCTCATTATTCGATACTCCCTTCTCGTCCACCTATACTTCATATCAGCCATATTCCCCCAAAATCCTATAAAAAACTATATATTCACTTACAGGTATAAATGAATATATAGTTTTTTACAGGATTTTGGGGGAATATGGCTGATATGAAGTATAGGTGGACGAGAAGGGAGTATCGAATAATGAGCGGAATTAAGAAGGGTTTATATATAGAATAAGGGGTTATGTGTAGATGGTCTTTCTGGGAATAATGTATGTGTATTGATGAATGCCAGTTGTATAATTAAATTTATAAGTATTAAATAAATGAAGATTGATATAATGAGGATATATCGGAATGTAAGAATTATTGTTATACTTAGTAGTGGATTTGAATCAATAATATAAGGTAACCATTCAAAGGAAATGGTTAATCAATTACAATAGATAGCTAAGCGGGAATGATTTATAGTATAAAAACAAACGTAGAAGCTTCTATCATTATATATATATAAAACGTACTAAAATGTGATTTATCGGGATTCTACAATAATATAGCATACTGTCATATTTCTGGTACCCTAGGGTTATTAAACTTGGAACAACGGTCTTGGGAGTATATAATTATGATATGTCCCATCATGGTTTGCCGCATTTATTTCTTCTCCAAGTAGCTCAAGAGTATTGTAGCCCATCTATGGTTCGATTGATAGTTGGTTTTGCGTTTTTATCCTTTAAACTACTCCATGTTTGAATAGACAGTAGGTACTCTGCTATCCTTTTTACCCCCCAACTTTCAGACGAGACAAAGGAGTTGACTTTATGTTTTATCGAAAGCAAAAGCTTGTTACTTGATTATCTATCCCTAGGCGATAATGGTGTTTAGTTTGTCTGTTTTTATTCAAGGGTTTGATCAATAGGGAGAATTTATATCCCGAGGAGACAGAGGAGATAGAGTGAAGGAATGCAAACGTCGAAAACACGAAATCATCTCTTGAAATTCAGATATACAACAAACAGTATCATCTTTACACTTATTTGCCAGCAAAAGATAGATCTCCGTATAGTGCGAGAGTCAATCCAGGAAAAGTTCCTATTGCACATCTTGATTAATTATAAGACTCCATCCCTAACCCCTCCTCTCTCCTTTCCTCTCCCACTTTCACCTCCCACCAAGCACCAAATCTGCAATACCAAGACAGTCGTAAGAACATGCGCTTCTGGTTACACATCCCAGAATTCTGAGGCCCGACGCTCCCCCTCCTCACTGATATGTGTTTTCAGGCGAGGGTAGTCGTGTTGACTCTGACACGTAAGACTAGACTTTCCGAAATCCAAATACGCGACAAACCACTAAATTGCCTTGACTTATGACTACCAGAGAGCGAGGAGAGGTTGTATTCGCACATAGATCGCCGCGCAGCGAAGCTATTCCCTAGGAACCCTATTTCACGTGTTCACAGCGCTGTACATGGAATCTGGCAGAACTTGGATGCATAAGACGTGGTGAGCTGATGCGTACAAGCCTTACTGCATCGATTACTATAACCCAACATTCCAACGAGGAGAGTTTGTATCCAGTTACAAGCTCAGACCTATACGTAAGAGAATCCCCGCTCTCCATTCTTCATTCCCCATTCACAAAACCCATCGATTTCAACGGCGTCGATTCTTTCAACCCCAAACGCGCACTTTTACAATCCCAGAGCATATTCCAATTCCATGCGAAAATCCAGATATCTAAACTCAAGATACAATACAATATAAATAAAACATCTCCTGTTCTGCCAACGTCCACATAATTAACGAAATCATATACACACACACACACACATATATACATATAACAATTACCTAAATCTACCCATGAGAAAAATCGGGTTAATGACTCTTCGATTTCTTGACGCGGAATAGTGATCATTCTTACAAATTTAGAGGCGTGGCAAAGTTTATCGTTTGGGGTCTTTTTCATGTATATAAAGCGACCTGTTTTTGAAAGAAAGCTGCGGAGACTGAGAGGGCTGACTATGGAGAATGTCTACGGGCGTGTGCTTGCGATATTGTATAGTCTGACCGGCGGCGATGGGGTTCAAGTTTCGAATGATGATGATGATGATGATGATGATTGATGATGATGATGATGATGATGATGATGATGATGATGATTATGCAGTGGAGTTCTGGAGTTCTGTAGACTTGGTCTTGTTGTAGATTGGATTTGGGTCTAGATGGGTGACAGAAAGACTTGTTTTTCGGAGGCATTGGATTTGGGGGTTGGATGATTGAATCTAGTTTTTGGAGTGTTTGGCTCTTCTTCCTTTTCTCTCTCTCTCTCTCTCTTTCTTTCTTTTCTACTTGGGATCTGATGCGGAGGGTTTTAGATGATAGGATGGAGGGATTGGATGATGATTAGTTGATTGCATGTTTCTAAATTTCATCTACTCTTTAGTTCGTGTCCTTCTCCTTCTCCTCACTGTTTATCAAAGTCTGTTGATAAGGCGAAGAACTTTTTTCTTTGTTTTTTTTTTTTGCATTTACTTGAGTATCTTTGGAGCTGACTGTCGTCCAATTAAGCATGGCTAAGTAGTCGTATATTCCTTTCCCTACTTCCAAGGTTGGGTATATGGATGTACCCCTAATATTCGAGCATTGATTTCATTTGGAGATTTATGATGAGGACTTTATATCTACGGTGCTGGTAAAGGAAGGCAGAAGTAGTACTCAACGTAAGGTATTGCCTATAGAATCAACCTCAATGAACTTGTCGAATTTAGATGTGTCGCGGATTATACAGGTCAAGATACTATTAGATGCGTATGAGGATTGGAGACTTGGTATATTTGTATGGTGGTGAGTGGGTACTAATACGAGAGGGGGGGGGGGTTCTTCGGGTAAATAGACGGATGGTTTATATACATGTATGCAGCTTGGTGACTATACGGAAGATAACAAAATCCGATTCGATGTACGGATGAGGTATGGCGGTTTCTGGCTGTTGGAGAATTGATAGAACCAAGGAGCGATCTGGATATGAATTCGTAGTGGACTTGTAGGGGCTTGTGTTTAGGATGAAATCATGGTGAGAGGTAGTGATGTGAGTGATCTATGGAAAGATAGATCGGATTTGATTTATACTAATATTCCGCAATAGAGCGAGCAAAAGGGTCGTTGGCAATCCTGACGAGAGTTAATATATACCCAGGTAGGTAGGTAGGTAGGTAGGTAGGTAGGTAGTTAAAGTTCAATCAACGATAAATATAGCCTTCGACACCCCCATTCTCGGCTTGATAATCTGCGGCTCATCTTCCGTCCGCAGGACTGTGCTACTGTAAGAGGGGCGAATCCGTGTCCACACCCAAGGCTTGTCTTGTACGGAGTACTGTACTAGTACTGCACTGCACAATAACAAACCCATCGAGTGAAAACGTGGCAGTGATATCCGCATTGTCTCCTCCATGAACCTTGTGTTCACCGCGCTGGCAAGATCGCATATATATGCATGCGATCTCATCCTGCGCCACAATTGAGGGCAGGCCAGATCCGAGCCAGAATTGCAGCTTGGATTTGGCCTATGGTATGATCGACAGCGTCGTTTACAACCAAGCGCATCCTTCCATCGGGTTTCTCAGATCTCGCAGATTCAGATGTGCAACCAAACTTCCCATGCCCCTTTCTGATTGGGTGCTTGCTGAGATTGTTCTAAGCGATGGGAATGTTGTAGGTATGGGTAGTCGTAGCTCGCAATACGGGACCGAAGAGTTGGACCAGTTAAATCCCGTATCGACGGGAATTCCGAAGGTTAGGGTTGGTCATTGAGACATGGACGAATTTATGGTTTGGTTTGGTCTTGAAATTTTATGGTCCGGCTTGGAGATTGCATAGAAATGTTATATGGTAGGTTATTTCTTGGATTGTTTCGGGTTATCTTCTACCATTTTTACAGTTTACTTGTCCCTTGAAACTTAAAAATTCCGTTCGATCGTATAGAAATGCTCAAGTTTACCAAATTTGTTCTATAGAGCGAGTTTATCCTATATCAAGCGGACCCGTCCGTATAAGCGAGGTTCTACTCTGCATGAGATCCCCATCAACAAATAAAGGGCCCTAAAGTGAGACTACTACCCAGATGTCTATCAATCGCTTGATACGAGCTCGTGTAGAAGATTCAAACCAAATGAGAAGTGGTGATACGAGCTATTGGAAGATCCACTTTCTCCCACTGTATCATGTGCGACGACCTACGGGACGGGAGACTTGCTGGTGTCTTTTTTTTTCTGATACGGCTTCGTGGAGATGTCCGGAGGTTTGGTTGCACATCTATGGTTGCCGATTTCCGCCCCTCGCTTTGTTTACTCATTAGATTAGAAGGCGCGTGTATTGTTCTTGAGACATGTGCTTGAATTGTTATTATGATGTCAATTTGGGTGTTTGGGATGTGATCTGTAAAGACTTGGGAGGTGATACTTAGGTATAGGTACCTAGGTACGCTTACATACATCCATATTTATGTTTGCCAGCTGCAGATAGCTGGAGGCTGGTTGTAAGGGACTTTGTTGTATTGACAGTCGAATTTTCTGATTTTAGTTTCGCGCACCAATCGGATGTTCAAGGTGAATGAATGAATGAATGAATGAATGCTTCAAGATAATAAAATGAATTTTTAAACATTAGATTTGCAACAAAAGTTTAAAGGCCTTAATTTTAATTGGTTAACGGGTACTTGGGAATGATCTGAGATGGAATGAAAATCAATTTAGTTTTTACCAAGAGACGAGAGACCGAAACATTAGAGAACTCAACTACCGAAGTGTGAAAATGTTTTATGTAGATCAAAAATAAAATATAGTACGGATGCTGATGCTGGCTGTAACCTTACCTTACCCGGTACCGGTACCCGATACCCGTCCGTGTACAAGAACAGAACAGAGCTGAACTTTCTTGACTTTCTTTACTCCGGGTCAACTTCATCTGATACAGACTACAGGACAAATACGGAGGAGTTGACAGACAACCGGGACAAAAGCTTCGAAAAATATATAGTAAGTGGATAAGGCAAGGGAGCTCGTGTTGAAGAGTCCAAAGTTCAAAGTCCAAAGTTCAAAGCTCAAAGCTCAAAGCTCAAAGCTAAATAGTTAAACAGTAGTATAAATAGTACTACTGTAGTAGACACGAGTTGGATGGATCTCTAATTGGTTTCCAGAAGCAGAAGAAACGGATTCTTCTAAGATTGCCACTATACATATCATTGTCGTATCTGTAACACAGATAGATTACTCCGTATGCATGTTTTTTCTGCAACTATTGAGTAATTTCTGAGTCGTTAGTTGGAGACAAGAGTGGAAGTGTCTAGTATTACTGTAGTGAGGTAATGAGGAGACCTTGGAGACCTTGGAATACCTAAGTAACTTCAATTAGTTCTATTGTTCCAGTATTATCACATATCACATATTGTTATCATTTGAGCCTCTGAGTCCGGTGAAATAATCTTTATTCTCACGGCCCCTTTACCGAAAGGCTAACTACCTATTCTACTATCATTGTACCTTGGTAGGAAACGGTTATCGGCAAATTAAAGCGGTAGGCATGGTCATGGTCATGGTCAAGGTGGTACTGGGTGGGTAGGTAGGTGGTTACAGACTGACTGACTTATTATTACTTATTACAATCCTGTGTACGAAGTAGAGAAAAAGGTTCTCGGTAGTATGTCGGTCTCTCAAAAATACTCTCTTCTCATTGGTTGAATATGTCTAAATGTTCCAATTACGGATTCCCCTTCTTGAGTTAGCCGGCAATGATGATGTGATGATGTGATGATGTAATGATGTAATGATGGATATGAGAGACTGTGCTTACTATGATATCGAAATCCTTCAACATCTACCTACCTATCTCGTACAACAAGCGACACTTATGGATAAAATTTCATTTCAATTTCCCCTCCAAAAAGATATCAACCAATTAGAATTCATCTTTTGGAAAAAAAATCCAAAATCCAAAATAGACTATTAAATCCATTGTAATAATTTTGAATGATATTTTAGAGTTTTTCCTATAATAGTTTAGTTCCTGGTGATTCTTAGTAATTCCCAGTAATTCCCAGTAATTCCCAGTAATTAATATCTCGTATAAAAGTTTAATTTCTTATCAAGATTAAATCAAATCACTTCATGGGTTTCATGGGTAACATGGATGTCATGAATTACATGGATTAAATTGCCCAATAGACCCCTCGATGATTCGGCAATTCAACCGTGCCATCCTTTCAAAGCTCCTTCACTCAAAAATAAGCTTCAATTTGATCATTCACTTGGCCATTCACTTGACCATTCACTCAGTCACTCAGTCACATAGTCACTCATACACTCAGTTATACAGTCACTCATACAGTCATTCACACAGTCACTCACACACTCAATCATACAGTTATTTACACAATCACTCACACACACACTCACTCACACATTCACTCACACACTCACTCACATACTCATTCACACACTCACTCACACACTCACTCACACACTCACTCACACACTCACTCACTTGTCCCAATTCACTCATTCCCTTCAATTCCCCATCCACTTAATTCAATGTCCACCCACTTCTTCAATCCACTTTGCTTATGTAACCATCCATTCTCTTACCCATTTTATTAGTTTCATGTGAAGCTTTTCTTCCCACTTAACCTTACGTGACTGTACAAGGTATCTTCTATCCATCTGTCTCTCTTTTTTCTCTGCAAGAACGACTGGAGTTGATTTTTTTATATCTTTTCTTCTTCATCATCCTCATCGTCATCATCATCATCATCAACAACTTGTTCTTCTTCTTCTTCTTCTTCTTCTTCTTCTCCTTCTCCTTCTCCTCCTTCTCCTTCATCTTCTTTCTTTTCCTTGACAATCTCAAACATTCACTCATTTGGAAAGGATTTCTTACTATAAGACGGGAGACGGAAAGTGATAAATAGTAATTTCCATCTTGCTGCTCATCCCATTTGGACTACCTTGCTCTCGCAATTTCTCTCGTTTCTCTCGTTTTTCTTGGTATTTTGGACTTTCTTCTCTCTCTCTTTCAAGAGATTTATTTATTATATCATTCACCTACCTACCTACTTAATTTTTAGAGGAAACAAAACAGAATAGAAACCATGTTGGCTTCCAAGGTATGTTTTTGATATCCTTGACCTGCTTGGCGGTTTATGATTTGAACGTCTTCGAAAGATACAACAGGTTTCCTAGGTTTCTTGTGAAGAGAATCATTGATTCCATACACAGTCTAGTCTAATCTGTCTATCCATCTATCTATCAATCAGTCAATCAATCAATCATACCACCTGTTGTATGTTGTGTAAAGTATACTCGATACTGACTCTTAATAATTTAGATCCCCGCCACTGTCCTCGCACTTTGTGCAACAGTTACCCTCGCCGTTCAACCGATTGAAATTCAAGGCTCAGACTTTGTCAATCCTGCTACCGGTGACCGATTTCAACTCTTGGGTGTTGCGTATCAACCTGGTGGAGCTTCAGGTTATAAGCCTTCAAGTGGTGTTGATCCTCTCAGCGATGGCGCCGTCTGTTTGAGAGACGCGGCCTTGATGCAGAAATTGGGTGTTAATGCTATCCGTGTGTACAACGTGGATGGAAGTCTCAACCACGATGAATGTGCCAGTATCTTCAATGAGGTTAGTTGTTTTGTGACTTGGAGTTTGGGACTCGGTTAATTAATGTTTGACAGGTTGGCATTTATATGTTGATTGACGTAAACTCCCCTCTCATTGGTGAGAGTATCGATAGAAGTGCTCCATGGACCACTTATGATGTCTCATACTTGGAAAGAACCTTTGCTGTTGTTGAGGCTTTCAAGGATTATCCAAACACTCTACTTTTCTTTGCTGGAAATGAAGTTATTAATGATGATGAGACTGGAAAAATTGTCGGCCCATATATGAGAGTAGGTTTCCCGAGTCTATCCTACATCTTAAACTAACAAACATAGGCTGTCACTCGAGATCTCAAGAACTACATCGCCAATCATTCTTCCCGCTCTATTCCAGTTGGCTACAGTGCTGCGGATGTCCGTGATATTCTCGATGATACATGGAACTACCTTCAATGCACCACCACCAAGGATGATACCGATCCATCAAGAGTTGATCTGTTTGCTCTAAACAGTTACTCCTGGTGTGGTGACTCTTCATACACCATTTCCGGTTACGATACTCTTGTGGCAAGCTTCACCAATACCAGTGTTCCTGTTTTCTTCTCCGAGTATGGCTGTAATGTCCCAGCTCCTCGTGTTTTCACGGAAGTCCCAGTCCTCTATGGTCCATTGATGACTCCAGTCCTTTCCGGAGGAATGGTTTATGAATTTTCCCAAGAAACCTCAAACTACGGATTGGTTACCATTAATGATGATGGATCGGCTAAGCTTCTTTCCGACTACAACACCCTTCAGGCTCAATTCAACACTCTTAACGTTACAAGTATCCAAGGGCAAAAGGCAAGAAACACTACTACGGTCGCCCCAGTCTGTGATAAATCCCTCATCACCAGTCCAAACTTTTCAAAAAGCTGGACTCTTCCAGACGTGCCACCCGGAGCCGCAGATGTCATTAAAAACGGTATCAAAAACCCCAACAACGGAAAGATTGTATCGGTTAAAAATACCAAGGTTACCCAAAAGGTTACTGATGCTGCAGGAAAGACCGTTTCTAACCTCGCTATAAAGCCACTCTCAAATGACGAAAGCAACTCCCCATCTGGTGAGACTACCGGTTCGAAGTCTACATCATCATCATCTTCAGCTTCAGCCTCAGCCTCAGCCTCAGCCTCAGCCTCAGCCTCATCTTCTGCTACTGGTACCACCACTGGTACCGCTACTGGCACTGCTACTGGCTCCGCCTCTACTTCCACTATCGACAAGAGCAGCGCAGCTAGAAAGATTGAAGGTAGCATGATTGCTTTGGTGGCCATGCTCGGTCTAGCATTGGTTCTCTAAAGAAATCAATTTTTGTATAAATTTTTGATTTTTGCAAATATTTTTATCATTGTCGCATGTATGCATACGTATTTTCATTGTACATTTGTTTGTACATGATGTGGCTGGATTCCACTGGATACTATAAGTCATGACGGATAAAATGGTTTTTAGGGGAGGCTTTCTAGGGTAGTATGTATTTCAGACTCTTTTTGGGAGGATGATGTAGGTAATTCTTTGATGGAAAGATTTTTGGGAGAAATTTTGGTAATTTTGGAGGAGATGAAATGTTTGCTCTTATAAATAGATTATGGTATGAGGGGTGTCTATATATGGACTTGACGGGATGTTTCTAGAGGAATATTTTAGAATTACTAGTTGAAGTCTATGAGATAGGAGAGGTGGGGGAGATAATGAACATATGTGATACCTTCCTTAATTATGCAGATTTTGTAGGCCAAGCTGTGACATTTTAGTCCGTACCTTGGTAGGTGGGTATATATACTACCTTTGAAAATGGGCGATAATGTGATTCGTTGTTTTGTCAGTCTGCCGTTCTGTCATTTTATCCTTGTGTCATTCTATTCTATCGCTTAGTCAAAAATCCAAGAGTTAATATACACCCTCTCTTGCTTTCGTTTTTCAGCATGGGCTTTTCATCAGTGTGTGAATTGTTGTTTTTGTTGCTTATATGAGGATCAGGAGAGGAGGGAAGGAGGGAAGGAGGGGATGGCCTGGATGAGGTTGTTTTGGGCTTGTGGTGGAAACATGGAGGGTGTGGAATTAGTTTGGCTTGGAGGTGGGGGGGTTGATATTGGAGATTCTTTAAATTGTTGGTGGGGAGATGGTCTGTTCTTTTGTATAGATTCTACATGATTATAGTCTCATGGATGCAATCTCAGAACAGGTGTGAAACTGTTGTTACTAGTTCCTAATGAGAACACAGAGTTGACTCTGTAAATCTTCGTTTGTTTTACTACTGGTCGTCTGCGAGTTTCGTGTGCTCACTGCATGGTAGGTGTAAGAATATCTAATAAAGTTATGTTCAGTAGGATTTTGGCTACGTTCCTAATTCTAATACATGTAGAAGCATACATGTTTCAAGCCGGCTAGGAAAAGCGTGAAATGAGAGAAAATTTTGGGGAGATTCGCTGCATTGTGCTGGGGTACAATTTATACAGCGATTATATTCAGTGATTCTTCATGGCGGGGGATAACTACCGACGGATAGAATAAGTTTACCTTGTCTCGTCAAGCCTCTGGGATGATTATCGTAATTTTTTTTCCGTCGCTATCTGCTAGTAAAGTACTGCCCCTCTTGTTGAGACTTGAGGTCGACGTCCTTGAGAATATTCGAAAGTCTGCCAAGAAAATTAAAAGGACCAGGCAAGTAAGCATGAAGACAAAAAGTGCGGACTCGACCTTATTACGATTTCGTTCTGGGTTGTGCAATGCAATATAGCTGAGCGTTGTATCAGACTGTTGATTGGCTCTCAATACAGGTATATCTATTGCTCGAATTATGTGCGGCTGTAGCCTTATGAAAATGATCTCACAAAAGTTCCTTCACCTCCTCATTATCCCTTTCATCTGTTCCGTCCAATAAATGATAACCGAGCGATTGAATAATCAGGGTAATGTATCCTTACTTCATTCATGTCGATTGGTCTGTCATCATTGTGACACGGTATATATCTTTGAGGAAAGGAAAGGAGGCGCTCATTCAGCCGACGTGCTAAGAGTCTTGGCGTGTCGTATGATCAGGATCATAAGCTAAAACTTTTGTGTAGATAAGGAATAGCTTCTCGCTTTTGATAATCACCAACTGTGCTGCTTTGACATGAAGAAGGTTGTTGTCAATTGTGATATGGCGGATAATAATTATGATAATGTGGAGTGAGGGCTTTGAAGTGTATTTATATGGTAGAAAATTTGTCGTTCAAGTGTATCTTTCCAAAGATCAAATGAACCCAAGTAACCCTTACTACTTTTTATTCTGATTAGAGGGAAAATTATTATCGTATCGAGATGATTGCTGTCGCTTTATCAAGCCGGGACCCAAGAGTGAATATATGAAAGGATTTCACGTTGCTGGCAGATCAAAAACCCTGGAGTTTTGAACCTGCGGGATGAGATCTCATGGATAAGGACTTTCAAGCGAAAAAGTCTATCTACTCAAGCCTGAGGGCCTATTCTGGGATTCTGAGTCGTGAATACGCGGATACGGGATACTTATGCAAGATCAGTTGCCCTTATATATATACATACCAGCAAATGCATTCGTCTGACCAGCCGGTGGAAAGTATCTATCACCCCCAGCCGCAAGAATTCAACACGAAGAATCGGTATTATATTCTAGCTCTCAGGTTGTTTCTACAGCATAGAAAACAATCCCGTCATTGACACGATACCGCACAATGAAGGAGACGACAGGACTAGACAGCAGTAATCAAGCTAAAAGACAATTTTCCATCTCAGAAATACCCTCAAAATCTCCCCAAATGCCGTAAAGGCTTCATACAAGTAACTTTTGTTGTAACTTTTCTTTTGAGCTTTGAGATAGAAAAGGCTCTTTCACCATCATATCCATACCCTGGGTCTCTGACCATCGGAAATGAAAACCAAGATCACTAAGCCCACTATGTGATTATCGTAGCCCCGTTAACGTATATAATCGCAGATGTTAAGTAATCATTCGTAAGAGATACGAGGAACATTATTATTTTCAAACAAAGACAAACTAAACATAAATTATATATGTATTTGAAAAATGTGTGTATTGTTTTTAATATGATATATCATAATTTTTTAATTAACAGTTAATTCAAAATGATAAATTTTACTAATAAATAATTAATATACAAAGATATATAATTATACAGAAAAGCTTAACTATAAATAATAGTATATCCAAAAAAAAATATCAATAATTGAAGAAAGTTTGTAATTTTGTCTAGAATTTATTTATAAATAGACGATGAGAAAGTTGGACATTTTATAGCTTCTAATAAAAGATTCTAAAAATTCTAAATCTGTTTATATTTATTAATAATTATATATTAAATCTATGATTTAATTTCTATAGTATAATTATTAAATATTGATAAAGTTACAGATGCGAAGAATGGCTTCTTTTGATAGTAAAAAGTGGCTGAAATAAAAGGGGGGCCGAAAGGTAGGGTAGGGGACTTATATACAAAATCTGCCTCTAGTAATCCACCCCTCATATACCAGGCCAGTATCTTCCACGTCAAATAGACATAACCATCAGTCCAGTCCGGATGATCTATGTAATTACTGTAACCCCCATCATTAGCTTTACTGCTTATAAGGCCTGCTCTATTTTAATTAGATGGATGATAAGTCAATGTGATGTGAGTGATCTGCCTTGCGCTAATCATCACCAGCTAGGCAATGTAATACCAATGATCTCCTATCCATTTATACGGAAAGACACTGGGAGTAGAATGTGTTCTGCACAACGCATGTACCAACGGAACAGGTCTTGCCTCCAGTGCAGTTGCCATATAAAGGAACGGAATCGGTTGATTCAGTGATGGAGGTTGAGACTGCTGCTGCCAAGGCCGTGGTGTATGATGTGAGGGTGGTTGGGGTGGCGACAGCTGGCGTGGTGCTGGTGTATACTTGGGCTGATGGTGTTGAGAGAAGACACTGGGAGTAGAATGGGTTCTGCACAACGCATGTGCCAACGGAACAGGTCTTGCCTCCAGTGCAGTTGCCGTATAAAGGAACGGAGCCGGTTGATGCAATGGTGGCGGTTGAGACTGCTGCTGCTGAGGTTTTGGTGTATGATGTGAGGGTGATTGGGGTGGCGACAGCTGGAGTGGTGCTGGTGTGTGCTTTTGCTGATGATGTTGAGGTTGGGGTAGAGGTTGAGGTTGGGGTTGTGGTTGTGGTTGAGGTTGTGGTTGTGGTTGAGGTTGGCGTTGAGGTTGAGGTTGGCGTTGAGATTGAGGTTGAGGTGGGGGTTGAGGATGAGGTGGGGATTAAGGCTGATGTTGAGGTTGAAGTTGGGGCTGCTTTAGATGTGCTGGAGGGTTTTGGAGCTGCGGCTAAACTTCCCTGAGAGATTGAAACGCTGTAGGCTGAGACGCTGAAGACGGCATCGGTTCCTGGAGAGCTTGTTAGCATAGTTAACCTCATACGTTGATATAGGCTTCTTGCCGCTGAAAGGCTCGGTTCCAGCTTCCAAAACGTTAATGTATTGGCTGGTGGACCATCCCTCGTTCTTTGTTCAAGTAGGTCAAGAAATCCATAAGATCACCGTTGAAATTAGTGATCTGGGAGGTGGCGACGAAAGAGTAGACGGTGGTGTCTCCGTTTGTTCCAGAGTATAACTCGAATTCGTAACCGGCGATGGTGGTGGTGGAAATGGGGGTGCCAGTAGATGAGATTGCTCCAGCACCTCCAATAGCAGCCAACCAAATCATGATTTCGTATTGGTTGGTTCCTCCGGCTGTAGCGGCAGTGAAGATATCCCAGGAAACATCGGCGACGACAGAAGTTCCAGTGTATCTAAAAGGAAATTAGATTAACTCATAAATGGAGTAGGGATTTTCTTACCCCACTTCCATACAGCTGGAATGCTAGAGATAGAAGAAACTTGGACACCAGTCTTGGTGACTGAGCTAAGAGCGATGTTTGCGTAGGACTTGACCTGATTGGAGGCACCTTGCCAGCTCCATGAGCTAGACCAAGCGATGCTGATATCGCTCATAGATTCAACAGTCGAACATTGGGATCCAGATGTTGCTTGATCTTTACCCCAGAGATTTTGGTAAACGGTGTAAGCACCAGTGGCAACACTGTCATATTGACCACAAATCTGGGTGGATCTTGCCTTCAATGTCTTGGAGGCAGCTGGTGCAGCAACAGCAGCACCAGAGAAAAGAAGAGGAAGGGCGACCTGCGTAAACTTCATCTTGATGATAATTTCTTGAAAAGAGTGTAAGGCTTGGAAAAGAATGACTGTGCAAAGGAATGGACTTTACTGGCCAAGAGAAAGTAAGAATTGGAAGAAGTCTTCGTTATATACTAGAATGATATGATGTAAGTCTATGGTCATTGTGAACCAAGAAAAGGGAGGCATGGACGCAGCTTCAACATTCGAAAATAGATGAAAATTAAATGAAATAAGATGAGGTGAGAAGGAGAAATGGGTCCTCGATAAGCGATGACAGGAACAATAGGGAACCGATTGGTTTCGTTTTGCCGAACATAGTTAGATGTTCCGTGCCAAAGGAATATTTCAGGGGTATTTTGTGGGGGTACATAACTTTAAAAACATTAGCGATCCAATCGAAAGGTTTAATTTAGACCACGAATTTCATAATCACGGTAAGAAAATGGAAAGGATATAACCAGGCACCTCAATTTAGTTCGTGGGCCGTTTTAACGGTGGGTAGATATGTCAAGCATTCCCGTTATGCGAGATTTACTTTGGCGCAAAACAACTCTTCCAGAACACATCATACGAAGCATCAAATTATTCCAAAGGCCGAAGCCAACTTGGCAAGCCGACTAAGAACAGGAGAACCATGGAGGACCATTGAAACTTATTGGCAACATCCGATTTTAGTGACCCAACCGAGTTTGATAGCATACATTTATCGTCTCGAATATTTACCTCAGCAAATCCTCACGCAACATATGCCCACTGTACAATAAATATACTTAACACCCGAAAGACCCAATCGATGATAAAAACAATTCATAAGTTGGTGTAACATTTACATATAAAAAACATGCTTGCAAAAGTACGAAATGAAGATCCCGGACAGAAAAGTAGAATGGTCGAGAGTTGGCAATGTTTGGTTGGCGAAATTACCAGTATTGCCACTTCATTGGTTCGGTATCTGTTCGTTGTACGGTTCTAAAAGCGTTGTGCTCGTGGGGAACGCACTAAGGTGGGTCAGAAATATTTTCCGCGCGTAGGAACTGGTGGCCCAGGAAGTCAAAGTAAAGATGGCGAACGAAACTGTCGACGAGCGAATGCTATGGAAGACATAGATTATATATCTCTTTAATTGCCCTGACCAAAGTAGTTAGCACATCCTTCGGATATTAATGAGTAATCATGACCTACGCTAAATACTCCTGTTGGAAGCACTGTTTTCTTAGGACTGGGGTTGACAGTTTTGGCTGACCAGGACTCTTCTATCATACATCGATATTGATGCACAGGATGAATAGATGATTCATATTTTTGATGTGTTTTCTTCACGTTTCTAATCGGGAATCTTGGGAAGAGCTGTCTCAATCATGTGTTCTGCCATTGCCGATGATTGAAGCAATTTGACATCCAACTAGAACAAATGCTATCCTGATAGGACTGAAGTATGTTTCTTGACACAACAATAGGCCTCCATGCTCTGAAAAGTCTGGTGAGCTTTGCTGCTTTGTGTCTCTTCACGGTGTCTTGATAAGGGACAAATTCGATGGCAGTGAGCCGGCGTGAGCAGGACCAATAATCCTTCAGTGGCCAAGATATTTGAAGTAGCAGATGACAACTTCCTTCGGCATTATATAGATTGGCTTTCTGTTAAGAGTTAACAGTGATTGGGGTTCGAAACAAGCATTGAGTGCGATGAATAAAGGCGTGCGAGGACCATAGTGGGTCGATAATCCCACATGATGTTAATCAAGTACATTTATAAAACACAACCCATCCGACGCGCTTAATTGGTATGGATAAAAAATAGGCAGATTCGGATCTAGTTCCGAGCCATATTCACAAATCTCGTCCCTGGCAAATCGAAGTTCATGATACAGTGAATCAGTTCCCCCAGACCTCGGAAGTTCAGAACCGTTCAAAGAATTACAAGAGGGGGTATGCAAGCATGCCATTTTCAAATATCTGACCCTCATTACCAAACAAGATAATTTCAAGAACCACATTTTCAATATCCATAATTTAGGAATGAAGCAATACTAATATTGAATTCTTAAACTGTTAGTGATCTTACAAAGCCAGTACGCCAATACAATAAGATCCCATGTAATGAGTTATACAAAGATTTTTCTTAGTCTTCAATTTTGAATAATAGAGCCTTCAAAAAGGAGTGATATGATTGACTTTGTTCTCCTTGTCTTATAATTAATGTACGGACGGCACGAGTAACCCAAACCAGAATGCCTCAATTTCAGAACAATATACAATATAAAATAAACTTGTATGATATATATGGTATAAAGGTTATATAGGAACATAGATCTCGATGAAAACTTTCCTTTAATATACATTTTGATCAAATTTGAGAGTAATAGTCAAGCTTTGTATCAAATTGAAGTTATTGATGGATGACCATTAACTCCTGTAAGCTATGTTGAGTTATGTTATTCTCAATACTACAACCCAATATTTAGCCACAACTAGCCACTAGCCACGGTAATAGACACTTATCTGATTCAGAGTCCACTGTTGGTCCCGGAATTTTATTTGATCGGCATTTTGAATTAGTTGACTCGATGACACTGGCCAACGACACTAATCATTTGCAGCTTCATTCTCCATTCATCCGTTTCAATTGCAATTGAAGATGCCCAGGGGCCAAGCTGATATGACAGGCCGACAGGTTACGGTCCGTGCACTAGATAAGGCTATACCAATTCAGGCACATGGAAGCTAGCCCGTTATTGGCTTAGTGTTTTACATATTAACGTTTTTCTCAACCTTCACTCAACCTTCACTCACTCAACTTTCACTACTTCATTGAACATATCATGAAAACTTCAAGATAAAGAAAAGCATTTTCAATACTTTACGATGACTTTGTTGACACAGTCAGTAATCTCTATCTTGGAATCCTTTCAATAATCTGCCCACTCCGTTTTTGTAGGGTTCCTATGTTCGTTCTGCCCCCCAAAAGCTTCATTCAAGCCAGTGGCTTCCACTCCGCCAAATAGGCCACCAACCTTGACTATGAGTCGTCGAATACACAAGTTGAAATCACGAGATCTGCTGATTTGCGGTGATACATGTCACTGCTCCCCCAATCTGAAATCGCACATCTAGTATAAATCGTATCTCCCCATGCGCATGCTACACCTACATTTCGATTCATCACAACTTAACCATGGATTTCGAGTCTCATTAAGCGAATATCCCGAATTCCAGGACCGGAAAATGATTCTCTACTGAAAGGCTAGATTAGTATTGATCTATTCTCCTGGGTGAAAGCAAAGTGGTACTCACGGTCCATTGGCTTCGATGGCGGGATCATCACGGTTTATAAGTTGTTGTTCTTCCCAGGGTTGCAATGCTTTGAACAACCTGTTTTTTTGCCAACAATTCTTCTTGGCGTTATGGTTGATCCAAACCTCAGAAGGTTTCAGTCCTCCATTTTTGATATAATCCAATCCCCCATACTTGAGCCATTTTCCCCACTTTTTGCACAAGTTGTCATACTCCAGGGTGGAAGGGATTCTTGCCGATGCTTTCAACAAACGATGTGCATTCTGTGATCCGAATCTTCTACTGGTAAGATAGTTAGGTGCCGATAGTTTAGCCCCTCGGTGTAGGTGGGTTCTTGGTGTCTGGATTTTTCACGAATGGTATAAACCTGAAGTCCCTTGGTCCCCGCTTGCAGAAATAGTCGGTACAGTTATACAGGTAGACCTTTGCTACTTTCTCGAGAACTCCATTAACAAGGTCGTATGGTGCCATCATTTTTTGAAAAGGTTGGGGACACCCATCGTTCCTCTCCAATCCTCGTCATCAAACTCATCGCGATTGATTTCGTTGCCATCCTCCTCACTTTCTCTGTCGTTGTAGGGAATGAGCATAGGTTAAGAGAGCCATTGCGGGTGCTCCTTCTGGTAAAGCTTTCCAAAAGCAATCGACGCTGTTATAATCGAATCGACCCATTGGGCATATGTAACCATTGAGGATGTGGCAATAAATTCGAGGCTGGATCTTATATTCTCCAACCAGTGTTAGGATGTTGACACCAAAGCTGAGCTTGTAGTACTTGAGACCAATAGCTCGCGACCTGGCGTTGACATGTAGTATTGGAGGAACGATTTGCGTTGTCATAAACCTGAATGGTTCCCACTGGTCAGCATCACCATGTTGCCAAGGATCACCGGTCTTCTGGCCATGAGGACTATCCCAAAATAATCTGTGTCCAAAGCTCCAAGCCCAGATATCAACATTTCTTGGGTTATCATTTACTACGATTCTCTAGATCACATCCCAGACCTTTCGTGGAAAGCCCTCATTAACTTTGCGCGTGTTAACAGCGCCGGATTCTTCTGTTCTACCATTTTCGATGCCTGTTGCTTTCTGAGCAGAAGCTAGTGGACGTTTCGATGCTGACGCGTCAGAAGGGCTCGGAAGAGAAGAAGAGTTGAGAGGTCCCATGGTCGAAGGAAAGATGGTGGGCCGAGATTAATGATCTTGAGGTGTTGGCAGTGAAATATTGTCTTGATTATCTTCTCCAAAGAGCGATGGTTGTGGTCCTGAATGATGCTGTCAGTACTGCAGTATTAATTCCAAGACTGTTGATTCCATAAATAAAATCAAGTCAAAAGACTTTGTTTATGATCACTAATTGTGGCCCGAGCACCTGACTAGCGTTGATCTGACTATCAATTTACCCCAGGGTTCTTTCCATCAACAATAAATGCACTTCTCCCACATTAATACTCCAGTTCTCTTTACATCTTCCATTCGAAAGTTTGATTTGAGAGGACGACCTAGGATCTGAGATCTGAAGAACTTAGAGCAACTAGAATTTCCTCTCTTCAAGTCTTACAGAGGTTTTTCACTTATCGCCTCTTCACTTTGACAATTTAATCTGAGTGGACAAACACCAGAAATGATTTGCTTTATTTCTTTGAATTTGCATGAGCATCTTTCGTACTTCTCATATGTGAAGGATTATTGCCTTTTTGTCACCATAGTTCTACAGGTTTCTCGCTAAAAAGATACTTTGTAGTAAAACAAGCTTATCAATCAGCAAGAGTTTAACAGAGAGCTATAACACTTCGCAAAGGTTTCCATTCATTTCATTTGACAACCATCTGTTAGGGGTGACAGAATTCATGGGCCACAAATTTGATTTCAATAAAGAGGACTAATATGGCCTGTGTAAAGCCGGTTGATCAAGGAAACAAACTAGCACTGACCACAAAAAGCCAACCATGTTAGTAGCCCCAAACAAACATATGGAAGATATTTATTGGGGAACTAATATCATATAAAAGCGAAACTAAGAGAATTTTTCGATCTCCCGTTTTCATGAGCCTCAGGTTGCCTTTACCTGGATCCAGCCTCTAAAGTCATTGAAATTTTCTGAAGTTTGTTAAACTCAAAAATTCGCTAAGACGAATGTCTTTGACCATAATCAATTAACCGAGAATGTGTGGATTAAAGTATGATACAACTTGATTAGGTGAAAATATGTACTTTTTAATGCTGTGAGGTTGCTCGACGCATTAGCCTCTACAGTTCTTACAAGTATTTTTTGGTTAATCCATCATATGGCTGTTGAGAATTTATAAGCCAAACTTGGAAAACAAAAAGCAGAGTTTGTTACATGTCTTGAACTATCAAGGGAGGATATTGAAATTGCAAGATTGGGGATAAAGGGAAATTACCAAATCAATTCTTGGAACAAGGTGGAAAAATATTATTTGATCAGACGACCCAAGGAGTTTCTGTTTTGAGGACCTCCTATTTCATTCGATACACAAACCAAGGTTTCAAAAGTTCGCAATCGACAACTATCAATCACCTCAGCGTTGCCTCTTATTGTTGCCTCTTATTGTTGCCTCATGAGGCCGTCGACTGATGGTCCCGGAGATAATTATGTAGCGGGAATTGTGAAATTTTATTTCCCACAAATTTATTTCCTCAAACTTGAACCACTCATTCTTGCTTCTACTTTATCCCTCAAATTTTATCCACTATTTCTTGCGAACAACTTCGTACATCTAGTTGCATCCATCAAATCTAACTTCTAGCTAGAATCATTTTAAATTTACATGCCAATTCCTGTGTCTAACTGTATCTCTCTGGAGCTATCCACCGAATTTTCTATTCAACTGGATTCTTCCAAATTCATCAACCAGCTCTTGCGACCAACTTAATCCCTCCAGTTTCATCCACTAATCCATACCTCACACTCCATTTCCATCTCACACCAGCAAATTGTCGCAAGATGGCACAATTTACTAATAATCAAAATCGCATGCTCATGAAGTCTCCTCGTGTAGAGACTTCTAGACTTCAACGCTTTGCCTCCCATCTCAAATTTTCGCAAATAAAACTACTCCGCAATCATCTCGGCTTCCGCGGAATGAAGAAGAGTGACAATCTTTACGGTCTCACCGAAGCAGAGGTAGAGCCCTATTTTCAGATCGTTAGGCGGAAGCGACAATGATTACATTTTTCCACAGTTTGCAGAACTTCCAGTCGAGATTCGCCTTCAGATTTGGAACGACTACGCAAACAGTCTTGGTCCAAGAGATATACCAGTTTGGCGTATTAGGAACTCGCGCATAGATCTTGCCACCCCAGCTTAAGGTAAAGTTCTAATGATCATCTAGGTAATCATGTTACGTTTCCTATTGAGAACAGAAGACAACGACATTATGACTTCAACTGGAGTTGTCCACAACCAGACATTCTTTTCATTAATTTGGAAGCTCGTCAAGTTGGACTCGAGTTCTATATACACAGGAGAGCTTATATATGGCGTCCCTAGCTTCAAGGACTACAAGGATGAATCGAAAAACCGGACCAGCAACAATCTATCGTCATAAAAACGGTTTGGATCGAATTATGCCAATGTTCGATCTTTCTCACGGACATAGCCATTTTTTGGCACGAACATAAGCATCAGCTGGAGGGACTTGTTGCGCTCAATGCTTTTCTCTACGATTTGAATCCAGATCAACCAATTCTTCCTCGTGAGACTCCATTCATGTCAACAGATCCCTTCTTTGCTCGTGAGGCACGCGAGCGTCATGCCCTTGAAATTGCAAAGGCTTGGGCGGCCGTTATACCATCAACAGAAAGAGCACCTGCAGACAGAGCCATTGGAGATTCGATCCCATTTAAAGTCAGTGAGATCACGATCTACTACCGTACTGACAGTCTCAAGGGAATCAAGGGTATGTTAATCCCATCCCTCAATGTTGTTTTGGACTCGAACATCACTAACCCATGCCACCTAGAGCTAAATCTCGGCATCATTGACGAAAAGTACCTAAATTATTATGAAGGATATCAGGCGATGCGTAACATGGAAAAAGCTATCAAGTGTTCGTATCAGCGTTGGGACTCACTGCGCTACCATTTCTGGATGCGTTACACAAACAACATGCTGCCAGAGACCTATGATACACTTATCGCTTCTCTTTCAACCCCTGAGACTAAGGTGAAGCTATACCGCACTCAGTTGTTGTGTTTGGAGATGGTTCGCGATAGTCCTCTTCTACAGCAGAAGTATGCGGCTAGGTTGGCCTTTCAGACCACTAATCCTAGGGGCCATTGCTACCTCGCCTAGAGGCCTCATGGGAGCGAAGAGTACCAATCTTGCCAAAGATCCAGTTCGCAGTTTGCAGAGTCACCAATTCGGGAATGGCTGGTGTTGTTCGTCCTAGTGCTTTCAAGTTGGCTTAGGGGAATGGGATAATACAATTGTATGACTATTAAGATTTCGGGCTTGGGGAGTTGTCATGCAGGCCTTGTGGGATTACATATAATGGCTGTTTTGCTTGTGATTGAAAATTACGGATTCGCATCTGACTGATTGGGATGGATATAATGGCTGTCTTTCCTCTGCTTCCGAACTGGGGGGTCTTTTATGGTTAGTTGACACGGATACGATAGTTGTTTCTTTCTTACTTATCAATCGGAGACCTGGCGTCTAGTTGGTTTGCTGTTTTATTCTCATCATCGATCTCTATCATCGGGAATATGCGTTATGGTCTTGTTCAACACAGAGACAAGTTTGAATGCCACCTAATAATAAACTTTGTCTAGATGTTTCGTTCCAACCTGCAAATGAGCGAGCTCTATACGCTAAATACGTGAATGCTGTTTTTCTATTGGAACTCGAGTGCTGCAGGATGAGTCCTTCACTGTACTGTTATATGCTATCATACCTGAGATCTCGGTGGATATGGTGCTGCTGAGATCCGATCACTGTATTCTTTACTTTTTCTCCTGTACTTTGGATTCTTTTGGATTCAAATCTGATACTATAATCTTAAAATTCAGCTTCCATACTATCTAAATTCCCAACTAATGCTCTACAGCGAAGACCTTACCTCTTACTCTCGCCGCTCAGCCTCCCATCTTTTCAACACCCTAACCCCAAACGAATGTTATATAAAATTCAGCCTAAACTCGACCATCCCATCAAAAAAATCATCAAATAGTAAAATACTAGTATAACAAATCCTTAATTCTAATCTAAATATCAAGCTAGAATCTCTAGTATATAAGGAATAATACTATCTTGATCTATCACCTTACCTTGAGTTTTCAGTTAGGTATAGTATTACTATTAGTATTCCCGTATTCGGTATACGGGCCAATATAGTAGTATATATAACTTTTTTTTGAAGATATTTTCATATGTAGTATTGAATTCTATATCCTTGAAAATATTCAATATTATAATAATACTAAATACTAGTAGAAAATATACTGAAATACTAGAATTCAATCTAAAATGCTCATTCCATATCTTAATTCAGCTTAAAAATAGCATTACATATTCTAATTAGGTATAGAGTGCTCATTATAGATCCTAATTAGGCTTAAAAATAGCATTCCAAATCGAAATTCAGTATTTCTATATATTTCTAGTAATATTGAAATTTGTTATACTTACTAAAGGGCGTCTAACCTTATATTATACATACGTAACTGGTAATTAAGAATCCAATATCAGCCACCGTTTCACTGGCGTATACTAATGGCAACACGGCTTTCTGCAATACGTGTCACGTTGCTTTTATCACAATTTTCCACAATTTTTGCTTATGCAATTCAGATTTATGTTATAATTACTCCATTATGTCAAAGTATATGAGTTCAATATTTGAGATGCGGTTTTGATCCTAAGTGGAGGGAGTTTTTATTATATACTGCGCCACCAACAGCCAAAGATCTCATTTCTTGAGCGATTCTATCTTAAGGCTAATGAGAAAATTTTGCCTCTTGCTAAGATGGCCTTCATTCTAAGCTTCAAATCGTGACGTAAGCCGAAGTCTGCTTGTAAGTATATCAAAGCTTGTGATAGTCGTTGTGTTGACGTTTGCAAAACAGCGAGAGGCGCACCATTCGACTTCAACTTCTGTCTTGCTGCCGATTGGGCTAACTGTATATCCTCGAACTTTATCAATGTTTCTTTGGGACTACTATTCTTTGTATATAGTGGCGGCAGAATTTCTACTGGTCATTTTCGGAAGTTTGAGAGGGGGCTATGGATGAATTACACACTAAAAGATACCTTAAGTGTCTTCAAATTCGTCTCCTCGGTAGGAATATCATCTTGCTCCTTTGAAGGCTGGATAGTTTAGTGGAAGTTCTGACAAGGTCTGCATACACGTTAAGGCTGCTGGTCTGAGACCGCCTTGCAAACGAGGTTCTCCTGGGAGGTCCCTGCTTTCCGTACCAAGGTGTATGAAGGAAAAGCAATACTTGTACTGTAGATGACAGCGAGCGATGCGGCGAAAAGGTTTGCGCTGAAGGCAATTGAAACTCGATTTGACATTGCGAGCTAAAACAAAAACCGTTGTTCAATAGTGGAGATAAATTATCGAATAGGATGTTCTGACAGATGGTATTTAAGTCTGTATCGCCATTACGTTCAACACTACCACCAACTACTACTCGGCTTTAAATGTGTTATCTGGAACTAGTACGAAGCATCTAATCATATTATCGCCTTGATGGTATAAATTTGAATTGTTGAAATGCCAAGGACTTTCAGTTGAGTTCTTGGTCATTTCATTGATCATGAAGCCATGCCGATAGCTGCCTAGGTACTCAATAATTGAAATGGAGAAAAAGAGACATTATCAGAGTCTTTGATCTTAGGGTTTGATAAGCCACATACGATGACGACAGATCCAAAACTCTATCAGCTTGTACGTTAAACGCTATCATACATATAATTTATTTTCGAAAAAAAGTCCCTGATGAAGCAGTTCGATCTTTTCGGAATGATCCATCCCATTAGTAGAGCTGAGGCGGCGATAGAGGAAAATGTTGAGATGAAGATCAAAGACTGGAAGTCTTGAATCCTAGGTTGTGCGAAAACCGATATTACTTGTCAAGCATATCGTTTCTAGCATCTAGCCATTTCTCTGTAATCGTCGAAATCACCACGCAGATGTAGGATCAAGCCTTGTAGGTAGATGGTGACTCGTACTGCGAGTAGCAACAGTGTTCGAAGGATTTGCTGGCACAAGTCAGCTTCATTTGTCAGTCATACCCCATTGCAGATCTCGTACCTGAATCGATCTTGATCTACCAGAAACACCTATCTTCAACACATTTTTCATCGCAGAGCATATTGTCGGCAGCTTGATATTTTTTGCATATTGGATATTTGACACCAGACTTCCACATATCTTTGTTTGAAGATAGAGCGAAGACATTATCGACAGTGATTTGAGGTATAACCACAGGCACCAAACTCGAGCTAGGTATCGTAAATATTATTCTGAATTCGTTGCCGCTTAAATTGTGATGGTATACTGGTAGCCACTCAGCTGTACATGAATGTTGTTGATTGGAAACTTCGTAAGAGGTTGAGGGACGAAATGATTGATATCCTGGGCTGTAGAGCCGGCCTCGTTGGATCATCCAATAGAAGTTGACCAAATAGTCTGTAATAATAGGATCGGCATATATGAAGCATGGAGAGAACGATAGTGTAAATGATGATGAAACTAATATCTGTTTTCCCTTTGATAATCTCACTTACTTGCGCAAAAGCAACAATACCTACACTCTCTGCTGACTTTTCAAGGCAGGTCAATGAATTAACTAAGAGATTAATTACACGCCGAAACGAATGAGGGAAAACGTTTCCTATTGCTATTTGAGATAGTTTATAAAGATTGTACAATTCTGCTAAGCTTACGTCAAGGTGATGTACCTTTGCGCCCCACATATACCGGGCTCCATTCCTCACGACAATCTAGACTGAGGTACCAAGATGCCCATCTGCTGCATGGACACCTCTTGAATTCTCTGCAAATTTGCTTATCAATGCTTGTGGGAATGAATTCTGGAGCAGCGAGTGGTGCAAACGTAGTGGTGCCCAGCACCGATTGTGGCAAGGGTGTCAGGAGACATGAGCATCTATTTTAACCTCATTAGACGCCATCTTCTGCCTATCATTTGATTACTGACTTACCATTGACTTCCTGTTTCTTGGAAGTATGGTAGTAGAGACATCTTCTTTGAAGGTTACAATAGTTCGGGAATGGAACAGGAACAGGAACGTGTCCATATCTTGTTTGGGTTTGGTACTGACGTATTCTTAGTATATCTATAAGGAGATCGAAGTTGGAAAGCTTATCCTTACCAAATTGAAAGAGCCTCAAATACAGAATTCTATCATTCTTCCTTCCTAAAGTCCCACTCACTACAAGATAGTCAACGGGAAGCCTTTTGATCTAGTATCCTGCCGAGGAGAACTACAAGTCCTTCAAGAATTGATATCCGAAGTCTTCGTGCCGAGTTTCGTTACCAGACACCAGTTGACGAGGAACCTGGAGTCGATGGTGCAGGAATTGAACCACGGCGGTCAGACTTCTTGGGCGCAGCAGTATTCTTTGGGGGACCCAGCCGCGGTCCGAGCAGAGGTCTGTCTATTTGATTGACAACACGTCTCTCAGTAGCTTATGAACGGGCTACCGAGAGACGTGATATCGTAGACAGTGGCCTCAGTCGACCCCATCTGTTTGTCACTCTTCATGGACCTGCATTGTTTCCAACCGGACTGTTGAATATATTGGTTAGTGTTTTATTCTGGGAAGAGCAAAGGTTGGAATGAAGAGTTTACTTGTAATAGAGTTGTTTATCCTTTGAATTTGGGTGGCTAGCCTGCCGAGATAGTTGGCGGAGTACCGCCACGATCCTGTTGATTCTCTCGCCTGTGGCTATATAAGCCATCTAGTGCCCCCTATATGCACATATGCTTTCTAGTATAGCGCTTATGTTTTATATATAATCCGCTGCAATTAGAAGGTAAGTTCGCTTGTATAAGCACTAACCTACGGATATGTAGGATAAAGAAGAGAGAGAGCGGAAGCGCTTTTCCAAATGGAGGGAAAAGGACCGCAGGAATAAAGGGAAACGGCACTGCCTGAGTGTAGGGACTGAAGGACAGGGCGCTAGGAGTACCATCAAGTATAGCAGTAGGTTATACACGGGAGGCGCGCGGGGAGGCCTTGCCTCCGTCGCGGGCCCGTCGCTAATACCCCTCGGGAGGTCAGAACTAGCCATTCTACACGGAGACGTTAAACTGTATATAAATAAATAAATAAATATATAAGCCGTCTTTCTCACCACGAAACTAGGTTTACCAGAACCAGCTTATGGGTAACAATCCATACAGACTCAGAAGAAGTTCCAAATGAACCGTGTTCATTGGTACCCCCGCTTTGAAAGCGGGAGTGACTATCCACAAGTCTGTTTCTGGTGAACCCATAGCTCCACAGAGAGAAGCTGGATTGTCTGTTGAGATGAGGCTCCCACAACCCATCCAACCCACCGCTATCCGGATAGGCTGCCGGGACTTGATCCATTGTAACTTCGAAGAAAAAAAAATGAGAGTCATTGCTCGTGATATTATTTTTCGTGAGAGTGCAGTCTGGATTGTATGGTTGCTGGGAGCTTTGGTGGGAACAAATTGGTTTCGCATTTTAGCTGGTCGATCTTTGCCGATCTGTGTGGATAATTAGATTTGAGTTCCATGTAGAGATAAAAAACACCTTATGAAAATAGCTTTATGGAATTATCTGGTTGTCTAAAGGTGCCGAAACAGCTATGAACACAAGAGAATACTTACTTGAAAACTTCTTTCTTATCCATCGTATACTATGGCTTCTAATTCAAATGTAGAGAGAATTCGAGGATCGATGGCTGAAGAATGGAGCTTCTAGACAATTTAAGAATAATTAGTCATCTACCCATAACATACGAGCTATACATCAATAAGCTTACCTCTTTGTGTTTTTATTTTTTGTTCTTATTTCTTTACTTTTGTGTATAGCTATTAGATAAATAAATAACAAGCAAGAAAAAGTCTCAGGTATAACAATTTTAATTTATGTAGTGCAAAATAGAAAGGAAATTAAAGGGAGTATTGCACCCCCGGATAAGCAAGCCAATTACATGTTAGACTACCTTGTTTTCCGGCCAAAAGTCCTCGAGAACCTGATTTCACAGACTAACCCTTGCAAGGTATTTAAGCGAGATTTGAGTGCCCTAATTTGATTCTCACCTTTCTTCAGACATTTTATTTTAATCCTCCCTCTTCCAGCCCAAATCAAAAGCAGCTTTTTAATATAACTTCTTCATCTTTCTCACTTCATCGAAAGAGAATATCAAACAGTGACCTCAAGGCAGATGCCTCAAGGCTTTCTCTCGAGGTAGTTCTGAAGTGCGTCCTCAAGTAAGTCCTCAACCTCATTGAGTTTTCAAGTTACGTTGAATATTTTCCTGCAGCCATTCGATCTATGTTGTTTTGTATTTCTAATCTTAAACTTCAGGATTGGTGCAACCCAATAGTACTGCTTCATTTCACAGAAACAGCTCAGGATATCACTTGGGAATGCTGGACTAAATTCGTCCTCCTACCTAAGGGATTGAACAACATGGGTGGGAAAGGGATCCTCTGAGGGAAAAGCTAGGAAGGCTGTTTGGGCCAAGGAGGAAGAAAAAGATAACTATTGGGCCTCCAGAGGATCCCTTAACCACTGTCCTTTGGGTAGGTATTCGGGCATGAGCACTTTTCGACGCGCACATCGAGGTAAGAATGCAATTTGTTCACTCATCAATCAAAATTTGTAATGCGAAGATACAGATAGCTACCAAGTGGTAACACCCTAGGCTCATCCTTGTCTTCAAGCGGTGAGTACAATATATGAGAGGCAGATCTTCAAAGCCCTCCTATGCTCACCCTAAGAAGGCATTTGTAAGCCAACTTTGAACTTCGCAAATTCCATCAAACTGATTAAGAAAACCATGCTAAAATATGTTTTCTTATCATTAGTTGAAGATTGCTTCCTGCGGAACTACCTTTACAACCGAGTATCTAGCTGCTGTTTTCGCGGTGTCCAACAATCGACAAACGCCAATAAGGTCCCAACTTCTGCATTGAAACACCTATACCCCTCAAGCACAGCAGCAGATTCTCTGGCAAAAGCCGAGCGACTCAAGTAAGTTCTACTTCTATTCTTCAGTGTCACTTGATCTCTTGCCTAACAATGGTGAATATATAGTGGATACTCTCGTAAGATCTCGGTCAACCCACGAAGCCGTACTAATGTTCATCTACTAGTACCGCTGGGGCATTGGCACTAGGCGCAATTGATCTCTGCTCCCTGAGGCGCACGAGTGCTGACTAGGCTCGTCGCCGCTCGAATCGACGGCTCATAAGAATGTCGCACCCCGCAGTATTGCATCCGACGAGGGATGGCTCTACTTCTCAGCAAGAACCATTCTATAATGACTGCCATTCAGAAGATCCTGCTACCAACCACAGTTATCGTGGCAAGCACTGTGTTTATGATACTGTTCTAATTGACACCTCTCTAAAGCATTGAACGGTGACGAGGGGGACCTCGAAGCCGAAGATAGATATAGAAGAGAGATATGTGCTCTGCTTGACACTAGCATAAAGAATCACTCTTAAATAACATAGCCCTGAGGATCTTCGTTATTAGCAAGAGCCTATGGTGGCTATCGGGATGATTATATATTTATGACACTGTTCTAATTGACACCTAAAGCTTTGAGCTGCGTTCAGTTGTGTGTGATGTGAGCAAAGCTGCCCTATCAACGGAAAGAGCTTTGCTCTCATCCATACACAACTCAATGCAGCTGCAGAAACAAAGGCTGCGCAGATGTTTAAGGGGGCTTGAAATGAGTTGGAGAGATGGCTTTTCATCAAGGATTTGAAAGGCTCGTTTGAATTATTAGTACCACGAATCAATGATGGAAGCAGGACGGTGCCTCTTGTTCCTCGTGGAATTGTTTCTCCATCAAGTCCTGATTTAATTCAGGGAAATATTGGCGTTTTCATGATCTTTTAATAATAGCGAGGGTGCTGGGAGCTGCGGAGAGATATTTGGTGTATTGATAATGTATTAAGTACGGTTGAGAAGTGGTAGTGGATGGGTCCAACTTGGGAGGGAAGAATATCTAGAATTGTGGTAGAGGAGTTTGTTTCAATTGAACTGGTACTATTGCTTATAAATTGACGGCGAAATTTTAATGGCGGATGAATATCTGCAGCTTACTGTCTACCTTTACCTCTTCAGTTGGCATTCGAATATCAATGAACTGCAACACCACTGAGAGGTTTATCAAACCCATAGTAATCTCATGAGTGTAGACCGAGATTGAGGGATGTTAAACTGGGGTATGATTAAAAATCAAGGTCCACACCCCTAATTCAGTATCACAAACCTGGACCTGGAGACTTTTGGAACAAAACTTTGTATCTTTCAAGCAGGCTATAGCATACCTATGTTTGTAAGACCTCGCCGGCAATCACTTGTATATTGCCAGGTCAGCATTTTCTCGACCACGGTTTGACACAAAAATTCAATTCACAATGAACATGAAACCTGAAAGTTTCGAAGACTTGGACTTTTATAAATAGTCAGTATCCCACTTTACCGTCTCAAGCCCCCACCGTGACAAAAGCTATCAAGTGCTACCAAATTCATCACAAATTTTGACCTACACCATCACCCATTCCAATCCTTCTCATCTATTGATGATTCATGGGCCAGCTTAGCACAAAGACATGGGATGAGAAATCTTGCCGTCGAATTAACGGGCGTTTCTTGTTTGTTATCCATATATACTACAGTAATTATATGCGAGAGTGTAATTACATCGCATTTTGAGGTATCTATCTCGAGGCTTATAAACAGCGGTCTCGTCCTGAGATGTTTGGTCTACTTTTACCTTGATATTTTCGGTCCAGTAAAGAGAGTATGGCAGATGTGGTGTTCAAAGTATCAGTCCGCACGAGAATATTGACAGTGGATCTGGTCTAGGAAGGAGCGACGCGGGTGAAGCAAATGAGGAATATTTTGAGAAACAAGATACAATAAACGAATGGATGTGGCTGATACTATCTCAAGGCTCGGCTCAAATTTTTGATTATACGGTCTCTCTGAAAATTGAGTTTGTGGACAGAAAAGTTACAATTTTCTCAGGGGTCTGCGAATGAAGGTTCGACATTAAATGAAGAGCAAGACTTGGATGTAGATATCAAGGAGTTTGCTGCAGCGGAATGACTTTCAAAAACTAGCCAAGATTTGAAATATTCTGTGAACATCTTGTTTGTAAAGAGTCGAGACACACAGAATGTTCCGTTTCCACGGATGAAAGACGTGCTCCTGATATATCAAGTGAGATCCCAATCTTAATAGCAGCGCACTACGATGGATGTATTCACAAGACATTGAAGCTTTTCAGCTTAGCAGAACACCTTAACTTTAAGCTGAAAAGTGTATATAAAAAGTTTCAAATTAAATACTTCAGGCTCGAGAAGTTTCCAGACCTATCATCACGACGCATGGAATTATCGCTCATTATGACACTTTCGAAAACACATCACCAACAAGTGAAACACCTGCCACGCCCTCACTGTTCAGTAATAAATGAGGTTTTATTGGCCTATGACTATTTTGCAGTGCAGCATTATACTTCGTTGCTTTTGCCATGCTGATAAGATTCAATATATCTCTACTATCCAGTGTCTGACCACTGAGTCATCTAGAGTGAGAAATAAGGAATATTGTATGACGAATTCCCATGGCTCTCAATTCTACGTCAACCAATCTTATGGCTACTTGTTCACCATTGGATTGGTGCGCCATTGGTAGTAGTACCTAGGGTGATGTGGCATGTGTATTACATCAAGATTCGCGTTTTCTTATCTTGGCATAGATGCTATATATCTATTCAGATTTATGAAAAGGGGCAGAAATATGACTGCTACCACACAAGTTCCCCCAAACGCCTTACCCTGTTCCCATCTGAATCAGTTTGAAGACCGCCAATTTTCCCTATCAGATGCGGACTGGTCTCTTAACTGGGAAGACTTCACCCGCGCACCAGTTTGAGATCACGACAATTTCGGCAATAACGGTAATCTAAATGTCGAGGTATCTATAGCAGTCCTTCATTATGTGGTTAACGGGCTATTCTCAGGATTCATGGCTATGTGCTATGATAATGACTGCCGATACCTCCCATTCACACTATGTCTCACGTGATTTCATCCAGTGCCTAGGTGAAAGAATTGCGTAAATTGACCATGGTACAGCCAGAGTTTGTGTAAGGTATTCTGACAGAAGATACTTAGTATTTTGAAGTTTGCACTCATCGACTCCAGCATAATGCCCATCTATTCGTTCATCAGACTAATCGAGGGTAGCTTAGCATGTATATGGTCACTGGACCTCAACCTTGTGGTTTGTACTAGGTATTCTGCAGAGGACCTAATCAAGTAGTCACTCGAGCACGTAGAACCTACCTAGTAGATAGTGTATAGATGCACATGGCTTCGAGTCGCATAGAATCCAAGATATGAATGTGAATACTCGAGTTCAATCATATGGAAGAAGAAGAAGAAGAAGAAGAAGATTCCAAATTTGATCTTGCCTGATTCAAGATATCGATACGGTTGATCAAATTAGAACTAGCTACGTATACTGGTACGTACCTACTTATAGTTCTAGTAGCATGTAGTACCAGTATGTAAGACTACTTGTCTAGGTAGAGATTCACCCCATTCTTTGAAAAATTTGCAATTGATGTCTCATCTTTTCATCTTATTTCTTTTATGTGAAGTGGATTGGTATGGTTTGACTTTCAAGGTTGAGTAGTCGAGAAAACTGACAGCAAATCTCATTCCTGCCTCAGGCACAAATTCGTCCGCAATCCATACAGTGTTGTATTGTGAAAGGGAATTGTGTTTATGTCGGAAGTGATCTGTGCCTACTAGGTATATGGATATGGAGCTAATGACTAAGCTATATCACGTGAAACACATGCCTCACAATACTGTGGATTGGACCCCTGCTTTCCGAATTCCTCCCCACGTCAATCTGAGCAGGGATCATTCAACCCATGTCGAGAAAATTATTTCCCCTCCAAGATTTTTTTTATTTACTTCCGATCATTTTTTGATTTCTCGGTTTATCCGTCCATCCATCATCTATCTGTTGTCGAGGTTAAAAACAATCATTTTTTTTGATTGACTTCAACCTCTTCTTTGTCTTGTCATTCCTTTCTTTTTCTTCATTTAAGACATTTATATTTGGTATATGTGAAAGTCTTGGTTGAAAATGGATCAACAACAATTCCTTTCGCTCTTGCAAGGCGTTCAAATTCGTACGTTTTCTTCGAATCGCAGATAAACCCTCCATTTCCATTCCCATTTTACTAATTCTTCATTATTACAGCTGATACCGAACGTGTCAAGGCCGCTACCACAGAACTACGAAAGAACTACTATCCAAATCCTGAATCCCTTCTTTGGCTTATTGAAATCTTCATTTCCCATGGAGATCAAGCAATCAGACAACAAGCCGCCGTCGAGGCTCAGCGCTTGGTCAAGAAGCACTGGAAACATATTTCGGATGCTCAAAAACAACAAATTAGAGAGCAACTTCTACAAAAGACATTAAATGAAGAGGTTAAATTGGTTAGACACTCTGGAGCTCGTGTCATTGCTGCTATCGCCGGTGAAGATATTGAAGATGGCCAATGGGCAAATCTTCCTGATACTCTTGCACAAGCTGCAGGTTCTCCACAAGTCTCCCACCGTGAGGTTGGAGTTTTTATTCTCTTTACTTTACTCGAGACCGCATCGACCTACTTTGCTGAGCAGACTGCCGTTCTCTTCCAAATCCTCAGCAAGACTATCCACGACCAAGAGAGTACTGATGTACGAATCAACACTCTGATCTGTCTTGGTGCTGTTGCCACAATGATCGAGCCAGATGAAGACCCAGAAAGTTTTGAAACTCTTCCTTGAGATTTTCCCCCAAATGGTCAGTGTCTTGAAGAATTTCATTGATACCAAGGAGGAGGACCGCACCGTCCAGGCATTCGAGGTTTTCCAAACTTTGTTGGGTTGTGAATCCGCTTTGATCGCACCTCACTTCAAGGATCTTGCAAACTTCATGCTTGAGATCGCCGCAGACACTAACAACGAGAACGACGCAAGAACCCAAGCTTTGTCCTTCCTCATGCAATGCACCAGATATAGAAAGATGAAGATTCAAGGCACCAAGGATTTGGGTGAAAAGATCACCATGACGAGCATGCAAATCGCTACAGAGCTCGAGGACGATGACGATGAGGACGATGAGACTTCTCCAGCCCGCTCTGCATTGGGTCTTCTCAGCTTGCTCGCAGAGAGCTTGCCACCTCGTCAAGTCATCGTTCCTCTCCTCAACGTTCTTCCACAATTTTCAAGCCACCAAGACCCAAGATACCGCCAAGCAGGTATCCTCTCACTCGGAATGTGTGTTGAAGGTGCCCCAGATTTCGTTGGTACTCAAATGGATAATTTCTTGCCCATTGTTTTCAAGCTTCTCGAGGACCCAGAGAATGGTGTTAGACACGCTGCTCTCAATGGTCTTGCAAGATTGGGCAGATGATCTTGCTGAGGATCTTCAAAAGGCTCACGAGCATCTCATTCCTGCTCTTCTCAAGAACCTCGATGCTGCCATGCAACATGCAGCTGCCGGAAATAGTGACAAACAGACTCTTGATACCATGAAGGCATCATGCGGTGCTTTGGACTCATTGACCGAAGGTATGGATCAAGACATCGTCAAGAACTACCTCCAACTCTTGTCCCACGTCTCACTCAATTGCTCGACCACCCGATATCAGTGTCAAGTCTGCCCGCTGCAAGTGCTATTGGTTCTCTTGCAACCTCTGCTGAGCAAGAGTTCCTTCCATTTTTCAAGGATACCATTGAGAAATTGGCACAATTTGTCGAGTTAAAGTCAAGCAATGATGAGCTTGATCTCCGTGCTACTGTCTGCGATTCCATTGGAAGTATGGCTACCGCTGTTTGGTCCTCAAGTATTTGAACCTTATGTCAAGCCATTGATGCACGCAAGTGAGGAAGCTTTACACCTCGATCACCCTCGCTTGAAGGAAACCAGTTACATTCTCTGGAGTGTCTTGGCAAAGGTTTATGAAGAGGAGTTCACACCTTTCCTCGAAGGAGTTGTTACTGCTTTGGCTGCCTGTTTGGCTCAAAAAGAAGACAACCTCGAGGTTGAGCTCGGTGAGCATGCCCAAGATTTGCTTGGCCAAGAAGTCATTGTTGCTGGCAAGAAGGTCAAGGTCGCTGGCGCCACAGATGTCGAGGATCTTGATGACATGTACGACGAGGATGATGACGAAGAATGGGATGATCTTACCGCCGTCACCGCTGTTGCCATGGAGAAGGAGGTGCAGTCGAAGTTATTGGTGATATTCTCACGCATACTCGTCAACACTATATGCCTTACTTTGCAAGAACTATCGAGGCTGTCACTCCATTGGTTGAGCATAACTATGAAGGTGTAAGAAAGACCGCCATCAGCACAATGTGGAGAGCATATGCTTGCCTTTTCAGCATGATGGAGGATAAGACTGGATCAAAGTGGACCCCCGGTTTACCTTTGGCAGTCCAACCAACTTCTGAGTTGATCAAGATGGGAGAAATTGTCACAACCGCAACAATGACCCTCTGGGAAGATGAATATGATCGGTAAGCTATTTTTCTCTTTTCTTTTATTCTACTTAACATGATGAACAACATGACGTTATACCCAGCTCACTCAGATGCACAAGTTGCATATGCTGCGAACGCGTATCTACTCCTGATCACCAACATTTGAATATACTTATTTTAAGTTATGTTGTAAAAGATTTCTAACAATTTCTAATAGTGGTGTCGTTACTGATATCAACCGCAACGTTTCCTCTACCTTGAAACTCTGCGGTCCAGCCATATTGGCTCAGCCAAACTTCGCTGAAGCCATCAAGAACGTCATATTCTCTATCGTCAACCGTCTCCACCCTTGTCAACAGGATCTTGGCGATGAGCTCGAGTCTCCTGATGATGATGATGCCGAGTCTTCTGAGTATGACTGGCTCGTCATTGATACCGCTCTTGACCTCACCTCAAATCTTGCTCTCGCCTTGGAGCTCAATCGGTGAAATCTTCAAGGACGAGAAGCCTCTCAAGAAGTTCGCCTCTTCCAACACTCCTTTTGAGCGATCCGCCGCTATTGGTGTTCTTGCCGAAATCACCGCCCACATGGGTTCAGCCGTAACACATTCACCCCATCTTTGTTGCCTATCTTACTCAAGCGCCTTTCAGATCCTGATGCTGAATGCAAGTCCAACGCTGCATACGGTGTCGGTCTTTGATTTTCCACTCCCAAGATAGTGGTACCTACCTCTCATCATACAACAACATTCTCGGCAAACTTGAGCCACTCCTTCAAACAAACCACGCCGATCTATTGATAACGCTGTGGATGTGTTCTCGCATGATTATGGCTCATCAAGATGCTGTTCCTCTCGAGGATATTTTACCAGTCATGGCTGGATTATTACCCTCAAGGAAGATTTTGAGGGACGAAATCTTTGAAATGATTGCCGGACTTTACAGCCAAGCAACCAAACCATCTTGCAGCTTACTCCAAAAGTTGATCCAGTATTTGCTGCGGTTCTTAGCGAGCCAGTTGATCAATTAGAAGTCGAGACTAGAGAAAAGGTCAAGGGTGTTGTCAAGTTCATTGGTGGAAGCCACCCGGAGTTGTTGAACGGTTATGAGGCATTGCAAAATTTGTGATTAAGCCATTGATGGGTTTTAGGAATTTTTTGCTGGGCTGGGTATCTGATTGACAATTGCATTGGTATAAACATGGATTACGATACTGTATGCTGGGTTCGAATGGATAATCCACATGGATAGATGAATGACTGTGAAGGACTTGAATGGAAGGAAATAAATGGTTTTTTTTTTAAGTTATGATGCGATGAACATACCCCAATGCACGAAATAAAGAATAAAGGATGGTTAGATAGATATATTAGCGGTAGACAGATATAACAATTCTCATTTTGTTCTCCTTGAAAGATTGTTGGACAGTGAAGAAGACAAAACTACCTCGTGTCTCGATGCGAGTATGATCACGGGTGAGAATAACTTTGTTTAATCCTACAATTATTTGTTGATGAAGCGACAAAGTGGTGTAGAGCTTGTATTCATCGTATGATTATTCAGCAAATTACACATTTTGAACTTCTCGGGCAAAATTCATGAAGTGGTAAGTGAGCGGTAGCTTTGCCCTATGCTAATTACCCTGTAATTGAGTTTCCAGCTTGTTTCAACCTAGGTAGGTAGGTAGGTAACACGAATTCAAATCAAGATCTTAGCATCAAATTTGTTCATCATTACTCGAGTGTATATATTGCATTATTATGCCCTCATCATAGCCCCTTCTTTCATTGATATATTTCTCAGTTTCTTCTATGATATACTTCTTTATCGCTGGTGAGCTCGAGATATCATGCCAAATCAATACGTGCGCATTCGATTTCTGGGAAATGTATTCTGTGCTGTGGCATGTTGGATGCGGGGGGTGGTGGAGGACTGCAATCGATTGGGCTTTTGTATCATGTTTTGATGGAGTATTCTAGTTTGGGGGTTTGGTTGTTGGGGTGTGGTATGTGTGGTATGTGGTATGTGGTATGTGGTAGTGGGTATGTGGTATGGTGGTATGTGGTATGTGTATGTGGTATGTATGTGTATGGTATGGTATGGTATGGTATGGTATGGTGGTATGGCTTGGAAGCTGGCGGTGGTGATTGATGGTGATGGGTAGTTGCAGGTTTTATCTTTTTTTGTTGTGGTGTTGTGATGCATTTCATGTGTTTGATTGCGGGGATGGGGGTTTCTTCAAAGTCATCATTGGGTGGGATGTTGAGGGTCCGTTTTGCGTGGGAGGTGTAAGGGATGGGTTAGACGAGGGTGACGTTACGAGGGTTAGAACTGTCAGATCGCGTAGATGAATAGGTTGAATGAAGGTATTCATGGGTATCTAGTGATTTATTATGATCTTTGGAGTAAGTCATATTCAAGCTCTCAACCTCATTGATCCATCTCTGAATCTACATCTACAGATAAAATTATTCTTCACCACGGGCTTTCGGATAAAAGGCTGGGTTTACCTTACCTATCTTGGCATTTTTCTTCGAGGTTTCTCTCTCTTATATTTCCTAATTGGGATGCTGACATGCTATGCGGGGAGGGCGCAGTCGTTGATGTTCGCTCCCCGTTTGATCCTATACGTGACACGATTGTAGGCGAGATGCACCACACGTCTTACAGCCTTGCTCGTGAAATTTTAAAGATATTGGACACGGAAAATTGTAAGGTGAAGTTTGGAGTTGTAATAAGAGAGGGTGGGAGTGAGGCTATCTAGTCTTTCTAGTGTGTAAAATGTAAAGGTGATTCGCTTTGATTGGGATATAAAGCTATATTCTGCTTTTACATTGAGTTTGGAAGGAATTAATTCTTTGACAATTGGTTATCTCAGACTTTAGATTCTCGGAGATCAAATGGCTACATTGTGATGATGTGTTGTTTGTCTCTGGGGTTCTATTCTTTCTCATTGCATGTGTTGAAGTTGTCACGGCTTTCATGGCAGTGGTTCTAGTATTTCACTTCGAAAGTTGAGTTCGAGAGAGAAAAATCCCTACATGGGCGCGGTTACTGTGCGCTCTGTGGAGCAGAAACGAGGCCTGGTCAATTTTAAGCCAAGTTTTGAGTGTTCTCTATCATTATGCTGATCGTAAGTTATTTTCCTTTTGATTTGGATTCACGGTTCAGTTATTAACTCGTTCTAATGTACTTCCGAGGATGGAATACTGAGCGGCGGAGGAAATGATTTTTGTATCACTAATAATAAAAAAAACGGCTGGAAACTAAACTGAATATAGATGATTCTATTATTCGGGGATCACATCCGAGGTTTGCAACTACGTCGATGAAATATAGATTGCCGGCAGTTACGTTGGAAGACATCGAGCTTAAACCTTAAGAATATTGCATGTTCAGAATCCACAATCATCATCATCGATTTCCCTTCTTCAAGTTTCTTAGCCGAGGCTGAAAAGAGAATGGAATGAGTTCTCAGAGTTCTCGGTTATTCCTTTCGTCTCATGCTGGATGTAATATCCAGGGTGTGCACGATCTTCATACATGTATATTCATTAATTATGACCAAGAATTTATGAAACTTGCTGATGATTCAGAAAGAGTTTTTAGCGTTGACTATATTTTCAACTCCAGTGCCGCAATTCCATCAGTTCACCGTCTGAGATGGAGTGATGCTTATGACAAGATGGAAGTCAAGTTTGGTATGGGTCAATATGATGATGATAGTTACCTCCGCACACATGGCGATCTACGTAAGCAAACAGTGTCAGTTGTCTCAGTTCCATATTCGGAAACCATTGCTTTTTCATCAGCTCCTTCGGAAACACCAATCATAAATACACCGGTTCATGATTTTGGATATTCCACACCTGCGGGTTTTAGTCTTGGGATTTTCTCGGCCGTGTAGGTTGGAAATGCTAGCGGTTTGTCATAGTTGATTACTAAATATTATTAGTATCGCTGGATTAAAGGATACGCTTCCAATCAAATGTGCCAATTGTTCGATGGAAGGCACGGTCGAGATAACCCAAGGTGTCTTCACCGTTAGCAATTCCTCTCTTGCAACTGAAAAAGCCGTAAATTTTTTAGAAAATAGCTTTTTTGATGCGGCAGTAAACGGACTAGGTGCTCACGTTGAGATTGATACTTCTATCGCCGGAACCTTCACTGAGTCTTTTAATCAAAGTCTTGTTACACTAGCACTTCCAGGCTTTCAGAGATGTGCCTATACTCCCCACCATACCCTATCTATCCGAATCTATCACCAGCAAACTAACACATGCCCTCCTCAGATCCCCGACATCACTGCCATAGGCCAAATGTAGGTCCCACCATCCGTGGCTCCAGCAGCGTCTCCACAGCCCTAGACTTCACCTACGGCTTCGACTTCCGCGTCCCCAACAACTACTCTATGCGTCTCGACATAGGAAACCTCACCGACCGACTGCATCGCCCACGGCTTCAACAATACATCAATTACCACGCTTCCCTCACCTCCACAAACCCTCCATCGCACCAACCCTCCCTCTCCCTCTCCCTCCACCCCGAACTCCTCCTCGGCGTCAATATCCTCTCCGGCATCGGTAGCATATCCACAGGCGACTTTCTTGATCTCCCTGCGCTCTCGTTCGCCATCTGGCAATGATCATCCGTGGATGAATATTGTAATCTGAGTAATTCCTCCTCCTCCTCCTTCTCCTTCCCTTACCTCCCGTCAAAAACCTCTCAAATCTCCATCTCTCCCCCTCCCTCATAAATATAGTGCCAAAAGCAGGTATAGCCCTAGGTCTCCAAGCGCAAGGCCAACTCAGTATTCCGGAGATTAACTTCCAGGAGGAGGTGGGAACGACGACAATGGAGGTCGGGGCGCAGTGGGAGCTTCCGACTGTGGGTTTGAGTAGTAGTGCGAGTGGGATTGGGAATGAGAGTCAAGGGGTAGATGCGACGGCTACGGGAGTGGGATTGGATGGGGGGGATTCGAAGAAATCTGCTACTGCGGCGGTGAGGGTTTTGATGCCGTGGGTGAATAAGGGGACTGGGGCTGGGGCATTGTATTAGATAGTGAGATTGGTGGGTAGTGTGATCTTTGTTATGCTTGGGTTTCGAGATGTGAGGTATGAGGTATGAGTTGTAATCTTTAATATTTGGGAATTTTGACGGGTCTAAAACGGTGGTTTAGGAAGCGATTTTTCCTTGGATATCCTGATTGCTTCCTGCGACTTGATTCGTTTTCATTCTAGCTTTTGTTAGTTCTTCAATTGCTTATTGATAGTTGGAATGAAGGAGATGAGTTGAGATTAGATATTCCTAGGTTGTCATCAGAGATCTAATTACTGATTAGAACGTTAAATATATAAGGATAAGCTATCCGTCGTGACTTTGTTCATGGGTGTATTGTGTATATTATGCGCATGATGCAGTCTTCCAAGTCCAAAATATAGGAGAGGTGTGATATTATAGCAACAATGATAGAGATGAGATGGGGTCAGTGTGACGTGAGTTAGTGGGAGGAGGTGCGATATTATGATATTATGATCAGAGTAATTGAATCATAGTTAACTACACCTAAGCCAAAGAAGTATGGGATGGGACAAGGAGAGAATTATTTGAAGAAGGGATCAAGATTTTCAACTTTCACATCTGTTTTATCTTTGTGTTAAGACAGGCGGTTGTTGACTTATTTTAGTTATTGTTTAGATTTGGTTCTAGTCGATGGGTTCTGTATGTTTTTGGGTATACAAAATATATCTCTTATAAAAGGAGACTACATATAAAGGTATGATGGGGAAATACTACAAAAAATAAGAAAAGAAGATGGGAGAAAAGCAAAGAAAGAAAATGTTTCTCATGAAATACACAACGAAGTTAAATAGGGGCTTGACTTGATTGATTTGGATAATGATTACCTACTTATTAAAGGTAATGAAACGACATGTACGTTTTTTATGTGTTTGAGATTGTATCTGTAGTAGGAATCAGAGAAACAGAGACAATATAAGCCCAATGAAAGAAAGCCAATACTTTTTCAATTTATCACCTGGGCACTTCCTTTCCTCTTCCACATCCATGGATATTTCTACAATAATAACAAGTCTAACTGGAAGTTGAAGCAACGATCAATTCTTCAAATCCCAAACATCCAACCTGCCACCTAACACTCACTACACACTTGCGCAACACAGCCTCCCATGAATACAGTAATACAGTATACATGATGCACCCCTCCCCCCCGAATGATTTCCAAAAGTGCCCCATACAATATCTAAAGAACAACAATAAGGAGCTGGCTCAGTGGTAGTGCACTGGGTGTTCACATACCCTCACACGGTATTTTCTGCTTAACACGCTTTAACCGATCTTCTTTCTTAAAGAACCAGTTCGCCTGGTTTGGATTTGGGATCTCGAGGATTATCACTAATATAGAGATTCCGAATTTTTTGTCATTTATTTTGGGAGTTTTTGGGAGGGTTTGTTTTTGTGGGCTAAGGTGTATTGATGTGGAGCGAGGGTTGGAGGATGGTGGGTTGACTGGTGAATTAGTCGATGTGGGAGGAGACTTTTCTTTTTTGCTCCTGGTTGCTTTCTTCGCGTTATAAGGGACTGAGAGCCCTTGTTTTGATTATGGAGTTATATCAATCAAGAGCGAAGCAAATTAGATTTCTGAATTGAGGTGTATATAGCTCTACTTGTGTTGTTGGAGAGGCATTTATAAATCTAACTGCGCTCACTTAATTACCTATCTCTATCATCGTTTAGAGAGACTATCGAATACGAGACTACAAAGTTCCGCTCAATAAACTCGGCTATGTGGTTAATTCTTGATTGCACATGCCACAGTATCAGCAACTGAAAATGCTTCTTTTGACTGGATGATCTAAATACGTTGATATTTACGAGGTAGAGGATGATGATCGCGTCACATCAGTGTGGCTTTCGGCGACAGCAGTGACACTTGTGACTCCTGCTATGGTTGTAGTGCTGTACTGCAGGAACTATATGATCCAATATAAATAATGAAAATAGGTGATTTACAATAAAGCCAGCTTTATCACAAACACAAATCTCATGCCATCACAAAGAGCAACCACTATCTCTTTGAAATATCTGTGTAGCAACATCATATCACAACTACTGCTGGATGCGGTGGCAGAAGAATCTGGTTGACTTTCCCTTTGATGTATGGGATGTCTTGAATTATAGATTTATCGTAGTCTAGGAATCCGGGCCGTAACATGAGTCTAATCCTAGCTGGAGTCCCCAAACGCTGTTCCCTCTACCTCGGCCAGAATCGTTTGAGAATGGTGTGTTCAGCTCTAAGTCATTGATTCATCCGTTCAAATCTAGAAATACTAGATGAGTGGATCTGGAAGATCCTGATCTTGGGTTTGATACTGTCTATACAGGTTATGACGTCGTTGTTAAGTATAATGGGAACTAATTAGTAGACAGAATATTTGTAGAATTATTCATCTCTAATTACTACGGATTTTTTTACTCGGTTTTAGTTTTGTTTTTCACCTTCTATCAATCCGTCTCTGTTGATAATGTCTTTATTAATTTTTTAATGACCTTATTAAAACTAAGATACTAATATAATAATTCAAATCAACAAGAATATCAAAAAATCCTCATAACCAGTATACTTGATTATGACTATTCAATAATATTAAATTCCAGTGAGCCGAAGCACATTCGTACTCTCATCGGGCCCATCACGCTTCTAAAACTTGGTATGCACCCATCAACATCGCTCGACGAATTCAAAACCAGATATTACGGGGGCGAGAATATGGCTGTTAGAAGTTGGGTCAAAGACCCAGAAGCGAAAGACATCCCCAGGCCATGGAACGAAAATCTTAGGATTGATGACTATCCTTTTGGTTTGATGCCTGAAGAGATAGCTTCCATTGTGATACACGCAATCTTGAGAGGTGCCTACAATGTTGACAGACTTACGCACTTATGTCACAAACACTGCCTTGACAGGTGTGAAGCCCTTGAGTATTCAGAGCTTGAAATTTACTTGCCCTGGGCGCATTATTGATCTCGAACAATCAGATTGCCGCAAGTACTTTATTCGTGACACTGGTCCTGTATCCTGGATAGAGGAAAAAAGACTAGCTCGAGCATTTTGGTTTGTTCAAATGTTTTATGATCTAAAAAAATGGTTCCCCGACACTTCGTTGGACTCGTTCGGATTTGGATATGCTTCGAAGTATGAATGTCGAAGAATTTTCTGGAAAGCCGTTTACGTACTGTCCCATTCAAAATTTCACCTTGACTGCTGTACTTTACTTGAGGGAGTCATCTGCAGAACTATTGGTTCAGTCGACATGAAATACAGTCCCCATTCTACAATTACCACACCATTCTGAAAGCTTATATGTTATTCTACCAACCGAACCAAGATGCGAAAACAGAAGTTGGATAGATGGGGCGAAAGTGTTAACTTCCTCGATCGTAAAAGTTCAATATTAGGAATTCTCGTTCCTGTTATGCTGGTTAGATGTGAAAAATCCTCCCCTCAACGGCACATTTCATATGTCCGTTTCCGTCGTTTAGGGTTCGTTATCTGGGACCGCAAAAGAATGTTCGCTCTTAGACTAGGAAGATATCCTGGCAATTCTGAGTTTGCGGGTGCCAATATAACAGAATTTCTTTTCAGATATTTAATGGCTGCTCAGAACCAACAGCTGTAGCCTGAATGATATATCCATATAGACGAGGCGGCGACCAAGGCCAAAAGGATCGATGTCGAAGCGCACATGCTAATATTAGGTTATATCTTGGTCATGATTTGATATAAATAGTTTGTGTATCATCGCAATACTGCATATGAACTCTGAGACTACTATAACATTCCCTCTAATCTCAAGTTCGATGATCGTTGGAGGATCTACATTTTTATCTGTTACTCCAGTTCCATTGCCTACACCAGGCCCTCTCAAATTACCGACACTACCCGAGTTTCCTCCTATACCCAAACTGCCTTGTTTTAAATTTCTTGATATATTTTCAATTGATTATCCCCCGAAAAGAAAAAGCCAACAAGCACATTCAGCAGCGGTAAAACAGCGAAGCCTACCTGAATTGCCAACTGTGGAGGTCTTTGTACTGTACTGCAAATTGTGATACAAAAGGTACCCCCACCTCTACTGAATGCCAAACAGAGACAGCAACGAATTATTGGGTTTCTTGCGCTTCCAGAAGCTGTATTACAACAAGCTCTAGTACGGTTACTGGATGCGCAGTTCAACCGAGTATCACAGCTTTTACAGGAGCCGATTATGCTCCACCTGTTGCGTTGCCAACGGGTGATGATGAAGGGTTTGATGAGGATATTTCAATAACTACCTCTTGGACTGTAGTACAGACTACAATCTCAGAGAGTGTATATCTATCAGGCTCTATGGATACTGTGGCATCGGGGTCCATCACTATAAACGTGGTTAGATATAGTGTCTCTGGGGTTTCGGCGGCACCTATAATTGTGATTGGAGGTTCTGCAGCTACGATATATCCTTCATTCACAGGATCAGCTGCTTTCAACACCTTACCGGGATATGGACCGAATCCATCAACGCCAACAAGAACGGTCACTTCTGAAAAAAGTACCACTTCATCATTGGCGGTTCCAACAGACACTGATATCTATGATAATAAAGTATACTGCTTCAGTCAGCATAATGATGGAAAACTATGTATCATTTAACGCCACTGGCTTGCAAGTTGCCATAGATTTCCTGTTATTCAGGAAGCACTCTCTCCCCAGGCAGCCCGCCATATACATATATGTGCACTGATCCCACTGGTGTCAATATTTTCGCACCACTTAGTTGGGCTTCTGACCAAAATGGATGTAGTACTAATATTGATTTGACCTTAGTTGTACAGAGAATGGGTGTACCTCCGATGGCCAGCCATACTGTGCCGATGGAACCTGTGATAGCACAAGGTAGTCGGTTATGAACAAAGTGACATTGAAACCAGAGAGTTTGGGCTCGGGAAGAGGTCAGAGCATGAGCATTGTTACTTGGAGAAACAATAGATTGCATATATGATGAGAAGTCTAGAACAATAGGCAAACTTAATCATGCAAAAAGCTTGCAATTTTCATGTTCATGGTTAAAGGTTTGCGAGTTCGTGGGACAGGTGATGTTATTTTTCTGTTGATGGCTGCAAATATGATGAACATCTTAAGAATTTCTTTGTCTAAATATTTTGAGCTGATGAGATATAATACAGCCCGGTATACGTAGATGGCTGTCTAATGACAGAAGACACAATAACAAAATTGAGATTTAACTTTCACTAGGCCATCCACATCATTTTCCTTATCTTCTGAGGACACATTCACAGGAATCATCATCAATCTCAATAACATTTTATCTTTACAGAATGAGATTCCATCCGGTGATTATCGCATCATGCGTTGCCCTTGCCGCGGCTATTCCTGCTAACCCTCCTATTCCCACGACATCGCTATCTGTTCAACTTTCGTTGACAACAACTCCACCTATTGGACTTCTCCTTCCTACATCACTCCCTATCTTAATTCCTCTCCCAACTCCTGCTATCCTCAGTGACTCATAACCCAATAAATTTTGCCCAGAATGCTGTCTCTGATGCTGTAAGACTATTTATTTGTCTTCATCGCCACTTTACCTGGTAATACAACATCGAGTAACATCACTCAACCTGCGCCAACGCCTGTTGAAGTCAGAGGGGGGAAACTTTTTACGAATTTGATTTCAACAGTGTGATAAATCACTGATGATCGTGAGTGTCGACATCTCTGTGATCCCTATCCATATGAAGCATAACGGCTAACTCGTTTCTAGTATGCCACAGTTCAGTATGCGAATGGCGTAATGACTTCCTCCAACTACGGAGATTTTTACCACTACAATTTCAATGGCAGTGCTGAAGCTTACGAAGCTTTCTGCAAAAGTGTGCTTTGCCGTAATTGTTTGCATGTATTATCCCAATTAGATCAGCCATCCCTTTCATATTTTCTACTCGAAAAGCAAGTGATGAGTTTCCTTTGTTATAAATCGAATCTTTTGAAAAGAAAATACTGATGTATACCAAATAGAGGGGAGATTTGTGCCAACTCTATCCCTTTGGACGTCTTGGTCCCAAAAAGCGTAGCTGTGATCAATCCCATTCCTTTTATGACAAACTTAGTGGGAAAAGGAGCGATCTGCAGGAAACCTACCATTGGCTGACCATTCCTTTTCAGGATAATTTTCTAGAACTTTTTGAAATCTGATTTTAGGGCGTTTGAAAAGTCAGAAGATCGAGATATTGGTCTATTTTTTGGTTTAGTTATTTGAGGAGGATGAAAAAAGGATCATGGCAGTTCGTGGAATGTTTTGGATTTTGGAATAAAGTTCGTTTCAGTTTTGAGTATTCATCAATAGTATTTTGCCTATTTGAGCCCACATAATTTATATGATCTCCAGCGAGTACAAGCATATATGCGCCCATTTGGCTGCAGATTCTAGTTTATCTCCTGTTCTATCTTGGTGAAAGTCTCCGAAACTACATATATACGAACCGAACGCCCCAAAATTTTGCTCAAGTACTCAGTCATAATGGTATTCAGTACTATCAAGAGAAGATACATTGGTAGTATTGATATCTTTTGATAGCTTGTACAGAAGAATTTCCCCAATCTTTGGCGCTATTCACCGAGAGCAAAATGATCATAAATGTCCCAGAATCCGTGTTTGTTGTGCCAACATGGCCGCGGCTTGTGCCTCTCTCCTCGTATATCATCCGTAATGATACTCACCGGTGAAGCCGAATACTTACCAAGTCGAACTTTCTATACATATTTCCACATTACAATCCATCGGCTCATTGAATCATGACGATCGTAGATTCTGGGATCGAGATATTCTGTACTGACGTTCATAGCTATCCATTCAGCTCATCGTACATGGTTTCACCAAGTGGCACAATCTCAAATCATGGTTATCATGTTGTATTTTAAGAGCAGTCATGCGCAATCACATCACAGTATTGCATCAATAAATCTCCATTTAGAGATGAGCGATGTAATTTTGAGATGTTTTAGACTCCACCTGCTCTTTTCTCCGTGATGTACGTCAGATTTATCACATATCGTCTAGATATATCAGCTACCACATGGCGATATTTCATACCAACTATCAACATATGATTGAAATCTACTGCTGCTATCGTAAAACCACAATACATCAACTACCTCACTTGATCTGAGATCTCGGCATTGCCGAATTTTATTTTTTGAATCTAGAATACGGTCGCAGAGGTATAGATTCCTGCTCTTACCCCAGATACTTCATTGATTCATTCAGCACCTCTTCATCAACTTTACTTTCTACCTATCTGTCACCACCACATTTCAAACTTGGTACCCCGCCACGTTTCTGCCCACTATATCTCAAACTCAAACATGAAGTTCATAACCACCTCCCTCACAGCTACATGTCTTGGATTAGTAGCTTGTACCACTGCCAATATCCAGACACAAGCTCAGACAGTCACTTCTTGCAACGCGCAGAATCCAAATACTGTAAGTACATTTGTACTGGGGTTAGTTTTCGTCTCCCCACCCCCTCCCCCCCCTTTTACTCCACCCCTTTCCAAATAAAAATTTTACTCCAATCTCATACCACGTATGGTGTCTTCTCTTTCCGTCAAAGCCTTATATATCATGAAAACATCCTCATTCAAAACTAATCACTCATTAGTTCATAACAGCAACATACACCGGTGACATCGAAGTATTATACGCCTACTCCCTCTGTTTCCCCTTTAAGGTTTTCGGCAATACCCTTAGTTCTGCTCTATTTTGTCGCAACTCTCACTGCACATTCTATAGGTATTGCCGCCTCATCTTCCTACAATTTTCACATCGTCTTGCTGTCCCCATACTTTTCCCGTCTTCTTCTCAACTATCAAAATGCAAACTACAAACTAACTACTCACCATTCCCACCAGCGATAATGTTTGCAGCACCCCATCCGCTTTATCGGCTGTCCCTCTACCCTTTTTCGCAAACCAATATCTGCCCTCTAGCATCATATCTACACTGGGATTGAAGAGTGCCAAATGTGGAAGCTCGTTGTTGTGAACTTTATCGTGCAAGTCTGTTGGCCATAGAGCAATATACATGTGGTGGATTCGATCTAGAGATATGGAAGTGCAGATGAGGACTATGCTAGTTGATTGTTGGTGTTAGAGGGTAGATTCGAGTTTGAGTAGGACCTTGATTTAACGTGACCGTGATGGTAACGGAACTTTTGTTTTACTGCTGGTATCGTTATTTAACTTGCAGCTCTTTCCGAATATCACGAGTGGTTATCTTTCTCTGTGCAGTTGATATGTCGTGACAGTAGCTATGGTAAAGAACCTAATTGAAATTCTAATCCACAACTAGACGGTATTACCTACAGGACTTTTGTTACTGCAGTTGTGGGGACTGACTGGACGGAGTATCGTGATAGCTCGCCTACCCCGCGCACCCCTACCCGCACGCACGACTCATTGGCTACCATCAAATGCTCCGTAATTGCTCAGTTTTAAAATGCCTGTAGGCTATTCAGGGTCTGAAACTGCCTTGAACCAAGTGTATTCAAGATAGGTTTTGTATGAAATGACTGTCTTTAAGAACTGAATTTGCTTGAACCTGAAGGTTACTTCTGAACTGTACGCTGGTACGTCTTGGTAGAAACATGTAATTACATATAATCTATGATATGTATCTAAAACACTCCAGGGTATCATAATGTTTTCCTTACTGCTGCTATACTAAAATGCTCACGCCTCCCTGCCAAAAGACCAATACCATTAGCGCTCAGCCACCGCCATAGCGATGACCAGCCCCCAAACCAACGTAAAACCTTGTAAACAAATGCAATCAGAAGCTCCGACCAAGAAATTCCTTTCTAAATGTCTTATCCCAGACAAGTTCAGATAGAAACCGCTCCATACCCTCCATAATGCATTGCTAAACAGATAATCCAATATTCTCATACATTTTAAACCCCTATAGTATGATACCCATAAAGGTGGTCTGTATATCAATTCCAATACCAAAGTTTGAGCCGAAACCGGTCATATGCGAACCCATATACTGAGCCGCAATCATACCCATCCTCATCAATCGTATTTTTCTCTTCATGTTAATATTTGTACTGATATCTTTCATAGCCCATCCAAAAACCCTATCCCAATCTGAATCATCTCCATCCCCATAATCGGTACTAGAATCGCTATTCGCGTGTTCAAATTTCGTCTCTTTCTTGGTAGCGCTCGCTTGTGTCTGCTTCTCCATGATTTGTGATGGGGTTTGATTTTCTTTCCCCTTAACATCCATCCACTGTCCACCCTTTTTGCCACTTTTTCTCGGTGTGGGTGTTGGAACTACTGCCTTGTATACCTCATCCCATTCTTTACTTTCCGCAAGCGCAGCTTCAAGCAGATCATCTACTTCAGGCTCGATATCATCGTCACAGTTGTGTCTGTTAGAAGAAGTGGCATCCTTTATTTCGTCCCATGCTTTCTTACTCTCCAAACTAGCGGCAGCTTCCAAATCCTCTGGCTTCTCGGTAAAGAAACGCTTCTTGGTGTGTTTATCCTCTGGTTTCTCTTTGAACCAGGGAGACCTTCTTGGTTTGGGAGTAAGCTCCGTATCTGGATTTATTCGAGGAGTTCTAGTATTCAGAGGCTGGCTAAGTTGAATTTGTGAATTTGGACTCAAATGGTGGTTTAGATGAACTTTAGAAGCTCGAGTCTGTGGCAAATGTGAAATTTTCGTAGCTGGCAAGTTGGCTTTCGATTCAGGCTCTAGTCCAGCAAACTCCTGGCTTGAAAAGAATGAATCTTGACAACAGATAAAGTTTTCGATGGCCTCGGGTATTACACCTATCTTTTTGTTGGAGTCATTCTTCTTCTCAACTCCTTGTAGTGGTGGTGAATTGGCAGACTCCCAATCTTGTGAAAACATTTTCAATTCTTGAGTCGATAGCATGACTCCAAAATCATCTTCAATGTCTTTCAAATCACTATCATTCGCATCCCCCGGCTTTTTATGGAGTTTCGAGTTTGCAAAATTTTTCTTCAAGTCAGTGGAAGACTGAGGTATTATAGGATCTTCACATAATTCTCTAGCTTCTTGAGTTGGACTAGGGAAGAATTCGTCGAGATGAGATTCAAGGAATGCTTGAGTAGAAGATGGCGGTAGATTGAGACTGTTGACTGTTAGTTGTGGGCCAAGCGGAGCAGGAAATGGAATGCTAGATTTGATTTTTTGAGGAAGGACTGGGGGGCCCATATTGGCCGACCTTTCCTGGAGTGCGGGGCGTGCACCAGATACTGATCTAAATGTCTGAACAGGCGATTTGCGGGGTGAGTATCTTTGCTGTTTTAAACATGTTGGCACTGAATATTTGGCATTTTGCATCTCGACATAATGAGATCTGGACGAAGAAGAATCAAACCGCCCCCCTTGCAAAACTTGCTTGTCCGATCCAGACACTCGAGATAATGCCCTATCAGAGGGACTTACAGAGTTTCTACTAGACTCAGTCGATCCATTATATAGTGATTTCGTCGGTAGAGCTAGAGCGATGGCTGATGGTTTGAAGACTGAGCGCGAACATGTTCCTGGTAACGGAACCCTATTGGCATTCTGCTTATCGTGGGATACTTTCGCGGCTGGAGCTTGATGTAGAGATACTGGTGACTCCGAATTTATTGATTGGGTCGACAAGTCATGTCGTCTATGAAGATGCGCATGCCACAAAAGCTCTCGTTCTCCTGAGATATCATTTTTTGGGTGATTCAAAGTAGAAGTCGTAGGTCTCGTATCGCCTTTATAGGACTGTTCCTTTTCAAATGACACTACTTGATCACCATCGGACTTACCAGCTGCATCTGCGGCTTCTGAACGAATTTGAGATTCAAGCATGTCTTCCAATTGAAGGGGGTCATCGGGTGACATTTGCTCCCTTTCTAAATTCTTCATCCGTGGTAGCTCTTGCTCTTGCTTATCATTGGACGCTATGATGGGCTCACGAAACGTGGATCTCAATCCAGTTGCATTTACCGGAGTAGAATGCATTAATCTAATGTCCAAGAATGATATATCATTATATCTGACAAGGGTGGAAAGTCGCCAAACTCATCATCGGAATCGCCTGATACAATTGGTTTCACAAAGTCCTCTCCGCATCATCAAAGTTCTTCTTCACATGATATTTCATTGGGGGTTCTCCTTGATACACCAAGTCATCAGGCGCAATCGGTTTTGACAGGGCTTCGCCCTCATCCTCTGTATATTCATGCGCAACCCGTTTAGCAGGCGGCTTTTCATCCAAATCATCACACATAGTATCCCCAGACCTTTTCTCTGTATTTCCTGGTTCTCGCAACCTCTTGTTGCCATGCTTTATGAACATAGAAATTCTCGATTGACTTGTTCTGACATGTCTGCTAGGTTCTGGTATCCCCAACCTCTTTCTCTGTTCCTTCTGCTCCAAGGCCTTGGCAGCTTTCTTATCTCTCGCCGCTTTTGCTTTCGCAGCTGCTTTTTCTTTTTCATATGCTTTTCTGTGCTTTGCCAGTTCTTCAGAATCTCGTCGCTTTTGTTCGGCTTTCGATATTCGTGGTGTTCGATTTGCTTTTTGATATGCTTTCTTTGCTTGTTTACTGGTCATTGGTCGAATGGTCTTGGGGGTATCCACCAGTTCGAAAGTCCGTTGTTTACTCGGCATTGTGAATAAATGTTGTTGTGTTACATGCTGTGAATTGTAAAGATAGACAATTGTCGATGGATATTGTTCAAGTCAAAGGTTGTAAGTTGTAACCATCAGCAACCTAAGCAAATATGATTGGCTCTTGACGCGTTGACTCGATGCGGATTATCACTAGATCAAAGTTTATCGCCAAGTCACGAGTCATAATATTTCGACTTTTGATCTCACATGTGACATTCCTAGCCCAGCCGAGGTTTAAATTTTGGTAAGCTTAATCACGTGATTGGATTAGTTTATCTTTGCAATTGCCATAGCAACCATACATACCTAGTACCTATATAACACCACAAAAGTATCATTCATTGTTAATTAATAGGTCCTTTTCCCCCATTCTCATTCTCATAATCATCTTACAGTTATTCATTGTCTTCGATCCAGTGACTTTACACCTACCCGTCCTGTGGGTATGGTAGACAGTCTTCTCCTGTTTCTTTCAGGAATTGGTTCAGATTGAGGGATGTAGCTGCATTATAGCACACATGAATATATCCTTTTCAAGTGGGCAGCATAGTATGGTTCATTCAATCAAGTGTAGGTACATAGAATTCATCCCACCCTTGTGAAAGCAGAAACTACAAAGACATTTGTTTTTAGAAAGGGGATTGATTTTCCTGGCTCTCAAGTGATGTATGTGATTTGATAAGATCATCAAGGTCGGGAGGTCAGAGCTACTAGGTAACGAGTGAAGCTTTTTTTTTCGCAAGCACAATTAGAGCCAGTTTTCGATGATAAATAATTTGTCAACATAGCTGCTCCGTATATTCCTGTACAAAATCGTGAAAGGGCCGTAGTAGGTACCATCCGGCATTTTGCCATCAACTGTTTTGCAATGGATACAAATTGTGCAACCCTTATCAGACTCTCTTTTCACTCGCTACAAGATCATGTTATTTTTCAAAATTAGCCAATCACTTGTCAGAAATTGATTACAAATATCACAAAAGTGTGTCCCGGCAGTTCGGTACCCTACCCAGTGACTTCATGCGTTGGCATATCTACATGTTTTTTCATTACACACCTCATTCATAACCGTCACGGAACATCAAATGTGGATCAATAAGAGTGCTCTATACCTACTGAAAAGACTTATATAGGATTCGACAGCGGCTATTTTTTGATTTAGAATCTGTCAAATGGATTGAATTTAATCCAATCTTTATCTTGCCCGCCACTAATATTCGCCAAAAAAAATAGTGTGGTTCTCGGCTCAAACACGGGTACTCTAACTCGTATTTTAGATTTCAAAGCACCCTGGTCTCTGATATTGTAAGGTTACTCCTTTGTTCATTCAGCCAGTCATAGTCTTATGTATATTATGTTCTTCGAATATTTTGTGGGCTGATCACTGGCAAATTCAGTAGTTTAGAGCTTGCCTGTCACTATTAGATCCTAGTAATATCTCTCTCACTGTGATAATCCTTTTACCCGTCAATGCTCAAAGATGTTTCCATCAGAGTTGTATCATTCTTGGGGCGTCTTCTTCTGAGCGGGGGGTGGTATTTTTTTATTTCCTGCATCTTGGTTATCAAGACGATATCCTCTGCCAGGTTGTCTACCGGTACTAGACAATGAATCTCTCATGCATTTAAGGAGTGGCCGGTAGGTGGGTACCGTTGCCGTGAGGATTGTTGTCGTTAGTTCGGTCGATGACCATAGTATCAAACCTGTAGTTTTATCTACAAAAAAGATTAAGAATTAGAGTAATCAACGGGTGGACTAGTGAACCAACTTACAAGAATAATCCGATCTTGATGACAGACAGCTGAAATTGATTGTTCTTATCACTCCACAGACCATGGCACTATGTGAATGTAAGCCTGTCTCTGCCCTAACTGCCTCTGCCATAGGAACTGAGGGGCTTACATGATACCCATACTCATTGAAGATGTGATGAGAAACTTTTCCTTCCTCTTAATATTGATATTCCAAAGTATAATCCATGGCAGTAATGCAAGAACAAAGTCTGCTACTGCGGAGGTGCCTACAAGATATCAGTCAATGTTTTTAGGATTGAAATTAGAAAAATTGCCATTCACCTCCGACGACCATCGAGATAGTCGTATATTGTTCATCTGAGAGCCAACACTTGGCTGGAATGGAAGGGTTCCATACATGAGCGATTGGATCACACCGAATGAAGTCGAATAGAGCACAAATGACGGCAATACTTGATACTGAAAATAAGGTAAAATAAAGCACCCATCTGTGCCATTGGACGATAGCAAGTCTCAGTAAAAACACTGATACTGAAGCTTTGCTGGTGGCTATTCCGATTAAACAGAACCTGGGGGATATGTTAGGCCCATCGCACGTTCTGCTGGAGAGAGTGGATAGAGACATACGTTTGTCCAATGATCTCTGATCGGGTGGCATTTGCAAAGTCCTCAATGGCGAGAGTCGTGGAATGTTGACCGAATCCTTGAGTTGCAGCTGCTGTACAACCCACAGTATATGGCATCAGCATGAACTAGTTGTTTATTGTGAGTAAATGCGATAAGAGATTACTAGATGGTTTCAGCTCACCCAACTGACAATGATAAGATAATCATCTAAGCCCTCATTTCGGGTGACAAACTTCCGCGTATAGAACCTCAAACTAATTGCAATAAGGGCTATGACTGTCTCCAGCCACATAATCGCCAAAATGGCTGGTCCTTTACCGCCTATGGCCATTGAGAATCCGAAGAAGATTTTTGTTAAGTCTCAATCTAGAGCAGGATATTCCTCGATAATAAGGAATATGCGCGCCTCCTATTCATGATAATTATACCCGAAGCTCGAGCCTAAGATCAGTCAAACTCTCCATACAGAATGATACCCCTCCCCACTCGGGAACTAATTTGGAACTTCGCCAACCACTTGGTTGACTGAAATTTGATAATCATAAAGCAACATGGTTCACTCTTAGTTTTCAGGTATTGATGACACGCAGTTCTTCAAAGCATCTTTTCAGTCTCTCCGTTGCCGACCATTTGATAATATATGGAATATTATACAACACACACTCAATACCAACGGCAAAGTTCCGGTACTTGAGAATCTATCCTATCATGTTCACAATTGATTCGCGGGAAAGGGAAGGTTGCATCGTACTCTCCTTCCGAAGTAAACTTTAAATTTTGGCTCGGCCCACATATATTCACCAAACATGTACAGAGTAGAACTCACTACAGGGTACACACAGACCTTAGATAAAAAGCTTGTTACATGTCACCCTGCACCCTGAATATCGTAAAGGAGTGAAGGTAGGTAGGTAGAACAGTACTAGTGGAATGGCCTTCGGGTATAGCGTGTGAACAATTATAAAGCTCTCAATGTAAAATAAAAGACAAAGAACATGATAGATGAAGAAAGGGGACGTATAAAGAATAGTAGTCAAATTTGTGAGGTAAAGGATAAGTAAGTCATCGTCCTAAACTACGAGATGGTAGAATATAAACTTTTATACTATTTTATCACGTGATCGAAAGTCATGGATAGTCTTCGCGCCATATGCCATTAACAGATTATCTCACATTCAGACCCTCTTCATTAATAAACGTTTTTTAATTAGATTTATAGATTCTTTATATTAATCTTTTTAGTAATAGTGTTATTAGTTTTTTACTAATGATCAAAATTTTTTTTGGCTAATCAAGAATTAAAGGAATATTTATCTTTTTGAGGATCTAAAAGCTTTTGGTTGTATTTTTTTAATAAAAACCTAAATCTATTTAATAAAAGCATTTTAAAGGTATATTTATATCCTTCAATTACTGTTTATTAAAAAAATGAATATACTATTCAAAAATTCTAATTTTCTAATATTTAATAAATCTATATAATAACAATATATAACAATATATAGATTTAATGAATTTAAAATTTATTATTTATATTTGTACTTTTTACTACTAAAATGAAATGGAAAAAGTTTATTAATTATATCTCTTATCAACTTTTATCAACTTTTATCAATTTCTGTTAACTTTTATCAACTCCTATCAACTTTTATTAACTTCTATTAACTTTTATCAACTTCTATTATGTTTTTGGTAACTTATATATCTTTTTGCAATAATCAAAATAATTAAAAGTTCTTTTATTGTAAGATAAGATAGTATTTGTTAATAACTACAAATCCAATATTGGATTACAATTTAGGTAATGTAAGTGCATTTTTAAATTTAGGTATAGTCGTTTACTCAAAACTTAAAAAAATATAAGTGTATTATAATTAACAAATATATTTAATCATATTAGCTTTCTCTTTCAATAATTCGGAATTTTATAAAACAAGATAATATTCCAGAAAGCTTTTTAATATCCTCGAATTGTTTTTCTTCAAGTTTTATTAATAAAACTATTTAAAAAGTAATCTTTTTCTATTAATATTAAATATAAATAAAAAATCAAACTCTTTCCAAATCCAATCTTAACAATACAAAAAAAAATATTGCTTTTCCTATAAATCAAATAACGAAGAATTCGGGTATTACCAACAAAGCACCCATTCACTTACTGTCACGGCGCCAACTATATGATCTATAATTGCCTTCGTGCCTCAGGCATAGACTATTAGCGTGCTCTGCTTCTTATAAGTAGGGCTTCACTCTTCCATAAACCTTTCACTCTTATAGTATAATATAAGTCTTTACCCATACCTTGATACTTAGCTTACAATAAGAATAATACTAATGGAAAATTGAATTATACTATAGGATTACTATAACGCAAAGAATCTTCAGAATATATTTTGGTAATTGAATCAATAAATAAAATAGTATAAAAAAAGAAAGGTATTCGTTATTGCAAAAGGTTATTATTTGAAAATATTATTTTTCATTTTTCAAAAATGTATATATATATATCATAGAATAGAATAAACATAATAATATATATATAAAAATGATAAAGAAATTTAGCTTTATATAATAAATCGGCATAAAAATGTTACAATTATTAAATAATTTATAATTATTAAATAGTTAAATACAAAAAGATCGAATTATTACTATTTACATTAAAGCCGGAACCAAATTGTTTTAGACCCTACGGTGAACCTTCGGGATGCCCTGCCTCAAAATCAAGGCCAAAAAGCTTTAATATTATGTAATCACCGTGTGGTCTGAGGATGAGATAATTGACAGATCACATTCTTGCTTGTGTAATAAAAGACCTAACCATTTAGGCAAAGATGTTTCTAGCCAATCAGCCAGTTCTAGTCGACCCATCATTTATCATTGGCTCAAGGGGGTGCAGTCTCATAGACTCCACTATGCACCACATCCCCGCTTGCATCGGACTGTCCTGACTTGAAAAGTCCGGCGCGATGAAGGGTTATTCTATCCATCCAAAAACCGTCAACATATATCCTTTATAAGACGATTTCTATCTTCCCAGACCAAATTCTCAAAGGATATTTGTTATTTCAAACTTGAACATGGCCTTTATGGTGAAATTTTTTTTCTCGGTTAGTTTTATCGAGGTTGATTGTTGTTACCTCTTGCCTACTACAGAGGTTGGAAGTGTAAGTATTGTAAATCATTTTGACCCACATACCCCTGTAAATTTCAAATCAAGTGTTTTTATTGGTCAATTTCGATTGTTTTTGTGCTGCTTTAGCGAACACGTTTAGAATCAAGATTCGAAAGAAAATTCGAAAGAATCAACATAAAATTCAACAAGAATACAATCTATACGCCGCTATTCAGATTGTATAATATTCTTATTTATTCTTTTTCATTCTTATATTTAAATCAGTTTCTAATACGGTATATACTATAAATTCAAAATAATAAGGGCGGGGAAGGGAGAAGAAGGTGGTTAGCCGATTGGAACATATGTTGAATACCCTGATTAGTTGATTATGGGTTATTTCGATTTATAATAAGCTAAGCCGGATTGAAGAAGGAGAAGGAGGAGGGGGAAGTGGCAGAGATGGTATGCTGGGCTGGGCCGGAGGTAGTAGAAGTGATGGCAGAGGTGATGAGGTTAATGAAAAGGGATTAAAGGATTGAAATTCATAAGGAAGCGTTATTTTAATAGTGGTTATTGTATATATTCCAAATCTTGAAATTCTCAAAATATTATTTACAATACTTTCACCACCTAAATTCTACCATATAAATTTTCAACCAGCGTAATATTGTTATTAGTTAACACTTCTGCATATGGGGAAAAGCTCGGCCGCTTTTGCGTGTGTTTTACAATACTTACCCAAACAACCATTGTAGACGAATGGTTCGTCAATAGTAATAGGGCTGGGAAGACATGTAAGATGGAAGAGTGGTTGCTATTCTTCTCGGGGTTTTATTGCCCAGGTAACCTTCAATACTTCGTACGTCGATGAAATTCTTGGCAATAGGCACTGACCACTCTGGATTCATTCACACCTCGAACAAGCTTTAGACTACTTTAGTGTTATAAGCCAAGTGCCCCACCATCTCAACCACTGGCTTGGAAAGACATCCGCGAGGCCAATTGGACCTCCAACTGTTGACAAAGCCGAGGAGTATTGCGCAGGGCAGTTTATCGCACGCCAGAATAGCACAGATGGAAAATGCGGTGACCAAAAAGCAATGCTCGATGCTTTCATTGAGATCAAACATTCGAATCTAGAAATGATGGATGATAATGCAATCATCGGCTCACTACTATTAAAATCCATCTACGATCCGTTGTCTATTTTTCACTCAAGAACCAAATAGTATACCAAAAGCTACAACACGAGATTGATAGCGGCAAATTGCAACTGTCTTCCCCAGTCAGCTACAAAGATGCAATCAAGCTTCCATATCTCGAAGCCGTAATCAAGGAAGCCGGTCGTCATCATGCAGCAGTTGGGTTACTCCTCGAACACATCGTCCCAGAGAGTGGTCTCACGTTATCAGATGGAACTCTCATTACCCGGGCAACAATCATCGGCAGCAATCCTTGCCCTACAGTACCAACATCCTGGGGAAAAGATAGTAGTCTACTCATATTTGCTAATATCTGTCTTAAATTATATTCGATATGAAAAGTGGGTAATTATAAGTATTCACACTTATTAGTTATTAGCTTTATTCTCATTAGCTCTATTGATCTTTGATCCCTTGAACTTTATTTTAACTATATAACGTTATTTTGATTTCAATAATTAAATAAATATGGTGAGCAATTTTATTTGATTAAAGTAAATCAATATTTTATCAAAATAAGATAGGTTACGTTTTCTACTTCGTTTTAGCCCCCCTATTTCATGTTGTATCCCTATTTCATTTTGTTACGTTTTATAATATCAATGATTTCAATCTCAGAATAGCTTTAATAACAATAATTATTATAATATTACTAACAATACAAAAATGCATGGTTTGTTTTTGGAATACGCCACTTATATCCTAGTATTCATTGACGTTTAATGGGATTTATGTAAAACATTCCTGAATCTCTGGAGATTTCATTATTTCAATCCAGAGAGGTGGTTTCGACGCTATGAGCTAGCGACGGAGCGAGAGAGTATGAGCGTTGTCTTAATGCTGTAAAACACGCGGCTCTGAGTCGGGGTTCGGGGAATCGTATATTTCTGGGAAGGAATATCGGCACAGTTGAGATATTTGAGCTCACAGATGATGAAAGTATATCCCTCTTTTATTGGCAGCCCAAATTATAACGTGTAGCAGATTCACCTTGTGGACCCTGAAAGAGTGACGGGTGCAGGTCTCGTGGTCTTTAAGGCAGGCTGGAATTGAGATGAAGATAGAGAGCAGGAGATTTTCCAATTCTTGAGTGAAAAATAATTGGTGGAATTACAAGAAGTCCAATTCAGTTGATGTCTCTTGCACTCAATCATCACATCTTGCACTTGTAAAACAGTTCCAATCCTGTTCTCAACCTCTGGGATCACTGAGTGAAATCATCAGCTAGAGAAAGACGATCGATAAATATCATAAGCATAAATATGATACCATGCGTAGAACTCAGTGTTGCCATTAGTATACGCCAGTGAAACGGTGGCTGATATTGGATTCTTAATTACCACTTCCGTATGTATAATATAAGGTTATATATACTTTTAGTAAGTATAACAAGTTTCAATATGATTAGAAATATACTGATGTACTGAATTTCGATTTGGAATGCTATTTTTAAGCCTAATTAGGATCTAGAATGAGTATTCTATACCTAATTATAATATGGAATGCTATTTCTAAACCTAATTAAGATATGGAATGAGCATTTTAGATTGGATTCCAGTATTTCAGTATATTTCTACTAGTATTCAGTATTATTATAATATTGAATATTTTCAGTGATATAGGATTCAATACTACGTACGAAAATACTTTCAAAAAAAGTTAACATACATACACTATATTGGCCCGTATACCGAATACGGGAAATACTAATGGCAACACTGGTAGAACTTTGCGGCACCGTGACCCTCGACACCTAGATAATTAGCCGTCTTCACTCAGCTGACGATTATATTGCATTATTACCCCTGAGTGCCCACACAAGCGATCCCTCGAATAATCTAGATAGAATTTCACCATATGATTGAGAGCAATTATGGAGAACGAATGAATTATTTACATGTCCAAAAAATCATCAAAATAACCTCAACCGGCTCATCAGCTCCTTTCCTATCCTCTCATATAGCCCCTTCCCCCCTCCCCCCATAAATTATCTAAAATTTTCTTCAAAACCTCACATTTTCCACAAAATCCCTCTCATCTCTGAAAAGGACCAAGAAAAAAGCTACCAGCTTGAACACTTCATACAATTACTACACAATCTACCAACTTCCCTCTTCAGGTATGACCATACTAACAAGTCCTGGATCTAAAGCAACTGATGCTAGCTAATATCAAGAAATCTCATAATCCCTCAGTAATCTGCACCCCAGCCCTCGATCCTCGGAAGCCACCCGAGCTATCTTGTCCTTATGAGCTAGTTAAATATCGTACGATATTGTCTTCATCTCTACTTTTAATGGCTAATAAACATACGCAGATTCAATCTCCACCTACGAATCACCACAATATCTTCCAAAAAATGTTGCCGCTGATTTTGAACATTCATGTAGACTAATTAGAAGATTCCCAATCAGCCAACCAAAGAATCATCATGAAAACAGACTGACCACCACAATCTCGAGAATGCTCATCATCCACTCAGCACTGCGTTCCTAATAACCATGATTATAATCTATAATTCCCAAGCTTAAAAAATACGAACATGGATTCTTCAAAACTTACTTACTTCAACTCTCAACTCTCCATACAAACCTCTCAGATCCCAAATTCTCTCCTAGCTATACAACATCACCATACCATACATGAAACACCACAAAAGAAGAAAAAAAATAAGCATTTCATTCATCCTCTCTTCCTCCCATAACTATCACTACAGTATACAGGATACGGTATTCCTAACATCCACCCCCAACAGCCAAGTAAACCAAAGCCATATATACAATGCATCCCATATATATATCACAACAGCACATGCATATCACGGAGGAAAATCATCGCATACATCATCCATAACCCATCATACATACGTAACATACGAAATATATTCCTGCATCTCCTAACCCCGAGAATTTACAATATCTCGGCGAAGATCACAAGCGAGGGATAATTACGCACATTGCGCATGCGGCTCCATGCGCCACGACGCATAACTCCCGGTCCGTAAAGTTCTCCTTGTAAGATCGTATCCTCGGAGCAGAGAAGGTAGGTCAATACAATGCAATACAATACAATACAATATATTATATGAACCTACAAAGCATCAACATCTCCGTTTTCCAGAATCACATTACCCCCCCGAGGGAAAGACGCTTCTACAGTGGATATTGAATATTATATTATGATTATTATTACATCATGGTTTAATCTTTCATGTATGACTTAGAGTAAGTGAGATATCTGATGTGAGATGTAAGATACGGATGAGGGGATTCATGCACTTCTCTCTACAGGAGCTAGAAAGCTAGAAGTTATCAGTATTAGATCATCGGTACAAAGAATATCTAAGCCAAGGATTTCCTATCGGGGAAGAACTGTTGTGGCTTGAGACTGGAGACTGGGACCTCTACATTTCATGATGGATGGATGGAAGGAAGAGATAATCAGATTTAATTGCATCTTCATCTAGAGGCCATCCTTCTACTCAACACTTTACATTTCATCTTCTAGAAAGCTGTTCACCAATCGCAAAATCCACAGCCTCACCATCTTCAATTTTCCCTCCTCGCCCATTCCATTCTATTTCTCCAGATCCCGTCCCGCAGAAGTATATCTTTCATGCCGGCCCAGTCATTTTCCACCCTCCCTTCATCCACCACAGCTTCTTCTCTTGATCTACTCTCCGAACCAACATCAGGAAATACCCCACAATCCCCATCGTCCTTATATCTTTCTCCTTCATCAACTCTATAAATCTCGACGGTACCAAGGCCGGGAATTTCAGGATATATTTTGCAATCTTGCCGCCGCCAAGAATATTCAAATACTTGGTGCAGAGAGCGTAGGTTTTGTAATCCATAGCATCGGCAGAAAGATCATCGAAGAGAAAGTTGAAGACGGTTGGATGATCGGTTCCGGGCTCGGGGAGTGTTTCATTTTGAAGTATCACACGGAAACAGGCTTCTTCGTGTTGGAGGTATATTCTCATAGCTTGGTCTTGAACGTAGAGACTCGCTAGGTTTATCATGTCTTTGAGGGTTTTCATCGGGACGAACCAGTGGAGTGGTACTCGGCATTTTTCCCTGTCTCTATTGGTGTGGGAGGAGAGTGTCGCTGGGTGTGGATATCCGAGGAATTTCTGACTTCCTGTAGTGTGATATGTGATGAATAGACAAGATGCTAGCACTGCATCACCTGTCTTCTCCGTTATACCCTCTTCCATGAGCAGTTTTCTGTGCGTAGCAATGGCCCGTCCCATATAGTGATGACTAGCTCTAATCACCTCCCGTTCTAATTTACTTTCCGGTAGCGTACTGGTAGGAAAGGGAGAGGAGGATGATGAGAAGGAACTGCGGAGATGGAATGCAGAAACACTCAGTAAGGCATCCATGACTGAACGATGACGACAGGCGAGCTGAATACTCCATAGAGACACGTTACATACTGAGAAGAGTTGAGAAACGTTGGTAATATCTACAAAGTGTTGGAAGAGACGGAATTCGAGTAGCTTATCGGCATCCGACACAGACGAGGTGGAGGTTGGAAAATAGAAGGAGAGGGGATTACGAGGGACGTCGACGGAACGCGAGAAATGAGTATTTAGTCGCGTGACTATCGCTGTAGTAGGAAGCGGCAATTTCTTCGCGGGACACGCAGATGAGGCGAGTCTGTTGGAGGGTAGAAAGAGATATTCACACGATATGTCATTTCTCATGCAATTTGCACATGTAGGTTTGGATTCGTCACACTGGAGGCAATGTCAACGTTAACACCAGAGCCTTGTCGTAATAGGTACGTTCAAAAATGGGGCCCATACCTTTAATCGTCTTGTCTTGCAGCTTTTACACCCATATCTGGATTTTTTTATGGGGTCGTCTAGTTGCCTCCTTGGAAATTAGAGATGTCATGTTGAGGATTGGTTTGTGCTGTATACATAGAAGGGAGGTCTGGAAAGCGATTGTAGGCCGGCCAATGAAGGAGTCAGGAATACGAGATGTTAAGCCACATATAATGTCGCTTCTGATTGGTGAACAATCATAGTGGCGGCGCTGTGAGCCACCGTCAGCACAAAACTAACGGGATTAAATGTGATGAAAGGGAATTTTTCTCTTGTAGTGATAATTTGTCAATGTGTGACTCGACAAAAATTGAATGCTCAATTATCTCATGAAGAATGTGAGGATGCGCCTATGTTCAGCGAAAAGAAAGTGGCATACACCAATATGTACTAGTATTGAACGTGCAGGTAGTATTATTGTATTTGCAGTTCATATAAAGGTGATCCAAATATCCTCCCGAAATCATCTCTTCCTTCTCCGCGACAAGAAGAGTTTCAACAAAGCTGCACAGCAGAAAAAAATGCACGACCAAATGCGCCAAGGACCTCCTAGACCCTGTGCCCCTTTCCTAAATCCATCTCCTCGCAAAATCCTGCCCGTAGCTCTGATGGTGGGGGCAACATGATACAAGGCTAACGCACCAGCTACATTTCGACTTGTCCGGTCAACAGGTCGGCGGTGTGAATATAATTGAGATAAGACAAGAAACGAATAGAAGAACCGCGTATTGTTGAATGATGATGATGGTGTGAGCTTGTGGTGCTGGAGTAGAAAGTTGAGAAGAGGGATTGATAAAGAAGTTTAAAGCGGCGGGGATTTCGATGATGGTGTGGAAGAGGAATGGGAGGCGTTGGAGGAGAGACATTGTTGTTATGGGTGTGGAGGGAGGGAGGAGGGAGGAGGGAGGAGGGAGGAGGGATAGTCTGGATAAATTGATGAAAATACAAAAATCCCGTTTGATACTCCGTAGAGTCAGTACTAAACATTAAGCATTAAACTCCACTCCACTCCCGGCGGGGTTTGAAACGGTTGGAAAGCGAACTGAAGCAAGGGGTCGGGTATTTCTTTAGTACGGAGTAGAGTACGGAGTAGAGTAGAGTACGGAGTAGAGTAACCTATACTCTACGTATACTCCGTACGTCGACAATAATAATTACAAATTCCCATGCTTTCTTTCTGTCTGGTACCGGTGTTGCTAATATTTGGACTCCGGAAGTACAGAGTAGTAGGTAACCTAGATACTTTTTCTATAGTCAGCTCGAGCCCTGCCATGCCATATTGCTTCTCTCCTACTGCATGTAACCGTACGGTAAGATTTGAGTAGTTCTACAATTGCAAGACCTAACCCCCGGCATCATGTTATCAACCCAAATGAATACGGGATACTGTAACCTATCAGCAATTCCTAGACGAAAACGAATGAACACGATCAGGAATTGTAAGCACCCACAATTAATAAGAGAGATCTAGAGGGAAGATGTAATTATATAAGTAAAAGCGTACTCGGTAAGGTCATGATCAAGCAAATGATGTGCATGAAGCTAATACTGTAGAGACCGGGAGGGAATACATATGGTGCTTGCTTAGATTGATCGATGACGCTTTCATCTACCTAGGAATTAGGTACTTCCAGTTATTACTGAAGGTTGAATCGGTTGATTTTAAACCTAGCTAGGTACGTATTGAAATGACATGACTTGGAGAACCATTGATGATGACTAATGAGACACAGATTTGGATTAGTCATCGGCACTTTCACTATCTCACATATGATTTATTCCAGTTGGTTGCTTGATTACTTGGTTACTTATTACTTCCTTGCTTCTTTGCTTCTTTGCTTTTTTGCTTCTTTGCTTCTTTGCTTCTTTGCTTCTTTGCTTACTTGATTGGACTCTTGGAGAAAGCTCAATCAACCCTTGTCGAAACGGTTCGGTGACATAGGTAGCCCTGCAGTGGTTAGACGGGAAGGGGTATCATGGAGGGAGACACTTATTACTACTGGAGCTGATTTTACATGGATCAAATAAAAATTTCAGATGAGAGCTTTCAGCTTGGCAGGTTGGCAGGTTGGCCGGTAGTGTGGTTATGTGGTTATGTGGTTATGTGGTTATGTGGTTATGTGGTTATGTGGTTATGTGGTTATGTGGTCATTATTATGATTGAAAATGCAATGCTTTTTATTGGCATATGAGAATTGTTTTCCTTTTCTTTTTTCTCTTTTCTTCACTCTAATTTGTGTTTGTTTTTTTCTTTCACATCCCATACATCCATCTACACATACATACTATACTCGGTACCTACACACTCTCTCTCTCTCTCTCTTACATTTCTGACTCTACAATTTTCAAGGGTTGTCATTGAAGATCTATCAAGGAGAGCTACCTAGGTAGTCTCTTTCTACCCTACCTACCTTGTACCCAGTGTATTCAACTTACTACAAACTTTTCTACACACACAAGGCTGTTTTAAACTTCTCATACATATATCCATCCATCCATCGTTCATACCAACCTCGGCTTCTAAGGTTACCTCATCACCTCATCACCTCATCACTTGGAAATCTTTCCCTGCTTGACTACAACCACCTAGTACAAGGCATTGCATTCTAACCTTTAGCCATACCTTGGATCTGGCTGGATGCCCTTTACTTTTTGTTTTACTTTCACCTAATCACTCAATAAGAAGCTCCAATCCTTCAATTTTCTACTTCCATCTCTATCTTCATTTCAAGTGACTTCATAACTACACATCTCAGCCCAGTCATGTCAAACCTCACAGGAGGGCAAAATGCCGAACAATCTACCAATAAGAACGAATTTGGGAATCTCAATCTTTCAATTGTGGGATTGGGAGTTGAATATCCTCCATTCTTGCTGGAACCTTCAGACTTGGATATTTTAACCAAAACGTCACTATCCTGAATCCCCAGCGCAAGTCTTCTTTTTTCCTCTCTCCCTCCAAATTACCCATGAGTCCACCCACCCTATACTAACATACACACTCTCTTTTCAGAATGAAAAAAGTCTGCACAATTAATAAATTCACCGGCATCGAAACCCGCTCTGCAATTGGTACCGTTGACCACCCCATGGCCAACATGGATCGCGCCCCCACAATTGGCGAACTCTGCTCTGTATTCCTCAAAGATGGAGTTGCTCTCGCTGTAACCGCATGTCGTAAAGCTCTCCACGAAGCTCACCTCCAGCCCTCCGACATCACTCACGTTGTCAGTACAACTTGTACCAATAGTGCCAATCCGGGGTACGATCATTTCGTCTGCAAAGCTTTAGGAATAACACAACCTGTCGAAAAAAAGTGCTCCTTCATGGAATTGGATGTAGTGGAGGTCTTGCTAGTTTGCGAACTGCAGCCAATTTGGCGTTAGGTCATAGTTTTAGAGGGAAGAAGGCCAGGGTACTGGTTATTGGCGTTGGAAATTAGTTCGCTATTGGTGAGGAGTGAATTGGGACAGTGTGCATGAGTTGCAGGAGACAAGGATTGGTGTCACGCTCTTTAGCGATTGTGCGAGCGCGTGTGTGCTTAGCAATGGCATTGGTGGGACAGGCGAGGAGGAGAGTGTGTATGATTTGTTGGGCTGGGAACACAAAATGATTCCCGATACTGAACATGATCTGGGATTCGATGTTGACCCGCTTGGTATGATGATTGCCACTTTTTACCTTTCTCTCGCTCACCTTTATATTTTCGTACATTTTGATATGCCAGAAAGCTAATCTGAACCCCCACCAAACAGGCTGGAAAGTAATTCTCTCCCCCCGCGTCCCAAAAATCGCAGCCAGCCGATGCAGTATCCCCCAGCTACCACGCCCTCATCTCAAATCTCCCTCCCTCCCCACCTCCTACAGCTCCCCAGCCGACTTCGATTGGGCTCTTCATCCCGGCGGCGCAACAATTCTTACAGGCGTTGAAAAAGCTATGCATATTCAACCAGAACATATGAGAGCTTCTTACGATACATATATGAAACACGGGAAATTCATCGAGCGCAACCATCTTTAGTGTAATGGATAGATTACGATATAAAGATATGGATAGTCTTACACCCGGAGGAAGAGGACCTAAAGAAATGGTCGTGGGTGTGCTTTTGGACCAGGCATTGCCGTCGAGATGTGTCTCTTGAAGCGGAATCTGGAGCATGTGAAAAGAGAGTGGGATGGCGGGGCACAGAGCGGGGTTGGTGGGGAAGTTACACCGCCCCTGACGGAAAGTGATGAGAGTAGGAGCGCAAGTGAAGGACATGTGGATCCAGAGGACCTAGCAAAAGTGAAGGAGTCTGGGTGACAGATTAGACGCCAAAATTACAGCAAGTCGAACCGGCCATCCCAGAACAAAATGCGCAAATTCAGCCGTCGGGCAAGGAGAATACTGCGCCAGATAGTTTGGAGGGAAGCACTTAATGGTGTTCAGCTCGACTAATGAAGCGAGAACCATGTCGAGATGAATAGGAACGGAATGTTTGTCAAGGGATCTCTAGCAGTAGGTAATGAAGAATTACGACACAGACGAATGTAGATGATACCCATCGTGGGCTAAGCGAGGCGCAACAAGCGATTGCTGTAGTGGAAAGAGGTCTTGGGGAATGAAAACGATTTGCAGGTTCTTGTCTGTGTTGATGGATATTAGTGTATATAACAGTCCTGGGGTGGCTTCCTTTACAGCAAGAAGGTATTCATAATGTTCGATATCTGATAGACTAGATAGATCGTTGATAGCGGGGGTCATATCGATGGGGATGGCATAGCATGTAATGATTAGTAGTAGAACATTATAGATGAGATGAGATGAGATGGAGATAATGAAAGACAACATCAGTAGTAGCAGTTAGAGCACATTAAATATGTACGCGCTGATTTATATTCCGCAGATGTTACATGATCTAGGTACCTAGCTACGGGTATTCCCACGGCAAAAAGCTCCCCTCTAATCAAAAACGACTTTTTTCCCACTAAACGTCGCCTTGGCCTTCTCATCCTTCGCCTTCTTTCGCCGCCTCCCAACTCGGATGCAAACCCCCACATCATCCCTCGTCTTGATCCCCGCTCTCGGCCGCACCTCCACCGCATTCGCATTCGTCTTGTCATTTCTGAAATCGGCCTTCGCACGACGCCCGAGATCTCGCGGCTTGCGGCCCATCTTCTCGGCGCGCTTCGCCTCCCGCTCTTGCTCAATTGACATCTTGCCGGCGGCGATGTGTTTCGCGCCTTTGCCAAATTTCTTTTCCCAGAGGGCTTGGCGGGCTTTTTGGCCCATGCGGTTTTTGCGCACCGTGGGCTTCATGTCTGTGTCGGAGAGGGAGGAGGCGGATTCGGAGCCCGACCAGTAGCCTCCCATGAGGGTGGGAGGAAGGTGCTGTTTTTTTGTGGGTCGGTGGCGGGGGCTTTTTTGGCTTCTTGGCTTGGGGTTGGGGTGAGGGGATGGGGAGGGTTTGCGGTGTTTGATTGATTTGATGGTGGCTGAGTCGTCGGAAAGGGAGATTGATGGGCGGGGGAGGGTGATCGGGAGGGTGTAGGCGAGAGTGAGAGTGAGAGTCGTGTGTTAGGTTTTGAGGTTGAGGGGTTCTTCTTGAGATATTCTTCTTCATCGAATGATTCTTCATCTGAGGAGGCGCTAATAGCGCATCGTATCGTGAAGTGTCTCTTTCATCTATTGAATCATTTTTTCCCTCGTCATCGTCATCGTCGGAAATCGTTTTCGTCTTCGTCATCACCTGCGAATCGAAGCCATCCAAGATTCCTCTTCCTTCTTCTTCTTTGAGGGTTTTGAGCCGAATTTTCCATATCAACATCACTTTCTCTCTGTCCTCACTCTGCGCCTCCTTCCTCAAATTATTCTTCGCCTCACCTGCCTTCACCTTATCCTTCGCCTTATCTTTTGCTTTGTCCTTCCCCTTCTTCCCTTCTCAAGAACCGGAGCCGGAATCCCATACTCATATAACTCCCCCTAATTACCCCTCCCAAATACTCTTCACAACCTTGAAATTCCACATCCCACTCACACATTATTCCACAGCTTAATATCCCTTCTCCCTTCTCCCCTCCCACCCTTAACACACCTCTCCAGACTGCCCCACCCGCAGGCAAGAACCACTATCGGCCATAACCTTTATCCTTTATAAGTGTAAAGTACTTTAGTCTATTATGGTTGTATTCGTTCTTGATCATTATTATCTATGGGAAGCTAGTACTTTATATAGGGTAGCGCTAGCGCGACGCTAGCTAATACAGTGCCCTCTTTGATCACATGATCGATGTCCCGACACTGGCAACTCTCTAAAGATGAATGTGATCATGTGCTTTAGTCCACAATCCATTCCTTTAGACACAGTGTCCTCTTAGCTCCCCTAGCTCCCTACTCCCTCTCTACCCAATGCGTCTCCTTAATGACTATCTTGTTAGTGTCAATTAAGTCTTTTAATGCTTGACATGCGCCATTTTTGGTCATGGCGTCCGCAGGGTTCGACTTCCCATCAATCCATTTAATCTCCGTGATCTCCCTATTCTCGTAGCATTGTCTTAAAGCCATAATGTCGATTAGAAGCCGCTTTTCTGCGCTCGTACCGAGTTTAGTTAATAGGTCATATAGTGACTTTGAGTCCGTACAAAGTATGAGTGGTATTGGCTTTTTAAGCTTGAGAATAGCGTTGACAGTGCCTTTAATAGCTGCTCCGACATCAAAGCCTAGAACCAGTGCATATAGCTCAGAAGCTAATACGCTCCTAGTGATTCTCTTGCATTTGATTGATGTCCAGTGGATGATATTAGCATTATTGTGTTTATCCATTAAACAGATAACATAGCCAATTTGTGATGATAAATCAGTATTGTTGGCGAAGGATGCGTCTGTAAATACGACTAATTGAATGGAATCCATATCTAAAGGTACGAATGTGAGTCCTCTTGTTGGATTGTCCATTTGCCATTTAATGACTTTATTGAGCTTAACCGCATCTTCCTCTTTTGGATCTATTACCTGGGCAGCAACAGAGAGATGATATGATGCCTCTGGTTGACATACAGTTGCGATATATGCTCCTCTTGCGCGTTGAGCGACATATTGATTCTTTGAAGTGACATTCTTTCGAACTTTTCCTCTTGTGCCGTGCATATCGACGTTTCCTGGCGTGACCATTCTGATATTGTTACACTGTTTCTCCTGATTCAAGTAGATCTTATCACCTTTGAGAGTGATTAGGCCACCATTGAACTTGAGTGGATGGTCCTCGGTGAGTTGCTCTCTGTTTTTAGCCATAAAATGAGCCTTGCCCAATTGCTCTTGTTCTAAGTGTGCGAATCTCTCGACGGCAACTATGAGAGTGTCATCTGTCTGGAGTCCTACGATGCCGATGCTATCATTGGAGTAGAGTAAACAGGGATCGTATGTAGATTGCGTCATGTTTAGCTTATCCCTATGGTGGTTGTGGTAGGTCCCAAACCAGTGGTTTCCTGCCTCAGGGATGCCATATAGGGGTTTAATGACGTATAGAACATACCCGTCTTCGAGTCCGACCTCTTTCGGTGCTTCCATGTAAATCGGTCTGTTTAATGTCGTAGTTGATTGGGTGTATGCCTGTGTGATATCCCGTAAATAGACTTGAATATGCTTGTTTGATGCTCGCAAAATAGCGGCAAGTGCAAGAACAATACGTTGGCTGACACGTTGAATAGTTGGTGATTGTGTCAGAACAGTGGTTTTACCCTCATCTTGATATGCTTGAACCACTAGTCGTGACTTGGCGTATGCTTTATCAGTGCCTTCGTCCTTCATTTCATCAACAAATCGTGATTTGAATAGTCTTGTTCCGGGTGGTATGCTAGCTTTTGAGACAATTTTAAAGACTCCATTTTCCATTAATCCGTCAACTTCCTTGCGTCGGGATTCTGTATATCTCATAGGTGTATTTTCTTGCAAGAATACAGTCAATTGTGGTGGGTTGGTGTCAATGTCTATTATATTGACCATATTAGTCAAGTTACTTCTCATACGTCGACGTAGTTGCACATCTGGTTGCACTGCTGGTGGTGGTGTTTGGGGTCGTGGTGCCTCCATTCGTGATGTATCAACTACTATAGTGTCACCGTCGTCGTCATTTGTACTTCCGTCATTTTCTTCAATTTCTTCCGGTTCTGTATAAAAGGGTCGTACAGATGTAGAACGGAATTTAGTTGGTCCACTGGAGAGCTCTACCTCGCATGTCTCCCCATCTGTCCCAATCAGGGGGTGTGGTCCAGTCCATTTGCCCGATATATTACCTCCTTTGCCCTCTCTCCATACCAAAACCTCAGAGTTCAAAGGCAGAGTAAGGACTGATGTCGTAGATGGTCCGTTCCTTAATCTTAGTGCCTCTGTGACCTGTCTCTTGGCGCGAATATGACGTACTTCTGCCATGGCTTTCTTTGTGGCTTTTGCACGTTGAATGATTGTCGCGGTTGGTGGGTTAATATCACTCAATCTGGGATATGTTCCATAAACTAGTAGTGTAGGAACAAGCCCATTTGGTCCTGCTGTGTCGTTTACAGCCTTTACTGCCATTTGTAGAACCATCACTTTAGTCAGATTGTCGTCCTCAAGCTCCTTAGTCAAAATCTCGTACGCGCGGCGTAGGGGGTGATGATATCTCTCCACAATGCCTACGGAGTTGTGCGCCTCAACTGGTACGCTCTTGGTGGTGATTGATATAGACTTAGCGTTTTGGACAAACTCTTTACTTACGAAGTTCTTTCCTGCATCGTGGATGATGTAGTCTGGTGGTCCAATATATACATCAATCCAGCATTCCCTAAGTGTGTCAAATGTATGCTTAGCGGATATGTTGTCAAGGAACCGAGCTGCTTGATAGCGTGTTGCCTCGTCGACAATATGCAGAACTGGTTCGCCTGCAATGTACATAACATCGACGTATATAGCATAGTTAAATTCAGTATCCTCTGGTAGAGTGAACCTGAAACGTCCTGGTGACTTGCTGTGCATTTGACAGTGTTTGCAGTACTTGGTGAGGTGTTTAATAGCGTCATTGTTCTCGTCATAGCCTGCTCGTTGTAATACTTGATGAAAGCGTTGTGCTGATGGGTGGCCGAATCGTCGATGTAAACGTTGTAGCTCAGTAGTGGTTAAATAGCAGTCATTCTGGCAGATTGACTCTTGGATGAGTTGATTCATGTCCACTTTCCATGTTAAAAAACGCGTGGCCACGTCTCCTAATAACAGAGTATTGACCGTTTGGTGTAATAAACTGGTCAGTGATATTATTATAAAACGCTTTAAGACGGTCCATGTCCTCAAGGCTCAACAAGAATGGAATGTCGGCATCCACAATATGGAAGTCGACGTCTCCAAATGGTGCAATGACACGGAATGATCCTATCGATGTCGCAGTTCCCTTTCCAAAGCGTACATTCGCAGCACCTGCTGTTTGTGGATCATACGTGACTGGGCAAATTTGCTTCCATGCATGATATTGTCCGATCCCAACTGTAGACTTTCCTGCACATGCTGTATCAATACATATGCCATAGAATTCCTTGCTTGTGTAGCTTGTATAAAAGATGTCCACTGCGCTCTCTGTCGGTAGAGTAGCCTCAACTGGGTCTCTAGTCATCGTGTGCAGTATTGTATTGATTGACAATTGATTGAACACTTCCTGGCCGCTGATAGGCTCGGAGCTTACGAAAAAATGCTTCGTCCGCGTCGTCTTCAATGTCAAGATCTGCGAAAAAACAGGCCCATTTCGGTCTCTGAATCAGATTCTGCGTCGGTAGCTTCTCCCTCATATTCGATCATCCATTGGTCGTAGCGCTTATTAAACGCGTTGTTACTACCGCCCTTGATCTTCTCCCTGTATTCACGTCTTTGTTTGTCTTGTTCCTCCTTAGAGTGCTTTGTGGATCGGCACCCCTCTTTCTTGCATATCCAGCATTGGTTGCGTTGATTTGAGGAGTTGGAATGTCGTGACTTATTATAGGAGTTGTTTCTAAAGTTGTTGCTCCTAAAGTTGCTGTTCCTGGAATCCCTGGAACCATTCCGATCGTTGCCATTATTACTGCGGAATCTTCTGTCAGTGAATAGCACCGCATCTTCCTCATTCTTGTGCGATCTTTCCCATGTGTTGATGGATTGTCGCAGTTGATTGATCAAACCAGACACCTCTTTCTTGGGGTCAAAACAAGCCAGGTTGCATGCCTCCACGTCCTCACATGCAAGTATGAGCTTATTGTGTAGATGGGACGTCTGCCGCATAGCGGGATCAAGTCGATGTTGTAGCATGCGTAGTTGCTTGATCATAATGGTAAGACACTCGCTGAGTGGTTTGTTTTTGTTCTCCTTTTTAGTTGATTTGAGAGTGATACTGTTCCATTTAGACAGCATATTACGTTGATATTCGTCTCCCTCAAAATTATTCCGCATATAGGTGCATAGTTCTTTAAAGGTAGGTGGTAGCGACTCGTAGTTGGCGTGAAAGAACTCAAGTGCACTGTCTTTAAGCATGATGGGGAACGCCTTGTATTGCATGTCCATTGGCACCTCCGCACGTCGTGTGATTTCGTAGAATATCGAGAGTTTGAAGTCGAAATTGTCATCATCTCCACCATATTTCTCCTCGTTGGTGTAGAATTTTGACAAACTGACAAGAGATTGTGTATTGGAATGCTTCGATGGTCTTTTATCCCATGATGGCCTACGGCCTCTATGGCTATTGTTGTCGTCGTCGTCTCCATCGTCATCAGGATCCCCTCCTCCGCCATACATGTCGCCGTCGTCATCGTCTTCCTCCTTATATTTGAAGTTGTTTTTGATGAAATCGCGAACAATTCCGGATTTGAACTTGGGTTCCTCGATATTAGAGTCTTTTAGAACTTCTTGAACTTGTTCTTTTGTCCATACATCAGTAGTAGACTTGCGGGATTGTTCATATAAGACTGTAGATGCCTCTACACGTGTTTTTGGTATGTACACTCCTCGTGTACGTAGTACCATACGCAACTTTCGTGCATCGATTTGATGGATTTTCGCAAATTGAGCGGCTGTGAATACCTTGAAATCGTTATGAAAGATCTCTGCTAGCTCACCATCGTTGATATCCTCACAGTTGTACTGTTTGCGCTTGAATCTGACGTAGGTAGTAAACGCCTTAGCATCAAATACAATAGGTTCGTCGTCATTTTGTTGTTCCTTGACTGTGTCTAACCATTCTTCCGCATTCTTCCTCTTCTTCCTGTATATGTGTCCTTGTTGATAGTGCCCTTGACGGGGGTCGCAGTGTTGTCGTTGTCCGACATGGTAGGGTGTGTGTGTGGAGGTATTTCGAAGGTTCGTTGTAGATGTAGGTGTGTATAAAAGAGTGTTTTTATGAGTGTATAGTAACAAAGGTTGTTGTTTTACCTGGTACAGCGTGCAGTACAAAGGTGAATGCGTGATGGACGCAAGGTCGATTTGTCACACTTGACAAGACCGATCTTCTTGAATATGCCTTCCCGATACAATTATCCGGAGCACATTCTTTAGCACTACAATAGGAGATAGCGCACTATACTAGGTACAATGATATCTTCTTTGTAGTCTCTTCAGAATTTCTACCAATCCTAAATACTACATAAAAACACCTGGTGCTTTATAGTAGAATCCAAGGCCCTAATTTGTGATATCACTAATTAGTGTTGGTATCAACTTGGTTGATATAAGTGTAAAGTACTTTAGTCCTATTATGGTTGTATTCGTTCTTGATCGATATTATCTATGGGAAGCTAGTACTTTATATAGGGTAGCGCTAGCGCGACGCTAGCTAATACAGTGCCCTCTTTGATCACATGATCGATGTCCCGACAGTAACAATTGAGTCAGTTGAAGTTGAGTGCTTAATTGATTGTCTACAGCAGTCTTGAGGAGACGCTCTGTAGCCAAGTCTCGTTCGAGTGTTTGTTGAGTGTTAAAGAGTGAATCGAGCGTGCGATTAATAACATTGCACAGATGGTTAAGGTAATCCTGCTGATCTTGTGTTAATGTCAATAAAGGAAGGGGGCTGTGAAGTTCATGATCCTGGAGGCTAGATAGCTCTCCTGCAATCCACTGCCATTGATTAAAAGCGTTGTTGATTTCAGCTCTAAGTGTCTCAGGCAAAACAGGTGGTGGTGAGCTAGTGCTCGAAGTGCCCGGTGTGTCAGCCATAGTGGGAAAAGAGGACGAGACGAAGACGTAGACGAAGACGAAGAAGAAGACGAAGACGAAGGCGAAGACGAAAAAGAAGACGAAGACGAAGGCGAAGACGAAGACGAAGAGGCGCAAAAGGCGCAAAAGATCGTGAAAACTGTAGAAAGACCTGCCTTGGACAGGTAAAAACAGGAACAAAGAATTTCTTTTCAGAGTCGGATTGCTCTTGCTGCAACGAGACTCTTTTGTAAGGTAGAATATACTATCACGGTGCAAGAGATAGGTACTAGGTAAGATGTATGATATTCTACAAGGAGTGAAGAAGGAGGCGGAGAGACGCCGACTATATGGAGGGTGGATGCCTAAGGCATCCACATAACTACGTATTGAACCCGTGACAAGAGTATACCTTCTATCCTCTTTCATTCCTGTGAATAATTTTCTTAGATCCATACTTTTCGTCTTTCTAGGTGGTAAGATAGCTTCTAGGGCAGTGCTGAAGGTCTTTTGTAATGAGAGCCACTAATTTCTTGAACGACATCAGGATGCGAATGAAAGACGGCCTAGAGAAAAGCAGTAGCAAAACACAAGGAACTGAACAATTTTCTATTCTTCTTAAGCTAGTTGCTCAGAAGACTTCGCTATAATCAGCCCAAATTTCTTCAGTTGTGAAGACTTGTCTTCGCACCGTAGCTGCGTTGGGCTATATTTGAGAGGAGCCCCAAAATTAACATCCGGTCCATATTTCAGAGCCAATAATATATCAAACATGCATATATTTTACACAGACTAGAAAAGCGACTATCATAAAGTAAAAGATGTCCAAGCCCGGAAAACAAGAGGACTCCTTGATATTAGCAAATCTGAAAGTCGAAAAACCTCCAGATTTTATACGATGAACGGGGTTTCTAAAATCGACATAACGTTGGTTTATCTAGCCTCACGAATGTACCAATGCGCCGCTGTACTGAAGTGCATAGGTCATGCTCAATGGTAAGCTATTTAGATACCTATATATATGTGCATGTATAGAGGTGTCGACAACTATATATATACGCCATTGTTGAAGAAGTTGCATCTCAACTTGTGTGTACCGAAGGATCTAAGCATCTGGAGATGCAGCAACAATAAAAATTGGTAGAAGATGTAATACATCATTCAAATTATATTTAGAATACAGAGTTAACAATATATTTTCCCGAAAGAATGGTAAAACTATCTACTCATGAAGTTGAGGTTGAAACCCTTATCACGTGAACACGGACATTAGCGTGTTTTTGAACGCGTTAGTTCTCTGGACAATTGGTAACGGTCCGGAAGATAGCAAACGAAATCCAAGTGGTAAAACTTTCTTTTATTATGCCAATTGTTTCGCTTCAACACAACAATCTCTTTGCTTCTGAAATGATTGATATAATTGCCTAGATATAGATTTCCCAACTTGCATTAAAAATCAACAAAATGCAGCATTTTGTGGATTTGACAACTCCAAGTCCGGAGCCAGAGCTACCAAAGGCTTGCGCCAAAGCTGCCTCCAATCCCCCTCTCAAAGATGTATCGCAGAAACATTCATAAACCTCACACAGTGCAAAACGTTGGTAATAGCCGTACTAATTTTGACAATGCGATAAGCACTGGAACCGTCCAGGCCCTGGCATCAAAAGTGTCGATAAAAAATGGCCAGCCCAAAGTTTATAAGACAATTGAACTTGATGATGGCAATTCACTTCAACTTTTGTCTGACGACTTTGATACAACAATTGATTCTGTGTTCAATAGCACATCTGCGAAGCAAAATACTGGATCCTCGAAGCATGTCGAATTAATAAGTTCAGACGATCCGTTTACTTCTCCCCACCCCGAAACGACGTAAAGCATCGCCGCCGAAAGATAAAGCTCCCCGTGTAGCAGATGGGTACAAGCGCACTGTATCTAATATAGAGTCTGTCGGAGGATCTAAACTAAAGCAATACAAGTACAGCTTGAATAGGTCGAAATCTATGGATGCTGATCCTATATTGTTTACAAGCTCGCCGGATGTATCTGCGATACGATCAAGGAATGGCAAGGGAAAGGCACCTTCCAGTCGATATTATGATGACGACGAAAGTGAGACTGCTGGGGTACTACGAAAGAAGGCCAGCATGTTAGATCCTGTGGAGCTGGAAGACTCGGACGAATTCCCATCGATCGAGAATGTAAGATCATGGAATTCAGCCCCCAAGAAAGCAAAAGCACCTGAAGAGCCGATGGTTCATTATTACGATGAGGAATCATCTCCCGAGAAGAAGAAGAAGAAGAAGCGGGAAAAGGCCAAGGACAAAGCTTTAAGTGCAGAAAAAAAAAAGCAGCAAAGGATGCTGAAAAGGAGCAAACCCGTATCAACAAAGAGCGTGCCAAAGTCGAGAAAGAGCGAGAAAAAGAAAAATCCAAGATTCTGGCCAAGGTCAATAACGACCGTACTAAACCTGAAATTTCAGCATCGGAAATGATTGTCGATTTGCCTTCATGTATTCAGGATAAAAGCAATACTGCATTGAGAGGTGAAATCGACATTCTGCTCGCAGAATTGAATGTCGAGCAGTCTCGATGGGAAAACTCAGACCTAGTCATTAAATGGCGTCGAAAGGTTATTTCGGAATACAGCGAAGAAAGTGGTATCTGGGAACCTAAACCATTACAGATCAAAGATGAAAAGCACATTCTGTGCGTTTTGCCAGCCAAAAAGTTTGTTGACATGATTTTAAAGAGGGGTGATGAAGATTTAGATGCTCATGTTTCTGTTCTCAAATCACAATTCGAATCTTGCAAGCTTATATATCTTATCGTGGGTCTCACCGCATGGCAGAGGAAAAATCTCAATGTCAAAGACCGGCAATTTAAAGCTGCAGTTGGGAGTCGAATTCCGGGGGGCGAAGTTGCTGGTGCAAACAGCCAGAGAAGAAAAGTAGCACAGGCCGATGAATATGTTGAAGATGCAGATGATTTAATCGAGGATGCTTTGCTCAGCTTGGAAATTGTTCACAAAGTCAGGTATTGGCTCACAGCCGATGCTCGAGATAGCGCAAAATGGGTCTCCCAGCTCACCAAGCATATATCCACGATTCCATATCTAGCTCAACGCGAAGGTCTCGGTTTGAACTCATGCATGGCAAGTGGCCAATTCAGATCCGGTAAGGATGCAACCGATACTTATGTTAAGATGTTGGAGAAATCCATCATGTGACGGAAAAGATGGCAGAGGGCATAGTGGCGGAATATCCGACGCCTCAAGCGCTCCTACAGGGGTTCAAGGAAGGCGGTCCGTTGACGATAAAAGGGTGTCGAAAAATGGGGAATAAGAATGGGGCGTTGGCTGATACAGAGATTGGGAAGGCGATTAGTAGGAGGGTGTACAAAATTTTCACGGAAGAGGATCCGGAGTGTTGCGATGTATAAAGCTGCGCTAAATGTGGGTATTTGGGCATATTTTGGGTCTATTAAAGGGGGAAATGGGGCGATGTCATCAATGCGTAGGGCTTTTTGGGGTGATGGGGCTTGCAAGATGTTTTCTCCGATACGAGGTTGTGGGCAGCTTCTGGTGGTATATAAATTTTGGGTCTCAAGGCGACGAGGAGTTTCGAGGCCAACGATCGATCATATCTTTGTTGGAAGATTTATGTTACGGGGAAGTACTGAGTTTGAGTTTTGTACATGCCTCGATATTTATTAGATAGTATATTTTGCATTGCCATAGGCAAACATACAGGCATTTTACATACTTTGCATCATGTCTATCCTTTATAAAGTCATCAGAGAGTAAGAGTTTTGTGATATATGCACCAGCGACGAAGGACCATCTTGTCAAGTTGAAGCTGTAAGGATTATTCAGGGTTAGCTTCCTGCTGCGAAAAGAACGACAAATAGACCAATCAAGAAAGAATGGCTCTGCGCACTTGGAGATGTTGTTTGGCCTTTACCACTCGCGTCAAGATCTGATAAGGCCCCGTTTCTATCCATAAATTGCCATTCCGTACTCATCCCTCGTTCTCTTCGACCATCCCTCAGTATCCTGAGATATAAGATGGTTTATGTCCTGTCAACTGTGCCCCAGGTGATAATTAGAAATGCCTGACCCCTTGAACCCGTGCGCCTGTCTATCCGTCTTCCTCGACCCTGGAAGGGTTGCCAAAAAAGAAAAAAAAAAGAGAAAAATCCATCCATTTCCGCCCTGTTCAATTTGGTACGTCGAATAGCGTCCCATGCCAATCCTGTTGAATAAAATCCGGCCAAGCTTCAAAATTAACACCTCAAGCCGGAATTTCCTCAATCTCGTATTTCTCATCAAATCGCCGATTGGCTTCTTTTCTCCTGGCTCTCCTTTCCCGGTGTCCTCGTTCTTCTTCACGCGTATCTCGTCTTGCTCTTTCATAAGAGTCACGCGTCGCTCCTCTGGCATCTCTTCTGCTTTCTCTTTCTCTTTCTCTTTCCCTTCGATCTCGATATCTCCGTTCACCATCATCGTCATCAGATTCATTAACATCTCGTCGTATTCTTGCACCGTCCGGATCCCTCGCATCCCTCGCACCCCTTTCCTCACGATCTCGCCTCTCCCTCCTACCCTCCTCCTCCTCCTCCTCCTCCTCCCTCCCCGCCGCTCCACACCCTTCCCCTCTTTCCCATCAAAAAACCCCGTCCTCTCCAACACCTGTTCCATCCCCACCACCGTCGCCGCAGCCGCCATCCGACTCTTCCACGGCCCCCCCTCCACCAATAACGTGGCACCAACCGCCAACCCCATCATTCCCAACGTCGCCGCCAAATTCTTCGTCGTAACCTTCTTCTTGCCATATTGAAAATCGCGATGCGAATGATGAAGAGGGCGCGATCTTTCGTTTCGGGAGCGGTGCGGTTGGTGTCTTGACATCGTGATCACTATGCTTGGCGCTGAGCGCAGGGAGTACTTTTATATCTTTAAATTTCTCGATTCAAAAAAAAAACGACGCAGTAGAATAACTTCCACACTGCCGATCGATGCCCATACAACTCGATTCCTTACAATCGTATCGTCTCATCCCAAACCCGTCGAGGCTTGCAGTGTTCCTGATGAAGAAAAAAAATGTCTTTGATAGATACTGTAGGAGCGTGCGTGATCATGAGTAAATAAAACAAATGAGGCTGAGCCACCCACAACCGTTGCCTGAAGATATGCGGGGCGGTCTGGTGGCGAGGCCAAAGTTGTATGTATGAATAAATGCGAAGGAACCTATGAACTTTGGATCCGGGGGCGAAGACGGAATTTCGGGCTGCAAAAAAGAAAAAAAAGAAAAAACGCCCGGTGAGTGGGTTTGGTCTGGTATGGCGAGGTACATACAGTGTACACGTGAGGTGAATGTTTTCGGCCGGTGGATGGGGGGCCAAGGCTGAATCTAATTTGGTGATGCGGATGCTGTGGATGGTTCGGGGGACAAGTGAGAAAGATTTGTGGATGATATGGAGAGGGCTTGCATTTGTGATGGTTGGGTTTACATCATCGTGATTCATATGATGAAGTCGAGCTTACATTTGCGAATCTATCATGATTCACTCGCGTTACCTAGGAGTAAGACATGCAGGTGTATGTATGTATGTATGTATGTATGTATGTATGTATGTATGTACGTATATACATGATCCGGTTGGTATAAGCGCGTGATACACACACAGCCTTACCTGTTCCTATAGCTGTTACATCCCGTCCAAATAGCAAAAGGAAAGCTCCCCTTCCCTTCTCAGAAACAATCCCCCTTCTTCAATTCCCAAAGAAGCACTTCCTGGGAAGATCATTCATTCATTCATTCATTCATTCACTCAACCATTCAACCCCTTCTCATCCATCCCCCCACCGCTAACACCTCCGTTCATTACCCCCACCCCCAATGCCTCCAAATATACGACAAAATCACGTGCCCACAACATTTTGGTTGCACATCTACAAAAAACTCACAAATCCCCCCAAAGTCCCAGTACCTACCTACCACCTAGGTAGCACCAAATCGTCAAAAGTTATACAAAACCAACCCTCGCATCAGGGCGCTAACCTGACCAAGCTGAGAAGAAAGAAAGGAAAGAAAGGAAAGAAAGAAGAAAGAAAACCTTTCTTCATTTGATAGACATGCAACAAAGACCCTCCTCAAATGCAGCTAGCTCGCTCACGTGTAAATCACGCGTGTCAATAACAAAACAACGCTTTGTTGCACATCTAGAGAAAACCCCCAAAACTCCTTTCACAAACCCCGTTAACCGTTAACCGTTAACCGTTAACCGTTCGTTGGCTTGAGTCGAAACCCGTCTGTTCCTTCCTACCCACGGAGGAAGAAGTACCCCCCCCCACTTACCAGCTAGCGTCCAGATCCAGAATCGCACGGCAGAGTCCGGGGTTTCCCTTTGGGCGCTAGGGAGGATATGCATAATATATCCTTGAGGTTTTAGGTTGGGGTTTTGGGTATATCGTATCTTTGCAGAGTGGAGTAGAGGAGAGTAGAGTGAGTAGAGGACAGAGATATCCATATATATATGCAGCGGCGAGATGTGGGATATGTTTCATATAATCACGGTTTAGATGCGTGACCGATGATGATATGGTTTCGTTGCATATTTAGAATTACAAGGAGCTTCAGAGCCGGCATCTTCATGATTGATATTTTTATTTTATTTTATTTTATTTTCCCGCAAGCGCCGATTCCGTCAATTTTGGGTAAACCTTTGGATGTTGTGATTTGGCGCTGAGATTTTTGATCTGTTGATGCTTCGGTTGGAGAACTTTTTGTGTCTAGATACATACCTACTTGGTATGCATGCATCAATACTTTTTTATAGACATATTCACGTGATCTACAGTTGTCTTTTGATATCTTAAGAGTTGGGTTATAAGACTTGGGTTATGAGACTTGGATTATGAGAGTCTAAAAAGGTAAGTATGGGTAGATGATAGAAATCCTCTTAACCATCTGGTTCTAGTAGCTTCTATGATATGTATCTAAAACGAAGCAAAGGGGTATCAAATGCATTTAGATTCTAGATCCCCAGTTTCGTAAACTCCATTGAAATCCCAACTACGTAAGTATTTTCCAATCCCTAACCGCTAGCAAAGTTTTATATTGAAAATTCTGAAAACTCCAGAGACCCCATATGTGCGTATGAGTAATCGTAAGGAAAAAAAGAAAAAGAAAAAAGGAAAATATTCCATCTCCAAGAAACCCCAATTTACCCTCCTCTCCCTCATTCACCTCCCTTCACTTCTCCAAAATCATAAACCCCGCTCCCCCAAGTAAACTCAACAACACCACCAGCGTCGCAAATCCCGCTCCAACTCTATCTTCGTTCGTAATAACAATCTCCTCCTTCATACTCAACATTCCCGTCTTCCCACTCCCGGCATTACTATCCCCTACACTCGTTCCCCCAGTAGTATTCGTAACCGGCACATTCCTATTATTATCCACCCCGGGAACCGCAACCATCGCACTCTGTATCCCTCCCAATGCACTCATCTGTTGTCCTATCCCTATATTTCCATCATAGTTCCCCTGTGTCCATTGAAATCCACAGGCGTTATTGGGACCGGAACATTGGGTTCCAGCTGCTTTGGCGGTGGTTTGAAGAACGGGGAAGAGGGCCTGCGAGGTGAATGGGGCGAGGATGGAGGTTGAGGCTAGCCAGGCGGTGAAATAGGCTTTGAAGGATAGTTGATCCGTGTCGCATTTATTGACGTTTTCGCAGGCTTGCTCGGTGATGATAGAGTTGGTTTTGCTCGAGGCAAAGATGTTGACTGATGTATTCATGAGTTGGGTTGTGCGTTCTTTCCAGGTTGAGTTGCCATCCGTCTGAGGGATGGGATTGGGTTAGCTTATATTTCGTTCTTTTTGCTCGTGCATTATCCGAGGAGATAGGGTGAGGGAAAGTAAAAAGGGTGAATAAATTAGACGAGAAAAGGTTGAGGAGAGAAGGAGAAAGAACCCTTACATAATTATACATATTTGCCGCCCCGTGTAGATATATCCCCGCATTATAACTCCACTGCAATCGATCCACACTCGCACAATTATCCGTATCACTACTCCCATCAAAAATATTATACCCAGCATCGATCAACCCCACACTTTGTTCCCATTGCCAAAATCTTCTCGGCCCAATCCGCATACGTTTGATTCCCCGTATACCTCGCCAACCTAGCTCCCAGATTGAAGAAACATCCATTCGCAATGGAATTTTTATACGTAAAACCTTCATTGAAAGTGAAAATCTGCCATCGCAAACCGCCTCCACAACTAGTGGTATCCCATCGACTAACCATTTCGTTAAAGACAGCTTGGGCTAATGCGAGCCATTGTGGCTGTCCATCAGGAGGATTTTGAAAATTAGATTCTGCAGCCAACATGGCGGCCATTCCCCAAAATCCTTGATCGTCATTCCCTTCATTTTTCGTTTGATTTTGGGGCATGTAGTCGGCCTCTGGACCTGCTTGGAAGAGAAGAGCTTCCGAGACGATGCTATTATAGGAGGTATCGCCCGTATAACGCCAGTAGTCTATTAACGTCATGAACATGCCACCACCTTCCCACCAGAAGTATGGAGGTGGTAGAAGACCCGGAACTTGACCCTGTCAGATGTTAGGAAAGCACTTGTATCGAAGGGCATGAAGATATACACACAGATTCATTTCCATGATAATACGATATCAAATTTGCAGCCACGGAACTGGCGGCACTTTTTATCGAATCTTAAATCTTTGGTCAGCTATAACCATTATCTCAAAGATTCATCAATAGGAGTCCAAAGCATACCAGCCCTTGTAGCGTCAACCGTAAGAGCACTAGCGCATCTCAAGCCCAGCAGCGGCCATACCCATCTTAGAATCCTCATTATAAGAACCAAATGCTCTTTTCCAAGAAAAGATTGAAAGTAAGATGAAAGAAACGTCGGGGAATTAGAGCCAAGAAAGGGGAATAGTCTTGGGAAAGGCTCGTGTCGTCCTGTCTTGTCTTAAGGGGGTTGATGAATAACGAGGCTTAGATAGGTCCAAATCAGAAGATGACAGACAACCTGCGGGCAACACAGTGTCACAATACCGTGCCACACAATAAAACAATCAGATGGAAGAAAATCGTAGAAAATCGTAGCCCTGTCAAAGGTGCATTTGGAATTATTGATCCGTCTCTTGTCGTATCGTATCGCAAATAACAAATGGTAATATCCTCGTATCCAACACCAAAGGCCCAAAGATAATTATAGGTGACTACTACCAGGTAGGTAGGGCTGGCTGGTAAGCCCAAGAGACAATCTAGATTCTACCTTCTTACTTGCCGCCAGCTGAGGATACAACGAAATGGGAAGAGAAGAGAAGAGAAGAGAAGAGAAGAGAAGAGAAGAGAAGAAAAGAGAAAAGAAGAAAAGAAAAACTATAAAAAAATATCAAATTGTCAAATTATCAAATAACCAATAACCATAAAACGACGCGTTCAGAATATCAAATTCGTAAATATAAGAAAAAGAAGCCAAGAAAGAGAAAGAAAAGGTCTTGAATATTAGAAAAAACCAGACAGAACCTCAGATAACAACCTTCTATATCAAATAATCAATTGAAATGAAATCAAAACAAAGCAAAGCAAAGCAAAACGAAGCAAAGCCAAAAAGAAAGACTTTTCCAACAAACCATAATAAATATCCTACATCCATCCATCCATCTATCCATCCATCCATTTGAAACCCATCCATCCATCCATCCATCCATCCGTCCGTCTGTCTCAACACACCTGATACACTGAGGAAACCCACCGATTCCTGTTTTGATTGGAGTCTAATCATCATATAGGATAGGATAGGATAGGATAGATATATATCTATCGCTAAATGAATAATAATCATGTATTTTGATCCTTATATTAATATCTATATATCTACTTGCTTACTTACTTGCTTATCTACTTACCTATTTACCTACTTACCTACTTACTAGATTCGAATTAATACACCTACTAAGTAGATACTTATACTTAATAATAACATATACTTTTCAATTGAAGTTCTCTACATCATCATCATCCAGGAAGACCATTATAGAAATCCGAGGTTTCATCCATCACTGGCTAGGTACCTTATCCAGGACCATCGTCTCATATCATCTCATCTCAATCACAAATCGTCTCATCCCATAATTCATATCTACTGGAGTCCCCTTCATCCACCTATCTACCCACTTATACCATTCTCTGATTCCTTTTATCATCTACCAAGAAACAAGAACAAGTATCCACAAGAAGAAAAAAATGTGGTATTAAAAAAGAAAACCCGACTACCTCCATCTTGAAAAGAATGGACAGCTTAAAAACGCCATTAAGTAAGTCCACCTTCCTCACTCCAATTCTCCATATCTACTTTGAGATAAAAAGAGAACAAAAGCTGTAAAAAGTCTTCAAGCCATTGTAATGCAAGTAAATATCCATCCCAATGCCAAGCTAATCCTCAAAGGGAAAAAAAAAATGCAAATGCCCAAAACCCCCTTCCGGTATGCAGAGAAAAAAAAGTACCAAAAAGGTAATCGAAATTACAAAGCCATCATAGCAACAACCGCTACGACACCTGCAAATATACTGCCTTTCAGTACTCGTTCCTGATTTGCGCCGAGGCTATCTGCACTGCTTTTGCTGGATGTTGAAGAGGAAGAGTCATCTCCTTGAGAGAATCCACTGCTACCGGTTGAACTTGAACTACTAGATGATCCCGTGGCTGTTCCTGAACTAGAATCACTACTGCTACCACCATTAGAATGGTCATCTCCAACTCCTCCACCATTGCTACCTGTGAGTCCAGGAACTGTTGCGGCAGTAGAGACAGCAGTAGAGCCGGAAGCTGCAGCGGAAGCTCCTGCGGTCAGGTTTTGTCCGGTACCCAAGAGGGATGAGAGAATGGTAGCATTGTTTGAGTCAATCACGGTGTTGTTCGTTCCGAGACATTGTTATAATAGTATGACTTTCCACTATTGGTTCCTGGGCTGATTTTCCGTTGTAGCATGAAATTTCGACCGACTCGAATGAAGCATAATAGTAACCGTTATTCTTGATATCCTCAGAATCCCAGTCAATTATACCACCTGCCCATTCAATAGTGCCCTGACTATTGGTGGCAAGGCCAGCAGGCCAAAGAGAAAGTTGAACTCTAGCAGGAGTTTGTGGGAAGTTCCATTGATTTGCTGTTGCATTCCAAGTATCGGCACGCTTCTTCGTACGTCCAACCTGCCCATCAACAAGCCAAGTGATCTCATCAGGGGTCCAATTAATTTCGTAATCGTGGTAGTTGGCATAGGTATCGGAAAGGGTGATGTCTTGCTCATTATCATCTAACAATCGATTAGTATAATTCCCAGATGCCCTGGGAGGGTTACTCACAATTTGTGATACCCTGGAAATAGTAATTCGACTCAGCAGTACCCAATTTCGAACCAACAAATTCAAAATCAATTTCATCCTTGACATCCGAGAAAAGAATAAAAGCAGTTACCACACCCTGACCCCTGCTAGTCTGAACCTTGCCTTGACATTTCCATACCACATATAAGTCGAAGATGCCATGACCGTTCCGACCGAATCTCTTGCCATGGTCAGCAAAACATTATCATTGTAGATGACTGGATTTCCACTATAAACCCAATTGGTTTTTGATGCATCTCCCAAGTATTTCGTATTTGAAGTAATGCCGTCCAAGTTTTCAAAAGTATACGAAGCGCTTTGGCAGACAGGTTCGGGCACGCAAGATTCGAGGGAGAATGACATTCGAGGATCACACCCTCCTAAACAATAAGCTCCGGTACCACATTGTCCATATTCTACAATAGTCAGTCTACTCTCTCACACTTATACTCTTTGAAAAAGGGACTCACGAGAGCAACATGGTGCATCTTCAGGACAATGACTATCAAGACTACAAGTGGCTGAGAATGCCACCGAGGCTGAAGCCAAGAAGGCCAGCAATGTGGATGTTCCAACCATGTTTGTATGTTATGTTTGTAGAGTAATTTTGAAAAAGAAAACCACCCAAGATCGATACCGAAACGAGTGGCGAGATCGAGAGACTTCAAGGTTGTATGATGAAAGTGAAAAGGAAAGGAGAACAATTAGGTGCGCGGCGAAAGGATACTAAGATTGTAACGGATGACTGCAGATGAATCGGCAGTCAAATCGTATCGAGTGAAGTAAGTATGTGAAGTGATGCGATTCAGTTCGATACGATATAATGTCTCCTTGAAAGTGGAAGTTGTGAATTCCCCGCCACTTTGAAGATCCCTATTTTCTTTCCTTGTCGTAAAATTGATACGGTATACTTCGTGTAAAAGTATAATGTGTAACTATTGTTCCTTTACACGGTTCCTGCCTTTGCAAATCCCCGAGATGAAAAAGATTATCAGAGTAAGACTTTACTTTCTTACTTGGGAATGTAGTTTGTATAGTATAGTATAGTATATTGTAGTGTAGTGTAGTAAGTATAGTATAGTATAGTATAGTATAGTATATAGTATAGTATAATGGAAAGAATCGATTCACAAACGAAAGTGTTCGATGCCTAGGATAGTAAATAAGATACGAGACAACGACAGATAACGAGTGATGCCGTGAATGGTGAATGAAGATTATTTGGATTCTATTGTTGAACAATTGTTGATGTTGGAGAAAGAGGTGGGCGGAGGGAGAGACAGGAGATGATCATTCATTTATTATTTGGGAGAGGCTACGCTACCTCCAGCTAGGTAAGGTAAGTTGAGATTCGATCAAGAGGTTACATTGATTCATTCATGTAATACTGCTGCCACCCTTGGTCTTACTAGCTATAGGTAGGTATGAGATGACTAATAATAACAGTATTACCCATACAAGAAAATCGAAATCATCATTCCCCCAGCCTTCCACCAATTAAACCTTTTAAATCTCCTAACTTTTTCCTTTCCCACTAGCCCCACGGTCACCTTCTAAATTTATCCGCAAACCTAATCTAATCTCGATCCCGTAATCATCGTCCGTACCGACCCGGCTTAGCGCATGTACTGGCGTTTTAAGAATGGGATCATGGGATCATGGGATCATGGATCATGGGACACTACAAAGTAAAAAAGTGAAGTGTGGAGTGATTAATCATTCGGAATCATCGAATCATCTCCTCCCGAGGTCGAGTCGATCGATTTGTGCAATTGGAAAATCATCCAATCATTTATGCGAAGGAGTGTTTTAAATGTGGAGACTCTTGTACGTTCATAGCATATCATACTATAAGTACCTAGGTACTACTACATAAACAAACGATAAATATTTTATAGGAGTTAAAGGTATTAAATAGATAATAAATAAGTACTTTATAATGACTAATCAAGATATTAAGTAGATGATAAATAAGTACTTTATAATGACTAATAAAGATATTGAGGAGATAATAAACAAATACTTTATAATGACTAATAAAGATATTAAGGAGATAATAAACAAATACATTATAATGACTTATAAAGATATTAAGTAGATGATAAATAAGTACTTTATGTCACGAATGGACTATAAACGGATGCCGATGCTAATGGAACGGTCACGTGTACGTATCTATATATATAGGTAGATAGACGGCCATTTCTCTGGTCTTCAGTTGTAGATTCTAAGGATACTTTTGACCCTGTTTATTCAGCTCTTATACGGCATAAGCGTCACACTTTATAATGACTAATAAAGATATTAAGTAGATAATAAACAAATACTTTATAACAACTAAAAGTATCAAATAGATAATCAATAAATACTCTATAATAGCTAAAGGTACTAATAAATAGAGCATAGGTAGGTACCTACCTGCTAATTAAAACATTTGCCATTTCTAGGCTTCTACTCTTGTATTCCAAGGTTGACTCTAGGTTGTATGGTATCTAGCATCACCTACTATACTTTATGCTACTCATAATTAAACGAGATATCTACCTCAAATATCTCCGTAGTAGACCCTCGAGGTATGATTATTTTGTATGCACACCTAGTGCCTATCTAGATGAGGTATACGTATGATTGATCAAATATATCTATTTGTTAGTACCTGCTCTTTACAAAATCATCACAATACAAGGTCATCCCTCGAATCGTTTCTGGCCACGGAGATAGAATACGAAGATTAGGCTGAGCTTAGGATGAGTACCTAGGTAGTGCTGATGAATCATGAATTGGTACGAGCCTTCAGTCTTGAGTTCAGAGACTGGGGTAGATATTAGGTAGGGTAGTAGGTATTATTTTGGTGGCGATATTAGATCGTAGATAGATAAACAGATGCATAGATCGATGGATGGATACAATGACCTCAGGATCGATGCTCCAATGATTTAATGAAAGCATGGATACAATTATGACAATTATGAATTGCCGGATAAGGTTAAAACACATCCAGCAATTCATGTATAAAATTCATGGATTATTAATCAATTTGATAACGTGGAAGTACTCGAATGATCAAACAAGTAATAATAATAATAAAGTGTACAGAGTAATAAACAAACAAATTAACCATCATTTAATAAAACTCACTTATTACTTATCCTCAAAACACATCCCTTGCTCGTTTATTCATTCATTTATTGTTTCATTATTTATGTTTCATTCATTTATTGTTTCATTCATTCATTGTTTCATTCATTCATTGTTTCATTCATTCATCCATTCATTCTTCCTTACATATAAATTATGTAGTACAGTAAATAAAAAGTACCTATGATTTCACCCTCCCCATCCCCTTCCCTTCCCTTTTCCGTCCCGCTCCACCCAAATCCTGGGGATTCCAAAGTTAAATCGCCCCGACACTTCTGACTCTTCTTTTTGAACCTCTTTAGCGCCGGAACCCTGAAAATCTCTACTTATGTAAGCACTTTTTTTTCTTTTTTCTTGGTTTTTTTTACCTTTTGTGATCTCAATGAGGAGGAGGAATTTGAGTTGGTTTGTCTTTGGGGTTCCAAGGTTGTGGATGCAATATTGCACACACATATATATGTATATAATCCATGGATAGGTATAGAGATGTGCATTTTTAATATTGTATATATATATATATATATATATATTATCCATCGACAGAAGTAATATACATCGACGCTTCCTGCAAAGCATCGGTATCGATATAAACTCATCTAATATACACGTCTTCCTAATCAACATCTCTGATTGAATGGAGATATCCATGGATAGATATATAGGTGGGTAGGCACGTGAATATGACATAGTATACAGCCGCCATACAGTCAGCATCCCCGCAACCAATTCTTAGTCGTGTACCTGGAGTGATATATAAGTACCTAAGGGGTATACAGTATCCAATACCGGCATCACTCAACTTGTAACAACAGTTGCATCAAAAACAACCTAAACGTAGATACCAATGGCAAAACAACAACAACACGTCCATGTAATCTTCATATCTGATCTTATAGCTATAGGTGGCGAATTCGAATCTTCAATGAGGTGCAAGCAAGCTAGCTACGTATACATTCTCAAAACGCGTTTGTTCAGACTAGGTGCCTATCGCTAGTGAATTAGATACTTGGTCTTAAAGTTAATCAATTGCAATCAAAACATCTCTTTTAAAAAGTTTCCGGGTCGAAATTCGATCGGTAGGGTGTTTCGATTCACACACACAACACACACACACACACACATATATATATACATCTAATCCCGTGTACATGTCTATAGGTATGTATAGGTAGGTAGCTATAGATCCGAGAATAGATCTAGATCTAGAGCTGCGACTTCGAATAGCAACCCGAAGAAGATACTATAGCTACTGTAAACGTATTGTATTGCAACGTTAACTATATAAATTGTGCGTTGCGAACATCAATATATCGTTGAGCTTGTCGTCGCGTCGGACTTACTTGTAATTGGTATATTGATCATGATGCATATGAATATGGTTGGGGATTAGAGGTTCCTGAGGTTTGATATATGTGGTGGTTTGCAATTGCAATTGGGTGTATATGGGTTGGTTAGGATGATGAGGAGTTGAGACAGTAAAGGGGATGGATGGATGGTGAAGGTGGGTGCATTTGGGGTTATATGTATATGGTGAATCTCGGGTAATTATGCAGGGAGCTCTGGTTATAGCTACAGGGAAAGAGAAGAGAGAGAAGTGAAAGAAAAAGGAAAATTGATGTCTTGTCAGCCTCTTTACCAGATGAGACGGAATTCATCTGATCGGATCGGATCGGATCTTCAAAGAATCTTCCCAGGATCTTCAAAATATCAGGTACGTATACCCACCCACCTGAAGATATCGCAGGCAAAAGTGAAAGATAGAAAAATTGATTCCATTCAAAGAGTATGTGAAATGTGAATACGACGGGAATATAATATATATATATATATATATATATATACGTATCACCCATCTAAAGAACTCATCCCAAACCACATTTTTAAACCCAATACGTACCCAACACCAACAAAACAGCAAACCAAACCGCCAACCGTGCTTCACTCCCCTCCATCGATATCCTCCAATCCATAACAATCCCAGAACCACACGACTCTTCAATACACGAACACGATAGATTTGAATGATGCCAGGCTGCAGAAATCGTTTGCCGTGAATCTCACGTCGGCGAAATGTGACGGGGACGCAGGATGTCGAGAGAGGAGAAATCGTAGAAAGTTGGCTCTAGATTGACGACTTCTGGTTATGGTATTCGGACGTGGAGAGTAAGAGGTGCGTGGAGCTGTTCGTTGGAGGATATGTATGTATTTTGGGCTTCTTCTTCTTCAGCAGTGAGTGGGAGGGATTGTGGAACGATAGATAGAAGCTTTCTTTTCTTTATATTTTTTTCTTTTCTTCTTCTTTCTTGGTCGAGGTAATCTTGCTTTGTGGGGAATGCATATAAGAGCTTGAAATTTCGCGAGATTGTTCCCTGGCGTTGTGGAAGATTATAGGATGGGCGAGCGATGGCTGTATTTTTTATTGCGATGGATGATGTAAGTCTGGGGACTTGTGGTTGAGTTGCGAGGAAGATGTCTTCTAGGGTGGTTCCGGTATGATCCTGATGAGTTCTGTGGAGAGGGTACAAGTTGAGGATAAGGACGGATGATCAAAGAGAAATTTCGAGTTCGGGATCGAATTCAAGGATGAATCTAGGAGCTGACGAAGGATATTGTATACAGAGGAGATCAGGTGGGTGGAGTTTATATGAGATTTGGGGAATATAAATACACTCGCAGTCCCTTTTGACAGAAAGTCATGCATGTGAAATATGGATAACATTCAATTTCACTGGAAAAATCTCTGATGGAAGTATAGTTGATTTTTGGAACGGTATCAATATATCATCCTTTTCTATACTTATTTACTCGACACAAAACACATACGACATATATAACATGCCAATCCAGCCAACAGACGAAACGTAAAGCCAGTACAGATGGAGATACCATCCCATAGACCGCCAAGACAAAGTTTAAATAAGCTACAAAGACAGGAAACATATGGAAAACCCAAGATATACACAAAACCATGCACCTCAACCTCACAAGCCCCAACCCAAAATCTTCACAAAAAACCCACGAAATGACCACCCACAACTCACTAATTAGACAACCGCTCCCCGCATAATAGCCCGCTCATCCTACCATCTCCTCATTCCGCCGTCTCACATCCCATGGTACACTGGTACATCAAAACCGCCCAAATTACCTCTTGGCACACGTTCATATCCTGTCTCAAAGCAATCTCCAGACTCAATACCTACCCTTCAGTACCTCATTCCACAATCCAAGTACAACCAGCCCTACAACATTGGACAAAGAACATAAAAGTCACGTCGCACCCAGAGGAACATGTTAAAGATGACCGATGCGTATATCATACATATCATAAAGATCAGATCAAATCAAAGCCACGAAGCAACATTGTCATCAAGACCCATCAAATTTCGAGCGTGTCAATGCTTCCCCGAGCGAAACTTTTCGGATGTGGTATGCGGCCCTATCGAATATCGAATGGTTCTCTTTCTTTTTCGCTTGCCCTGCCTGTCATGTCCTATCCAATCCATCCTATTCCGTCCCATCCATCTCCCCTTCTCGGATATTCCGTCCAGTCCATTCCACAAGATACATGTATACGTACTCCCCACCCTCCAGAGTCCAATCAAAAATGCTCCAACCCAAGAAAGATTCTCCGACGCAGATAACGAAAAAAGATATTATTTCGAAACAACCCAAGGTTCACCCGCTAGCCGAAAGTGCTCAAGTGTTAAAAAGATGAAGTTTGTCAACCGCCATCACCCGAAAAGAAAATTTGAGGAGACATGGAGGGAAAACGAGTAATATTGATTCTGCGCCGTGTGGTGCGCCATTGCCATTCAGAACCCAAATCAAGTTATAAAGTGAAATGAGGGGAAAGAAGAGAGAAACGAAGAGAAGAAAAGAAAAGGAAAGGAAAGGAAAGAAAAGAAAAGAAAAGAAAGAAAGGGCAAGAAAAAATACAATCGGAATTTGTACGCCTTACGACCTAGAATCCCACACTGATAATCAATACCCATCCATCATACCAAAAATCGTCCGATCATCAACCATCCAATCATCCGCCCATGCTACCATCCGAAGATAAATCCGTTATGAGGAGAGAAAACCTAAACACTTAAAAGGAGTAGAGAGGAATATGAATATGGATATGTTGGGGCCGCTGGCGGGAAATAATATCCATGCTTGTACATATAAATAAATGAGGCAAACGAGGTAAATTGACTTCCCCCTAAACCAAAAGCCCAGCCGAGCAAATGTACAATACTCCTGAAAGAAATATAACAAAGCATCAAAATCCCCCTAGATTCATGGTCGGCGAGGTCCAACCCTCTTATATTTTACCGCCAAAGTTATCTTTGGCGTATTGTTCGCATGCCTACATTTAAAGGGGACGTTGTGATTAGCGAGGTACTATGGAGTATCCTATGCAAGTGCCGATACCGCATGGTTATACATGTCAAAGACAAGTACATCCGAGACAAGTATATCCAAGAAGTAGTCGATCCTACGACACCAAACCCAACCAAACCAGAAAAAGATTGAGGCTAACCTTAGCGGGCTTTCCAACCTTCTGCCCAATAGCCTTCCACTTGTTCGCCTCGTAATCCTTGATGGCAGCGAGTAAAGCCTGACTCTATTTAAGCATCAGCACGTACCGTAATGCGTGATGCTGCAAAGACAGAACGTACCTCATCTTCTGCGAATTCTGCGTAATGCATGTCCTGGAAGGTTGTTAATACATGTCTTCCACCCACATATCAATCGACTCTCATTCAAACGAGCCAAGTATCATATACAAAAGAAAGTATGTATTTACCTTGTACCAGTGCTTCTTAACGCTCCCTTCAGTTCTTGCCGGGAAAGTCTGCAAATAAATTCTTAGATTCAGTCTTGAGTTCGTCTCGCGGCTTCGTGCGACTTGATATGATATGTCGTTCTGGACAGCTCCAGCGTAGACTTCCATGTTATCTTACCTTTGCAATATCCGCCCAGCTATTACCTGCATCTCTCATATTCTTCAATCTCTGCTCTTCGGCAGGTGTCCAGGGAGTATTGGTGCGACTCTTTTTGGCGGGTGGGGCCATCGGCGAGGACATGTTGGGGTCATCTAAGCCTGACGAAGAAGGTCCTGCCATAGACGAACTCGACTGCATGTTAAATACCGAAGTATTCGAGGCAGTCGCTGGACCCGAGGCGCGTCTTTTATTTCGTGCGCTGGCGGGTGAAGGAATCTCCGACTTGAGAGCGGACGTGTCAGTGGTCGATGGATGGTTGTGTGAAAGAGAAAAGCTCGCGTTGGGATCGATTTCTTGTCTATCTACACGCTTCGACATTGGATGATAGGTCGGGGGTGAATGCGCGGGAAGGGTAAAGAAGGCAGAGAAATCTTCGAGGTCGGGAAAGTTCGAGACGTTTTTGGATGATTGTTGCGCGAGGGAGGTGTCGGGGAGAGCTGCAGGATCGCGTGTGGATTGGTTCATAAGATCACAGTGTGAGGCTAGGGTATGGGTACAAAAATACTTACGTTCTCAGGTACTTGGGAACGTTTGAATGTAGTCAACAGGGCTGACATCCCTTTCTCTGCATAGCTTGCCGAACACCGTTGGAAGCGCTTGGCACCACTTCAGATCCTAGGACAACCTGTAAGGCGTCTGGGGAAGTGGAGAGATTGAATGATATAGTCGGTGGTCCATTCATTCTAATATTGTGTGACGAGCAAGAATTTGATGTGAAGATTGATGGGGGGAGATTTTGTTGTTATAGGTGTGATCCGATGACTAGAGAGGGGCGGCCACATCTAAACATTAAGTACCCTCGGTACATGTCATTGGAACATGTGGCAAGGAGTAGAATCCGGAGGAAACAGTAATAAATATGCCTGTCTGCGACCGGGCCACGATACACACACAGTAACGGTACCTGTATTGACTTTGAGCGGTTGAGGAGCCAGTCAGACGTCTATCACACAAGCTACAAAAGTTCAAAATGCATCACTTTGATTCCAAGTATTGGCCATGTATCAAAACATATTTGTTAGCCCGAACGTATTCTTGAATTTCTCATTTCCAGCGCGGCTTGCGAGGACGGAAATTGAAGGGATTGACTGGCTCGAATTTCAATAACAGGCTGACAAGTGGTGTGGGTGAGGTGAGTGAGCAATGAGCATACATGAATGGTTATCATCCATGAATTTTCCCAGTGGAAAGATCGCCAGATCCACGTTTGCGTTTATTATAAACCTTCGTGTTACCAGCAAGAAACAGGCTCTATAGAAGTCATCCCTAGGTATAAAAGACGAGAAAAATCCAACTGCCCCCAATTTCTTTCGTCTTTCTCCGGCGTTTCGGTTACACCAGCCAGGGGATGAACGTAAAGAGGATGAAACAATTGCATTTCATAATTTTCCTTGCCCCCGTAGACGTAAGTCATCGTGATACAGAATTCTGCCGGCTTTTGCTTGGTTGATTTAACTCAGCTCGCCGTGCAGCAGTAAGATGCATGTAATGGTGGGAGCATGAATCTCTTGATTGGAAGTTGATAAATGCTGATGGTATGAGCACAGTTCTGAATGGTCAAAGAGCAGTACCGTCGTTTAAACTGGAACCGAAAGTTGCGGGGTATGCAACATTTAGAACAGTATCCCATACATCTTGCAATCTACCTAGCTCAGAATCATATTAACAAATCAAATCATGATCTCTTGGAGCTTATCATTCAATCCCTCCTTGTCGAACTACCATGGCTTCCTTGTACTAACTTCTGTAATAGAAGTATTGACCAATATTGTCCTTGAGTAAGAAGAATTATGATAAAGTATATCCTAGACCATCGGAAGAATCCCAGTAAACATTCTCCTCGTATCAAAACCTTGAAAAATTAAAGCGGTGTATAGATGATTCATGTTCTAGACGAGGCTATTGTACTTGTCCCTTCTCATCAAGACCTTGGCTTGATCATGACTTGTCACTATTAGGTCAATATGAATTGGTTCGTCATCATTCGTGGCACCCCCCTTTTAAATTTTGTTCCCCTCTAGGTTGGTTTCCGTCCCCTTATTAATTGAAAATCCATGTGCAGGTCAATGCGTACACAAGGCACTCTGTTGGCAGTGTTTGGTTAATCTGACAGCATTGTGCATCTTCAATCCTTTGGCATCAATTAGTTATATTTTTCGTAGGTACAGTACAAGTAGTGACCTTCAGGTTACCTTGAGAATGCATTAAGTAATAAGGCCAAGGTAGACGGCGTAAAGAGTCCATTATGAATGGTAGAATGTCTGCTATCGACTGCATGGCGTTCCCGATGGTTCGAAAATGGCGTTGCTTCGCCGCAGCCCGCACCAGACGTTCGCCGACATAGTATTCAATTGCAAAATGAATAGAAAAGCGGTATATGGTCTCGATGACACTTCCGTGCCGGGTATTGGATAATAGACGGGATCATCGGGCTGGGATTGGAAGATAGTGGTCGAGTTTCCCAACGATATGAATGGCAAACCCGACCGTTTGGATTATTATTTCAACGTTGGATTTGAGCCTTGAGTTAAGGTGTAAAATAAGAGTTGTCTAAGCAAACAAAACAATTTTAGCCTCAGATTGTGTTCCAAGACAGGGGGGACAGTCACTAACAGGTGTTACTCGTCTAGGATATTATTCCATCAAAACGGTTTTCTGTTTCCAAGGTTGTTTTGTTTGATGTTCCATGGTAACAACCCCTTTGGGTTCCTCTGAAGTTTGAGATGGTGGATTAGTTAGTTTCTCCATAAAACAAGGGGACTCGTGACTGCTCTCTCTTTAACGGCTATATTATTGCAGTTAAGAAACTATACCTCGTGAACAATATGAACTGTGGTGAGACTGTCATATTGAATACCTCCGGATACATGCATGATCTTGGCTAACCAAAGGAACGGTGTATGTATCCTGGCGTATCTGCACCTAGCCATAGTTGTAAAACTATAGGATAATAACTCGGACAAAAAGTATGCCGGTTACTTGCATCCGATCATCTGCTGTATTTCATCAAAATGGACTCCGAGAGAGATATCCATTGATAATCACGTGTAGTACACGTGATAATCTTTGTAGATGCAATGTGCCAACTTCAAATTCCAAGGTTGTAAAACCTTGTATTATAATAAATTCTTACTTGGGTACATTGCATATATTGTTTTGGTTAGAATTTCGGTAAGGTTACCTTGAATTCGATACTCTCTAGACGAGCCTTCAATAGATGTCTACGGGTAGGGTAAGATCCGAAGGGGGAGAAAAGATAGAACAAGTTTCTAAAACTTCTACGAAGTATGTTGGAGATTTGCGGAGAAGAAATGATGACAGACAGGATTTGAAGAGTCAAAACACAGCATGTCTTCAATGAGCCTTAACCAACAAACCATGACATCTCAAGAGGTTGTGACCGGAATACAACAGTGTAATAAGCGCATAATAAAGCTAATCAATGTTTATCCTCCGACTTACCCCAAACCATTCTTACTGATGGTGGGTCTTGCTTAGCAAGGTACACGTTACTTACTTGATATATCTTCCATAGCTATGACGAAAGCTTTGCTTTTCTATGTAATGGGCCTCGAGACATAATAAGTGACAGAATATCACGACTGTTTGAGGCCACGCGCCACCATATTCATCCAATACTTGCTCAGATCACTTTTGAGCAGTTACTCGACTAAACCAACCAACCCATCAACCAACCAACCCAAAAAAACATGGGGTTCCAATATGCAGAATCTGGCGACGAATTTCCACTTTTGGTATTGTCGTATGTAAAAGGGGGGTAGAAACCATACAATAGGAATTATTTTAGAATTATTGAAAATGAATGAAATGTACCGGTAGGGCACGTAACTGGAAGTGCCAAGTTTTATTACTAGGTAGTTCTAACGACTCCTTTGCGGCCTTGGCTTTGACCCCTTCATCTGAAGATAAACGATAAACACCCATTTAGACCATTTTCCAAGTCCCCCAAATTTCCACCATATCCCCTTTGAGTTCTAACTTCTCAGCCATTTTGATATTTAAAATCAATGCCGTATTCAATACCGTATTCAATATTCACTACCCATCCGTTTCCTATATCATGCTTAGATATTCACTAGCAACCTAAATTTGACTTCCCCTTCCTTTCCTTATAGGCTGGTGTGGCTGTCAGAATTAAAGCCCTTGGAACTGTAATGACACCTCAATAACCTCACCCAAAGATCGGACGTTCACCCTTCCGACTGATTGCCAATCTCTTTTCAATACTTCTATTGCTTCAATATGCAGAATCCATTATCTTACATGATTTGAGACGAACGATGAAAAGAATCCTGATATATCGATTCAACCGTTTAGCTTGAATAGCTTCAATATCTCAAAATACCTTAAACATCTTACGCGAGAATACTTGATTGATTTCAGACTTCAATTGTACTGACTATCGACGTGTCAGTGTATCTAGTACCGACCAACTTCCTAACTAAGTATTCTTGCTCAATCTAGATTAGAGAAAAGGAGAGGGGTGTAGAGAACGTTTAGAGCATTTTCTGCGAGTTACCATGCCTTTATGTCAAGACAACGTTTCTTAGCTCCAAACCTAAGTATAGACAGTGTTGTGACTGTGCGGGTGCAACAATGAATATAACAAACGCTATTCTACTTTGAATGTGTTTGTCCTATTCTTAGCCTGTCAATTGTTTGTTAGTATCTTTCATTTTTCTTGTCATGGAGGTACGAAGGGAAATGGGTCGTACTAATGAGCCACTCACTCTAAACGGTTCGAATGGTCCAAACACTCAAAACATCAAGCATAATCAAAAGAGGCGCGCGGCGATTGTTCCAACTTTGGTCTTATTTGCGTCCGATCTTCATGATCATTCATGCACTCGAAGCTTTTCACTCAGAATAATAAGTGAGGTAAGAATTTTTAAGCTCTTGGAATTGGTGGCTCGAGGGTCAATGAGGGTCACCAAATCCCGGCACGAAACTCTTCGAAACTCGCTTCCCCCTCGACCCCTCCAAGTGTTGCAACATTGCAGAAATTGCCAACTTTCAATCTTTCGTACTTTGTGGTCAATTCTACTATGTGCTTGCAATTATATCACAATTATCAATAAGGTTGCGTTGCTATGGAAAAGGGGAAAGACCCCTTTGTTGCGAAGTCGTATTAATGGCATGGAAAGCTCAACCATCCAGAAGACAACGTTTGTAATAATTCTTGATCATTTAATGGTCATCTGGCAAGTTCTCTGTGAGGTATTGGGGCAAGTTTTGAATGTTATCGTGGTTATGATACTTGAGACCCCGCCTCAAACATCAAACAGATATCTACATCATCAAACCCCGGTACCTAAGAAACACCATCATGATGCAAAAACGGGACGAAAACTCATGGAGATGTGCAACTTTACCCATGTATAATCAGAAACCATGATGAGCATCAACTTCTCATTTTTCCCTGCAAGATAGTTGTTTTGGACTTTGGAGACCACAAAAACTTAGCCTTATGGATATTCCAAACAACCAAGTCGCTTGTTCATATAATATCCGGCGTTCCGCTCCTTAAACTTTCTCTTATTTTCCTACACTTGACGTGACTACTTATTTCGCAGCTAATATTCACTTTCATTTCGTTACCAACTGGTTTGGCTGCTCTACATTCTTTATTGTAGTTATATCTGGTTATATTCTGCCCCAGAGCTTTACAATACAAGTCATCTTGTTATCTCAGACCTTTTGACAAGATTCGATTCTACAAAGAAACCTTACAACTTCTTCAATTCTGCGATTGCCGGATCAAACATCCCTTTACACAGTATATCTTGAGCTCTCGAGCACAGTTTTTTCCAATTTGATACCCATCAATGACTGTTATCATGTCCTCGAAGCAGATGAACACTCAAGTGGCACCATCCACATACGTCCCAGTTGACGTAGCACAACGACACGAATATGGGATTCAAAAAAATCGCAAACCGGCGTCTACTGGTGGTGGCAGAGCATGGAGCGAGGATGAGGTATGGATTGAACAGCACCATCCCATGAGTAAATTTACTGATCAATTTGATTATAGGAAGTTTATCTGCTTCAAACCCGTCTTCAGAAAATGCCTTATAAGCACATAGCTGCTCATCTAAAAAAGACTGAGTTGGCTTGCCGTCTTCACTATCATCAGTTGTCTCATGGAAGCAATCGCCGCAAGCGTACCAATTCGTTTACTTCTTCTGGTAGCTCCACATCAGAATCCCCGATCTTTCCTCTTCGTCTGCAATCTCCAATAAATGAAGCCACTCTGCTCCCGGCTACACCACCCGCATACAGCTATTCACCTCAATCTCAGCATGTTCAACTTCCATCTGCCTCGTCTCTCCTATCTCGCTCAGCTTCCAACAGCCCATCTCAAACTTCTGGCCACCCAGTCGCGATCCTCCCCAAACCATCCCCTTCTCGACGTGCCATCCTTGATTCTGCTACAAACCAAACTCTCCGTCTCGATTGTGTGATGACCTCAGCCCCAACAACCATCACCAGTGTTGATAAAGAACGTCTCCGCCATGTATACGAAGCCCATCGTAATTCCTTCTGGAACATCATTGCATCCGAGTATGGTGGAGGTGTATCTCCCCTTTTGCTTGAGGAAGCCTGGAAACAAGGTGCCGCATCTAAAGGGCCACCAACCCCATGTGTCTCTCCAGATACTCGTTTACCAAATCTGAATCAAGCAGGTTATCACTACAATATCCAAGCTCCTCAACGACTGCCAACACCAGCGCAAGAAGCCAAGAATAACGCTACGAGTATCTCGGCACTTCTTGGTATTGATGCAAACCCCCGCAGTCCCAAGGAAAGGGAATTAATCAAGAGACTGGAGGAAAGCAGGGAGATGGCTTGAATGTGGGATCTTTTCGTATTCATTCGGATCATTCACGATTTCATTCATGAGGTGGAAATGGTAACTTTAGTGGCATGACGATGAGTTTTGGTGATGGGTAAGGAATGTAGGGAGTTTGAGTTCAACATTTTTGGAGACGGTTCGTAGACGGAGGGAAACTTCGCTCGATGATGCATTTAGGCGTAATGGAACAGAATAGGCATTCAAATTAATCTACCAACCTTTTCTTCCTCATAGGAAACGTATACCGTAGCTAGCTTTGATTGAGACGATGCAAAAGTATGCAACAATTTATGAATCTCTACACGCTATCTATCCATTTAGCACCTGTTTTAGATCCTTACGGGATTATTTCTCTATTCGTTTATCAGCTCCGTGTTTTCTCGAGATAAAACAACATGATTGTTTCCATGAATTCTTTTTCGGAAACCGGGGGAGCGCATTGAGTCGAAAACAGATCGTATCCGGACTTCGCATTTGAATTGCATGTTTGGAAGATTAGATGAAATGGGTTCGTGGAGGCATGAATGTTCATGAGTTCGCTATAAGTACCTAGATAGGTATACATCGGTAGTTTTGATTCTTGAATTGCATGAAATTTAAAGGGGGGTTGATAGAGAGAAAGAGGTAAGGTTATGTTTACCTACTACGCCTACTACCTACTAGGTATTAGTAGTTCGAGCGGTTCGTTTCAAGTTATTTAGTGATGTTTAGTTTCTGAGCTGCTTATTTTGTGAAGATTTTTACGATGTTATGATGTTATACCCAGGTAAATTTCGTTGATTATTGAGTATCTCCTACAGTAGCTGGAGAACTGGTGAGCTCCAGCTCCAGCTAACCTTAACATAAATGGCGTCGGGATGGGATAAAAAGCTTACATAAGGACTCGTTAGATAGCAACAGCAGATACCTACCCAGTACATATACACATATACCTAGGTAGTAGCTAATAATAATAAATAGATCATAGGTAGCTGCAACATCAATGTAATCTTTTCAAGTATTTACCTCTAAGCCTCAAAATTCGTCTTACTACCCCTCATTCACATTTGTTTTATTTTTCCCACATTCAATCAACCCACCATGTCCTTCATACTTCTCAACAATGTCTCTCATATTCCGTCGCCTCCATAGCACCACGTCCGTATCCACAATTGCAGCTTCTTTCCTCTCTACCCTCAAATCCCGCCCGCCTTTAATCCGTACCCAATTCCTCGATTCAAACCAACTCCAAAAGTTGGAGCTACGCTTCCTTACCCTTCCACCTTCATTACTGCTGGAGATAAGGTTTACATCCCTCCATGCCATCATCTCGTATATTTACCCCCGCGGATGTAGAGAAGGAGCTGGGGCCTGATGGTTTCGGATACGGTGTTTAATCCCCCAAAACCTTTTACAAGACGCATGTGGGCGGCGGGAATTGGAATGGGTGAGAGACAACCGGTTATGTGTGGGGCAAGAGGTGAAGGAGAGGACGCTGGTGAAGAGTGTGGAGGCAAAAGTGACGAAAGGGGGTGAAGAGATGCTGGTTGTGAGGGTGGATAAGAGCTTTGAGAATGAGAGGGGTCAGGCACTTCTGGATCGGAGGTAAGCTATAGGTACCTACTTGGTTATGAGAACCTGATAGATTGTCGATTTTTCCATGTTGGAAGAAGCATATCCAGTCTGAAAGAGTCGATACAAAGATGCTAATCCATTGCACGACTAGAAATTGGATCTTCCGCCGCGAAATCAACCAGAATAAATCCCCTCCCTCTCCAACCACTACCCCCTCCTATTCCTCTCCCCACTGCCACACATGTGCGCGATATTACCCATACACATATATCACTCTTCCGCTTCTCGGCCTTAACATTCAATGCGCATAAAATACACTATAACCGTGAATGGTGTCGAGAAGTCGAGGGTCATCGCGATTGCGTTGTTCATGGCCCGTTGAATTTAATACACATGGTTGATTTTTGGAGAGAAGTTATGAGTCAGACAGGAGGTTTGCCGTTGCAGGAAAGAAGTAAAGGTGATGAGCATGATGATATATTTGTGCCGAAAAGAGTCACGTATAGAGCTACGAGCCCGCTTTATGTGGGAGAGACGTATAGGATCTTGATGGAGGAGGAGGGAGAAAAGGTGATGGGTGTGAAGATTGTGGATGGATTTGGGAGGGTGGGGATGCTGGGGAGGATTGAGAGATGGTGAGGTTTTGCCGTGCATGTTGTAGTGTGCGAGGTGATGTTGTGTTATGCAGATATATCGGACAATTTCGATGAGTCCTACATCCTGCATCCATCCTTGCACTCATGCTGGTCTCAGAGAGTCGTCTGCATGTTTCTCCTTGGAATGGTAGATTTTGACAAGGTCCAATATTTATATTTACAAATCTACATATTAGTTTTACTATACCTCCTGTTCCATCACAGTATTTCCATCATTTCAAAATTATATTAATCATTAACAAACCATCTCATTAATATGTAATAAGAGATCCAGCAAACCCCCCATTTCAAGAAAATGCCTTACAACTCGTAGCCAATGTGCTAGTCGAGATAAACTCCACCTTGGTCTCATCATCTCCCTCTCCCAACACAACATCAAAATGTGGTGAATCCCAGCGACGGGTCAAATGTCTTGACCCCCGTGAATAAATAATATCCACCAATCTCCTCGCTCACCTTCTTCCATAACCGTTCGTTGAACTTCAAGCGCTTTTACGAGCACGCCTGGGATCGCACGCTTGTATACCCAGTCAAAGGCTACAGGAGAATTGACGCGGTCGGCGCGGACAGCAGCGGTGATGGTCAAGTTCCATTGACCCGCATCATTGACGGATGTTTGGGGAAGACAGGATTGAGATGGTTGAAATAGAATTGCGTCTGAGATAGGAAATCCAAGGCCATTATTGGTATGGATTTCATCGGCCGCACCAGAGGTATGAAGGATAATGTCGAAAGATGAGACGCCCACGGTCGTGTTAAGGGTAGTGCTAAACGAATACCAAGTGAAGACCTCCTTGTCGAAGCCGGAACTCTGGCCCAGCTGGTATGTTTCGCGGGTGGCAGCGAGGACAGAGGTGCTGCTGTTGTTGCGGTCGCGGTATTGGATTGATACGCTTAGTTTGCTGTCGTCGCGGTTGGTGGTTCGTACGCGGATGTGTCCTGAGAATTGGAGTGTGTTGTTGGCACCTAGGGTTACGGCAATCTTCCATGGCTTGACTTCAATGGGGGTGATGACTTCGGAAAGGGTAACGGTTGCGGGGACGGTGTCAATCATTCGGGCGAAGATGTCGGCGCACTGTTTGTTGAAATTGGCTGGGTCTGCTAGGGCTTTCATGGTTTTGTTGTTGTCGGCGCCGAATATGCGCTTGTCGGAATTGAATGTGTCGTTTTTGCCGACCAGAAGCACGTCGGATGAATTGTTTCCTAGGTATTCGGTTACGAATGGTATTGTCGAAGTTGTCGAACGTGCTGTCGAAATGTGGGAAATTGGTTTTTACCTGCCATTACCAGTAACTGGGGAAATCAACCCCATGTACTCCTCCGAGCACATGGCCACATGCTACCATGGGTGATCATCTCGCTAGTATTGAAGCCCTGTTTTGCAAAGATCGCAGTGGGTGTCGCCAGATCCTGTTGAGGCTCGGGAACACCGGGAACTCACCAGCCTGGATAGCATCGACTCGTCCAGCTCTATATGGGACAATCGGGCACCGCAGGACATTGAAGCAATGACGACAGATAACGCGATGAGATCGGCTGTCGAGGCTTTCACTGAGTGGTAAATTATTCGTGAAGCCGAAAGTGTTATTGAAAGCATCACCGGGATTCTCCGCTCGCCAAGCTCAAAGGCTATAGAAAGCATCAATTCCTCCCAAGACCAGTCTCGATATCGTGCGTGGCCATATCGTGGGTAAGCTGTTCTTATCCATCTGCAGCTGTTGATGGCCAGTCCCAACCGATGAGAAGGAACATGGTGTAACACCTATTAGAGAATTAATCAATATTTCGATTGCCAAAAAATAACATATTTCTTTCATCACTGACCATCTCTAACCCAATGCAACCAACCCTGCTGAAGATAAAGAATCCTCCATTTGATCGTACTGGGAGGCCAGGATAAACTGCATTTACTTGATAGCACGGGTACAAGCCCGTACTGATTAAGGATATCGCCTTCATTTTGGAAATCAAGTAAAAAGAAAAAATATATGATAGAAATAAAGCACCAGAACGAGTGTAGTAGTGAGTGATCGAAGTAACCTAAGAATCAGTATCACCCATGGATCTGGTGAGTTGAAGGGACATTTTGAAGGGGTTATATAATATATGGAGTAAAGAGAGTGGAGTGCCAAGTGTCTACAGCAAAGAAACCTCGAAGTTTTCGACTATCCCATCCCATACCACAACCCCTATCCCTCCTTTTTTCTAACTTCCAGTGCTCGTATTTCTTTAACCTACCCTCAAAATCATCGCCTCAAGCTCGCTTGAAAGTTAAAAGTAGCAAGCAAGGCTAGGTCAGTAAATAAACGGAAATCAAATCAGCAATAATCAACACCGGAGAAGAGACAATCGAAGAATAGGGTCTTGAAAATGCCATCACATATCGGCGGCACGCGGTGTTGAAGAACACAACGGAAGTATAATGCCGCTGCCAAGTCCATCAGTGGACTGTCACCCAACTCCATTTTTCACGATGAAGTGGATATGCATGGAGTAATATGTAAGGAAACTTTAGTTTTTAGGGCAATTTAGGGCTGTGCCTTGGTACGGCTAGAATATGTAGTATTGCAATGGCTTGGAGGTTATTTGTTCGCTTGGGGTAGTCTCGGTACTTAGTTAAGCTTTTTCGTGATTGTGGAGTATTCTTGAGAGTACGTATCCGTTGTTAACCGCTTGCATTTATTTATTTATTTACAGTTTAACGTCTCTGTGTAGAATGGCTAATTCTAACCTCCCAAAGGATATTAGCGACAGGCCGCAACGAAGGCAAGACCTCCTCGCGCGCCTCCCGTGTATAGCCTATTACTATACTTAATAGTACTCCTAACACCCTATTTTTTAATTTCTATACTAAGCAATACAGTCTTCCTTTATTCTCGTAATCCCTCTTTCTCCATTTGGAAAAGCGCTTCCGCTTTCTTTCTCCTTTATTCTATACGTTTATAAGCTAATGCTTTTAATAAACAAGCTTACCTTTTAGTTGTAACGGATTATATATAAATATAAGCACTATATTAGAAAGTATATGTGCATATAGGGAGTAACCTGCTTGCATGTTACGATGCAGTGTTTAATTCGGAAACGGGAGGTCGATAGGAAATATAGTGGCACGCTACATGCATGGCATGTGTGACACTGATAAGGCTAGGTGAGTACTCAGAGCTGGCGATACTTAGCACAATAGAGGAAGAGCTGTCTAGGTAGATAATGCCGTAATGGAGATGAGAGGAATCATGCGACTGTTGGCAAAGAAGATCGAAGGGTTTTCGGCGATGCATATAGAACTATTCATTTAGTATGAGTACTACGTACACATACGAATTGCGGCCTCCTGTTTCACCAATTCCACGTGACATACTTGCGACTTTGAACACAAAGATTTTCAAGTAGGTAAGACCTCACGAGATCATTAATTTTCGTGTAATAAACTCAATTTATGAAGGAAACCGTAATCGTGAGCTCCCCATTCTTTGGTAGCATGTGCTAGGTGGGCCTGTGAAATTATCAAACGCATCAAAAAATTGCTTGACCCAATGCCATGTTCCCTTGCTTCTCAACTACATCACAAATGAATGTTTCTGTGCACCATGTCGCGGAACGCGGGACCCAAGGAAATGACTCAGGGGTGGTGGAAATTCTTGATGTCAGAGGCAGATATGTGGTGGTAAGAAGGATAATGATTATAGGGGAAATGTACGCGTGGTGTTTGATGCTTGGTTTGGGTGCTGTTTCCTCTTTGGATGCCTTGGCGGCAGTTTTCGAAGGTGTAGATATATGAAAGTTCATAGGTATGGAGCGGTGGAAACGCCTCCCAACTGCCGTAAGGAAGACTTTGCACTGGTTCTTTTGTTTTAATCATTGTTTTTTAAATCTTCTTCGTCCTCTTCTCTTCTACTTCTCTTCAAGGGAACCGATACCTGCCATTCTTTCTAGTATGGATCTCTCGTTCCTATGTTTGCCGAGTTGCATATATACTCATGCTCAAAGAACTGGGCCAGACTCTCCATCCATCCTACAGCAGATTTTGCCACTTCCAGGCGCTTTGTACAGTAACACAATCCTTCTTTACTGTGAAATACGAAACATATCTCTGGGAGAATACCCTTTCACCCTGTCAGTGGCACGCCTTGAACTTGGTGAAGAATGCATATCCATTTCAAACTTTCCTTGGCAGTAAACAAATCTTGAGCTCACGTGAATACACCAAACATCCAAAAGATTGTCTACAGGTATCTGGTCTAATGTGATGCTCTGCTAATAATATTAATAGGCAGCTGCAAAATAACTATTGGACTCAACCTCGCTTGGCTATCCGTTATATTCTGTCTGACGAGAACATACAATGAAGTCCAGTGACATTGCACGCGTATTATTTGAAGTCAAAATTATTCTAAACTTTGAGGATGCCGTCGTTCGATATCACATTCCAATATGGGAATCTTGACTAGCTACAACAATTGCTTGACATTCCTCGACTATTCTTGCCTGGATTGTATCTACCTATCAATATGTCTTTAGCACCATCTCCTGGACGCGGGAGAGACGCCATCCACATTTTTCTAGCACCCCATTCAAAAACAAAGTTTACATTCTATATATTCTTCGATATCTCAAATGTATCCTCTTACAAACTTTCACGCCGGTCTTTACACAGGACTCTAGTACTTGTTATTTTCAGACATTTCGAAGTTAGAAATATCACTTACTCAAGTTCAACCAGACACTACGTCAGGACCATGCATCCAACTTTAATTCCGAAGTGCCTACTACAGGTAGCCGCTTGTGGTATTGCAATCATTCCTTTTGTTAATGCAGTAGACACAACTATCTATTCAACCGTCACTCGTTATAGAATATCAGTCGTTCCACAATACACGACGTACACTCAGACCACTTATTCAGTCTTAACTTATACTGCGCCACCTTCAATCCATACCGAATATGTGACTGCAACGGAAGTTAAGCGTAGAACTACTACTCTCTACGATGGGACTAAGACTGTGACTGAAGCAGCTTTGACCGTATATGGTAAGTAATTCCAAGAGTCGTGATTGAACAGTTAATTCCCTCTAATAATGAACAGCCTCCGAATGCTCTAGCTCAGTAATCCTCTTCTGCGGCTCCTTCATCGGATATCTTCAGCAGCTCGACTACTTCATCTTCTGAATTTGCTTCATCCTCGGGATTCACGGTCCCACCTGTGAATAATAACGTGTCCGGATCTTCGACTACCAGTGATGAGGTGTCAACAACTGCTCAAATACCATCAACTACGGAAAATCCAAATGCTGAGCCCACTACATCTGCTCCACAGGTCACTCCCGAAATACCTAGTACGATTGATGAGCCCATTGTGACTTCTGAGCCTGCACAGGTGGACTCCCACCGTCAATATAGAAGAACCGCCGGCTACAACTGAGGCACCCGCTGGACCAACTCGTGTTCCATCTGCCGATACTCCAGCTGGTACTTACAGTGAAGTAGACTGTTATGCAGATAATGAGGGTACTGGTTCCCATTAGCTCCACCCGTCACTGATAGCGTCGATCCAAACCACTATGATACCCCGCTCACTGTGCTGAGTTCTGTTCCACAGCCAATCAAGGTGCCCCATTCAGATATGCTGGAGTTGGACCTGGGCACTGCTATTGTTCAAATGGATTACTCACTGCGAGCCAAGTAGCGAGTGCTTTTACGAATGCCCTGGTGATCCGACACAAGTATGTGGAGGTGGTGCCCCACCTACCAGAAAACTCAGACGTCGCTCGCCTTCAATCGCAATCATTATTTACGAGTTGATTGGATGGGTTCCACCAACCTCGTCTGTTGTTACGGAAGTCATTCCAACGGAAACACAAGGGGTGACTACAACGGACATTGTTGTCACCGAGGAACCAAGTATTACCTCTGCAACTGAAACCGTTCCCAACGAGACTGTTCCCAACGAAGCAACTCCAGTAGCTTCCACGGAAACTATTCCTCTCGAGACCCTAGGAGCTACTTCTACAGAAATAATTGTCACCGAAGAACCAAGTGTTTCTATAACCGGGGAGACGCTCGGTCAATCTAGTACAGGAATTCCACCCGTCAACAATTTTGTTTCAGGTAGCACTTCTACCACATTGGTTTTGAGTCCACAAGTGTTCTTCCTACCGATCAACCAAGCACTACTGCCACATCCGAAATACTCAACACAGAGAGCCAGTGACGTCAACATCACAGGTCGTCAATACCGAACAGCCAGGAGGCACTAGCACAACAGAAGCTGCTGTTATTACTGAAGAACCAATAAGTACTTCGCAGGTCGTTATTAATACCGAAGAGCCAACGAGCACTTCGCAGGCTGTTAATACGCAGGAGACAACGAATACCTCGCAGGATACCAATACTGAGCAACCTGAAGCTACTAGTACATCTGAAATAGTTACTAGTACCGAAGAGCCTGGTGCCAGCACATCCGAGGTACCTAGTGAAATAACTACAGCGGAATCGAGTCTACAATTCTTAGCTCCATAACAGAAGCCCTAGAAACTAGCACGGGAGTTGAGACAATCCTAGCTCTCCAACATCTACTTCCGATGGAGGGCAGGTCGAAGAAACTATTACTAGTGCTCCACCATCTAGCACACAGGAAGAAATTGGAGAGACAACTACTGGCTCCCCAATATCTACTTCTGAAGGAGAAGTTCAAGAGACAACTACCAGCGCTTTAACATCTAGCACAGAGGTAGTGGAAGTGACTACTAGCTTCCTTAAATCCACTTCTGAGGAGGTGAACTAGAAGAGACAACTACTAGTGCTTTCCCATCTAGCACTCAGGGTGGAGGAATCGGTGATACGACAACTGCCATTCCATCAACTACACCAGAAACATCCTCCGAAGAGTCCTCGAGTGGTATTTTCATCTGTAAATAATTTCGTATCTAGAACAACCATTACAACTAGCGCTCCTGAGGTACCACCTTCTACAAGCTCATCTCCAGAATCCACATCCAGCGTTGCCCCTTCGTATGATTATGTTTGCTCGGGGCCCCAAGTCAATTCAATGTAGTTATTGATGAGCCAGGAAAGCCAAAGCAATGGTTATCTCAACTTAATTTCCCAGGTGGAACTCTAGAGGAGACATGGGGTTATGATACATTACTTGTCGCAACTTCAAGCTCACAAGCAGCTCGTTTCAATATCGGGTTTGGCAACGCTTTCCAAGGCACACTTCAATCTAATGGGGCTCCAATTACTGCTGCTGTTCGATTGACCGCTTTAGGGTCTCCTCTACAACTTTTTACAGCGAATCATATTTCAGATAGTATGAGAATCTTTACTACTTCCATTGATTCTGATTGTTTCACTTGGCTTGGATATTCCAAACACTGGAGACAATATCTTGGCTGTGTGTAGTGGTGTATTTACTATTTTGACACCGGCCAAACAAATTCAAAAAGGAAGTGCATGCACTCAAGTTAGGGCCTATGCTGTTGCAGCTGCTGCTACGGGATCAAGTACTCAAGTACCTCAAACTGTACCCTCTTCGAGTGAATTCATTCGAACAATTATGCCATCCGGAACAGTCGGCTTCGTGTCGAGTACTTCAACATTTTCACCTCTTACAACTTCAACAACAATTGCGGGATGTCCTGTTGCACCATTTTTCAGAATTCTTGTAAATGAGACAGGAATGCCTGCGCAATATCTATGGGATCCTGTCTCATTTGGTGACGACGCTCTATCCTTCACCACCGATCCATCGAAGAGTTTAACGTTCTCATTGTCTCCTACTACTGGTCAACTTCAATTCAATATCGTGGACTTCTTTGGAAATCCTGTATTGTTAGCATCTAATCAAGATGTTCACAATGCTGGAAATGAGGCAATATTTTTCTCTACGGCAACCAAATATCAACAACTTGGTTATCAACCTGTTGTTTGCAACTATTAACCCAGATTGCTCTATTGGTTTGACCCTACCATACAATGCCGCAAATATCATACAAGCTTGTCATGGATCAATTTATTTGATGCTGACGCCTGGAAGAGATTGCGTCACGGTATCATTGTTGATGTTACCATATAATCCTTCGGCCACTATCGCCTCTTCTATTGCGACGACCACTTCTTTTTTAGCCTAAGCTCGGCGAGTCTGGAAAGCCCCTCTGCTTTCTTCGACTGACCTCATTTTTTCTACTTCATCAGTCGAATCTTCAAGCGGATTGCCAGTTACAGCTCGCCCTCCTCACGAACACACCTTCCGGGGTGGCCAGTTCGTCTTCTTCTGTATCATATTTATCTCTTGGCCAGTCACTCGTTACATCTGAGGAGCCTTCTGCCTCATCGACAGTTGGATCTTTCCTTGGTCCTTCTTTTGATACTATTAGTAATTTTGCTACAACTCCTTCTATTATCAGTTCCTCTTTTATCTCCCAGTCATTCTCTCAATCCGAGTCGGGCATTTTATCCCAAACTCTGCTGGCTTCCTCTGGACAAGAATCTCAAATTTCATCGCCCACGTCAGATTTACTCTATTCATCTGTAATACCTTCATCTTTCGTCCAAATTTCGAGCTCTGAGCCATTTCTTCATACGAAGCTAGTTTGGCATCTTTCTCATCCGCTCAATCTTCTGTGTTTAGGACTAGCTTTTCCACTTCCTCGTTGTTAAGTTTTGAGCCATCAGAAATCCAAAGCACCGCTACCGAATTCACATCAAGCTCTGCTTCATCAAGCTTTGGAGAGGGGACATCTAGTGGAATTCCACCAGTATATAGTTTTGTTTCTAGCTCAACTACAACTACGGAGCTGAGCAGCTTGCTTTACTTTCGAATCTTCATCTCTGCCTGATATCCCCTCGACTTTGGGACAATCTACTTTGCCTCAGATCACAACTTCTTCGGGATTGCCCGAAAATTCATCCCTACAAGTCTCATCGTCATCATTCCAGCCTAGCTCTTCTAGTTTTGCTAGCGAGAGTTCTAATTCGCACGCAAGCTCAGGGACTATTTCTAAACCACAAGGAACAATTACGTCGAGTCTTGAAGGCCAATTGTCTATTTTTTCTTCGGCACAGGAGACTTCTATTTCAATTCCCGTTGAAGTAACGCCAGCCATCTCATGGAATCTTTCATCGCATACAGGAATTCAATCAACATTTGGTTCAGGTTCTGTAACGGTTCTTACATTCAGTTTTGAGACTGACACCTTGAGCAGCCAGCCACTGTCATCTTCGACTGAGTTCCTTCAGTCATTGAATATATCACAGGCTTTCCCTACGAGTACTGGTTTTTTGGAATCATCTCAAATTTCTGGTACTTCTCAAAGTGAGACGCAGATCGATATAGCAACTCAATCCTCTGCGGCTGCAGCTGCAAGCACAACGGATATTTTCTCTTCTTCAGAATCATCTGCCACTCTGACAAAAAGCTTTTCCAATTCCGCATCTGTAAGCGTAAAAACATCTCTCGGGGCTACAAGTAGCCTTGTAGGATCACTAAGTCTTTCTTTTGAGGCTCCAAGCAGTACTGAATCGATCATAACTACAGCAGTTATCATTAGCACCACCGAAATCACTGAGTCGAGCGAGCCGACTCTCGGGGCTACAAAGTAGCCTTTTAGGCCCACCAAAGCCAATCTTTTGAGACCTCAAGCAACATCGGATCAAGTATACCTGCACAAACATTCGCTGGCACATCCAACTCCGTCGAGTCAAGCTCGTCAGTTGAATCTGTTATTTCTACGACTGGTTCAACTGGATCGAGCCTATTTGAGGGTGCTAGCAGTACTCTAGGTTCTATCCCATCATCCACGGTTTCTGAGTTTGTTTCTTCGACGCTTCTGACAGATATTGCATCTGAAAGTTTGAGTATCGAGCTCACAAGCAGTTTTGGATCTATTTTATCCACAACGGGTTCAATCGAACAAAGCTTGTCTGAAGTCTTTAGCAATACTATAGGCCCAGCACAAACATCTACAGGGGTTGAACTTAGTAGCTCGGCACAGATATTAGAAAGTCTTAGCGTCGAGTTTACAAGCCGCTTCGATTCTATTTCTTCCAACACAAAGTTTCGTTGCCAGTTCCGTTGAATCTAGCATAACCCAAGCTGTTAGTACTTCAGCTAGTGCAAGTGGAACAAGAACAAGCCTTGTCCAATCAGTACAACAATCAGAAAGTTTAACTCAATCATACAGAACTACAGGCTCTTTTGAGACGTCACTTTCAGAATCAAGTTTCCTTCGATCCACCAGTCTACCTCCGAAACTAGTGAGTCTTCCGCTTTTGTCAACAGCGGTATCATTACTGGCATCCAGTTCGATTGAAACTATCCCTACATTTGGATCACTGAGTCTCGAGCCATCATCGGTAGCTTCTACTAGCTTAGCAGCTAGCTCTAGTGAAGCTAATTCCGACATCGTGACACTTTCTAGCACAATCGAGGTAATAATTGTATCAGAATCACTCACTTTGGTATCATCTTTCTTTTCCGCAACCACTGATCAACCTCAATCTTCCACATCGGGACCTTTTATAGTACCTTCTACCACAATTGGTTCGATTGTATTTGAATCATCCACTACCGAGTCATCTTTGGTACTTTCGAGCATTTCATTCATCTCTTCTGAAGAAAGCAATTCCCCCGCTGCAAGCTCTACGGGTACTGAGCTGACTTTCGGAAATGGTATTGGACAAAGTGGTAGCATATACACATCCATCACTAGCTCTGAAAATTTGGCTGAGAGCCCTGTTTTAAGTACAAACGGCCCAAGTTTGAATAGTGCTGTTCAAACATCCAACGAGCTGCAATCATCAACTGAACCTCAAACATCCAATTCAGTCGAGATATCCACTGTTTTCCAGATGTCAGGAGAGTTTCAAACAACCAATGGAGCTCAGTCACCGAGCGAAAGTCAAATATCCAATCAAGCTCAGACATCGGGCGAAACTAAAACTTCCAACTCCCCTGAAACGCCCAGTGCTATCCAGACTTATACCTCATTTCAATTACCGAGTGAGATCCAACTATCAAGCTCTGCTCAAACATTTAATCCTGTCGAAACTTTCAATTCCTTTCAAACAAGTGACCTCTTGGGAACATCGTCCAGCCTGGGTCCATTTGAGCCCACGTCAACCTTGGTTGGAGCTTCTGCAGGAATTGACACGACCAGTATTGTCCCAACATCATTGAATAGTGCGAGTCAATCTGTAATACATTCTGAGCCATTCGATAACACTTCTTTGCCATCGTTAGGATCTCCATCGATAGAAACATCCACAAACGGTATAGGCATCAGTACTCTTGAAACTTCCAGCCTAGCCACTTCACTGATCGTTAGAAGTCGAGTGGAAACCAGTGTCTTGATATCCTCCCTCCCTTCATCAACTGTCGAGAATAAAATCAGTAGCACACTGGTGACCAACAGTGGAGAGTCAAGTACCTCTGGATTTCCTGAAGTATCAAGCAGTATCCTCGAGTCCTCCTCTATTGTCACTCTATCCATACCTACGACAACTCTTGAAGTTGTCACAGATAGTGCTCCATTGCAATCAGAGTCGGCTTCATCTTTCACCGACGTATTGAGCTTGAGTGATTCGTCGGCGGCACTAAGCAGCCTTCTCTCCCAGGCAACAAGTGGGTTTTTGAATGGAATCTCGCCATCTGCTGAAAGCAGCATAGTACCATCTTCTACACCTCAAGAGTCTAGCAGTAACTTGATCCAGTCACAAATTTCTTCAGCATCTGCAACGATTTCCCTAGAAAATTCATCACTCTTTGGAGCCTCCTCCACGAAAGAATTAGTAAGTAATTATTTTGAGATAAGTTCCAGCTCCATCGTATCGACTTATGAGCCATCTGGCACTAGCAGCGGTATTACACCTGCAGATACTCTCGCGTCGGGTAGCTTGACCTCCTCTACAGAGCTCTCAACTGCATTATTCCAAACATCCACTCTTGAGGGTTTGCCTGGGTTATCTAGTACCGAACTAGGTCAACCAAGCTTGTCTCTTAGTGCAACATCTGCATCTTCATCGGCTTCTGAGTTTGAGAGTACCAGTGCTGTTCAGTCAGCACTTCTTTCAAGTTTGGGAAGTGAAAGCCTACAGCCTTCTGTGTCAGTGGTCGCTTCTAGTACAATTGATATTCTCAGCCAAACCGAATCGACCGAAAACACATTCATTTCGTCCACTAGCATTGATGTGTTCTCAAGTTCTGTCACGTCAACTGCTTTGAGTAGTAATGGTGGTTTTGAAACTAGCGGTACATTGCCCACACAAACTTCATCAGCACTTTTGAGCAGTAGTGATGGCTTGGAATCGAGCGGTATATTGTCGACTATAGCTTCACCGACTGCTTTTAGGAGTACAGAGATTTTGGAATCAAGCGGTGCACAGTTGACACAGATCTCATCAATCAACCCGAGTAGTAATGGTGGCTCGGAGATCACTGTTACATTCTTGACTCCCATTCCATCAGGTATCTTAAGTAGTACAATTGGATCTCTGCAATCTACCACTGTTGAGACTCTTGTTGGGGCTAGCTCTGGCATAGGCGGATCCTTGATAAGCTCATCGCTTGTCGGAGCCTCGGAATTTTCTTCCATTCTAGTGCAGTCCCCACCCGGGCCAATACCCGAGTCTTCTATTGTACCCAGTAGTTTTGAAGAGTCTCAGACTGCACCTATTACTACACCCTTTGAAACATCCACTAGTGAACTCCCATCTGCCACTCCCACAGGCTTTGGAACACAAATTTCAAGCAATGAACCAGAATCCTCGGCGATTTCGGTATCAATTACCACGCTTATAACCTCTCAAGAAGCCAGTGTGAGTTCATCAATCATACTTATCGGTGAAAGCACTTCTCTTGAAAGTATTGGGGTATCTTCCTCAAGTATCACGACAGATATCAGCGCCCTTTCAACTTCGTCTATATTCAGTGAATCTTTATCGATCAGTGGATTATCAAGCTTTCCATCGAGTACAGTATCCTCTTTCCTGGAAATTAGTTCCATCTCAACACAGACTTCTACTTCCTCGCAAAGTCCTTCAGCTTTTTGCGTCGCTGGTACGGGCTCGAGCTCCGAACCTAACTCCAATCTATGCGAATTCACTTGCAACTTTGGATTATGTACCGATCCATGTACATGTACTGCATATGCAGCATCGGCAGTTGCACCTCCACCTCAGACCAATATTCGTGGGTATTCTCTTGCTGACTTTGATGCTGAAACTTACGATCCACTCTGCGACTTTGCTTGCAGTCATGGCTATTGTCCGCCCGAGACTTGTACAACCAACGCAGACGGCTCCCCTATTTCTTCCAGTTCTCTTTCGGCAACTTCGTCATTCCAAGTTTCGTCGGTTATTGAAAGTGGTTCTGTCATATCCGCAATTCCCTCAACTTCGCTTGAAAATTCCCAATCGGCTTTAGTGTCTCCATCCCAACCATCATCAATTCTCGGCGGACTTAGCACTAGCGTTCTATCCGTGAGTAACGTCTTTTTTAGTAGCGGGGATTTCAGTACATTTGAGTCCCTGTTTATTAGTACTATTGGATCTCCTATTATTTCGCAAAGTTCTGCAGCCGAAACGCTGAGCAATGAAGTCGGTTCCTCCACGAGCTTTGCTATTGCAAGCACCATTCCAACGTCGACACAGTTACAGGAGATCAGTAGTCCCATTGGTTCATCGCTATCTTCAGAAATAACAAGCAGCATTGGTCAATCTGTTATCAGCTCTGTTGAAATCTCTTCGATTTCCACCACACAGGTTCAACTGTCTCAATCTGCATCAATTGGTGGGCCAGGAACATCATCCTTTCCTTTCAGTGATGAAGTGATCACACCTTCTATTGTTTTCAGCACAACGCTGATTGGACCACCCACATCTTCAACAGACATTGTACTGGAAACTTCCTCCCCTCCCTTCAGTGATGTAGTAATCACTCCTCCTATTGCTGTTCAGCACAACACTGGTTCTATCATCTCAATCGGCTTCAGTTGGTGGACCAGATACATCATCCCTCTCTTTCAGTGACGAAGTGATTACCCCTTCTATTACTACCAGCACAACGCTGATTGGGCCATTCACATCGTTAACAAATAGTGTACTGGAAACTTTCTCGTCATCCTTCAGTGATGAAGTTATTACTTCATCTAGTGCTGCTATTTCGACTTTACCCCTTGATATAGAGTCCAATTTCGAGGTTGGATCATCAAGCCTTGTTTCTTTACTTACTTCAAGTATTGACACAATTGCATTGACGACTCTGACCACTTCTAGTGACCAAGGATTTGAAATAAGCACTAGGATCGTATCGACGTCTGTTCTATCCCTCCCTATTGAATCGAATTCAGTTCTTTTATCCACAAGCGCAATAGAGTCAAGTAGAACAGAAACTCCAACTGTTGGAAACTTGGGCTCAGGTACTTCATTCGGAACTTCAAGAGTCCCTAGCAGCACTTCGTTGTCCTTTGTTGTTACGGAAATAGACACAATCTCAAGCGGTTTCTCATCTTTACCAACTGAGGCCTCGCAAAGCCTGAGTAGCTCAAACGCTATGACAAACCTCGTAACAAGTCTTGGAACAATACCGAGCTCCATGGGTGGTATCTCAAGCACCGCAATTCAATCTACCTTGGATGTTGAGACTTTTGGGAGTATTGGTGGTGTATCCAGCTCTCTATTGGAGAACTCTTCTGGAGCTTTGAGCAGTAATGGTGCGACTACGATTGGGTCTTCGAGTTCGATTGAAACTCTTACATCCCTCTCCGATACATTATCGGAAACTCAGTCACTTCCTCAGAGTAACCCTGGATTTTCAGCACTCCCGTCAACTTTAGTGGGGAGCTTTAGCCTCATTGGATCTTCCGAGATCATATCAATTCCGTCTCCTCAATCTACAAGTTCTGAGATCGTGGTCAGCTTTGGTACATCTGAAATCCCATCAAGTTCAAATCAGAACATTGGATCCTCGTCAACTTCATCTTCGCAGATTGAGACTCTCTCAGCTGCCCCAAGCATCTCTCTTTCTGAATTCCCTTCAAATACAATCGATAATTCCTTGACTCCATCAGTTCTATTAAATCAAGCTTCATCGGCTACTATCGAGCCTTCTAAAACGGCTGAAAGCATCTCTCTTTCGTCGGGAGTATTTTCTGAGCTGTCCCAGTCCTCTTCAGCCTTAATACCATCTGGGATATCACAATCTGAAGTTTTGTCCACCCTTGGAGGATCCTCCACGTTAATTACAAACGTTCCTCTTTCGACTACTTCCTTTGAATCTGCCTTATCTATCAGTTTGTCTCAGATTTCATCATCTGCGATTGGACAGTCCTCTGATTCTTTCTACACCCTTGAAGAACCCTCTACGTTAATTACAAACCCTCCTCTCTCTTCCACCCCCTTTGAATCTGCCACATCTGGTAGCTTATCTGGGCTTCCATCATCTACATTAGGGCAGTCTTCTGAAAGCTCTCTCGTTGTAGAGAGCACTAGTAGCAGCATTCCATTTGTTGGAAACCTTGTCTCAGGCACGTCCATCGAGCTCTCAGCCTCGGAAACATCGCTATCACAAACGCTTGAACCTACTTTCTCGTCTAGCGCTTCTTTAACGATCTCATCAGCTTTTGAAACCTCAATTAAATTATCGATATCTACTTCTCTTCCATCTAACTCGGAGGAGGTATTGCAAAGTACAATTGAATCACAGGCCACTGCTTCGACTGATTCACTTGTAACTGACTCAAATATTGCCCTTTATTCAACAGGAAACTCTGAGGATATCTCCAGCACTCAGATTGAGGTTTCTGTATCATCTAGTGTCCTATCCACGACTGAGGTTGCATCTCAAGGTAGCCAAACAATTTCAAATGCCCCATCATCGACACTAGAAACCTTGTTGGGAGCTTCATCTACTGAATTAGCTGAATCATCGACAGAGTCTTCTAGTGTTCAAATCACCGAAACGTTCTCGTCAAGTCAAGGAGGAGTTTCTTCAACTGTACTAGCTGAGCATTCTCAACTAGCTACATCTTCTGATTTATCCGGAACTACATTGTCTGAAATTCTCAGTGCAAGTGCAACCTTCACAAGCATTGAAACCACAGTTATCCTTACTCCTATTGTGATATCTGCATCTGATGTCGCATCTCAATCCGAGTCAGTCATTCCGTCATCTACAGCTGATGTATTAGGATCTATTTCATTGAGTCTTGTATCTTCAGTTTCAGCGTCTCAGCCGGACTCATTGTTTCAAGCAAGTTCCATCTTCAGCTCCGAGCCTGCCACAACTTCGAGTTTCGAATCTAATTTACCAAGTACTTCTTCGTCAGGAATACATAGTGAGCCTGTATCTACTCCAGAGTCTTCGGCCGATGAACTCTTGGGCACATTCCTTCCAAGCGCTTCTGTCACGTCTTCTGAGACAAATGAAGAGCCCACAGCTTCAATTAGTCTTCTTTTAAGTGCCTTATCCGAGTTGTCGTCATCTGCTAGTAGATCTGGAACTGGTCTGCCTCCCATCAATAATGTCGTCTCGGGAAGTACTTCTAGTACGGCCTTTGAGACTACGCTTCTGGCTTCTGAATCCCAAATATTGAGTACCGACGCATCATCAATAATCTCCAGTATCCAAAGCATAACAGATTCGATCAGTCTACCCCTTGCTACAAGTCAATCTATTGCTTCGCTGGAACCCGAGACTAGCACTTTTATATTGTCTTTCCAGAGCTCCAGTGTAGATGCAACATCAAGCCTGGAGAATTCTACTAGTTTAAGCTCATCTCAGCCTGCATCGCAATCAGATTCTGGCTCTTCCACTTCATCGTTCCAGAGCTTGACAACCGATATATCATCAAGCCTTGATTTACCCAGCAGCACGATATTCAGCTCAAGTCTTCCATCTTCAACTTTTTCTAGTGCATCTGCAAGCGCGACAGCACCATTTGCTTATTTTGGATGTTCTACAAACTCAACAGGCACTCTAGATGGCCCCACAACATTCTCAACAGACATGACACCGGCTATCTGCTTAACAATCTGTTCTGAATACGAATTCTACGCAGTTGAGAGTGGTGTTAAGTGCGTATGTGGTAACAATGCAGAGTTAGGTGGTGTCTTACCAGGCTCAAGCTGCAATGCTACTTGTAGTGATGGAGATGGTACCTCGTCTTGTGCAAAAGCATCTTCTAGTGCCTCAACATTGATAACATTACTAAGGCCTAGGAAAATTGCAGCTACGGGAAAGTATCCTAGGAGGTGGTAAAGGAAAAATGGAGGAAATTAAGTTTGCCGTTTTAGCCTTGTAAGATGGGAGTCAGGGCGCTGGGCGTGAGCACCGATTTCATATATAGTTTTGATTTGTGTTCCTTTTTCTATTTCTTATTTTTTTGCTAGCGGTTTTGGCTGATGAATGAGAAACAATGCCTTCGTTTTGAATGTTTGAATGTATGTGGGACAATGGGAAATCGGGAAAATGAGTGAGCGGAGGATTTGAAATATTCATCCGTGGGTTTCTTAGAATACATGAGCTTTTGTGTCTGGTTTTTTCATATTTATAATGATGAGGTATTTCTTTTGATCGAAACATCATATATTATGAAAATGTGATATGTGAGGAAAGGAGATATCATTTGAGAATATGGTTTCGAATTGCCTATGAGAGCAGTATAACCATGTCTTATATCATGCACACATCACATTCTATTATATACAAAAAAAGCGATCCGCAGCCATCAACAAATGGAGGGTAAATCCGACTCAATGGAATTTTTTCGGCCTGGATCTCAGTTTGTCTGAACTCTTCAATGCGCTAACTAATAAATCTTTTAGCAGTTTTGGACGAGGGACGGAAGGGACTTATTCGGTCTTTGTGGGGCTATGATTGATATCAGATGAGAGTTAGGGGTTATTGTATTATTGTAAAAAACACCTAGATATGACGACAATGCTTATAATTACCAGAGATGTTTGAGATGTTATTTCAAAAGCCTCGGATATTGATATTGAAGTGACTGAAGCCAACGTATTATCTTGCCTCTGCACATCATTTGCTTGCTCTTCAATCATGTTTGAACGTTTTCATAACACAGCATGGTTATAATGAGTATTGATTTATAGGGCAGAGCAGGCAGCATGTATCGATATGGTGCCTGAAGATGTACTCTATTCTAAAATACAACATGTAATTACCCTCAATTTCAAAAAACCTTCGAATATAGACAATAGCCACCTTGTCAAAACTCCCCAATATATCAAAGCAAAGGATCTTGATACTCTCCACCTTGAAGTTCAACCTACCTAATGTCCTTCACCACAACCTCAGTTACCATTTCCCAACCTCCATCACCGTCTTCTCTATCTACGACGACTTGGTTGGGTTGAACCGCGCGGTCTGTCCGGCAATCTGGACACCTTCCTTTCTTCTCTAACATGTCAGGGGTTTCGTTGATGCAACCTTGAGGTATGAAGAATTCTTTGCAGAAGATTATGTACTCAGTTGTGATTATATGGCCGCAAGTCTTCCAGTGCCATTGTGTTGTTATGCACATTTTGAGCGTGCGGGGATGGGGTTTATGGGTTAGTTGAGTTGGACTGGCGTCAGGTTTAGTTTTGGTTTTGAATTTGGCTTTGAATATAGGTGGAGGCAGGTTTTGGATTTGTTTTCAGTATTGACGATGAGGAGCTCGAGAGTAGGGAAAGAAAGTGTTAAATATGAGAATCAGGAGTGGAACACAAGGAATCACAGTCATGGGCTTCTTGTTTGTGTGAATATCTTCATGACGCATTGCCTCCGCAAATATAACACATGAGGTTTTTGCCAATTAGAACGTTTGACTTGCTTTACGCGATGAATATTCACGATCATTGAATAATTACTTCATAATGTTCCACGGGACGATACATCTAATTATAATGTGTGAATGGAGTCTACGGCTGACTTCAGGCACGAAAGAACCCCGAATCCAAAGATAGCTTTTCATGAATTCCAGACCAAATCACTGGGTTTTGTCTTCATATTCGTGATGAGCTGCATCGCAAAATCTCTTATAGACTGGAAGTGTTTGTGAGATAGCTATAGGTTAAAATGGAGGCCCGTTCTCTATATACTGATCATCTTCGTCTTATTATTATAACTTTATGAATAAATAATGAGAGTATGTTGTATCTTTTAATATACCTATTTGACCAAAATGTATCACGCTTTTGATGCTCTTGATATTAAATCATTCTACTCTAGATCTAATGCTGATGCAAATTTTAAGCACGTACACGTGATGAGCCACCAAGACTTCGCTTATCACTAGCGTATTTCGCACACAAATGTGCATTCCAATTTTCCAACCCGAAACTTTTTTCAACAACCAACGACGACGACAAATCCAGGTTCCTCACCCAATCCGACAAGATGACCAAGATCAACTCCTGTATGTGCTGTCAATCGCTGATTGAAACGATTCTGCGCAAAATGCAAATCGCGTCGGTTTTTTCTTATGAGATCGCAAAGCTAACGAAAATTTTCTACAGCCCTCCACTCCTCCAGGAGAAAGTCCCGTAAGGCTCATTTCGATGCCCCATCCAGCGTCAGACGTACCATCATGAGCGCTCCTTTGAGCAAGGAGCTCCGTGAGAAGTACAACGTACGTATATGACACATGTCGCAATTTTGAATATTTAGCATCTGACAAATTTTCAGGTTCGCTCCATCCCAATCAGAAAGGATGATGAGGTTACCATCGTTCGTGGCTCCAACAAGGGTTCCGAGGGAAAGGTCACCTCCGTCTACCGTCTCAAATACGTCATCCACATCGAGCGTGTCGTCAAGGAGAAGTCCTCTGGACAATCCGTTCCCCTCGGTATCCACCCATCCAAGGTCATCATCACACCAAGTTGAAGTTGGACAAGGACCGTGAGAACATCCTTGAGCGCATCAAGACCGGTCGTGAGATCAAGGAGAAGTTGAAGAACAAGGCATAAATTTGGCATATAAATTGGGTTAGGGTTGGCGTGCTTTCGATGAGCATTACATGCATAAATCCCTGGTTACTGCCAGTTGGATGTGCTAGACATAATCAATGAAACATTATGGCCATTTCACATCCTCCGTGCTTGCACGTCTGGTATCACTGTGAAATGATCCATGGGAGTCCTCCCGAAGCAAAAAGTGTCTATGACACTTGTGACAAACATTATGTTGTGTTGTTGTTTGCTATACCTGCTTTGGGAGGACTGTACCTCTACTAACTTGCCTTAGGATTATTGTAATGCGTATCTTGTTCCTTTGTGATTATTTGCGCTTGTATATCACCCCGTTGGCAGTCTATTATTGGCTTCGAGGTAAAGACGAGCGAAGAAGAAACCCAAAGTTTTTTACTATGAATCATAAAACTTTCTTGCCTGCAGACTGTCTTTTAGATTACAATAAATCCATGAAAAATGAGAGTTTGATGGTGAGGCACATTTGTAAAATCATTACTTCATAGTCATGCTATCTATTCATCTAATTAAGATATATGATGAGCCATTCATCATTAGAATGGTCCCACGGAACTTGATAGCTTATTCGATAGCGTATGTCATCTCAAAGATCAAAATTTCTCAACATATGGTCTGACATCCAATTCTTGGGTAAAGTGTGACCTGTGTTGTGTATGCAAGTACCAATATGCATCCGCAATCTATACATAGTGGCGTTAGTTATATCAAAGGCAAAATCTTATAGTCAATACTTACAGCTTCAGGCTTGATCTTTCCATTCTCAACCCTCCATTCACCTCCCACTCCTTAGTTCTAGGAATATCAATCACACCATCAATGATTGCATGCGCAACATGTACACCCTTGGGACCGAACTCTCTAGCTAAACTTTGTGTGGTAGCTCTCAAAGCGAATTTTCCACTTGCAAACGATGACAATTGAGCGCCTCCTCTCAATGATGCTGTCGCACCTGTAACAATTAAGGATGGTGGATATGGAGAGTCAGCCACGGATTCCAAGAGCAGAGGTAGAGCTTTTTGCGCAAAGAGGTAAAATCCCTTGCTATTCATCCGCCCTCATATCATTAGCATTTTTCTTTCCCGACCCTATTCACCATGCTTCTATGCAGGCGTGAAGAAATACATACCCATTCGCCTCATACCCCGCCTCATAATCCTCCAAGCTCAGCTCCAAAAATGGCTTCCTCACAAACTTGCCGCCGACGTTGTAGACTGCGGCAGCCAGCTTCCTGCTTCCGTATTCTTTCTTGATTCGCTCGAATGCGTTGGTGACGGATGAGGGGTCCGAGACGTCGGTGCTGATTCCGATGGCTTGGCCGCCAGAGGATGTGATGGCTTTTATGGTGGGTTCGTAGTTGGCCGGGTTGCGAGCGAGGAGCACTACTGGGTAGGATTGGGCGAATTTAAGGGCGACGGATTGGCCTGAGAGGGAAGGGGGGTTACTTTTTGGGATGAGGGGAGGGGGAGGGGGAGGGAAGGGAGGGGAGTAAGGGTTGGAGGAATGGATGACGTACCGGTTCCTGCACCGACGCCGGCGACGATGCTGAAGAAATTGCTGGATGGTGGCATGTTTGTGAGTTTGTGGTGACTTTAGATTTGTGGGTTTGTAAGAATTGATCACTTGAATTGATGAATTTGGAAATGAGGGGTACGAAATAAAGGATAATAAAAGCAGAGCACATGCAGCACTTAAATGGAATTCGGGACACTGGACAATTGAGACTTTGATTGATAATACTACATGCGTGGACTTCACGACCTGCGAATCATAATTGAAGTTTGGATTATGGATTATGGCACAAGTGTGGTACAATTATGATATTATGACATTTGTTTGAGGAGAAATGACGATATCATCTTGATTACTATTGATAAGAGTGATAAAGGTTGGGAAGCTTTGTAAGATGGCGGAGTTGATGGGGTTGAAGGCCGATGTGACCGAGGATTGTTAGTAAGCTGGATGGATGTTGTGAGTACTGGTGCACGTGATGGTACCGGTGATGAAAATCCAGATTGAATTGGTGCGGTGGGTGTGAGAGAGAAGAGATGATTAGAAAAAGGATGGCTAGAGAAGAGAAGAAAAGAAAAGAAGAAAGAAAGAAGTAAATGGATACAGACATGGATATGGATATAGAATACCTACGTATCAAGAAATCGTTAGTAGAAACCCAAATCAAGCGACTATATTGCGAGCATCAAAGAACTAACCCCATCACCTCAAGCGTACTCAAGCATGCATCTATACCTATACTGACCGTATCGTCAAATCGGCATCTCAACAATAATAGCATCATAAAATAAGCTTCCACCAACAATCATTCACAGCATTCCCCAAGATCCCTCACCCAACCATCCCACCACTCACTCCCTTTTGTTGCACGTCTACAACGTCTACGGAGATTCCTCTCCCTCCTCCTAAAGTTTAATCCAAACTATCGAGCAGAAGACCATCGAGCAGACCATCGAGCAGACCATCCATCGAGCAGACCATCGAATGCCATGACATGGCGAATATCACTTTCTCAATTGATCAAATGATGTATTTCGGAATGGATCCGGAAGATTGTCTCCTGAGGTCTTCTGCGGATCTTTTACTCCTTGAATATTACTAGCTGTAGTTGGTTGGTGTTCGTTTGTGCTGTCCATTGTTTGTTCGATGGTGGGATAGAATGAATGAGTTTGTGGTCGCTTTGGTAGATAACCTGATGCAGGTAAGAAAGGCCTTTGGATGGCGAGGATCGGCGGACCCCTATTTTTTTGGTAGTGGGCTCGGATGTCAATGGGTCTTGGGATCGAGGCTATTTTTTGATCTTTTTTTTCAATTTTGCATTACACCAGTCCAGTTGCATCTTGGGATGTATTTATTGAGTTAGATGCAGGGAAATCTTTCAATTACTGTGTTTTATGGCATGATTATGGTTTCGATTCAACACGATTGTAGTATACGTACTCAAACAGTAAGTAGTTAGTTTCTAGATTTTTATGCAAAACTAGTCAATTCCTCTGTAATGCTATTATATATGTCCCTCAAATACCCCCCTTCACTATCCATACCATCACCACCCTCTTACTCCAACAATAAACCCTCCAAACATCCATGATCAGATAAACACACACCTACAAAAACCAGTGAAAAGCATCCCCATCCCCTTTACACATCGCATGCATTAGTTTTTCGCAATTAGATATACATACATACATACATACATACATACATACACATAACAAGTACAGTAACCACATATCTACAACTTCACATCCTTCATAAAAAGCATCATCCTCATCCCATCCTATCCCATCAACCCTCAACCCCCTCCCAAGGAGCCACAGTAAGTTCATCCGACACGACATGCAACAAAAAAGCCATTCCACGCCCCCAAAAACACCTAGTGACGCTTTCCCCATGCAGCTTATATCCGATGCATTTCCGGATTGTGATTGGATTGGTGATGGAGAATGCAGATTGGGGCTTGGGGTTTGGTCTTAAGCGTGTGTGGAGTTCCCAAATCGCTGTATCGGATTAAGTCGTCTTGTTCGTCTGCCTGGAGTTATACCAATATGTCATTTTGGAAGGTGAGGTGAGACTGCACGGCGGGGTCTATCTTTATTGGTCGGGTGGGAGGGCTTACTTGGGCATCTAGTATGTGCATATGCGTATGTGAGATATGATATAGGTAAGCAAGGGTGGTGGATATGCGAATGCTTAGGAATGAAGCGTGTAAACGGCGATTAGATGGCTTCCCAGATGGCATAGAAGGAATCCCCATTTCGCCATCGTTATTTCTTGAGGTGGGTAATAGTCGGCGTAGCATTCCTACCTACGTTCCTTACATACATAATTGATAGAGAATGATACGAACAATAGCTAGCTATATCATAATATCTAGGCTCCCATCTAGTGCAATTATGAAACATCAGGAGAAAATATACTCTTTCTCCAATCCCGTTTACCTAGGAACGATACATACAACAACGCCTATCTAATACCCATTTCAGCTTGCTAACTCTTCCCCTTCACGCAGACAGCCCAAACATACAAATATGTTATGGTGCAAATTCTGGTCATCAAACAGAAAGCTCCTGCAGGCATGGAATGAACTCCCTTTTCTTGTATCACACAATTACCCATCCAATCACCAACACCAATCCGATTTCCAAATCCCATTCATATCCCCCCCCCGGATCCAACACCTAAACTCGCCCATCGCTAGCCCTGTTATTTACATTCTAGTTTCCTCCCCCCCTTGAATCTCCCCATATCAAACGTTACGATATACTCCACTTCATTCCCTCACCTCTTCACTTCTTCAATATCTTCTTCGAGTAATTCTTAATCTCAATCTCCATCTCCATCACCATCTCTCTATACCGACTGCCATCCAAACTCCCCTTCACCCAATAAGTCTTAACTCTTCCCTACCAACACCATTACAAAAAAAGCACTACTCATATAAAGCCTTCCCGTCCATGTATCTCAAATCAAACACTCCATCCTAAATTTTCGATTCTTTCGTTTTATAGATTTCCAAATACATCTAGGAGTTTCGAGATTCGAATGATGCTGAAAATCGGTGATAGTCGATATTGTATTATATGGATGGAGTGGCTATGATTAATACTCTGGATTAAGGTACATGTGAAGATATTGCATTCTAGTTGTGGAATAATAATTTCAACCAAGTTCTTGAAATGGACTTTGTTGAATTGTGCAACGAAAAGGAAATGAGAGAAGAGACAGAAAGCGATGCAGTGACGTCACGATAATGCATATTCAAATGCAAAGAAAAATGTACTTGATACTCCATCCAATTGGCTGGCACGACTTTGAACCAATCAATGAATATTGAAATAATGCAGAATGCTCTATAATTTGGTATCGTAGTGATTTTATATAAATCCGATCTATGGATTTCAATTTTAACCACCATATTCTAAAAACGCTCTGGATAACTGACCACCTATCAATGAAGCTTCAGTTACAGCTTCAAGATACATCTAATAAACCTCCAAACATATCTTCCAGCCTCCTTCAATCTCTCAATCTCCTTCCTTCCATCAACCTTCTTTCCACTTAATCTACCTTCTTCTCTAATAGCCTCCTCAAGCACCTCCGTAACATCTGGTACTGGCCATGTAGGACCACACAAATAGAATGATCCCTCATCTTTAATGTATGCCTGAATGATGTCTGAAACAGTTTCCCTCATGCGGTCTTGGATATAGATCTTTTGCTTTTGATCACGAGAGAATGCTCTTCCTAGCAAAGTGATCACACCGGCATCTTGATAGGCTTCCCATTCTTCACCATATAAGTATTCCTCACGTTGATGACGGGATCCCATGTAAAGGAGGATAGAGCCGATATCTTTGCCTTGAGCCTTTTGCATGGCTCTGTATTGAATAAAGGCACGGAAAGGAGCAAGACCAGTACCAAGACCAGCCATGATGAGAGGAGCTGTATCGAGAGTTGGGAGTTTCATGACGGAAGGCTTGACGGAAGCGGTGACCTTGGATCCAACAGGAAGGGAGGAAAGATAACGTGTAGCTTGACCGAAACGGTCGCGACCCTTTGGATCAACCCAAGACACGACAACGATCATAAGAGCGACAGTGGTTGGGTTAACAGCTTGGGAGGAGGCGATCGAATATTCACGGCGCTTCATTGGTGAAACGATACGTGCAATATCATGGAAAGATGGGTGAGCTGACTTGAATTCAAGGAGAATATCGGCGTAGGTGATAGTGTCTACTTCAGCGCGACGCTTTGAATTCATTGGCACCTTCTGGGCCACCAAGGGTAAGAAGTTCCTTCTTCTCGTTCTTATCAGTAGCAAATTCAGCGAGAGCTTCGTAGAATTTCTTTGGTGGTTTGCCGAAGATATCAATATTTTGTACCAAGGATTGAAATACGGTTCTAGTTTCCCAAACATTGTTGTCCTCACGAGATGGTACTTCGACAACGTCATCTGCGTTGAGACCATAGAATTTCATAAATTCCTCAACTTCAGTGACATCGTTGACAGCATGGATACCAAGAGCTTCACCAATATCATACTTAAGACCAGAATTTCCCAGGTCAAACTCGATATGGAAGATGTTACGGTCGTATGTGATAGGGGTCAAGCGACGGTTCTCCTTTACAGTAATCTCATAGGTCTTGGCAGTGAGATCGGGTCGAAGTTCAGATTTAGTACCATAAGCTTCCTTAAAGATAAGACCCTTAGCAGCTGCATGCCAACTGCGGAGTTGAGATGGAGCCTCGGTATCTTCCTTTTCGAAACCAGTAAAGCTGCTGGACTTGATAGTTGCAGGAAGGTCGAAGGTCTTAGCCTCGGTATCAATCTCGGACCAAGTCTCAGGAATTTCGATCTTACGGACAACCTTCTCGATATCAGCTACTGCAGCTTGAAGCTGTTCTTGGCTTCCATTGATAGCTGCGAGCTTATCTTTGCCACCATCGAGGAGTTCAGGGCGAGCAATCTTCAAGAATGCAATTTCGGTGATCAAAGTTTCGAGAGCTGGCTCTTTCTCAAAGGCCTCTGACAAAGCTGGGTCCAAGACGAATAATTCGACATTCTTAGACTTGATTTCATTGCGCACAAAGCTAGGAATCTTCTTCTCCAAATCTTCATCCTTGACGCCTGGAAGATTAACAATAATCTTCCATTTGGTTTGACATTCTTCAAGATTCCAATGTCCTTGAATAGATTGTGATTTCCAACATAGGTAACATCAGCTTCTTCGATTGGATATGCAGCTTCAATTGATTTCTTAGAGCTTCGGATATCAGTTCTAATGACACCACCTTGAATGAAGTTGTCATGGGTTTGGTTAATGAGGACATTGTTTGCCGAATCCCCAGAAAGAAGTTTGCTGATAGCAGAAGGAGCAGTAGCAGCAGTGGAATCCTCAAGATCGAAGAATGAGTACTGCTCAACTTTTCCAGCAACCAAGAGCGAAACTGACTCAGTAGATGACTTGCCACCAAGTTGATAGAAGATGCTAGCGATAGAGGTGGGTGTGAATACTTGTGATCGAGCATACTTGACATCTACAACGTTGGGAGCCGTTGGGAATTTATCAGAGAATACAGTGGCTGCCAAAACATCCTCATACAAGTTAGAGTGACCAGAAACATCCGTTGCAGCTGTTTGGTCCAAAACTTGACCAAGGACTGCAACACTTTTAATCGATGCAGGGAGAACCTTCAAGAAGGCTTCCTCTACAAAAGGTCTGTAGACTCTGACATTGACAACACCAACTTTCTCTCCTTCAGCTGAAAGCTTCTTAGCTACTTGAGTGGCAAGAGAACTCTCAACAGAACCGAAGACAACCAAAACAGATTCAGGAGAATCATGTCCACTGTACTCAAAAAGGCCATATGATGTACCAAGCTCGCTGTTAAAGGATTCAAGAAGAGAAGAAACCTTGCTTTCAGCATCAGCCCTCTTTCCAAGCTTTGAAATCTCATCAAGAACAGTTTTGTAAGAACTGCTGAGACCAGATTGGCTGAGAATATCAATAACACGAAGTGTGGTCGCGACCAACTGTGATTCCATCGTATGTGTGGATGGTTGGAAGGATAGTTGCTAACAGTGTAGAGAAGAGAGACATGTGTTGAGCTTCATATGCAGATGAACTAGAAACCAAACCAAGGCCTAACTCCTCTGCTACAGTCAAAGCAGTTGCATAGTCTGTAACGAGACCAGTGGATCCCGGCGCATAATCAACGGCCGCAACATGAGCAACAAATGGGTTTTGCAACAGAGTATAATAAAGAGAGTTGATCGAGAGTCGAGCGCAGGTGTTGCAGGCTGGAAGAAGATGCCAAAAGGGATTGAGGAATATGTCTCTTTGTCAAATCGAAATCCTTGGAAAATATGTACCCCAAAGCAATTGATCCAGCACCGGAGCGAGTCTGCATAGGAGAAACTTGTGTAGTATATCCATTGGCGTTCTTAGTGTTGGCAGCAGCCCATGACTTCACAGCAACATCCAAATCAAACGATTCTGGGGAATAAGAGAAGATCTTATCGGAAAGCGCATATGCAACTTGTTGGATCAAAGTTTGTGCAGTAACATAGGTAGGGCCACTGATTGCATCGTATTCAATTGGTTGTCCAAATGGCAGATTGGAGGACTTTTGGGAGAATGTTCTGAAAGAGGATTCGCTCTCGGAGTTCCAAGTAGAGTTCAGGTAATCTTTACCAAATGGTTCCTGTAGAGAAACGAATAATTAGACACTTGTGAATAATTCTTATGAGGGTCTCTTTGACTTACCAGCTTGGATCCATCACCTTGTGGGTTGGAGTTTATGCCCTTGGTTTGATCATAATCTGTTTGAGCTGCCATTCTCGCGGTAGGATGGTGGCGGGGTATCTTCGTAGAACCTTTGACGACACAAGAATGAGAAGAGAAAGAAAGGAGAGGAAAGGACAAGATATTTCAAGACAAATCGACTTGATATAATTCTTGTAGAAAGAAAAAGAAAGATATTGTTGAGAGGTGACAACAATAATGAATTCAAACAGAGTAGAAGAAAATAATATCCCTTTCCCTTATCAACTTATTAACCTGAAAGAGAAAATAAATCAAATGGAATACCTAGTAAGTATATAGATATAGATATAGATAGAGATATATATATTAATATCCGCATAATATATGTATAATAAATATATAAATAATATATTTTGGAATACAAAAACCGAAATCCCGATAAAATCACCTCTTTTAGTAATATTAAATAAATTGGCCACTGATGAAATATAAACTTTTCACCAATTTCTTTCCATCTTCTTTCTTCACTTACTCAAATATCCGTACTAAGAAGTTTGATAATAGTGAATTTTGAGTGAATTTTGAGTGAATATTGGAGAAAATTCGTTAAGATTTCAAGAGCACGAGAAAGCACGCAATTCTAAGCAAGCTAAACGTCTTCCAGACTAAAGATACCCCTGTCAAAATCTTAATCGTATCGGAATAATGTTTTAACGATGCCGATATGCCGATATGCCGATAATCGCTTTGTTCGAACAATCAATGTAGATCTTACTCTTCTCTAATCTATTTTTGGAATCTTCTATTCATAAAATCAACTCTGCTATACCATCTGATCCCGAGTTCACGATATTAACAATTTCAATTCTTGATCCTGAACAATGAACTACGGTATTTCATTCAATCTATTGAGGACTATTCATTTCAATTCATCAGAAACTCGGTAGCAGAGTCGTAATGTGAAGTTGTCATGAATGAGCCGACAAGTTGAAGGTCATTCTCTTCTTATGCAGCGATGATTCTGGCACAGATGATCCAAGTGATGGAGAAATATGTGGATATGCTGCGTATAGTCTCAGCCTTGAAATGCAACATCAAGCGAGGGAGGAGTGTTGAGATGTGCATCGAAGTTGATTGCTCGCTACGATTTACCAGTCATCTGTTCTAGAGAACACATAGAACTTCCAACCTTCCTAGTGTGGATGGGTATTATCTACCTTTCAAAGTCAATTTACAAGTATCCAAGGAATTTTCAGACATCACTTTATCTTTTCAAATTGGCAAAGAGCCACTCAAGCATGTATGGATAGACCATTGTTATATTATTTATCCTTTGTGATACTTGCGGCAACACCGCCTGCTGGAAAAAGCCAATATATATACAACATAGCTTATGAAATTTCATCATTATCCTTTATTCATCATCGTCACAAGCTATTACTTCTTCTCGGTAGCAGGTCTGCTTGGACCATCGACAGCCTTTTCAACCTGTCCAGCGAGACTATCCTTTGCAGCATCGAATTGAGAACCGATAGCACCATCCTATTTACGAGTCAGCTTCTGATATCGGCGAATCAAGCATGGGTTTGAATATTACCTTGGAGAATGGACCACCAATTTTCTCACCAATTTTGTCCAATGTTTCCATCTGGGTTGAATTGCTTGCCAATGGCGCCTCCGGATGAAATGATAGAAGGGTTCTAGTAATTATTCAATTAGTTCAATGCCTCCAAACATCTAATCCAATAAAATCCGGCTGCTCACAGAAGGGTTTGAGTTCTTCTTTTCTCCCGCAGCTTGAGCAGCTTCCTCAACAAGTCTATCGGCCATATTTCTTGAGAAAAGTGTTGAAGGTTTGAAGATTGTAATAGAGGATTGGGACAAAGTCTTTCTTGAGATAGTGCGCAACATTTGGAATGATTTTGATGAAGATGAAAAGAAGGGGGAATGTGAGATATTTATATTGTTCAACTAATACCTAACTCTTTCGCCTTCGCCTTTGAGATGCATAAAGGTAGACTACATTGTGTGGTGTACCTAATCATGACATCAAGACTAATCATAGCGTTCAAATATCATGATTTGAATCAATTCGATTCCAGCCCGAAAGAGAAGACTCTCCTAACGAACTTTCCCCATGATTAAGCTCTTTGTTTATATACGCTACACTGTTGATCATATGCAATGATGATGTACGGACCGCAAAGGCACGTTCCGTATGACTAGAAATGCGATTTCAAATCTTCGATGGGAAAACTTGCATATTGAGATATCCGGATCTATACTACGTATGCCTATTCGTGTTATTCAATTAAGTTCAATCTTCTTCATACTATCGACGATAATTATAATGAGCAAACCATTTAATCGCGAATACGAGATACATCGATTCAACATTCGCCCAGCGGCAAGATGATGCTTACATAAGCCAAATCTGTAAGTGTTGGTTGCATCACACAATGTTATGTCGCCTTCCAATCAAAAGCCGATTGCACCGCATGATAGCGTTACATCCAACTACCACCAACAAACTTCAAGTACTGGTCGGTAACACCAAAAAAAGTATATCTTCATTTTCCAGATCCAAAATCCTTAACTCAAGATAAATCTTCCATTCCTGATCCAAAATACAAGTGCTTTTCCTTTCATACAATAACAATGAACTCGGACCCACTAATCCCTTACAGCCATGATTTCTTATCGTTATCGCCGAAATTTCCTTGGAAATTGGTGCTTGCGGAATCCGCTTTGTTGTATTAGCACTTTATTTTGTACGGAATGCCGGTATAAGTATAAGTATAAATACAAGTATCTATTTCATTCCTATCTAGTGATCCCTGCGTCTATTTTGAGTCTTGAGAATCTCTGTGCTTTTCAAATATATTTGAATATCTGAAAATTTAGCTATTCAATACGGGATATAATAAGTATATAAGATCACAATGACTTCAACCTCATTAGTAGGAAGTACAGGCCTTGTAGTAAGTCCCCCCTCACATAGCATATCTCAATATACACCAACTAACCTCCCCACAGGGCTCCTACATCCTCTCAACCCTCATCTCCCACCCCAGCATCTCCAGCATCCACACCCTCTCCCGGCGCGACCCCCAAACCCCCTCCCCCAAACTCCACCCCCTCACCTCCCCCGACTCTACAACCTGGTCCAACCTCCTAAACACCATCACCCCACCCCAACCCTCTTCTTCTCCTCCCTCGGCACCACCCGCGCCCAGGCAGGCAGCATCGAAGCCCAGCGCAAAATCGACTACGACCTCAACCTCGCCCTCGCAACCACCTTCTCGCAATCGCCCGCCCCCAAGAAAATCTATATCCTCATCTCCACCTCCGGCGCAAACCCCACCTCCATGATCCCCTATTCGCGCATGAAGGGCGAACTCGAGGATTCGGTTAAGGCTCTCGCGTTGGGCAACGAAAACACCAACGAAACCCAAAACACAGGTCTCAATCAAGTCATCATCATTCTCCGTCCCGGCCTCATCGTGGGAACGCGCAGTGATTCCAGACCACCGGAGTTTGTGATGCGCAAGGTGGCGGGGCTTGCCGGTTGGATTAATCCCGGGTTGAAGGATTTTTGGGCGCAGGATGCGGAAGTTATTGGGAGGGCGGCGGTGAATGCGGGATTGAGGGCGCTGGAGGGGAAGGATGGCGAGAATGTTGTCCCGAGGGTGTGGGAGTTGGGCATGGCGGATATTGTTAGGTTGGGGAGGACGGAGTGGAAGGAGGAGTAGGATGAGGTGGATGAGGTGGATGGAGGTGAGGGCTAAGGGTAGGCTGATGGGGAAAGAGACAGGATGTAGCAACTTTTCTTTTTCTTGCTGTCGAATGGAGTTTAGGGTTATAATTCTGCTAGATTTGGTAAACTTGAAATACATATATAAACCAACTTTAAAAACATCATCTCCATCAAAAAACTAACCACACCCCCTTCACCACCTCACCCGCTCTTCCCCCCTCTTCCAAACCCACTCCCCTTCCTCCCACCCCCGTCAACCCCCTCCTCACTCCTCTCCACACCCCTCTCGTCCCCCGACTAACCTCCCCATTCGCCGGACTAACCTCCAACGGATTTGCCCCCTCGCCATCACCCCTCCCCGCCTGTTCCCTCTCCTCCTCCGGCCTCGTACTCTCCGGATCAAACGCCGCGTCCTCCTGTCTCGCGGCCGCGTCATCACTCCCCGATTTACTGTACTCTGTCGCTTCGGTGTTGATGGAATCCTTGTGCTGGGCGTCTTTGCGCGGAAGCTGGATGGGAGGGGTGTGGGAGAAGGGACGGGTGAGGGGTCGGGGGTTGTTCATACGCATGGTTGCGTGGCGGGTTGTGGTTTTGGCCATGTGGGAGAGGAGGGGGAGGCGGAGGCGGAGTGGTGACATGGTTTTTTTTTTGGGAGGGGTTGAGTGGAGTTTCGTAGTGTATGTGTGTGTGTATACTGTGTTATAGTGTAGAGTGAATTCTAGAGTCTCAGTGAGCTTGATGTTAACAAATATCGAATTGGATATATATGACAAGACATGATATGACATGAATTAAGAATACAGAATCCAGAGGGATTGAAATAAGAATTGGACTTACATTGAATGGAATTGGGTTTGATTCAAGTTGGGTAAAATTAGGTTTTGATTAATCGATTGAAAAGGTGTTGAAGATAATTGAATCGAAGTGCAGGATTTCATTTCTTTATTATCGAACGTCATAAATCGACGACGTCATCGAAGAACGACCAAGCTACCCCACATTTTACCCCATCATCAAATTGATCGAAGTCAGCACAAAACATTGGCGAGGACAACGTACTATCCAAATATTTTTATAATTAATATCAGTTTAATAAATAATAAATACTTTTTTTCATTTCTCATATGCACATCCATTTCTCACAATATGCCTATCCTGAATCCCCCCTCCCAAAAAGGTTTGAAAACTCTCAAAGCGCCTTTTTTTTGGATTACACCAACAATATAACCCAAATCTACCCAAGATTTTCCCTATCTATATCTAGTTAAAGAATCATAAGCAAATGAAAAGAATAACTTCGCTTCCCAAAACGAATCACCATCTTCGACCATAAACTGAATCTTCCACCTTTCTAGCTTGGAAAGGAGTTGGTGTAATCTTCCTCGGCGCTGATGCAACTTGTGAACCAACGCTATCCAAATTTTACCGCACTCTTACTTGGACTTCTACTTGCAGACTCTTTCAAAATTCTAGGTTTTGCAGACCAAGGTCATATGCACCAGCAGCAGGTGGCGCGTTTTCTGCATCTCTTTCTGAACAATTGCAAAATCTCCTTCATGCCCAAACTTACCAGCACCACCTTTGCCACCTTCAATAGTTTGATTTGCAAGCTCTCGCTTCTTTTCTTGTAGAAGCAAAATTCGCTCTTCAACTGTATCTTTGATGGTGATTTTGTAGACAATAACGTCGATCTTTTGTGTAAGACGATGTACACGATCGATGGCTTGTTCTTCAAACAAACTATAGGATGAGTGTCAGTAATGGTAATTGTGAAATATAGGCCTTGGATATGAACTTACGGGATTCCAGAATGGCTCGAGAATAACTACACGGGTAGCAGCTGTAAGATTAAGACCCAAAGAACCACACTTCAAACTACAAAGTAAAACTCTGCAGTTATCATCGTTACGAAGTCTGTCTAAGCTTGCCTCTCGAAGATCGTTTTTTCATACCACCATCATATCGAGTATGCTTGAAACCCTTCTGGCGTAAGAATGGCTCGATAAGATCCAACATCGACGTGAACTGCGAAAAGACGATAAACTTATGTGAGCTGCTTCCTTCCCGAGAATTTTCATGAGATGTGTGGATCTTAGTAGATGCAGCAATTCTTGAAAAAGCTCAGCCTCCTCGTCCGAGCCGAATTCATCTTCAACATCAGATTCTTCTTCGGAGGCCTCTTCTGACGTCTCGTCATCTTGTGATTCTTCAGTAGATTCTTCGACATCCTCTTCGTCGTCCTCTTCATATTCATCTTCGTCTTCATCTTCGTCAGAACTATCAAAGATTTACCACCTTCTTCTTGCCAATATCTTTGAGATCAGGGAAAGAATCATCAAGATCTGAATCATGATCTGAATCAAGCCATTCACCACCACCTTCACAGTTCTCATCTTCTTTCCCACCTGCCTTTCCTAGAGTAAGAGCACCGCGTTTTTTATCTCCAACAAGCCACTCGCCTTCTTCTTCCTCATCGTCGCTATCCTCGATAATTCTTTCTATTTCTAGGCTTGCGAATTGGAACTGGCTTAGACTCCTTGAGCTTCTTGCTTTTCTTTAACCTTCTCTTCTTTAGTCTTCTTGGTCTTCTTTCTTCGGACTAAGCTTCTTTCCAGATATTTCGTCCAAATTTGCTTCGCAATCCAAACAACGAATGGCGCCTTGTGAGATTTCTTCTTTACTAAGTTCAGTTTGACAGACCTCACATTTCTTGGAGCCTACACCCAATGATCCAAACATATCCGCAATCTCATCAACATCAGTTGTTGATTTTGATTTTAGGGTTACTGGTTTCGGCTGAGAGAGCATCGGTATCCTTTCCCAATTTACTTCCGACAAGCTGTGGATGATTACAGGCTTGTCTCAGGCGCAAAAGCAACACCAAGGCACTTGCATAGTTGACTTTCCTTCCATCCATCATCTCTTCGATACTTGCATCAGTACGTTGTTCCAATCTTTCATAAAAACCTGCGCTCTTCGGGTGAGAACTCTGCGAAAGACTTTCTCGATTTTTACGATCTACAACCTTGAAAACCCGTTGAATTGCCTTCACCAGAAACGGAAGGCTTTCCTCCAGGGTTAAGAGCTCCATCCTTCTTTAGAATTTCCTTGGTACGACGCTTCATGAAAATCTGCAAATAATGACGAAGACGCTTGATCGCAACATCGCCTCTACCATTTTTCATTGGTCGGTCGATTTTGGTCCTTCCATTCGCGGATATTATTCAAATGGTTTGATTCTCAAAAACTTGATCAGACTTTGCAATTCATCCAAATTGTTTTGCATAGGCGTTCCCGTCAAGCACCAACGGTAATGGCTTCGAAGAGAATAGCATGCTTGTGTAGCCTTGGCGTTACGATTCTTGATAGTATGAGCTTCATCAAGAATGACTCTATACCAGTGTATACCAAACAACCGACCTTGATACCTTCATCATCATCATCCTTGGACGAATTACCCCATTCCGAAACAAGAATTTTGGTAAGTTGTAATAACAACATCATATTTTCTGAGGTCTTGAAATCGTTTTGTACGTTGAGGGCCATGGTGAACACACACACGAAGAGAGTGACTGCTTTCAACCTTGTCCTTGATTTCAGCTTCCCACTGTCGAATAAGTGCAAGAGGTGCAACAACCAAAGTACATTTGTCCAGTCCAGAGGGTAATTTGCGTTTACTATGTGTTTCGTCTGAACTTGATGGTTTCGGGTTGCTCAAAATGAGCGAAAGCGATTGTAGTGTCTTTCCCAAACCCATATCGTCGGCAAGAATGCCTCCTTTGGGTACCATACCTTTCTTTCCTGTGCCGATTTCTCGCCAATCATCCACTCTAAACCTTCAACTTGATGCGGGAGTAATTTTGACATTGATTCCTTCAACAGTCCCATCGTCTTCTTCGTCTTTCTGATGCAACTTTCGAGCTTTTCATCCGGTTCGACATTCAACCCGTTCATCTGCGCCATTAAATCTTCTACTCCGCATCCTTCTTCTTTCTGCGTGATCTAGTTCTAGGCTTTGCATCTTCTTCTTCTTCAATAACGCCCTCTAGAAGGGCTTTTAAATCTTCTTGTGCCTTTGCAGGATCAACGTAGACGTGTGGTTCGTTGTAGTTAGGCTTAGAATCGGTAAGGTCCCACGTAATTAGTAGACGTGTAGGTGTTTACAGATTGAAAGCCTCCATAGCTCTTCGGAAGGGAGCCAAATGTCTGTGCCGGTGCAGGGTAAGTCGTTGCATATGATGAGGAGCTGGGTATAGGTGCACGCACTGCTGGCTGATTATATTCAGCTGGAGCCCGTGGCATAAGAGGATTGATAATCTTTCGAGGCAGCATCTTTTGCTGCCTGTAAATGTGGATGCGCTGTATACAGTCAGATTGGCAGACGAAGTCAATATGACAGAAGAAACAATTACCATGTTTTTCTGGCTCTCTATGAAATTCAGGACGGGATTTTGGTTTGACGAAAAGTTCAGAGTGTTGTTGTTGTTGAGATTTTCCGATTCAGTGGAGATTGGGGGAAGTGTCTTTCTCCGAATCTTGGAATGCTGGATAGATGATTCGCGCCATTGCTTTGAGAGTGTCGATATTGATCATTAGACTCTTCTGATCGGAAACGCCGCCGGTACCTTTGCTGGAGATCTCTCCCTAACCATCTTGTTTCCTTTCTCAAGGGGGGGTCTATCGTGTTTTGAAGTATCAAGTACAGTCACAGTAACCTTTCCTTGCTGAACTTGAATTGGGTACTCGACCAATAATTTCAAGAGACGAATCAAAGAGTGAAGTTGAATCACCAAGTTCACTCAGAGATGGACTATTTTCCTTTACGGTGACGGAAGATGTCTCCTTTGAATATGCGGTAGTCTGCGAGGTGGTGGTGGTGTTGCTTTTGAAGTATCGAAATATCTTCTTATATCTTGTTGTTGTTGTTGTTGTTGTTGTTGTTGTTTAAGAGTATTTGTATTTCGTCTTTTGAAATTTGGTGCTTCTGCTGATCCAATCGTATTTAGCGGGTGAATCCACCTCTGTTATCATCAGTAAAATATAATTCCAGATTCCAGACCATACGTTAACCTTCACCAAGAAAGATGAGGTGGATGTTTTCTCTTACTTCATGAGGCTCAAGAAAGACTCGACTGTAACTTTCAGATCATGTAGAAGAGGAAGATATTAATCATTTATTGGTGAGATGTGTTGGTTGACACGTATAGTAGAGAATCACAGACAGAGAGAGCATCGCGTCAAATTCGATGTAAAGGATGAAAATGGGGAAATTATGCTTGTTGGCATGGAAACGTTATCCCCAATCAAAAACCACTTTACACGACGTCACGGTAGGGTTATGAGTAAGAATAATCTCACATCACATAGAACTTGATTTGATTTTCTCGGGATTACATGATTGAGTAGAGGTACCTATTATACGTTTCATCATTTGAATTCTATGAAAACAGATATCCTCTAAGAATCATTCAAATCATTCATATGACTCGACCAGTTCTAATTCCTAATGAGCTTCAAAAGAAAAAACAATGTGTTGGGTCACCGGGGGCCGATTTTCTAATTGAGGGGAGATTCTATGATCTTTCTCAGTATCCTAGACTTTTTTTTAGATCAAGATATAGAAAGATCTTCACGAGATTGATAGTCTAACAGATTTTCGTATTATATGAATGAAAACAAGAGCATAAATAGAGGTGATGTATGATCGAATGTAGTTTTTATTAATAGCGTGTGGGTATCATAAGAAACAATACTTTATACAATTTGGCGGTCGTTACCTATGTAGCCATAACTTATCATTAAGCAACCTCTCCATCCTCCATTTCTGTATCTTCGTCCTCGTCCGAAGAAGAATCACTACTACTAGTAGTATCATCATCCTCAGATTCCTCGCTCTCCGACTTCTCGGCAGGTCCATCTCCAGTAGCTGCAATATAAGCTTTTTTCCAGCATAAAAGTTTCCGGAAGCTCTTTTGACTCAAAATACATAGATGGTTGGAAATTCAAGTACTGTACGGTTCTCCAGGACTTTTGCAAAGTGATTGTGTTGGGTCTATTGGAACCAATACTTTGGGATATGATGATCGAGTCTTGGGTCGATGGAGGTAGAACTGATACTTGGAAGCAAGTTTCCGTGGTGTAAAGGACTGGCTTTCCAATTTTGTGGTGTTGATATTATTGGCTGATCCAGAATTATATTCCAAGCTCCAGTTGGATCCTGAAACAATGAGAGTGGGTGATATATATCCAACAAGCGTTCATCCGACTTGATTTTCTTAGCCTGCCTCTCTTTCGACTCTTCTGCCTTCCTCTTCTTCTCGGCTGCTTTTTCCTCTGGATTCATGTTTTTCCTTCGTTGTTCCTCCAAGAGAAGTGAGTAAATGTCGGAGATGGGCCATTTTTCTATCGACTTATTCAATATCCTTCCACCCGCATCTGCCTCTCGAATCCACTCGACCTGCCAATTCATACACTTTTGTGATTTACTCCAACTCGATGTATTCTCCAAATTTCTAGACATTCCAGACGGTGCTTTAGCAACAGTTATCCCAGAACTGTGTAGCATTTTAGTGATAAAATCTTCACGCTGATGAGCAGGGTTTTTATGCGTTCGTCTTCTATCGTCCTTAGAACCTTGCCTTGCCAGTTCCAATTCCATTTTCTTAACAAGGCCTCGCTCTTCCACAATCTCCTTTTTCCGATCTCTCGATTCGATGTTCGATTGAATGAAGGAAATTGTAGTCATGATCAATCCCCGAAGGGGTTGCCAATTCTGACTTCGGTTTATAGACAGTAGGATCTCGAACACCGGAGCATGATGACCATACTTTATGACGCTTGGAACAGGGAAGTGAACATGTTTGCTGAGAGCATCGCGGACATGTGTATTTCGTGGGATTGATGTGACAGATGCGACAGAGTGACGAAAGAAGCGGATCTGACATTGTAGAAGACGTCAATTCTTTCAATAAAATATGTATAATTTAAAGAATGTTATGAGATTACTTGGTATGTCAAAGAAATCTTCAGCCAAAGAAGTATATGAAATCGCTGATGTTGTAAATTATCAATAGCAATAATATCCTGTACAAATATTAATCTAATGGGAACAAAATTCAAATGGTAGGTAGCCTTGCAGCTACTAAAGAACCTAGTACAAGGCTAAGGTTGAAAAATTGCGCGAGGCTTAAGCAGAGTGGAACTAAAAAAATTGTTAATTTCATATCTTCATTCATTTGTATAATCATTCTCAACCAAATACATCTCCATATACATCTCAATAAAAACACCAAACCAAAATACAAACACAGCCTAATTAAAGCAGCTGGAGCTGTATATGGTACATGATATGCGAGTTTCCACTATACATCCAAAGGTAAATAAGAAAGAGTGAAAACTTACCTGTTGAGATCGTGTAATATATTTGATATCATAGAATGATCTATTGATCAACAGTAGAGTAAAACACGACAAGCTATTCACTCTTCACCATTCACTCTCAGAGCCTGCGTACCTACTTAACATTCATCAACCCCCTTTCATCTCGGAAAACAAAGGGGTTAACTAGCCGAATGATTTAGTGCTGAGTATGGGTAGGTATTACTTCCGAAATACCTCTATGAGGCAAATCACCACCACAAAATCAACCCCCTTCATTCATACATTAAGGAGTCGATTCAACGCTCAGAACATAGTGTATCAATAAGAGAAGAAAAACCATTTCAATAATTCTAAATCCTATAAATATCAAATGACATCCAAACCTCACAGAGCTTTAGTATTTACTAGGTGTATGCTGTGCTCACCCGGAACAATTCGGTCCGAGTTCAATCCTCAACCCTCCGCTCCCCCAAAAGAATTAGGTCAAGGATCAAACTTCGATAAAAAAACATACAACAGCGAGGATTCGCTGGTGGTCACCACACCAACTACTAATTCGCCGATCTGAAGCTTGTGTATGGCAGAGCGGACGGGATGCCCAATTCTCTTCAGTCTATGGTCGTATGTGACAGTTCCAGTATTGTTTGAGACTATATTTGAAGTAAAGTCATCAGTGGTGGGTATGAGATTTGGGAAACATCATCCTATTACGCCTCCAGAAAGGAACTGGAGGATTATGTTTTAGATTTTGCTCCGAAAAGCAGAAGGACGTCAAGTCAAATTCATTAAAAACAAAACAGATGATCAACCCAACTTCCCTGGGACAAAAGGATGCCCAGCACTAAGTCCTCCATCCACGGCCCAAGCTTGTCCATTAACATAACTACTCTCCTCACTTCCTAAAAACAAAGCTACTCTCGCAACCTCATCCGCATGTGCACCTCTCCCCAAAGGATTCAACTGACCAATCTTTTTTTTCCGAGCCCCTGGCTCTTGCAGCTTCATACATTGGGGCTGTCATACCAGTTTCGATGACGCCAGGACTGAGTGCGTTGACGCGAATTCCTGTGCCTGCTAGCTGATAGGATATAGTTTGGGCTAGTGAGATGACGCCAGATTTGGAGGCAGAGTAATCGCTTGAACCTGCGTTGGAGCGTAGGCCGGCCACTGAAGCGGTGGCGATTATACTACCGGATGGGAATTTCTTGTCCTCTCTGATGTTTAACATCATGGCTGGTGCCGAGTATTTGGCCGCCATTGCGACACTATTATCGAAATTAGTATTGAACTTCCTCCCCAAGATTCTACACATATTCACCTAACAACATTCGTCCTTAAAGTGGACAAAAACTCATCCGCAGAAATATCCGTAAATAATTGATTAGTCCCTACAATGCCCGCGTTCGCAAAGAAGATATCTAATCGTCCATATGTTTTTACAGCATGTTCAACAACCTCCTTCACAGATTGCTCGTCCGCAGCATCAAACTTCCGTGTATGTACTTCGACATCAGGGTATAACGATGCAAGTTCTCTTTTGTGCGTTTTCTAGGTTTGAATCGTTGTAATCGCATATGTAAACGGCTCTTGCGCCATTCTGCGCAAACTGATGTGCTGATGCTCGTCCGATTCCCAATGGACTATTGGTTCCTGCACCATGTCAATCTTACAGAATATGATCTGGAACCAGAATAATCACCTGTCACAATAATCACTTTGCCTTTCACTCTCGGACCCGTTGAGTCTGGTGCAATTTTCTTAAGAATTGGGATATTTTCAAAGGTTCCCTGATCTTCGATTGGTTTCACAAGTTGTTCGGAAAGCGCTGCGAGTCTTCTCTTTGCGGAAGCGGACATATTGGGTATCAATATGAATGTCTTTGCCGAAATTAAACTGAAATCAAATGAAATTCGAATCAAGATTAAATAACTAAAAACTTTAGAAGTAGTAAACTGGAAACAATTGAAACAATTAATTGACTCTTCAACTAAGAAGAGAGAGGGAGAGGGAGAGGGAGAGGGAGAGGGAGAGGGAGAGGGAGAGGGAGAGGGAGAGGGAGAGATATTCAATCTGGTTTTAATCAATTGATTGATTACTAGGAAAGCAACAATAAGGCGGGGAATCTGCAAGTATTGGATTACTTGCTTTACCGTCCCGACAAAAGTCTGGGGTAAAGATTTCGAATTGCCTCGGTCTTCGCTTCCATGACTAGGTGGGTAGGTGAGTGTCGAGGCGAGTGTCTAGGTGATTGTCTACTAGATATGTAAATAATGAGTACTGCTTTTATTATTGGAATTTTGAATACAGAAGACTCTTACTTGGGAATTGGGATTTATCTACGTTAGATATCTCTCTACTTAGACGAATAATAAATGCTATTCTGCTCCTTGAATCTCAAATATCCAATAGAAGAAGACTGGGACTTACCCACTTTCGATGTCTACCTATCTACCTGGGTACCTAGTACGACTTCACTACTTCCTTTCTGATGTCTATTTTTCAGTAAGCGCTTCTAACGTGCACTGCGCTGCATAGTGAATTCTCAAACCAATTATCCTGTTGATCCTGTTGATCCTCAATAAATCACTATGTTCAAACTCCTCTTCCTTAAAAGGCTTAATAAGTATACCCGTGGATGTATCTATTCCCAAATAGCAAGTAACATCTCACCACAGCCATATACAAAATGCTGAGTAACTTGAGCGTCTTGGGCGTTTACACATATGATCAGATCACCAAAGAAGAGAGTGGAAGGGAGATTGAACGTAGATAGATAGACAGATACCTACCTACCTACCTACCTAGTCTCTACTTATTAGTCCTGAACACATACTATTTACTCCCGTCTTTTGTAACACATGCTGGTGGTCATTACCAGAGAGAAAACGGAACAAAACTCAAAAACTGGCTTATGCGCCATTTCTTAACACAGAAATTTGCTCATAAAATGCATAATTACGTCTTTTGAAGAGAGGAGAAAAGAAGATATCTACCTGGTACCTGCCTGCCTACGCCTGCCTACATGAACCGTTCGTATAGGAATGATATAAACATTTATGGCTCAGCTGTTGCTGCTGCTATTACTGCTGCTGTTGCTACTAGAAATTCTTGAATTCATGTTTATACGTGAGTTCTTATTTTATTTTTGGTTTTGTGTATATTTTGATTGATTGTATTGGAATCTGTTTGTATACCGTCCATCTACCTACTACCTACCTCCTACTACCTATCCTATATCATATACCGTATATACCCAATCCCTTTTAGTGCTCAGTGATACGAAATACGCGAGTTAGTGATGATGATGTCTCGACCTTTATTAACAAAAAAGGCTTTTAGCAAATACGACGAATGCAAATCAATTTCACCTCCTGATTATTTTAATACATTACACGATCAAAGTTTCTTATTACAAAGTCCCGCCTTTACTGAATCTTCTTATATTTGTTCTTCTTCACAATCCTTTACAAATTCTTATTTCAGATATCAACAACAACAACAGCAGCAGCAGCAGCAGCAACAACAAGCAGGAGAGGAACAAGAAGAAAGTAAATATAACTGGAATAAATGGGAGGATTCAATTTTTGATGTCAATCAAACCACCCTAGCAATGGAAAATGATATCACAGGCAATATTTCAAGCAGCCGCCTCGATGAGGAGTCAACGATCACAGACGGTAAGGGGAAAATCACGAAGATTTGTTTCGCAAATATCAAGTTCTGCATCGTCGATATCGGATAAATCCTCCTTTCTCTGGTGATTCGCCAACACAAGAACGCCCCCAATTTATACTACCTGCCACTCATGGAACTGTAAATCGAAAAACATCCGCTGCCCCTTCGATGGTTGATAGCTTAACTACCTCCTCTCCTTCTTTACACAGTCGCACTGCCTTATTCGACGACACGCCCTCAAGCTCCTCTCATATACCTGGATCGGTACATCATGCAAACGATGAACATATTGAGAGATTAATAGCAAGAAATGGGGCCGTTAAGCTGGTCAGGCAAATTGCAGAGGATTTAGCCAGAAGAGATGCGCAAATCGCCGCTCTCAGGCGCAAAGCAGAAGAAAGGGAGAGAGCGTTGAGGAAAATCATCTTGGAATGTGGTCTATCGAATCTGGATTTAGAGACTCGTCTGCGAGCCATCGAAGGAGAGCGAAAGGATCTCTGGCGCCCCTGCTCTACCAAGTGAGTCTGCATTAGAGGATCTCATGAATGATGCCATGAGTGAGACAGTGGCCGCAGATGAATTGTATAGTATTGAAAATGATGCTACGATACGCGCCAAGGAGTCTTCGCCAGACAAATCAATCACAGGGACAACCAGAGGCTGGAAGGATTATATTTGGGGTGGGACAGGCAGGGCGAGTCATACGACTAGTCGAGCAAGCAGCATAAATGGAGACGCCATCACTAATGGCGCAACTGTTCATGTGCGTAGCGGAGGTCCAGGTCGACGCACCATTTTACAGAATGATCTCTTCCACCCGCCAGATGCCGTATCCTCTCTGGAAAACTTAAGCCGTCCTCCAAGTAACGGTTCAACAACTGGCAATCGGCAGAGGAAACAATCTAGTCTAGCGGCTTTGGCTCTAAAACTTGTCGCCGGTTCCTCAACAGTTCGTGATTCAGAAAGTACAAGCGGTCGTGGCAGATCCAATAGTGCCGAAATTGAAACCCCTGGCCGTACTCCTTCTAGGACCAGTACCAAATCTACAATGTCTGCTCGAGCGGCATCAAAAATGAACCCCAGAGCCATACGAAATCCTACCCCTTTGGCACAAAACACAACCGTTGCTGCGCAGGAAAGGTGGGATACAATGGGGTCTAGCCCACAGGGTTCCAGTACCGCGGGTAGTGAAAGTTTCGGCCCCGTTGAGATGGACACTATTTTGGCGCCAGAAGACCAACCGCCGACCTTGATACAATATAGGAACTATAATAATCAAGGTTTTTTGACTGACCGATTCGGATTTATATATGATCAACGACGCAAGAAGAGACAGAGAGAGGCTGCTGAGAGGGTTCGAAAAGGCAAGAGAGGTAGTCGTGTAGAAATGCTTAGTGGTGGAAGGAACAACACTATCTCTGCGCTAGTGTCTGAGGAAGATAATATTGACGAATTGAGACCTGGTTCGCCCGTATCTTCAGTTCCTGCAGATACGGGCGATGATGAAGACAAGCCAGTCAAACGTTGGCAGGACTATCTCAAGATTGCAACATTCCCTACAGAGTTACTAGCCCATACACCATCTGGTAGTATGCCTGCTTTCGAAGTCATGGAAGGAGGCGAGGTACCCAGATCTCCTGGAATTTTAAGCGAAGAAAGAGGATTCGTTCCTTTGGCAACTACATCAGCTCCTGCATTATCTGTCACGTCGGACGCTGTCACAATCTCGAAGCCTAATCCCTCAGTAGCCTCTACGCCTGCCCCTCAGCCAGAAGATACTGAGCCAGTCAAATTATTGTTACAGCAACTTGGCGAAGTTCACGATTCTCTGCAAAGAGACAAAACTATACGATGGAATGACTTTCTTCGCAAAGTTAGAGCTGAACGCAAACGTGAAGGAGAAGCGGCGGCCGCTGCTCTCGCGTCAAATGCGGATTTACGATCACAGCGGCCTATAGCAATTATGCCCGAAACAAGCCTAGCAGATGGTGAAATTATTGGTGTCTCTGGTTTGGGCAATAAAGGCAAAGTCGGGCGTGCCAAGTGGAATGAGTTTAAGAATCTAGTTCTTGGTGGTATTCCGGTAGCATACAGAGCCAAAATTTGGGCCGAGTGCTCTGGGGCCTCTGCGATGCGTGTCCCAGGCTACTATGATGAGTTGATAGCCCGTAGTGAGGAACATGACGATCCCGTTGTTGTTGCTCAAATTCAAATGGATATTAATCGTACCTTGACCGACAATATTTTCTTTCGAAAAGGTCCTGGAGTTGCGAAACTTAACGAGGTACTTCTGGCTTACTCCAGAAGAAACCACGAAGTTGGATATTGTCAAGGAATGAATTTAATCACTGCTTGTCTCTTACTTATAATGCCAACTGCAGAAGATGCTTTCTGGGTTTTAACGAGCATCATTGAACATACCCTCCCACCTGGATATTACGATCACAGCCTTTTAGCCTCTAGAGCAGATCAACAAGTTCTACGACAATACGTCACTGAAATTCTACCTAAATTATCACAACATTTAGATGAACTCTGTATCGAGCTCGAAGCCCTCACATTCCAATGGTTCCTTAGCGTCTTCACCGATTGTCTATCCGCGGAAGCTCTATTCAGAGTATGGGATGTTGTATTATGCATGAATGACGGCAGTACCTTTCTTTTTTTCAAGTGGCACTCGCTCTGTTGAAACTCAATGAACAACAATTACTACAATGCTCATCACCAGCAAACGTTTACACATATATTAATCATCAGATGACTAATCATGCTATCAGTATCGATGGGTTGATACACGCATCTGAGGGTTTACGCAAAGTTGTTAAGAGAGATGAAATAGAAATCAGAAGGGTAAAAGCTATCGAAGCTGAAAAGGATCTAGTTAAACAACGCGAAGCTAGAAATGCAGCACGGAAAGCCGAGAGACTTGCGGCTTTAGAAGGGAGTTCAGAGATCCTAGTTTCCTCTCCAACGAAGGATATCGATACGGGAAGCGATGAAGCGGGAGAGGAAGAATCAGCGATCAGGAGTTCCACATCATTTGACGATGATGTGGATTGGATGGCGAGGGAAAGCTAGATTGAACGGACGTGGCACGTTTCTTTAAATTCGGTCGAATTGCATTTACAACGGAGCAGAGTGGTTTTGGGAAATGATACCCTGGTTTCTGGCTTGTTTCTTTTCGGCATCTTGTACGCATTCTGGATTCTTATACATATGCAAGCGATGTGGCGAGTGAGAATTCGTACTGGCTGTAGCAAACTGGTTCGATACTGGCTACTTATTACTTACTCCTTACAAGCGTTAGATATTAGTATACGTGAAATTCTGAATTTTGATTTTTGAGTCGTTCAATTTGTGTAATTTGTTTCTTTTTTTTTATGATTGTGATGGCATTGGTATTTGAATTTTAAAGTTTTGATAGATTTTATATCCAATATCTTTCATATATTATTAACAGGGTAATAAATTGACTTGTATGCAATACGAGCTTCGACACCCACTACACTACACTCACTACATCGATAACCAGTAATAACCAATAACCGATAGCCGAAATCGAGATCGAGAAATAAAGATATAGGTAGGTAGGTCATGTTCTCCTCGCTCGTCAAATCATATTACCTACTGTACATACCAAGGTATGTATGCTCATATGGGTACAGTAAATTCATGATATCGAAATGCGGTGGAGGGAAATTAACCTCTTTTGGGCTCTAGGGTTGAGGTTTTAAGGGCTGGGGTGGGTAGAGTGTTAAGAAGGGAGAGGGAGGAGAGGAAGAAGAGGAAGTTGGTGGGAAGTCTTTTTATTGGGGAGGTGGTTATTCTTTGTCGATGGGGAGATTTGAAGGGGTTGGTGTTGGGGTCGCGTGGGATGCTGTATGTTTTGGGGAGGGGTGCGGAGTGTATCTCTGCATATTGTCTATTTGAACTTCTAGAGGAGGTGCTGGCGAATCGCGTGGTATGCCTCTGCGTGTGTAGAAATTTGTTGATGTCGGATTCTTCCTGAAAGGGGGAGATATATGTTATAACTTGTGAATCATGATAAGATACGGTCAAAAATGATCAATGAAAAGGTAGTCCAATCCCGACTAGTGGTAGAAGAAGTAAAAAGTTCGTCTTGTATTCCCTTCTCCCCTCATCTCATTTACCATGCCAGAATTCATGATGGTTGCTATAGGTATATAGCACAAACCGAATGAATAGAGTGGTATGGATTGGTGGTGGGACGGTTGAAAATCTCGGTGGAATCTAATCATCAGATTGGTATATCGAAACTCCTGGCAACAATGTTCTCCTGCTGCTGTGATCGACGATAATATAGGCACGTTGCATCACAATTCATATAAAGGTAGAAGTTAATGGTGATACATGAATTAATGAATCTATGTGCGCAGTGTCATATAACTCTAAACACCAAGCGCCAGACCAAGCTGTCGAGGAACCATAAAACCATTCTCCCGCAAAATTCCAACAGAAAGTGTCGCATTCCATTTGTCGTATCCCAATCTGAGATATACATCGATCTATCCTACGAAAGCATTAGCACCGTGTTCAAACATCAAGACTCAAGAAATACATACTCCTAAGAAGTCTCCTCTCCGCCTCCCTCCGTCTCCTCAACTCCCTATTCCTAACCTCCTGTGCCATGATCTGAGCTCTAATTTCCTCAATCTCCTCCTTCAGCTTGCGATTTCCATCTACCAAGACCCGGCGTAACTCGGCCTGGGCCAATGCTTCTGTATAGGCAGCCTGGATGGCCTCCATCTGGCGTCTTCTCTGCTCCTTCTTGATATTCTCTCGCTCGATCCTGAGGAATACGACTTGGTTTTGGCAGTCGAGACAGAGTTCTGGGAGGATGTGACCGAGGGGATCTAAAGGGTGTTAATAGATCGAATAGATCAATAGAATAAAGTGAATGTTGTGCGATTAGAATGAAAATAGGAATGGGAATGAGAATCAGATCAACGTACCCGTGTGCTTTGGATCAAGCTCGCCATCACAAGTGGCGCAACGCGCATCCTCGAATGATTTGAGGCCCAAGGCCGACATATCGATTGTTGGCAAGGTGTAGTTACTGGTGTAAGTATTGGTGCGCTGATTGGCACCAGGTCTTTGTCTGCTTCTGTTGTCAGACTGGGTGAAGTCTGTTGGGAAAGACATGCTTGCGTTTGTAGTTTGTCCTCTTACAACAGAAAATACCTATCCATGATCTGGGTCTCATGATTTATTATTTTTTTTGTACGGGGGTTTGAGGTTGTTTGCTCGGCGCCGAGAAGTTTGATCAGTGAATGGATGTTGGTGTGGTGATTTGGGTCGAGGTCGTTTTTTTTGGAAATTTGTGTGCCTGATAGGCATCCATCCTCAGTCTTCTCTGCACCATTTTGATATTAATCTACCATGGAAACTGTCCTCACATTCAAGGCTCAAAGTCTGGTAGAATCTCTCATCTCTATCAGACAATAATGCAAGCAATCTTGTCAATGAGTATGAAGAACACTACCTCTATATATAACAATGCCTTGTATTGAAAACTCAAAGGTATGACTTTGAAGTGAAGTTTGAGTGAAGTTTCACTACCCATGATTGATAATTTAAAAGACCTGTGGGAGATGGGACATATTAAATCCTCACAGCAGGTCTGAAGTGCAGTGGGATCCGGAGTGAAGTCTTGCACCCAAACTGAATGACTCAGAGGCATGTAAGAAACAACCTTGAAAGCTTGAATAGTTTCATTGATATATTAATTCGCTTTGATTGAACTTCCCTATCCATGAATATCTTACAACTACCAGTATTCCTCTCATCTTATTCACCGGTAAGTCCCAAATACACATGGTTTCCTGGACAATTGTAAAAGATCCCAATCAGAGAGTAAACCTACAGAAGATGATGCACAGTGGCTCATGAATAAGAGTCCGGGAATCAATCATCCTTCTCATTTGAACATACTCACTTCTCACTTGAGACTCTGGGAGAATTGGAACTGGTGTCAGAAGGTGGTGAAATGAGCTGACGATTTGGTATTGAGTATTAGAACCTGATGTGCAATTGCTTGTACCCTTTGTTCATAACTTGTCCAGACATACTAAACATCTAGTAATGACAACAAAGCGAGCAAGAGAATACAGAGCAGCAGACAGAATGGAAAGTTCTAACAAATTCTTTCATTTCTTGCAATTGGCATGCAATTGGATCATGTGCTTCATAAGGAGAACTCTCAATTCTATACTTAAGAATAATGAAAATCATAATTCTCATGAAGAGAGATCCTTTTCCCGGATTCAACGTGGTTGAACAGATCAATGCTGACCCTCTCTCGTATTTCTGAAGTCTTCTAGAGTATTCTTCCCAGGAGGAATCACAATCGTTTCGTTGTACAGGCATCACATGACAGCGTGTCAACCCCCCCACATTAGAAAGACACGTCATTTCGTGTTCGCTCTCGTGCTCATATGTTGATCATGTCTAGGCCATTGGATAGCTTGTGCCAAGCAAATAGAATTATGCATCTCTTAGTCATCATTCTCCCCATTCTCTCATTTCCCCATACTGCAGTTACGATCTGCTGTGAGGCTTTTAAAATCAGGTATGGCCAGTGTAGTAGCTATGGGTAGCTCTGATTTCTCACCAATCAGTACCTAGGCAATGCTCCTTCTCGGCATACCCGGGCCAGGGTATGGAAGCATTCATTGACATCATACTAGAGCTGTTGCGTTAGATAGTAACACAAAATGTACAGCATGGCAGTAGCTTGCCTGGCGAAACAAGATACCGTAGCTTGCCCTTTTCAGCTTTAGTCAAAGCCATCAGCCTCAATACGGAGATCAAACATCACAACATCATCAACTTGTTGATCTTGAGAAGGAGTCTATGCTCCGGGGCAGAAAACTGGGGTTGGTAGAGAGGTTGAGTTTCTATATAATACTTGAATGTTTTCCTGTTGAAGCAATTTCACTTCATCCATAAATAGCTCACATTTCACATCCAACTATTCAAGCAACCAAACAAAAACATTTCAAGCACCCCCAAACTTCAAAATGAGTGATAAACACAAGCCAACTGGTAAATTCCTCTTCCATGCTTCAATATAACTCGAACACCCTTAACATCATTCATAGAGCACGGAGGTCTTAAGGAAGACAGTACTCCAGACAAGAGCGTTGGAACTAGCCAGTTTGCCCAGGGGGGAGTCGATCCAGTGGTAAGTATCATCTGTCTTTCATTTCGCGTACTGCATGTTTCAACCTGCTAACCAGTCTTCTCTGTTCACACGAAGCTGGAGCCAAGGGTGGACATAGCGATGGAACTACTGAAGGTACCTCCAACTCTAGAAGTGGCAGTAGTGATGGCAGTATATCTTCACGTCCCAATACTACCTCCTCATCCACAGTTTCTTCAATACTAATGGTGTTGGCTGTAGAATTCGCACACGGAAAAGTTAATCCAGTCGAGGCTGACAAGAAGGGAGGACAAGTATCATAAATCTCTTCAAGACTTCAAACTTGTATGGGGGCTGGACGATATCGAACAATATTCACTGTGTAAGACAGAAGATTGCGGTTTGTGCAACAGACCTGAGACTATATATAATGATTGTATGATGATTACTGCAACAGCATGATTAGCTAGTTATAATAATATTTCCTCATAATACTTTGTTTACATATTGGCTGGGATACTGTGATGTAACATGTGATGTTTCTTTCCATCAGATCCATTTCGGATCGCCTGTGCAGTAACTGCCATTATACTGTGGTTGGAAGGGTAAGTATTGTAAAACTGTTACAACGGATTAGTAACAGGCTGTAGAATCACCAACGTATAGGCTATAATGGTATTATAGGCCTCAGTGATTCAGCTGCAGTATACCGGGCACACTAGGCACCCAAGAAAGCCTCAGGCATGTATATAGTATTAGTCATAGGATACCCTAAATCGTAGGAAAGACAGAACACAGTAAGCAAGAAGGCTTCACCAGGATTAGTAATGTCCCAGGGGATTAGCCCCAGGATAAAAGAACAAGCTAGGACAATAGGAATCACGAGACGAGGGTCATGTGACACGTCGAAGATCGAAGTCGATATTCGATCAAGAGCAAGAAGGTCTATATAAGAGAAGGGCCTCTTTACAATATAGAGCTTCGTGCTCAAGAACAATCATTAGTTTCATTACTATAGTTACGAGAATTGCAATCAGTTACAACCTTATTGAATTCCTACTTGAAGTCTAGTCTAAACCACCTCGAGAGATCTCTAGCCACTTCCACGTGACCCTAGAGGCAGCTCCCGTAACAAAAACATCATTTTGATCCACATACCCCTATAAATTTTGAATAAAATGTTTTTATTGATCAGCTTCGATTATTTTTATACTACTTGAGCGAATATGTTTAGAATCCAAATTTAAAAGAAAATCTGAAAGAATTAATATAAAATTCAACAAGAATACAATCTATATACCGCTATTCAGATTATATAATATCCTTATTTATTCTTATATTTAAATCATTTTCTAATACAGTATATATTATAAATTTATAATAAAAAAGCAAAGGAAAGGAAAAGAGGCGAAAGGAGAGAAGGAAAAAGAAGATAGTTAGCCGGCTGAAATGTATGTTAAATACTCTAATTAGTTGATTGCAGGTTATTTCGACTTTAATATATATATTAGGCTAAACCGGGCTGGAGGAGGAAAAAAAAGAGAAGAAGAAGGAAAAGGAAGAGAAGAAAAAGAAGAAAAAGAAGAAAAAGAAGAAAAAAAGTGGTAATAACAGACTAAATCGAAGATAGCAAAGATGGTATACTGGGCTAGGCCGGAAATGACAGAGGTAGTAAACTAAGCTAAACCGAAGATTACAGAAGTAATAATAGAAATGATAGTAAAGGTAATCAGGTTAATAAAAAAATTAAAGAATTAAAATTTATAAGAAAACGTTATTTAATAGTAATTATTGCATATATTCGAAATCTTAAATTTTCAAAATATTATTTACAATACTTTCACCACCTAGATTCTACCATATAAATTTTCAACCAGCGTAATGTTGTAATTGGTTGATACCCCTATATGTGGGGAAAAACTGGGCCGCTTTTTGGTGTGTTTTACAATACTTACCCCAACAACCATCGTAAGAATGCCGTCAGTATTAGATAAAAAATGGCTAGCGGGCTTGAAGACTGGTTGGCGTTTTTTCTCTGAATTTATATGGAAACCAAGATGATTACCCAATAAGGTTAGTTGAATATCCGTGCGTGAGTGCCCACTCTGTCAAGTAGTTTACACTGAACCTCATCCTTATAGCCTTTCATGATATAATCTTCTCGGTGACCATCTTCAGTCAAGAGAAACCCGAGAAGGATACCAACCTTACAAGGTCCATTTGCTGGGACACCTGCTGACTGGGTTCCATGAAGTTTGCATGTTTTCTTTTCAGCAGGCGACCAAGGCAGATTTTGCGGGATCTTGCATTCCACATTCTCGTTTGTTACTCAAGTCGAGTCGTTCAAATAATTTATGTTTGAGGGTCTTCATGACCAGCTGGGTTTTGTTTACCTTCAATATACCTCTTATGTTCCTTTCAATCTTGGCACTGTGTTTCTACTCTCAATTCTGAGCGCTATTATATAAAGACGATTGTATATCAACGGTTTTTGTGTAGCTTACCCCACCCCTGATCTCGATGAGAGGAACGACGAGAAGGATCTAAACAGATACGATATATGATACGAGTTATATCATGATTATGCCAAATACCAGATTCAATAGGGTGATCAATGTATTCATGTAAACTTCCGACAGTACAAGTGGTTAGTTCCATTATTCGAAAACATTCGAGACTTTCAATAGCTGAGCAAATATTTGAACACTGCATTTTTCACAGCATGAATGAGAATCGAATCATTATACTCGGCCCGTCCTCATTGTCGTTCCTGGATATTCCCTCATTTTGTAAATCTTATACCACGTTTTTTCATAGTGGCAATCGCATGTTCAGACACCCGAGATGAGCGATTGCCATGCTGAAATTTATGATACATATGGAAGGGGCGTTGGTATGCAGTACAAGGTATCAATAAGTCACACAGCCCGTTTCTATAAACATTTATCATTTCCATCATCTTAATGAGGTAGTCTCCTCTGTTTAAATATCTTTACAATTTAGAGCTCACCGCAAGACTCTATGATGCACAATCCCTTCATACTTCTTCCTCTCGTAGGATTCTGCATCGCAGATTCTTCTAACAGAACTACCGCGGAAAATACAGGCTGCCATGCAGATAATTGCTATCGTGCAGTTAGTGGAGACTTTCGTGGCCCTTTACAGCAGTCTATAGCGTATGATGATTGTGTTGATTATATGGCAAACTTCTGTACAGTAGATACTATCAATATCACCGTTACCTCCACCATCTTGACCACAATTACGGAAGTATCGACTGTAGGAAAGAGATCGGTATCAACAACTGCCTTTTCACTTCCATCATATGCTAGTGCCTGTTCCATTGAAGCTCGTTACTCCAGTGCATGTTCATGCTGGGGTATTGTGCCCGATACCATCACTGAAACGGTGCCTGTATGTATATTATCTTTATCTTCTATCAGGATTTACTAACAAGGTAGAATTATACAACCTTCACCACTTCCACCGTTACCACCGGGATAACCGCTCCATGTCCCACAGGCAAAGCCCTCATGAAAGATTCCCTCAACTGCGGCTCATGTGGCTACGTCTGTGATACCGGCTACTGCGAGCATGGCACTTGTAATACCATTCCATGTACTCCAACCAAGTGCGAAGATGGTATTCAACCCTGTGTTGTCGATTCTACCTGTTTCTGCTTCAATACTTTCACTGGGTTAGGTTTTTGTGGTGAAAACATTGGATGTGCTGACGCCAAAGACTGTTATGACGATGGCGATTGTCCAAATGCCTATGTTTGTGCATGGGATACGTGCTGTGGAAATAATGTCTGCGTACTTGGAAATTGTCCGAACCCAGCCGCGAAGTTGATTAGGATGATGATGCAGATGAAGAGAGATGCGTTGGTCGGGGATACGGCGGCCTACAGAGCCAGTTAAGCAGCTAATTTGGTTTACTGCGGTGTCTAAAGGGGTGCTTAAAGGGGTAGCATTACTCCTAGTATATTCTCAGTATTATTATTTTGGGGTTGTTATGATTATGATGAAGAATCGCAAGATGAACAAGCTATGCCGTAGTTTGGGTCCCTGGCTATTCAATTGATAAGAAACTTCACTCCGACACATCGAATGAGCTGAATGAAAGTACGACAATCCCTTCTAAAACCACCCGCCAGATCCTGACTGTATTGTTGTAAGTATTCTTACCCCAGTTCCTCTCAATTCTCACCGCACCACCTATTACCCATTCCGAAGCTGCGCATTTCTACGGAACATCTTACTTTTCCGATTTTCCCTTCCCTTCCCCCAAGATCTCTCTCATTTTCACGTTCTTTGCTTCATGAGAGATGCAAAAATAATCATGAATTAAATATCGCAATAGAAAGGAAGCTGGATCTCCTGGTTTGTCCCAAGATTGCATGGGCTTTCCTAATTGAAAATTGCCTAATCAATATCAAACTTCCTGCATACGGTCTATCGGTTGATATAGATGCTTTTGTGTAATTGGGATTAGATGGATTTTGATGAATTCGGCTTGATGAATCAAGTCGTAATCTTGATGATTTCAATTGTTTTTGGCTTTGGTATAATGAATACTACATTGATCCATGAATCGAACAAAACAAAATTCAAAGGATGATCCCTAAAAATTTGAATGCGGTACTGTAATATAAGATACATGTCCATAGCCCCCATATATTCAACTATCGATACACTTCCAATCATGTTTTGCATCACTCGTCGATATCCACTATACAATCCTCCTTGCTCATTCGTACAAACCATCTCCCTCCAAGAACTTCCCGACTCGTCCAAAAAACTCATCTGGCCCATCAGCCTTCGATAACATGGGATAATCATGAACTTCATCTTTTCCTATTAGCGTTTCTACTTTTACATTCGCATTTCGCAGATGTTTGGCGAACTTGTGCACACCTTCGTATAGGTTATCATTAGTCACTGGATTTGAAAACGTTCAGAGGGAATACATACCCGGACCAAAAGCCTCTGCATCCCCCCAAACAACCATACTCCTACAAAGCCCCTCAAACGTATACCCGCCCGACAAATTTCCTCTCGCCGGACTCAACAACGTCCCGCGCAGCTCAGGACGATTTTCACAATACTGATATCCCACCATGCCCAGCATGGCATTGTTCATGAAATCCAAATCTATCAACTTTCCCTCATCTTCTTCCCCTTCCCCCTTGCCATCAAATTTCGATATCAAATCCACGAATGGGGATACCAAAATCGCATTTTCCGGCATGGGAAATTGCTGTTTGTTCAGATATAACAAAAATGTAATGGCGATTCCCCCACCGCCCGAATCCCCCATGATAGAAATATTCTCCGCACGATATCCTCTCTCGAGCAGAAAACTAAAGGCGGAAATGGCATCTTGTAGGGCACCCGGAAAAGCGGTCTTGGACGTTACGCATTTGCGAAAATTGACGCCGAAAATCGGAACGCCGGTTTTTGGAATGGTTCGCCAGGAAAGAGATGAACTGAGGGGGTGACCTTGCACCATTCCCCCACCTACGAAATACATCATGATTTTCCTTTCTGGCACGGGTCTTTCGTCGTGTAATGGGGAGGTGACACCATCAGTCCATTGCCAAAAACATGGACAGCTTTCGCTGTTCATACCGGGGAATTGCGCATCTCCTTGTATCCAGTTCTCATCCGCCGGCGGTATAACTTCTAGTTGGGCATGTTGTCCCGAAGCGAGTTTGGGGATGGCGCTGCGGGCGGGAAAGGAGAGCACGTCCTTCCGGGGTTGGGTGCCGGGGTTTAGAGCCCAGACTATGTGGGAGCCGATGAAGATGCCTGCTCGGTACTTGAAGGACCAGTGTGAACGGCCGTAATAGGGTAGATGAAGGATGGAGGAGAGGAACACGAGGGGGATTTGAGGTAGGACGATAAAGAACGATGAGAGGAGACGGGTGAAGCGGTAGTGGTGTTGGGTTAGGAGTGGAGTGCGCTGCCAAGAGCGGATTTCAGGGGTTGTGGGGGAGGGCACGCGCATCTTGGGATGAGATCGGGGTTGCTTGAGAATTCTGTGTTTGGGTTGGTTTTTGCGGAGAAGGAATGCTACTGTATGAATTACTCATGCATGCATGAAGATGTATTCAGACTGGAACACGAAGCGGGGTATTGTGTAGTCTGTTATCCTATCATGTGCTTTGGCAGTGGACTAACTACCGTCAAGTACCGACACGCATGAAGCTAGGCGCGGACGGGAAATTTAGGTTAGTTTTAGTCTCCTGCAGGACGCAAATATTATCAATCACATGGTGATTTGTACGCGTTGACTATGTCTGATTTCAAGATAGCCAATTTTATTCTTCACTAACTTTTTGGAAAAGATCGATGTGGGGAGAGAAAAGAAAGTTTCTGCGGATTGACTGTCTCTCTTGTTTGATCAGCTTGTGGTTGTTTCAATTTTAGGAATTTGAACACATCTAAACGGTGTACTTTTGGATGAGACTGCAGCAGACATTAGGTTTGGACAAAATCATAAAATTCTTAATAAACATTTATTTATTTATACTGAACGTTCTCTGTGACATTGTTGTCAAGACAGCCTCTCTATCTACCTAATGATCTTGACCTATCGCCTGTTGTACTCCTTTTATCCTCCACACAATCCTTGTCTCGAGACCTCTTCTTCATTCATTGCTCTGCGTTGGCTATTGGCCTAACCTATCTTATCCCCTACTGCTGTAATACAGCGTCTTTCCCTCCTTCTGGGCGTTGACGTGTGTGAGACCTCTCTACTCATATCATTCTTCCTTATGAAGAGACTCTCTCCTCATTTATCCGATTGACCCAAAACTGAAGTCGTTCGCTTCTTTGCATAACCTTATATCGAATATTCTCAGTCATAATTTAACTTCGTATCTCATTCCCTTTCCATGCTAACCCACTTCAGGTGCCTTCGTACGGTTGAACGACATCATCATCCTTCCCACGACTCCAAGCCCTCAATCGGCCTTTAATTTTCAATCCAAATAACTGTGCATCCCTGATTGCACCCTCATCCAAAAACCCAGATCCATTCATGCTGCCGATTGTGGAACCTCTGCTTCTTCCTGGGGTATTATCCGAGCTTGAGGCAGCGGTAAATGAGTTGCTCATATCTAAGCTTGCTCGTACACCACTAAATCTTTTGTTACTTGCAGATGTAGGTGGTGTAGAAGTAAAAGGAGAAGAATCATGACTCATTCGTTTCGACGATGCACTCGTAAAAAAAGGAACTGAAGATGTATGGGAATGCGAAGAGTTAGAATTTGAAGAGCTACTTGATGAGGTGCGCGATTTGGATTTGCGTTGTGAGTTTCGAGAATATTCATAGGAATCCATTTCTAGGAGGATTATTTGGAGATGTTCGTCTGATTGGGCGAGGTTTGGAGCTGTGGAGGTAAGGGGAGGCCCTTCGATGAATTTTGAGGGACGGAGAGTGGCTTTGGAGGTTGGTGAGGTAGACATCTTGTCGAGATGATGATCGATGTGCCTTGTTACGTTCGACAATCGAGTTTATATATAATTTTGTATTATCCGTAGCTTCTGTATGTATGTATGAATGAATGTAGAAGAATGTCGAGAATTGTAGAGTGAGTGATGTTGATAAGTAGTTTTACTCTTGACACAGCCTTGAAGAATATGTATATGTGTATATATAGATTCAAGACAACACAAAACAGCGAGTATGATATAATGCGAGATGATATTGAATATAAGAAAGAGAAGGAGAGACCATCCGTATCTTACCGTGGGAACATTTACACTTTTAATACTCTAGTTGGAGTTTACATACCGGTACTCACTCCATTAGATCCATCTGTACTATCTATGTGCGTCGTCGTAACTCCGGCCTCCTTGAGTAAAGTCAAAAAATGAAAAAAAATGAAAATCTGCGCCCACCAAGCCGCGTTTGAACAAGGGTTCACTGGTGGTTCACTTAACTTAATACTGTCATAGCGGAGCAGCTAAAAGCCTAAATTGTCACCCCTCACAGACCCTGCATAGGGTATCACTACAAAATAAAGTGATAAATTCTATGTAAAACAGTAGAACTAGCTATCTGTGATCCTTTGTACGGAGTAGTAGTCATTTTGCCCCAATAATGCCACCTCATCTGATAGTACGATAGTACGAATACTGACATATTGTTGTTAATCATCTGCTAATCTTCCAAGAAAGTTTGTTAGCATGGGGAGATCCTTAACGGTTGTAAGAAATAAAAAGTATTTTATTGGATAGAGAGGTGGTCTATCATTTTGCAAATGCAGGTTTTTGAGGAGATAAGGCTGGAGAGGTTGGAGAGAAAACTGCATGTAGTCGAGCAGATTGGCGAAGATGAAGGGGTTTTTTTGTGCATTTTACCGAATATTAGAACTAATCATCATTTCCACATATAATCGATATATGGATGATTAAATCATATTCTTGCTTGTCATTCTCGTACATCACATCACATCACATCACACTACATGATATCCCCTCAAATTTTCTTATTTTCGAAGCGTACTGCGTTTATACTCATAAAACAAAAGTCATGCGCATAACGCAACCTATTTATTTATTTACTCCATTATTCGATTTCGGAATCCGTCCAACCGTCCTCCTTATTATTAACCTCACCTGAGTAGCAGCACCAAGGCACGAAAACATCTAAAAGCGTACAATGATACACTGTACCGACAAATTCCCGCTGTGCCCTTTTACCTTACGTTGCAATCAATCAGGCTTGCGGAATCACGGATGTATTATTGGTGGTGGCTTGTATACTCGAAAATAGCAATTTAAGGATTTACTATGCTTACAAACAAAACAGTTGCGCATTCGTTCGCAATCAAATCCAAATACAAATCCTATCTTATTTTCTTCAAGGTGACATTGCTTCATGTTTTAACGACGTCATAAACCGTTGAATTACTTTTCTTTCTCGGAAAGTAAGTCTAGGATATGGTGGTATGCGAGGTTGGTGATCTGAACTTAAGGCTTACGGTCTGGAAGGGATTGCAAGCAAAGTGCTTGTTATTTGAGCGAGGTGTTCATCGGGATTATGGTTGTTGGATCTGGGGAAGTAGAGACGAATGATGATGCCCAGTTGATTTTTCTTTTGCTTATGTTGTAATAAGATTATCTTGGGTATGTATATTTGGAGATAATACATCCGATACTCGAAGTTTGGATTTTGAAGGCTGGAGATTTGTGGAGTTAGTTGTTCGGTTCCTCCTCCCTTCAACTGCTTTTCCCCTGTAAGATTACAAAACAAACTCATCGCCCTAACAACAAACTAATCTATACGGAGACTCTCACCATTGTTGAATCTAGCTAAACCCCCTTCCTTCTATCTTACAGTTCGGGAGGCGGCACAAATGGCCTGGAATCTTGATATAAATCTGATTACAATACCAAAAGTAAGGAAATCGGAGTCCCGGAGTGCTTGGTCAACCTTTGGGATGATCTCAAGGCCCAGACCAAATCTTCAAGAAATCACCACTCCTCTTCAGCCCTCCCTCCAACGATCCTTTGAAATCCGATGGTGGAAACTTTTTACTACATTTTTAAAAAAAGCATTTCTTTTCGTTCGTTGGATTGTCAAGCGATACCCGAAATTCTGAAAGCGCTCGGAGTTAAAGTTTCGGGTTGGGAGCGTACGAAGATACCGCCACAGTGCGACAACTATATGCCTATATGGGCAGTTTTTGCTGCCTGCACAATCCATGATCTGGTTTTATGTTATTTGTATAACATAAATCGGCTTGTTCGACGCCGCAGCAATTACTAGCTCGATAATCATATCAAGCCTCGAATTTGTCACCCACGTGGCATAGCACTTTAGAGTTGATAAGCATTGACAAATCTAGAATGAATAGATTGCATGGTTCCTGCGTATATACTGATTTATATGTTAATCTGAGAGAAGTGTTTGCCCCGAGTGATATTCGTAAAGTGATTATGATGCTTATGTTGAGGCTCGCTTGTGGATTGCCCTCAATTCATTACTATGACTATTGCCGGTAAAAGAAGACAAGTTGATTTTGTTAAATGAAATGTTATGCGGAACATAGGAAGAGAGTGAGAAAGGGTGTCTTGTATTGGATTATATAGTTACGTTCTCTACAATATCGGGTACTATGGGAATGGACAGGACCGTATGATAGCACTCCTGTATTGTCGATAGGCAATAAGAATATGAAGTCTACTAATAATCTATGAATGATACCATATGTCTTGCATCTATCACGAGTAGATTACTTGCAATTGATATCCATCCAGAATAGCATTGAATTACTTGATATTGCAACCGCCAATAATGAGTAACAATGCCCAAAGCTCCATGAGCATAGAGCGTTGAACCCACAAGGTAAGCTAACGCCTCCAAGCAGCCAATCGTCTAATTCCAAGTCCTTCATTTTGACAAAAATGAATGTATACTTAGAATCCGGGCCTCTTACAACAAAACAGCAAACACAACCAAGCGGCTTTAGCTCACTTGGGAGAGCGCCAGACTGAAGTTAACTTCAGGATCCTAACAGATTCATCTGTTTATCTGGAGGCACTGTGTTCGATCCACAGAAGCCGCATTCTGCGATCTCGAGTCCACTCGAGATATCATCCTTTTGCCATTTTTTCATCGCTGAAGTATGCTGTTTTTTTTGGTCCAGGAGAAGAGTGGGTGCGTAGGTGGGGTGGTGGCCGGAAGCGAAGTAAAGCTAATGGCATGATGTTTTTTTTTTTTCTAGTGGGGTTGTGGATTCCGCTTCTTTTAATTGGTTCAGAGTGATTAGTTCTCTGGAAAAATACGGGACTTGAAAGAATGAGCTATTCCATTGGTCAAAAAAATATCTACTATCAGTCAATCTTCACACTGGAGTGAAATTTTTTTGATCGCTATGAAGATCTAATATCAAAAAAATAACACTTTCAGATCAGGTTGCCCTTGTCTTTTCGCTCCAAGACCTCACAGATTCATCGAAAAATTGACAAAAAATCTAGCAAAACATATCGTGACACAGCAGCAAAAGAAGATTGTTAGCAACGGATTCAAACCGATGATACTCAGGGTAACTCCCCACGCAGGGCTCGAACCTGCAGCCTCAAGATTGATCTCATAGATGGTATCTCATAGAAGTCTTGCGCGCTACCATTGCGCCAGCAGGGATATCTTATAGTCTTTGATGATGGCGGCTCTTTTTATGGATATATATTTAAATTTGTTGGTTTGTTTTTGATTTTTACATCCATGTATCCATCTCTCTTAGTCCAAAACGAGTATAGTAGGTACACTCTAGCTCCAGCTCCTCGTTCCATTCAGTTGAGTGGATTACTCCCTTCCCCTCCGCCTCAACTACATTACGTCTCCTTCTCAGAGATCCTCTTTCAATACGAATCAAGTATCCGTTGGATGGAATGGATATCGCAAGTGATGGATGTTCTTTTTGCTGTATCCAACAAGTGTGGAGTAGAATATAATAATAGGTGCTCCAAATGTCTATAATATGCTATGCTGCACCATGTAGTAGCATATATCCGATCCCGCGTGGTTATTGTCACTACTGTAAGACATATATCTATTTCTATACTTGGCTATGACGTTCATGACGCACCATCAATACAATCGTGGAAAGTGTCCATTTCTTTGTGATCTCTACTTTTAGGTTCGCTTCTCATCATGTATCTCATGATATGCAAAGTTGGCGACATTCTTGTTGTTCTAGTGCTTCAAGTGATGATAGGAAATGTGTGGAGTGTTTGATGTATGTTCAAAAGTGAAGATTTGACATCGGTTGGTGGATGTCTATACCGTGTATCCTCATTGATCTGCTAAGGAAACGTGTATAAAATACCTTGGTTTTTATAGCAGGATTATATTCTTGTTCGGAAATGGAACATATGTTCTGTCAATCATAAGGCTCGTTGTATTGATGGAGCACATCTAGGACGTGGTTAAGATATAGAAAATGTTAGTAAGAAAAGTAGAGCATAGGGTGTGTCGTGGGTAAATATCTCGGTTCTAGGGAATTTTTTGGAAATCGAAAATAGAATCAATTATAACTAACAAGAAAATACATGAATGCCGTCACATTCATTTTACGAATTTCGTAAAGTATCAGTTTCAAAATCACAATCTTCAATCCTTAGGTAACTACGGTTCACAATAGTAAAAAAAATAATGCATATATTCGAGAACTGTATTCAAATCTCGCAGCATTAACTTCACTCACCACGGGAATTCGGAATGGTGACTTTGCCGGTGGATATACTACATTTGATATGTGGTCTTTCTCTTAAGCTGTAATTCTTTTTTGAGGACTTGAGATAGGGAGCAGGAGACGAGGATGGATATAAGTGCCGTATGAGTATATCCAATGATTTTCTATGCATGCATGGAAGAGTGTACACGCCGACGACACAAATTATGAACAGTGAGAACCTGGAAATTATCTCATATTCATGAGACTGTGGAATATTCTGACTGGGTGTTCTCTCCGGCTGTGGTTTGATCGAACAACAACTTCCAGCATTGACTTGACAAATCAACTTTTAGCTTCACAGCGCTGTTTTTCAACGGGTTCCTCCTTTCTTTATTCTTATTCAACTTAAATCCTGGCCAACAAGCTTGAGTTTTTAAGAAGAGGCGAGGAAACTTTGGGGAGAACTTAGATTCATTCTCTACTCAATACCCAAACTACTTGAGTATGGAAGAAGAATAAAGGGAACTCTTGTACGCCCCATGATGCGACAAGAAATGATGGCAGCATGAAAAGTAATACTGGTCATCCAAAAATAACAACGAAAATATAGATTTGCCAAGAAGTATCTCTCTTGGATCAGGGTGAGCTCGATAGCTTGGTACACTATCTCTTTACAGATATACAAAAAATTGTAGGAAATCCGGGTCAAACCACATGACGAAGTATTGATGGACAGCAATGTAATATAATCTTTTGAGGTTAATTCAATCTCTGTGGGGATCTTCATTGAATCTGCGCGAGGGAAAGTAGAATGTGGTTTGGATGAAGAATTTCAGTGAATAACGAGTATAGCTACAAGACATTCACTGCCGTAAATAAGAGAGCACACAAGCCTCGCTAGTTTGTATCCAGTTATAGATCTCTAAGCTTCGCAGATATACACATAATTTTCCAAGTTCTAGAGATCGTGGGTACCATGCCAGATCCGATAGCAGTAATAGTCTCTATATCTTTAGTAATTTATACAAAGTACTTGGCAAGCTCTTCTCCTACTAAGTTTTGCTAAGCAGTGGATCGAACAGAAACAAGTCAAAAATCAAGAGGGTTGAAATGTTTGTAAACTTAGACGATGATATTGGTGGTACGGCATATGAAGAAATTTAACTGACAGATACAATATATGAATCGCAGCGAGAAAACACCTTCTGATAATAGTCGGTATTCTAAGACTCAGCGACTGGGGTCACTGAAATTGAGTGTCCCCGCGTATATTGGAATTTTTGAATCCCTATTTTCTTTCAACTAAAGAAAGTATTATCTAGAAAGACAATCATTTTCCCAAGTAGGAACCAGCCGACTGAGTATTAGAATACCGACTATCAATGCGATTACCTCATATTGTACAGCACACTCTCTTAGCGTAGAAAACTCTTACCCAATAAACTCACCATTTCACGCGGGAACTTTAACTTGTGGCATTAGTAGTCCTCAACAGAGCTGTCTTCGATCCTACAGTGTTGAGCAGCTTACCGGGATGACTTTTGTATCAGTGGTGCACCATGACGGCTGGTGCTCATATAGAAAGCTAGAACTTTTACCGGTATTCTCTCTTCTAAAAGATACCTAAGTATAACCACTCTTTCCCAGCCCGTAATCAAACTGCTTTCATCTCAACGGTCTGATCATTCGCTAATCATAAGAAACTTCAAGTGAACCACTAACCCATAATCCACAAACTTGCTCTCATCCAATGACTCCCAGGGTCCTAAAAGCTTATCATAAAAAACCCCATCATCACAGTCAACAACATGCATTAATCAACTCGGAATTATATTTTTAACTCCAGGGAAGTTTCTCTTCAGTGCTCGCAACATAATCTTAAACTCTCCACTAATCCTTAGTTCACGAGAAAGTGCACTATTGGTGACTAGTACATGGAAAGGCGAACGCTAGCTCATGACAGATTGAGTAGTACATGAAGAGCCGAACGGTAGTTAAGAGTTGGTCTGACGATTCAGTATTTTAGCGTCCGATTAAAATCTGAACATCAGAGGAAATCTGTGGAGAGATGCCATTGTAGAAAATTTTGGCAAATTCATCTTTTTTGCGAAGGGAGCAGCATGCTTGGATGGTCCCATTGGCCCTGTAATCTGATTTATCCTCAAATCTCAAGAAATGTTGGATGTTCAAAACTTCTTTGAAAAACGACGTACTTTAGTATACACGATCTTTCGTATTTTCACTATTCAATTATTATCAATCAGATTCTCTAAGCCAGACTTTGAGTTTATGCCGGCCTTGCAAGCTATTCTGTCGTCATGATACTAATGAAACTAACTTAGCACAACTCTTAGTCTTGGGCTACACATTAAAAACGAACCGAACCCGCAAAATTATCAATCATCCTTTCAAATCAAACATCCCCCCTCCCACCCAAGAAGTATCACTTTAAAGAAGAGAAAGAATAACTATCATCAAAAAGCGAATTAAATTCGCAAATTCTTCACCATCCTTTCAATCAACATAAATAAATAAGCATCACGTCAAATAAGAGAAAAAACCCACCAATGAGTGCACAATCTTTCTATGGGCACCCATTCCGACCAATCTTCCCCATCATCAACCAGAACCTCCTGCCAAAACAGCCTGCGAAGTATGTTTCCTATGACACATACGATAGATGGAATTACCGCCTCATGACAATGGATACCTACATCATTATCTTCGATGGACAACCCACAACGACATTGCTATCCCACCAAAAACGGACACGACATGGAGACCAAGGAGACGATGTGCCATCATCTCTACTCTCTTTCTGAATCATGCTCGCCTTTCAATTCATCCCCACCACTTGGAGATGACTGTCCAGTCTGTAGTGCCGCTCTCTCTGCTCCAGAAGCAACTCAAAAAGGTACTGAAATTCTCCATCGCTCCGTTCTTCACAAATACAAACTGGAACATGTTCAAGAAGATCTCCATTTCATCAACTTTCGCGCTATCACTTCTAACACAGCAGGCTAAGAAGTCGACAACCCATTTGAAGATGAAATACTTTCGAAGACCGACAAGCACACAAAGTTATTGAATTCGACAGTGGTTGTGGAATATTTGGCTAAAGAGAAAATTCAGATGACGGGTCTCAAAGTCATGAGAGGTGAGGAGGAACTTACGAGAATACTATTCTTATTCCGATAAAACCCATTTTCCGCAGGAATTTGCACTTGAAAATGTAGATCCGCGTTACGTGTGAGGGCTATATTTTGGAGTTCTACAGTGCGTTAATGAGCTGTAATGAGGAGGGAAGGAAGATGATGATTGCACACCTTGGAAAATGTTTTCTTTAACTTGGATGGTTGTTTCTCTGTATATAATTCTTATAGATTTGGAACATAAGACGAAAGTCAGAATGATACTTTTGAAGCATTTGAGTAATTAAATTCAATCCATGATCACGTGAAAATAGAGGCAAGTCGGATGTATATTATTTTTCATTTCGTTCGTGTTCTATAGATTTCAGTTTACTTAGACTGCTCCAGTAATGCCCTCCCGTAATCACCTCTATTGGGCAACCGGTTACACGTGTGAATGTGACATCTTGCTGGGCTTGTGTTTGTCAGGAAAACTAAATATATGTTAGCTATTTTGAGAAACAGAAAGAAAGATGACTTACTGCCGCAGTGAAAATCCAATTCCATGAATGCCACCGGACTGTGAATGCGATAGTAGTATGGATCCTCGTCTCCAAATTCTCCAATCCAAGCAAAATATGTTTCATCTAAATGCTTCTTAAATAGCGCAACTCTGTGCTCCAATACTGCGTCAGGGTAATACTCGTTGAAAGCTTTGAAAAGCTTGATGATCTGCTCCTGCCCGTCTTTTGGGAATTCAGAAACTGGACATCCCTCATAGGGAACGATCCTGTTATCTTGTCTCGCGCCACCCAAATGTCTTTCATCAAAAGGATTCCATCTATCGGCTGGTAAACTCTTTCCATCCATGCCTTTGCTCAAAGTTGCCTTCTCTTGCAATTCCTTGGGCAGATTTTGCATCAAACTCAAACTATCCAGTTCTCCGATCTAAATAACCTCAATCCAGCATGTGGTCCTTCGTCGATTCTATCAGGTTCTGCACCCATGAATGTTAGGACCGATTACCATTTTCTTGCCAAGAAATATTATGGCAAGGCACAAATGATGCCCGAAGAATGTATACCCAAATGGGTTTGTCATAGACGGCGTGCCAAATAAGCGGAAATTATAGGAGTGCTCATTGAGTACTTTCTTGCCATTCACTAGATGGCCAAGGAAATCGTTTGTGAGGCAGCAGGCATGTATCTTTTGATAACCTTGTTTAGAAGATGAAGCCTTGAGAATAGTATGAATGGCGGTTTGAATTTCTGAGGAGCACTCGTCGAGTCGTATTCCACCTGTTTAAAAAATGAGTATGTGATGAAAATGAGGTTATGTTCAGGCCCTACCTGGATTCATATATAATTCTGGATTCGACCACAACCTAAAACTCATCATCTGTAACATCACCGAATTGGACGGCTTTTTCTTTGGTCCTCACTCAATAATCTCAGGAGTTCCTCTATTTTCGCTATCACTTCCTCAGTGGGCGCACCCTCATCGTCGGCATACTTATACAACCCCTCTCTAATGTCCCCATCTGATGTGAATCCTTTATATGGCTTTTCCAGGTTTTTTGCATCAAGACGGTTTATCAACCAATCGGCAGCCTCAATCTGTCTCCTCGACTCGCACCAACTCAAGGCTGTATGATCCTGTATTCCAGCAATGCGAGGATGATCTGGGGAAGGTATAATATCGCGGAAAGGAACAGCTGCACCTGATCGGGGCTTTGAAGGGTCTGAGTTTTGGATATACCCTGAGTTCTCTGGTAGAACCACCATGTTTGCTACGAATTAGAAAAGCTGGGATTATGTTATGAATGAAGTCTTGACACGTTGGGAAGGGAAGTTATGGCACGATAGGTTAATGAGGATTTAGAAGAGGTCAGGGTTTAGAAGAGGAAACGATTTAGATATAGACGTTCTTCATTTGCTCTACCACTCACTACCGGCAGACCGGTATAATGAGTTCCATGGTCATGATTAGATCATGATGACCTGAACGAATGTGGAGAGCTGTGCTGTCCTGCGCCTTCAAAAAGCATGGAAACCGAGACGCTAAGGAACCAGGGAACTCCCTTGTGGTAAGCAGCTCATTGTAAGGCACCAAGTGACAGAGTACAAATTGAATTGATCAATTGGCCAATGTGCAATGAGCTTTGCAATCAAAGGGTGTCATTTACAAGGATATACTACAGTACGAGTATACTTCGTAGGATTGATGATGCTTTGACTGTATTTCGGCTACTCCATTCGGCTACTCCATTGAGTTCTTATAGCCCCTGTCGTACCCGTTGAACGAACAACTCCTGGCTGCTCCTTGATGCCAAGCTTTTTACACTGAAGCTTCAGGGCTGTTCAACGTTGATAATCCCCACAGATTAGTGGCTTGAATCCCTGAATTCGCCTCAAACCTCTCCACCACTTCCACTTCACCTCGGTGGGGACTGGGTGGACTTTTAACTTCTTTGACGCGCCCACATTTTCATCCAACATCACGGATCTCGACCGATGACCGAGACAGATTTATCATCCTTGAGCCATGTGGCAGCTTGTAGCTGGGTGGGTACAGGCATGGATGGTACGGTATCGGAGATGTCGCTATGGCCATGGTGAAGGCAGACGAGCCGGCTTCCATCAATGTGGGGTGATAAGAGTAGATAGATAGGTGGGGAGTTTGAAGCTTTTTGTTCAGGTCAAGAAGAAGTTCCGGTTTCCCTCCATTTTTCTGTCAAACTCATTCTCAATCCCTCCAGATACGTTCATATATTTCCACCATATACCAGCCATGGCAGTAACATCATTTGAGCGTACGTGCTCGAAGCACTGCCCAAAGCACTTTGTTTGAATGTCAATTGATATCATCTTCTAGGTCTTGTACGATTTCGTGCCCAGATCATCTGAGGAGATACTCATAGGTCAACCAGTAGACTCAGAGCTCGATGTTGGAGCAGCAACCATTGCAGGAAAGGAGGTGAAGGTCGATGTATACAGCGGCTCATCAGTATTAGAACCGGGCACTTCGACTGGAACAATTAAAGAAGTCGGGAAGCTTTTATCTCCCATCGCAGAGTCCGAAGTTGGCACAATTAGATGTATTGGATTGAATGCAAGATAAATTTTTCTCTGGAACATAGGAAGCATTGGCTAATGATCGCAGTATGCTCAACATGCAAACGAAGTCAAAATGGCTATCCCCGATCTGCCAACCCTCTTCATGAAACCTTCAACCGCTCTCGCAGATCCATATCCTTCTCCGACAATTATCCCAAAATTTACACTAGAAGACGATTGTTGCGATTATGAATCTGAGCTAGTAATTGTGATCGGAGGAAAATGCAAGGATGTCAGCGAAGCAGATGCATTAAATTATGTTTTTGGGATATACCGCAGCGAAACGATGTTAGCAGTCGTGCAAGTCAATTTGCGCAAAGTCAATGGTGCTTTAGCAAAAGTTTTGATGGAGCCTGTCCAATTGGTTTGTTTCCTTGGCAAAATGGAGGAATTGAAGTTAAGAACATCCTAGGTCCGGCTTTGGTATCCACAAAGCTCATTCCAGACCCATCGAAACTTCGAGTGAGAGGTCTAAAGAATGGACGAGTTATGCAAGATTGCGGAACAGAGTATGTATATCCAAGCACAATGTCAAGCCTTTTGACTGACCATCAATAGTGATTTGATTTTTCCCGTTGCGAAAATTGTTTCTTTTCTCTCGCAGGGTACTACTTTGCTGCCAGGTACTATAATTTTGACCGGTACCCAGCGGGTGTTGGCAATGGCTTCACACCAAAAGAATATCTGAGAGAGGGAGATTCATTTTTCGGTTGAGATTTTACCGCATATTGGAACCATGATGACAAAGTTTGAATATCAAAAGTGAATTTAGATTTCGACGGTACAAGGCGATCCATCGATAGACAGCAGCAATTATCAAAATGTCAAAACATCCGGTTTTTATGAAGCATCCAAAGCTTCCCTGATGAATATTTTTTACTCTCAGATCATCGAAGTTATTTGGAGTTGCTGAGGTGTTTTTGCTAACCACTATATGAAGCTGTAAACAGCATGATTTCAAGTCGTGTTCTTGCAGCTACCCTTCTTCCACCTCTGCCTCTGCCTCTACCTCTGCCTTTACCTCTCCCATGGCCTCCATTTCTTATTGGCGGTCGTCTTCGTAGTGGAGGCCTTCTGATTGGTGGTCTCCCCACACCTCGTCTAATGGGTCTCCTGCGTACCCGACCTCCTATTCGAACGACAAGATCTAGTTGAGGAGGCATCCTTGTCCGCTACGTGTGGTTGATACGACACGTTGTGTGGTTTGCATTGGATTAAGATACTTTAGACGTCGGGACGATCTAAATTTGCTAAAATTCGAAACTTTTGCCTTGCCCAGTTTTGTCTATGCATGTTTTTCTTATTGGCCGTGATAAATCAACATGTTGCCACTATAGACAAAGTCCCTGGTTATGATCAAAGGATGGGTTCCTCTGGCTCCTACTCCGGAGCTTGGGAGTGTCATTGTTTCTCATTCTTTGACTCTTTTTGATCCTTTTTGTAAAATTCCAATGCTGTGGCAGTTCTCCAGTCTTAAATTCAAGAACAATCCATTAATCATGATATGCATGAAAAGTTCCATTTGGAGCATTCTGGCCAAGACGAGGCCACCTATCGGCAAGGCTTGAAGGTGGGCTGAACTGCAGAATAACGCCCAGCCACGGCGCAAAGGGTTTGTCATCCCGTTTCTTCTCCTTACGCCCTTCTTCATGTTAGTTTCTATCTGCGTTGTGTATTTTTGTCTTAGACTATTACGAAAACTTTGGGTTGTGAACTGGTATTATGCAATTTGTATTGCAATTTGTACCGCTATTTTTCTTAGGCAGACAAAATTTTGCATTTGCGGCTGAGAAAATTGATTTGTTATAAATGTAGGTATCTTCGTGTAAGGGATCACTCCCAATAATCAAAATCAATTCAAGCAAACAAACATAAGTCTCATCACAATGAAACTACTCTGGTTACTTCTCAATCTCTCTTCTGCCATCCATGCTCTTGTCCAAGCACCCCCACTACCTGGACCTCATTCCCTTTGGCACCACCGTCCTCCAAGCAACCGACCCCTCCACCTCTCGCAGTCTAATGCTTTCCATATTCTATCCAACACCCTTCAGAAACTCTTCAAATTACGCTTTCTCCCCCTCCTTCCCACCAGCCACCGCTCTCCACCTAGCGCAAAGCTACTCCCTCCCACCCACCATCCTTCAAGATTTCATCTCCCGCTCCTACCAATCCGCCCCCATCCTCTTTTCCCACAACAGATTTGATTTCCCAGTTCTCCTTTTCTCCCCAGGCTATGGAAATACCCGTCTGATCTATACAACGATTGCCGAGAACATCGCCTCCCTTGGCTATCTCGTCATCACCATCGACCACCCTTTCGATGTCTCGATTTTATCGAGTATTCCAATGGCACGGTAGCCACCTGGGAAGACGTCGACTTTGACAACTATACCGCGCCCATCCCTTATGTAAATGCGCGAGTCAAAGATTTGCAATTTGTATTAAATTCCCTCTCAGACCCATTATTCACAGCCCAGATTCCCGGGGTCTCGAACTCCTCTTCTCGCTCATACGGCTATGGAAAATCCACATCCATATTCCAAACCAAGAGTGTCGGTGCATTCGGCCACTCGCTAGGCGGAGCAGCAGCGTTCTCGGCTATGCATGCCGACTCTCGCTTTTCATCTGGCGTTAATCTTGACGGGGCATTGATCGGGAACATGGTACAGACAGGTCTTCAATCCCCGTTTATGATCATGGCCAATGAGAACCATACGAGGACCGCAGATCGCGACCCTACGTGGAGCGAGTTCTGGGAAAACTCGGTGGGATTGCGGGGGTGGAAAAGAGATGTTAGGGTGCGTGGCGCGGCACATGGGAGTTTTTACGGATTTGGCAGTTTGGGCGGGGGGCTGGGGTTAGGGGGGTTTGAGGATCTTTTTGGGTACGATTCAGGGACAGAGGATTCTGGAGGTGGAAACGGAGTTTGTGGTGTCGTTTTTTTGGGAAGTGGTTGAAGGGGAAGAGGGGGAGGATGCTGGATGGACCTAGTCAGGAGTGGCCGGAAGTTGTTTTTGACTTTTGAGGTGGTGAGGGGGTGAGGGAAAGCTTGGATTTTGGTGAGAGATGAGTGGTGGGAATATGAGGTCTTGTAGTCTTTATAGATAGATATTTGAGTCAATACCGATGTTTGAAAGTATGCATTCCATTGGTTCTGGATGAATAACTTGCAGATATGACAATTTTCTAGATAGATTTTCGTAGATGAGCCGCAGGAATAAGAAACGTATATCTGATAGGCTGCAAGAATTACTAATGGCTCGCTAACAGGAGGCAAAGATGGAGCGTGAAAGAAATTATGTCGCTATGAACGCTAGAAAACTAGAGGTCGAAGCAGCAGGACTCGGCATTGGCACAATTCTCGTACGACGCGTTTGCGACATTTTGTGCATGCTTAAAATATCACATACGAGTTCACAGATTCTCCACCCTCGTACAACGACTTCCTAGTCGATTACTGTAATCCATTTCAATCACCGCAAAACTCTGTTTCACGTTTAGTTCACAAGATGAGCATATACACGGTGCGATTCTTATAATTTAAGTCCACCATTCGCCAAGACCTTCCGATATATGCCAACTGTCATTGAATTCCTCCCGTTCCTCACCCACTGCCTCTCAAGTAAAATTCGACTGAATCCACTATCTAGCAAACTTTTTGATTTATGATCCATCCGGCAAACTAGGCCTGCCATGATAGTAGACGCTCCATTTCCCTGGATTTGAAGTATATGTAACTTCTCGAGGTTTCGCAGCCTCTACTGTGGCTCCTTCGTATGGAACTCTAGTTCAAGTATGGGTATATGTAGAAGAGGAGGAATGTATCTCCGTATCCTCGATAGGTTGAGTAGATTGCGAATAGCTCATTGTTTAATCAGAGCTCAATGAAGAGGACTGGACTTGCTTCGTACTTGGATCACGAGACGCTCGTCGACTAGGTTGCGATGATGATGGCTCAGGAGAACGTCAATCAATCCCTCAGTTTTCTGACTACTTCCTCCAATAAAGACATTGATTAAACTGCGGATACGCTTTGGTACGTTGGTGGCTATCTTTTGGCGCTTGTGATCTCGTGATTCTTTCATCGGACCTTCTGCGCGAAAAGAAGATTTTTGCTGAAGATTTTGCTGGTTATCTTGCTTGGGGAGATGCCCTTCTATAGTCAGCCATAACGTGTCCCAACAATTCTGATCTTTCTTCAGCTTCCATATCGTACGCTACTATTCCAGGATAGATGCACTGTAAAACATCTTCATCACCGTCGCTAGTCATTGTGTGTCCATATCGTAACCTCTTTTATAATATGCGAAACATGCTGTTCTCCACTGGATTTGCGTTTGAATTTGAGCACAACCTTCTTTTAATTAGATAATATTTTTGGGTGGAAAATTGCAATCTCTTGATGTACCCTAACATAAGGATTGATGATTTCGCGTTTGAGTCAAGCCCTGGACCTCTGAGAACCGCTGTTTTCATACCAGAATGATAAATCATTCTCGAGGGAATTTTGTATGCGAGATAAAACTGTCTCGTCTGCTCGTCTTCTACGATTTGGAAGAACATAAAAGCAGTCAACGTGTCTGATCTCCACTGACTGATCTTCGATTTTGCTACTAGAGGCGCTGATTAGCAATCTAACAGTGAACCTAATCACTGATGGAAGCCTCATAACCTTTCCCATTCTAGACATTTCCTCTTTTATGCCAAGGAGCGTAGCCTGTTGGGGCTCGGTAACGTCAATAGGATACAGCCTCATCAAAATTTCAGAAAAGACGTATTTTTCCAATTGTAAGTGACAGGATGAAGTAATGAAGCATATCTAACACCCCCAACAAATCTAATGCTTTGCACGAAGCCGCTGCAAGTTGATATTCAATCCCGATATCTTTTCAATTTATGAGTCTTTCCCTCCATCTTCGAATTCAGAGCCTCTCTGAACCTGTTTTCTGAAGTCGCCAGACTCGTCAGAAGAAGCATAGTCAATCCGTGTCTCAATCGCTCGACATATATTTTCATAGTCTTCCCTAATGGCACCATCGGGTACCTGGTACTCTTTGTGAGCCAACGCAGCCAAATATGACGTCGATGCTTTCAACTCTTTCTTCAGCTCCTCATTCTCCTTTCTTAAGTTTACCGTTCCTCAATTCTCCAAGTCCGAATTATCTTGAATTATGGATAAGTTATTCTGCGTTGGAGATGGTGTGTAGATTTTTTTGCTCCTTCGAACAGCCAGAAACTGTTTGTTTGGGGTGATACATATATACTGTGCAACCATTTTCAGCCGCATCAAGCCACCCACAACATGATGCAGATAAAGAAAATTTCCTGAACTCCAGTTGAATATCTTTTCTATTCAGCCAGCAAATTGAGACAGAAAACTTGATAACAATACTGTAGAGAGTGAGGGGTAGATGGTACGAGATATGGATTCTGGGCGGTACAGTCTTTTTGATTGGCTGTGGCACATATGGGAAGGCTACACTAGCTGGAGAGCTTTGAAAGGGCCACCGGGCCTAGCGTTGCAAACGACACGTTATGATCTTGGAAATTCCTAATTTCAACGTTGTAATATAGTATGTGATTGTTGGTCAGCTTTTATCAAAGAAGGATATTGCAGAGCCTCATATTTTGATAATTTAACAAGAGCTTTAGAAAAGCAGAAACATCAATCGAATAGTGTCCCCCATATTTTTTTATCCTCAGAGACCTTTTGAAGTTATATCTCTCAAATATGCCGGACTCAAGTGATAAACTAGAAGTGCCGATTGCAATACCTAACAGTACTTCTCGCGCTCTATCATTCAGTCCCTATACCAAAAGCAATACAGTTTCCCTCTATTCCTGCAATCCCTTTCCCTCTATTTGGAAAAAGCGCTTCCGCTTTTCTTTTTCTTATTCTATACATTCGCAAACTGGTGCTTTTACAAACGAACTTAATTCTTAGTTTATAGCGGATCGCATATATAGTGTAAGCGTTTATACCAGAAAGTGTGTGTGTATATAGGGGGCACTTTAGTTTTTGCCGGTTCTTGCATTAGGGCGGTGCCTAGATATCTGTGTTCAACCGAGGCGGCTAGCTAACATGACTAGGCATTACCTTTTTTGGTCTTTGCCGGGCTTTTAAAGACAAAGTTCGCATCTAATGATGTTCTAACAAGTGATTATGACTAATTCTTCGTTCTCAGCCCAAAACTCACAATCTTTGTCCAAAGCTGGCCTAGAGATAGTGCCAGCCACAAACAACGCTCCAACTTAAGTGCCCTCAGCTTTTGATTTAAATAGAGTTTTGGTATCCGACCCATAAGCTAAGAGATCTCTTACAGAACCTTAATTTATAAACCCAGCTATCTATGAGGTTATCAAAGTAAAGGGAACGAGCCCAGATATGGATGGTTCAAACTGGATCTTCACCCAAGTGGTGAACGAAAAGGTTTCGCAAAGGACTACCTAAGCACCACTGCCTTTATTGCACATTCTACCGAGGACAAGGAGAGATTGATGATCGACTACCTAACGAATTTGAGAAAGCATGCTGAAAACAATTATGGCTAATACTTACGGTATGTTTGTGTTTCCTAAGATATCATGAGAATGAATTATTACCATCCCAGCCATTTGGGACGATAAAACCCAGGGTCGAACTCAGGAATCCATGGATGTGCAAAACAGGCAGGCATTACCGAGTTTGAAGCTGCGAGAATTTACGCATTGTCCAGTATGCCAGTGAAACATTTGGAAGAAGAGCGATACGTTCGTTCTTTATGATGCTAGTGGTGGGTTGGCCAGTTCTGTATTTCCTTTTGCTTGTATTGTAGCTTCTAATACAAGCCTTGCAACATTAAGAACTGTAGGTTTGTTTCCTATACTATCTCGAGGCTGAATCAGGTGCCAAGACTTCGCGAAGCTGCTCGAGGCGAGAGGACTTTGTGGAAGCATTTTCCTAAACGGAATTTTCGCCAAGCACCTAACTGACGGGTTTGCCCATTATTCAGCATGTGATGATACATTAAAATTCTTCAAAGATGATATCAAAAAAAACTTCATGGGGGATGTATATCAGAATTATTTCATTTCAGCTCGTGGTTTAAATAAACCAGAATTAGGTATTTGACAGAACAAACTCAAAACTTTCGGGTGAGGAAATTAAGAATGTGTTCGTTCGAGCCCGTCGTTCCAGAGGTTATTCAGTTGGCCATAACACAGATTCATAAGACTGCTAGACCTTTCACGGCGATTCTATATGGCTGGCGGTCTGGCTCGAGCGTGTATTTGCGTCAGAGAATTCAAAAAACTGTTGGTGGGTGTATTGAGGTGAGAAGAGTGGCAAACAGGCATGTTGATTGAATCGGCAGCTTGTAAATCAAAACCCGATGACAACTAGTGATACTGCGATTTTCAATGGAGCATTGATCATTGGACTTTCGAAGAAGGACCCTGGACATCCTTACGCTACAGCAAATTTTGGAATCGACTCGAGAGTAGCCTGTAGGCATCATGGAACCATGGCCTATGATACATTCATCCAAGGCAGGCAGGCGCGTGACGAAAGTTTGAAGTAAATGAAAGTTGGATCATCTTTTTGTGTCTTCACTAATGGCTTTTCAGAGAACCGAGTCCCTTCTCGGCTGGTTATGTTGTGCCGTGCAAGCAGTGGTGTATCGAGAAGGTATGTGTCATATTTTGAGGTGAGATTCGCAGCCTTCTAATCACAATAACAGAACACAAATAATGAAAATACAAAACATGTCGTGACACAAACTCCATTCTTTTGGGAGAAGTCCGTCTTAGAAGGAAGTTCAACGGCAATCGAAGCGAGGATATATGTAAGTGAAAAAGAACAAGCACCATTGCATATGGACAAGAGAAGTGAGGATTCACCTATCACGCCCATGAGAATTACTAGAGGTCCTGCAGACGTTTCGGAGCTTGTCAAAATTTAAGCAGATATTAGAGGTGTTCAGTAGAATGGTTTTCCAAAAACATTCAGTGTTGGCCACCAGGTGTTCTATCGGATCCCGTATAAGATTGAAACGACGATTCATTCTGGTAGCATCACATTTGCTTTGTTTATATGGTGATTAGTGCTATGAAGCTACTAAGGAATTTCCTTAGAAAGCCTTCTTTGTTTGTTGATTCTGTGGATGTGACAGGGGCAGTTCCGGGGGACAATAGGTACATGTTTGAGCTCATGTAATAGTGTACGTGGTTACTGCGAAGTTGGTTTGTTGTGGATATTTGTGCAAGTAGTAAAGATAACGATTAGATTAGAAAGCAAATAAGCCCATCGCTTGAGGTGCAGTTGTGAAATGAAAAAACTAAGGAGTGTATGTGAGATGTTACTTCTAGCTGCTCGAAGCTACAATGTGCGGACACGAAAAAGATCGAAATTTGCGTGTGGCTAAAGTATTAGAAGTGTTACCCCTAATAAAAGGGTTCGGGAACGAGTCGGGGATATGATAGGTCGCAAAGGTTTTGGTTACCTCAAAGGCGTTTCCAGACTCTTCAAATACTACTCTAGTGTGACCCCTCATGCAGGGTGGCTGGATTGTTCTTGTTTACATCTATCTGTTCAGGTCTTTTGAGAATGTCTTCTGTTATTGATGTGATTGATCGTTCTTGGGTCTTCGTTCTCGAACAATTATAATTTCTCCACATCGAGACTGAATTTGTATAGTGTTACTATCGCCGAAACTTCTTCGATACGCAGCGCCATCAGTATCTGCCTGGATTGATGACAAGGCTAGCCACCAGAGTCAGAGAAAGATAATTATTTGGCATTGAGATAACCTTGAAAGCCAGTGCGTATAAAACAATCAATTCCACTTGGAAATTTCTATATCTTCCGGATCTAACATTCTCTCTATCTAGGCACGTGCCCTCCGCACATCGAGTTCTCATAAATAACGTCAGCTTACATTGCTACCCTGACCGTACCCGACCAAAGGTTTCCCCGGACCTCATACAGCTCCTTGCAGAATGGTGAAGGAAAAATGATGCTATAGCCATCATCGTGAATCCTTTTGGTTTTTGCAATGATACTTGTCGCAATTCTCATATATAGACTTTCAAGTAAGAGGATATATGAAAGTGATTATTCTTCAAGTATGCTGTCTGAACAAGATTCGGGCGGATTCTCCACGGCCCACCTCCACCGCCTGGTATAGGAAGGCCTGTGTGTGGGAGGTGGAGGACGTCCACCTTTTGGTGTGGAAGGTCCTCCAGAGCCCGCCTGGACGTCCGGTGGTGGGAGGAGTGGGGGATGGTTTTGGTGGTGGGAGGCCAATTGTAGGTGGTGTTGGGGGAGCTGGGAGACCCGTGGTTGCTGGTGGAGGAATTGGACGGCTATTTGTTGATGATGATTGAACAGTTTAATTTTGAGGCGGTTCTCTGATTTGAAACATGATACCATGAATGCATATAGAGCCTAGCTGGGATTTGGATCTGTGTGAGAAGATTTGTTATTGAAATTGAGTATCACGATTGACATCAGCTGTAGACATGGTAATAAGCCCTCAGAACTAATGATATATCGCTATAATATTGATCAATTTGTGTTAGTAAGGTGTAAATAGGCTTGCGGTAGCGTGTGTTTTGAATACTTCTAAACGTTCAAATGCAGGAAGGCTTTTTGAAAAAAGCCATAAAATTTCTTTCTGAATGAAAGAGATGGCATGGCGCGTCTTGCAGGGAACTATTGGATCATCCAATATTTGATGATATCACTTTGTAGTCCATAATTGTGTCATGCCTTGGACTTGGATAAAGCATGTAAATGGAAATAGACCCGTAGACAGTTAAGATTGATTGATCAGATGAAGTTAGATATAAAAATAAAGAGTTTCAAGGTTGGGCCACCACTTCCGCACTCTCGCTTACATAATATCGCAAACTAAAATCAACTAGTGGCGGACAACCCTAGCAAGGATATTACCCGATGTCAAGAATTTCTATGACCACACTGCTGATTATATAACAGAAAATTCTGCTCTCTGTCATCAAACAGTTCAATGTGTAACATGGACAACGGTGAGATGGCCGAGTTGGTCTAAGGCGCCAGGTTAAGGTATTCAACTCTTAACATTCGATTGATTTCAATCTCCTGGTCTGGAAACAGGCGTGGGTTCGAATCCCACTCTCATCAATTTTTTCATTTTTTTTTTCATACCGACTTCTTGGTTGGTTCGGAATTTTTCTTTTGCTTTGTTTAAATCCCAATCTTTTTGACATCTTCTCTAGCGGTAGGACTTGAAATCCGATGGAAGACCCTTCAACTGCTCTATCCACTTGTTTTTTCTTCACGTGGCCAGGCGTTTTCGAAACTAGCCTTAGGAGAACGCACGAATCGTGAAACCTGGTTCGGTGCATTAAACATGGCATAGCGCCGCCTTACCTCGAAACCTATCAGAGGCCTTTTAACATCTTTTAGAGAAAGATTTCAAAACTTCTTTTCCTTCCTACATAATCATGTACATGTGTTAACCAGTGAATGGTGTAGACTCCTTTGCTGAATATCTTGAGATCAATCAATCATGTTGATGATCTTCACGTCTACCACGCAATGATGGCGAAAAGTTCGACGTCATTACAATATATATATAGAAACAGAACCACATATTTATTATAAAATCATATCGAACAGAACCACTTTATAATGAAACATGCAGGAAAGCAGGTACATGCTACTCCCTACTTCAAAAATCTGGGCTTTCGTCTCAAGCTGGAATGATATCTATAAGAAACATTCTTCCCCGTTTTCTTGTCTCGGTTTCATATTTGCCAGTATAGCAAGCATGCGTTTTTCGATTTCAAAACTGTTTATTCTTGCCATTGCGGCTCTCTTCACCTTTGCTGCTGCTGTGGATATAGAGGTAGGTGTATTTTTTCAATTTTCAAACCAGGACAAGTATTAACAATCTTAACTCGTTAGGCTCGACAAACCCCAGCTCCTCCAGTAACCCCAGTCCCAACTCCTACATCCACCGTGAAAAGTACTCTCGATCCCTCTCAATCGGCATTCCAATCGATGGAAGATCCAATCAGCACTGGCGTCCTACGCCTCATATCTTTCCGCGGCCTCAGCCTCAGCTCTCGCCGCCGGATCCACTCTACCCCTGCTCCATAGCTATACACTTGCTAGTCCCGGAGCTTCAGCTGCTGCTGAAGCTGCTAAAGATACCTCTGGTTCGGAGAGGAGCATGGATATTACGTGGACAAAATTGGGGCTGGGCATGGTTGTCAGTGTGCTTGGCTTATTATGAGCGGACAGCTTGAAAAACTCCAGAAACATGAAAATCTCGACTTCTGGAATGATACACGAGCTCAGCCTCGAAGAAATGGAGATTTCATTTATTTAAATCTTGGTGTTTTGAGCTCCTGTCAAGGAGATATGGGAAGATAAAAAATCGAACTTTGGTTCGTTCATTCCACAGGCACCTAAGAACGGTGAACATTTATTGTCAAGTTCAGATTATTATATTGAATGGTATCAGACGGGGAGAGAGACCATAAATATGAATGGCTTTGCTGGATCTTCCGCGCTTAGTGGCTAGACCCGAAGGGATGTGGGCATGTTCATACGATATAGACGATATGGTTATGAATTTTACGAATGTATATTTAGCGAACTATATCACCTCACTGTAAGAAATGGTAAGGGGGTCAATGGATAGATAGCATGTATTGCTCGCTCAATCAAAAAGCGAAGGAAGGAAAGAGATCAAAAAGTTGCTCTTTCCTCCACGATCATATCAAATTCCAAATGTGCTACACCCAGAACGAAATTTCCTTCCTAGTTAGTTTCTATTAAACACACTCGTTTCCCGTTACTGACATTCATTTCTGTGCAACAAATCTCGAAAATCCTCATTATCTTGATTGTGAATTCATCTTGGATATTGCCTCATTCCTACTCCCGAAGCATATAATTCTTGTATTCATTGTGCCCAAACCTGAGGAGTTTCAGCGCCATATTGATAACGTTCCATCTCTGCATACAGTCTTACTACAACCTCGATCAAAGAACCAAAATCATGTCCGATGTTGCATCACTGCCACGAGTGAAGGTTCCAAGGAGGGTAACAAAGCTTCCTGACGAAGATGTCCCCACCCCCATCATGCTCAAAAAATGATCGGGATTTTCAAGCAACGCATGACTATGTCTTGAATTTGCGTTGCGAAACTTCGGATGATCCTCACTCTGGTTCCTGGAAAGAGATAGAATTGAAACCAATACCAGTGCATAGATACGTCAATGTAATTGATGCCATTCTGTCATTTCATTGTTTTCGCATTGCTTATTGTCTTTTTATTAGCCAAGAATCGCGCGCAGCCCTTTCTACAACACAGTTGAGAGACAAATCAACTTCAATAAACGCCTTATGGAAAATTTTAACCATAAAAGTAAATTTACTGCAGCATCTGATACTATGGACGAGAACGTGGATCTCCCAACATCCACAATAGATATGGCCAAGGCTGTTTGGTTCCGCTGGTGTGTAATTAGCAGAAAAGCTTACTTGGACATCCGTCCTCCTCATATATATAATGACGATGGCCCCAAGCTCAAGAAGTATATGGATCTCTTGAGTAAAACCCTGGACCAAATGGAATATGAAATTTTCCATCGAGTCCGACAAATTACATCCAGTATAGTTCTTGCCAATGTTAAAAACCGAAGAGTTTAAACGAAGATGTAGATCTGAAATTGGTATGATTTCATTGGCAATCTTCTTTTTCAAGGTTGTTACCGATGAACAGCTATACTACATCTATGAACCTATTTGGTCAGCTGTTGACTTTAGCTTCATTCCAGGTAGCGACGAGAAGCCCTCACATAATTGCTCAGTAGTAAGGAAGATCAAGTGGGATCTGAGAATGTTTACTAAATTAGGATTTGGATTTTTGGCATCTCATTACTTTTCAAACTGCTTGCAGAGAACGGCAGGTAGACAAGATGGTTCAAAGGAAACCCCGAGGGCTGAGACGAGAACTGCTAGCGTGCCTAGAGAATTTTCCGTGGACTTAAGGAAAACAGAAAAGCAATTTGAATCCACTGAGCGTGCCGATGATAATAACGCAGAAAATAGGGACCTTTTTGCCCATGGTGAGGCACTGAACCATGAAGAAAATCCGTTTGGAGAATACCCTGAGATTGATGTTGGAGACCGAGACACATACATATTCAAAGATGATGAAGCAAGAGAAAAAAGAAAGACACGCTATCGGGATGGAGAAGAAGATGCTTCACTTTTGGGGTAAAACGCCAAGATCGGATATCAAGAGTCCTGGGATGTTACCTGCTGCATTCAGATTCAAGAGAAAAGGCGGTTTGAGTCGCAATTTGACATCGTAAAGAATCAAGAGGGTCAGCAAGCTGGGATATTTCTTCCATGGAAGATGCAGACTGACAGTATTGAAAGTAGCAGACTGAAAGAAAGTCCTCGATGTATGTAATGCAGCGATGAGATATAAATAATCCACAGCGTGTTAGAAGAATGGCTTCAGTCTTTCAAATGTGTTGGCATTATTATGTTTAGTTCTAGGTGCTCGAATAGTACACAGTATGTTTGTCAAAGTTTCGGATGTCTGGCTATCAGAGATCAGAGAATCGTGCAAGAAGAGATAGAAAGATGACTTCTGCAAGTCATTATGGTACTGCGGACCGAAGCGTATGTACTAGGTAGTTTCTGGCATGCCTGCTGGGTTTGCTCTTTTCCATCAGCCGTACGTATGGTACATGTTCACGAATTGGACAAACTAGAGCTAAACATATATGGAAGAAAATTATAGTGTTTGGCAAAGAATACGCTGATTATGTGAGAGTCTTGGTTTTGTCCGCACCGAGTATGATTTAACTGATATGCAGAAACAATGGGCGTGATTTCTAAGTCTCATCTCAATGATCATCATCACTGGCTCAGATAGCATCTGCTTACTCCCCAGTACCTGGATTTCATTCTCAGCAAGCCGCATTGTGATCAATGCAAAGTCTCACCAATTATGCCTCGAACTTGGCCCCTGTCAAATTTCAATGTGGGTTTAGGCTGAAGGATCATGGTAATGGAGGGCCTCCATTTTTGACATGAATACAAAACCATCTTAGATGTTCAGACTTCAAATCTTCAAATTTTGGTGTCCGTATACTTCATCTATCTCTCACTCGAGTTTCGAATCTTCATATCAATACTTCTCTCGGCCTTGTTGCCCAATGACTATCTCATTCGCAAGTTAACCATATCGTATGCCCCATGGAATTTAGAAGCCTAAAATGCTTTGTATATATATATCTTAACACCTCACAGTATCAATCCAATATGCATGACTTTAGTCCAGGCGGCTCTGCTGCTATTCTTCTGCACAAAAGTTCCCGATATTAGCAATGGCTTATTGTCGAGCTATATCGGGGGTCATTCTTACAGTTTTGTGGAAGATTCGTGGATCTTTGCATTCTTAGACTCCAGCAATCTTTCAACTTCAATCGCCAGGTTGCAATCATTGGTTTACGACGAATTCAACAGGGACAGCATGCTCAAGATATTAGAATGAATGGGCTTGCCTAGGTCTAATGGGGCCAGACGATATCGTTCACATTCCTAATGTTATTAGGTTGCCAGACAAGAGCGCGCGGAGGGATACCGCATATTAACGTTTCTCCAAAAACTTTCGACAGACGGCACTGTCATTTCAACGTTGGGCCCTTGAACGAGCCAAATCTTGCCGATTTTTCTTTCCTTTACTAGATTTCTTTTTACCGCCATGGTCATATATAAAGGGAAGTGTCTTTAAATTAAGACATGTCCTTTCGTCTTTCGAAGAATTTTTCATCGACATCAGTAGCTTTCCCATGAAGAATTCGCACTTGTGTGTCGACGTCGACAGAAACCGATTCTTGGTCTTCGATTGTGGACGCGCCGAGGCGGGAGTATTACACTTGTCAATATCGAAAGAAACCTACCGACTTTTGTTTTGTTCGCCATATTTCCTTATTGTATTCACCCGGTTTTGTTTTTTCGAAGAAGTTTCATCAGCATCATGTATTATTCGGCAATTCCTAGCAAATCACAGGGGAATATCAAAACATTCGATGTCAAAAAGACATCTACATTTTCATTTCTTGCAGTCCCGATTCATACGGTTCAGCCACGAGAGACTGCACAGTTCCGGTGTGGTTAATTACAGAGGAATTGACAAATAACTCGATAATTCATTTGGACATGACCCATGTACGTCTTAAAACTGCATACTTGACCGATAAACCCATTTTAAAATTGCTTGTTCCGTCTGTAAATCATACTATAGGCCGACAAGCAGTCCAAAAAGAACAAAATCCAACCCATCAACCGAAACTCTCGAATTACCAACCATGACCAACCCTCCTTCTTGGTCGCCAGATACTGATGAAACACAATATACTTACAACCAACTTGTCTGGGGGACAAGTATATATACTAACGCTACTGAGACGCATGTGGATCAATGCTGGCTGGAAAAGGCTTCATTAGAGTCCAATTCTCTACCGAGTGATTCTGATACCAGTGGGAATAACTTGCAATGCCATTCAAATACTAACAACAGTGAGGAACTTATCTACAGTGGCCCTTTTAGTGCGAACACCTTCGATTCATTGCCTCTACCAACTTGGGATAATCTGAACGACATTTTATCCTTACCAGACTGGAATAATTTGGATAACATATCGTCCATACCACATCACGACAATCCGAGTGGCAGTATCATACCACTCTCATCGCCAAATTATTCCATTGGCCAAGAATTTCAGACTACTAGTCCGAAGTTGTTCGATACTAGTGCTCCATGGGATTTCATCCAAGCGGCACACAACTATTCAGAGGCACAAGCTTATGACCCGTATTCTCTCGTCTCGAATACCCAATTGCCAATACTGGACAACTCTAATTGGGACACGACACATCCTCAATTGTATATTAACTTGCCTCTTACGAGAGCGTACCTCCATTCGGTGTCTCCAGCTATGCAATCTTCCACAACCAGTACCGCCAATTCAATATCTTCCCCCACGCAGTCCCCCATTACCAATATATCCGACTCAACATCTCAATCCATATCCAACTCTACCACACCCTCGAGTGACCAACCCACATCCAACACATCACCACCACCAAGCGCTCAAAACCAATACACCTGCAAAATTTGTTTCAAACTCTTTTCTAAGCGTTTTGAATTCAAGTGTGTCCCCCCTTTCCATTTTCCCAACTCCAAGCCCCTTCACCCGATCCACTTCACCTTCTCTCCATTACTAACCTCCCCAGTAAACACACCCCCCTCCACACTCTCCCACAAGCCTGTCCTCTCTGTCCCCACCGCACAGCTCGTAAAAGAGACATGACACGCCACATCGCGGCTAAACACAAGAATGTAGGATCTTCCGAATCAAAACCTATGGATAAACCTATTTGTCGCGTGGAAGGCTGTGGTCGTATTTTTGCGAGAAAAGATCATTTGCTTAGACATCTGAGGAGGAAGCATGTTAGTTGTGAATTGAGAACTTGAGGTTCTCTCTATTTTTTCATTTTGTTGTTTTTTTCTCGACTTTTTTTTTCTCGGTCTTATCTTGGGCATGGTGTTAGGTTAATGGGAAAAAATGGCACTAGAAATAATAGGGTAGAAATCCGCAACGCAAAGATTTTTGAAAAGAATTAGATTCGAGGCTCGAGTGACGAGTCTCCTCTCCTAGATTTTTGGTCATCTGTAATCTGGACCTGAGGGTATCTAATACACAAGTCTCACCATGCTTCATGCTCCTCTCTTTACATGCGGGACACCCATTCACCTCCATTCCCCTCACCAACCAACACGTCAAGATATGATTCCACACTCGCCAAAAAAACATTATCATATTCATATAAAATCGTAAGAAAAACCCAACCCAGAGAATCAAACCGCAAGCATAGCCCCCAAACCCAACGCAGCCGGTACCGCAAAATTCGTAATCTGCGCCCGAAACATATCCGCCCCCCCACTACTGGTCGCCGTTGCCGTCGGCGACGAAGTCCTCGTACTCGACACCCCGATACTCATCTTGATATCCTTCATGCGGAGCTCCACCGGCTTGGCCGCATGCACCGTTTCCGATCCAAATTGTATCAGCCCGAGGTACATGTCCGATGTTATGTTTCCGATGCGAACGAGCTCTTCGACCAATTCAAAGATTTCGGCGTCGATCGATTCTTGGTAGACGGTGGGAACCCATGAGAATACCGCTTGCTTTTGTCCTTGTTGGTTGCGACCGCTGAAGAGTTGGTAAGTTACGTTACCCAATTTGTATTCCGGGGCTCCGGTCGGTGGGTCGTAGTACCCGATTGGCCATACACCTCCCCATACGGCTTGCCAGACCATGATTTCGTGGGTTGCGCGGGACGCGTTGGTCGCATGGGTTTCGTCTTGGTCGAGGAAGATGTCGAGGGCGATGTCGGCTTTGCAGGCGACAGCGTTGAGGGCTGTTATCATGTCTGGAGCGTCTTCTTCGCCGACTGGGAAAAAGTCCCAGTTGCCGCTCAGGTGAAAGGTTTCGATGTTGCTTACTTTGCTGGGCAGTTGGATGGACTCGAATCCGACGTTGGGGTAAGCATGAACCTGTAGATTATTAGGACGGATTTCGAGGAGGATTGGTGGGTGTTGGACACTGGATACGTACGTATTCGATATTCTTTTCCCATATCCATGTGGCATTGAAGGCTGCGCCATTTTTGTCGTCGAGAAGAACCTATTGATGAATGATATCAATACCATATTCTTGTCATGCTCCATCGTGAGCTTCGAGTTCGCGATCATTAACATACAGTCATGTTCTGACTCCCACTTCCATCATCACCCCATTTATTCGACCCGTAAAGATAATCCCCAGAATTCGTCAAAGCCCCTCCATATTGTTCATTCAAATCTTCGTACTTCTTTGACTTCGCATTAGCAGACTGAAATAAGCACCAGGAGAGTAGCCCCCAGAGGGGAATACTCGAGCGACCTTTAAACATGTGAAGGAAACAAAGCTTATGGACGGCTGTGGAGTTTCCGTGGGGAGGGCTGCATATCTATATGGTATGAATGTATGTATTACGAACCAATCTCACAAAACCCATATTTCGTAGTGGATCTATACGAGGTTCTTCACTGGGTACACGCAATTTTGTTTAGCATCCGCCAACATCATCTTCCCTGGAAACCTAGATAGACGAAATTAATAGTGGGCCACCAGCATCAAAGTTTGTTGATCATGATTCTGAGGATCGATAAATGCCAAGTTAAGCATCATTTCTTTAATGATGTCCTGTGATAGACTACAAGCTTAGCCAGGATAGCCAAGAGTAGATGAGACCTTAAAGAGGAAGACACTTTTTCACAAGAGTTTGAATACGCGCTGTACAGTTGGTTCTACCTAGGCATTGAGGATGTTTTCCTCTCTGGGTTGATGAACTACTGATACAAAAATAGACCTGTAACCGGTATAGCACCGTCAATTCCGGGTGTTAGACGGATCCAACGGCCACTACTGTACTTCGTACCCTATCGATAAGCCCCATCAGTGTCCCACTGATTCAGGGGTAAATCGGTAATTGATAGGGCATTTACGTACGGAGCACGTGACGAAAGAAGATACGTGCCTTGTAACTTAACACGATAGATTGCAACACTGACAGAAACCCACAGACTACTGACTGAAACTTATTATCGTAAGACATCTTTCTAAATATGTTTCTGGAGAAGGGGAGCTGTTTCCCCCGCGCCCCCCAATGGGGTATCACTTTGCAGTACTACTGATTAGTTGACGAATTATCAGGTGACTAGCTATAGGCGGTCGATGCGGTCAATGAAACTAAGCGGCCAATATTCGCATAATACAAGACAAGTGTGTTTAGAGATGCAATGCAATGAACTAACTGACTATCTCTAACAATCAATAAATAGTTAAAGTCTCAGGAGAAGCTCTTTATTTTATTGAAATGAATGCGAGTTCTAGTATATGAAATAGATTTTAGGGCATTTTATCGACATTCGCGTTTAGAATTTCTTTTATAAGTGGACGAAAGAAATGAATTTGATATAAGTTGAAAGTCTTTATAACCCCTATCGTGTTGATCATTTCGAAAAAGGGTAAAGTGCCTCCCAATTGGGCTATGTAGGTGAGAGTTCTTCAACCATTCTGAGGAATATGGGCCCGCTTCTCCAAGGCGAAACCTTTTATGGGAAGAGTGATAAGCAGTTTATTGAATCTACTGTCTCTACTAGGTAGAGCTAGAGTAGATAGATAGATACTTTTAATGCTCAAGATAAATGCTTGAAGGCCGATGGGTGATATAATATGAACTAATCTCAAATTAGAGTTTCTATCGTTAGAATAATGAATACCTCTGAGATCGTTTCAATTCTATTCAAAAACTTTGTTCCTCACTAAGTATCCTTACTAACATAGTAGTCTGAGTTAGATATCATACAAAAGCACATACAAAGAATCAAGTATGTTTTAAGTATAACAGGACTACTTCCTCATTTCCAGACCTTTGCTTAACTGCGTAAAATCTACGACACCAATTTTACCTCCAAAAACCAAGCAACCTTTTTTACATCATGGTATGACGAGCATTCGACTACCAGTAGCGATTTCAATTGAGGCGACAAAACTCAAGGTTTACAGTTCATTGAGTCTTGAGTGATGGCCAGTTGCCGTTGTTGAGCCGGGAGCGACAGCTCTCGAAATGGTGGAAGCTCTTGCGGTGTTTTAGGGCGAAGGGCAAGGTCTTGGGGTTTCAATAAGGGAGGAAGAAGAAAAGAATCCGAAGTATTAGATTCTGTAACAACAGTTTCTACATGGCTCTTAATAACAGGAGACTTTGCGAGAATGGCATTGAATATGTTGTCACTAGCACAAGGCAACAATCTTATAGTGTCGGAGCGCCCAGTAAGTACGGCAAGATCCCTTGCAGTATATCCGTGGTTGTCCCGGACCAATGCGTTGACATGAAGATCAGCAGAAGGTTGACAGCTTCTTCGTTCCTATACCACAAGCCAGATGCAAGCAAGTTTGTCCATCGTTATAGCGGGCTTCTATATTTGCACCTGCCATGAGAAAAGCATACATGGCTCGGATGTTCTTTGATCGAATGACAATGGCGAGTGGTGTGAAATACTGAATGTTGCGGACCTCTAAGTCACAATCGTGAACTAAACTCGTCCGCAGCTTCCCAAAATCCGCTGGATCGTGGCTGCCTGATAGTAAATGTAGATCTGCATATTTTATTTCCCCCATGGCCAAAGGTTGGCTGCTTTCCCCTGAAACATCGATCGACAATGCGTTTTCATCTTCCACAAAAAAAGGACTACTTTCGATATTATCATCAATAAATGAAGCATTCTCTTCCAATATTCCTAGGACAAACGAGCCGTCATTGCGTGTTCCTCTTCACGATGTAAGATGCCAGCATCATTTGGCTTCACTATGGGCGTATTGTCATCGCTATGTTCCTCGGTACATGAGATAGTATTTACGCCTATCTCACTTCTACGCCACGATTCGATAGTTGGTTGAAGATATAATCTGCCATTAGAGGTACGTGCGTAGCTGAATTAAGCAGTCGTTAGGGTAAGCCTGGCAGGAAACAGCATAAGCTTGAGATGCTCCCCGATTCCCATTTCTACTTAACCATACTTTCTCAACACATTGCTCTCGTACCAGTATTTCTATCAAGGTTCTATCCCAATCATTGAGAACAGGAAGATCTGTTTCCGTGATGGAACAGTCCTTGAGTCTACATTATTCATCATATTCTTAACGGGGTTGTTGGACGAATCTATGTGATCGCGATACTTGCATAGCTTATGCTGAAGTGCTTGGTACAGACTCATATCTACCAATTCGTTGAACATTGCCTGTCCCAGTCTAGCCGGATATCTATATTTTCCAACGTTTTAATAATCCCAGATTTATTTCCAAAAGAATGCCCAGTTCGCAACGAGCTACCATCCAGAAGAGCGCTCTCTGAAAAGATTGTGGAGCTCTTTCATTCAGTGTACGGATTCAATACCGAAATGTCAACTTCAAGTTTCGCATGGCCTAGATCGCTCATGTAGCACACAATCCACAACTGTACCGTGGGCCCTTGCTATTATTTTTTTGAAAGCCAATCTTGAGAAGACATGTGAGATTCTTTTTGGCTCTGGTGATGCAGCTAAGTCTTCCAAGAATAAGGGTGAAGATAATTGTAATGTATCAAGAGCGAAGTGCGTAAAGTTGTTTGGACTTCTCATTCCAAGATTCCGAAGGCTTGAGCGTCCTCTCAGAGTTCCTGTTGATGCCTCTTCAACCTGTGCACAATTTCAAAAATGCAAACATGGTCTCCGTGGAGAATCTGGGGGTTTGTATCGAGAACAAGTTGGAGAATTTGGTCGTCGGAATCATCTATACGCGCAGGCCAGTATCGGAATATGATCTCTATGACAGACTGAGTATGAATATGGCGCTTTGAGCCATAGACATTGTTGATTTGTGCACCCGCATTGATCAGATTCTTAACAACCTTCTTCTCCAAGGCCAATTCCAACGTCGAAAATCTGTGACCTCGTCATGAATGTTTTCGTTGATTGCCCTTTGAGACACCAACGTGTAGTAGATAGGACTACCAACAATGCTTTGTGCATTTAAATCAGTCTCGCAACCGACGAGAGCGGTGCAAACATTTGCAGAGCTACTATTGCAGCCCAATCAAGGGCAGAGGGCTTTGACGATCCTGTCATACGTTCCATACCAAGTTTTCGCGCTTTCCAAAGACAAACGAGAGAACCAACGCGAATAGTAGTATTGAGCAAATGTCCACAATTTTTAAAACATTACCTTCTCCAAAAAGAAATAATACTTCATCTACAATTTCACTCCACGAGCTCTGTGAACGTGCACAACCCACTGGCAAAGGGCATATTTCAAAAATGAATATTCATCTTCAAAATCTTTCCATTTCTGATGGAAACCTGTTGAATCTATACCAAGACTTACACCTGGTGTAGGTATTCCGTCGAATCCCGAAAGGTTTAAAAAAAACTAAAACAGGTTCTCAAAATTTCGGTGTGATCTTCAGATAATCGACATTGTGAGAGACTTGGACTGCAAGACTCATCAAGGCCAAAAGATATTCCTTCACTGAAAAATGAGCAAGCTCTAAGTGATCGAACTGTGACTTTTTACGGAACAGACTGTTACGCCAATTGAGGAGTTCACCCACTGTAGTCATATACTTCTCTCGAATACCTTGTCGCCATGTCTTATTGCAAGTGCTTGAAGCAGTTCTATTTGTTGTCAGTGGCTTCACGGCCTGTACCACCCAGAGAAGTGTGTGCTTGACGAGTGCTTGATTCTTTTTGCTGCTCCGATTGACCCTCTCAAGAATATGCTCGTAAGATTTAGGTATATTTGGTAGTATTCTTTTAAGGCGTCACGACGATCCCGGTCTGTACAACATTCACAAAGGTAGTCCATCTGACATGCAACCCACCGAAACCTAAATATAGATAATCTTAAGTTAGATGACGCTGGAGTTGGAAGGCATACATGCCATCAGCACCCCCAGTGAGAACTTTTACAATATGGTCTTTCAGAGTATGATCTCGAATGCGAAGCTTGCCAATTTCTGTTCTTTTTTCAATTCCGAATGCACATAAAGTCGTAAGTTCTCATGATCACTCCTTGCTGCAATGGAGATGCTTGGATAATCTACCAACACGTTACGAATATTAACCTCATTCCGGCTAGCAAGTAAGGTTTTGATCGTGCCCGATGATCTATTCAAAGACTGTAGGAGTCTTGCGACCTCTGCTCGATCTTCTGCAGCCTCATCTAGGCCATCTACCACGATACTGGTAGAAGTGAAATTCTTTGACAATTCGACTATGAATCCACAAAAGTTTTCTGTGGTGGCCAAGCCTCGAGTGGATTCCGTCATATGACGACTTTCGTAGAAAGTTTCAAGCTTTTTGATAGCAGGTTCATGCTGAAGAATTAATTGTTGTGCCAAGGCCCTAGACTATTCGGTGGATCATGAGTTTGTATGTCTTTATAGTCACAATAAAAAACGGCAAGCCCTTATCATACTATTAGTAAGATCGAAGTACAATTTTTGAAAATATCAATTTAATGTTTGCGTACCATGACCTGTATCAGGGGTTTGCCTTAATCTCCTGTGTAACAGATGTCCTGCCATGTTTGATTAGTCCTCTGTAAAATGGAAGCTAACTTGGAACTGGAGGATGACATATATCAGAGCAGTTTTCCCGGCCCAAGCTAAGATTGTTAAAACTTGAAGCTTTGACGATTGAGCTGCAACATACGTATTCTATAAACCCATAGTTTGGAGTTATCTGTAGATATCCACCTCTTGAATTCCTTGCTCTCGGTAAACTAGACATCTGTTTCTGGCTGTCTTAACCGAACATTCAAGTTTTGCCACTTATCAACATCAATGGTGCTCAGGAGATCGAGCTTCTTCCTAAAATTTTCATCTGATATAATTAGTGAGAATACCTCAATTTCCATTGGGGATGGGACAACCGTTGCGGCATTTCTGTCTAGCTAATCGTTCATTTTCGAAATTAGTATTGATGGTAGCTACCCCCTTGCTAAGTAGTTCCTGGCTCGCTAGTCTTCGATCAAAGCGGACCTATACGTATTAGAGAGACAAAACACAGCGGCAAATCCAGAATGCTCACGTCCGCCTTGCGTTCATAGCCATAGCCATTGTACTCTTGTGATTCTGAGCATCTTTGAGTAGCCCCGCAATGGTTCTCTTCTTGAATGGCTACTTTAGTCTCTGCAAAATCGACTTCACTTCCGGTATGGCATTATCCAATTCAATGTTGATCTTCTCAAGGGTTGTTTGACAGGAAATGATGTGTTTCATCTTGCTAAAGCTTTGTGATGTCGAATCCACTGCCTCCAGTTCTTGTACCACGTTGTTCAAACTATGTAGTACTCCCGCAAGACTGTTCACTTCATTAAGAATACTTTGGTCGGACCTTTCAGCATCTTTGACTTCCCTAATATATTTGTAGCCCAATCGAACGACAGTATCAGCAAGTGATACTAAGCCGGTGATGCTTGATGCTATATCAAGAGCCTCGGCCATCTTACAGAACTTGGTATCCGAACCTTTAGACCAAACCAGAACCTGGAGACTTCAATATTATAACTGAACTCATGTAGATGGTTTCTTTGAAATAAGCGTAAAGTCTTAAGCTCGGGTTTTGTATTACAAAACGAACATCATTTCAAATAAGAAAAGGCATTGATGTTCATATAGTATCTGTACAGCAGATACCAAGGTTTGAACAGCCTGTGATTCTCTTGGAAAGGCAAGGCAGATTCTTGTGTGCTGAGCCACATGTTGGTATCTATAGGTTTGCCAGATTCGTTATTGCAATTCTACTACATGCTGCAGCCTTGCTGGCTGTGCGCAGAACCGTGAGAAAAGTTCAAGGAGAACGTGAAATGGTTGGATGTGAGAGAAAAACGAGGGAGGTAAACGTCCAGCGATGGAACATTAACATTGCATCGAAAAAAGCGATTAGTCATCAGCATTCTCGTACAGACTTGGCCCTCTTTCCAAACGGAGAGATGATACTACTGGTGTCAAACTTTCCTGGGGGATTTCATGAAGAACCATCATTGCTCACGAGTGTACATCAAAACACATATTTCTTGGTATTAGAAAAGGTATCCATTGTTCATTATTCATAATATCACCTCAATCTTGGATATCCATCCTCATCCTCATCTCCCATGCCCCAAACACCACACCGAATCCAAATTCAATAAAACAATCTCTCATTCCCAAATGGTATTTCACAAATCGCCCCCTTCACCTCCCTCAATCCCCAACTAAAACCTCCTTCCGTTACCAAAACATCCCCAGTTCCTTTACATAACAGTACAAGGAATAGGAATACAACAACACTCATAACCATCACACTCCAGACACTTAGTCTTTCCGGTAGTATTTGTACCCTTTACGATATCAGAGATGGTAGACGAGGCTGCGGAGCCTGGACCATTACGGTTAACAAGGCCCGTAGAGTTTGATGTGCACATTTCGTATGGTTTTTGATTTGCTTTGAGGTTGGGTGATGCTGTGTTTGTGTGTGGTTTTGAATATGTCTGCGGTAGGAATAGCTGTTAGTCTTGGGGTTCTGGATTTATACTATGATGGTGGTATTCTGATATAAGCTGGGAATGGAACGACTGTGGCGTCGTCATATTTATGGTACCATCTGCTATCGACTGGCAATGCCACAGTAATAAGAAGTGTGGGAAGTAAACTTACATCAACGTTGTTGTAATTCTTGATGGTTACTCAATGTTGACAAGATCACTTAAGAGTTTATTTGAATGTTCACGGGTGTTTGAGACGGGGAAAGAAATGGCCAAGGAGGGAAGTAAATAATAATATATAGAATTCTAGGCGTGGCTTGATACAAAGAAAGTTTAACTGTTTATGCAATGAATCTTGGAAGCTTGGAACACGTCTAATTATTTGGCTGATCGTCATTTTGAACGATGTAATAGTGGAGGCGCAATTAGCGGACAGTCACTGTTAAGTTTTTATAAACTTGGTTAAGTTTCGGTATTCAAGGATTTAATTCATTGACTATTTTGCCTTAGGGTATATTCGGCTGTCCCGACCAGCTGTCAGAAAGAAGACCAAATGGGCTGTACAGAGTAGGGTTTGTCCCCATCCCTTTTCTTCTTGGGTATACGGTGAAGCTAGGCTTCAACAGATATACCAAGCAGTCCAGCAAGTTGGGATCAACTGGGAGATGCCAGAGATGGACTTAAGCCAAGTGAGGCTGTGGCTAAGCTAAGCCTTGCCATCGTAGAATTACTGGTTTTGATTCTTCGTGTATGAAATTCCAGGAAGACTGACGACACGTCATTAGATGTTCTTCATCAAATAATCTCGTTTCGGGGTTTGACCGCAAATGGTTGGCGTATGTCACCACCAGGGAGCTCGCATGAAGACGTTGAGAATCGGCTGTACACCATCCTTCAGCCAAATTCCAGGTCTAACTGCTCCCAAACATCCTTCCCGTCGTCTTCAATTATATTCTCATGAATTTGGCTACCGAGAATTTCCTCATCTGCGAAATTAACCTGGCTAAAACCCTCCAATAATCCTTCAACCTTTTCCTTCATCTTCATGATACCCTCAGTCTCCGCTCTCGATCTATCCAATTGATCCTGCATCATCAGGATCAATGATTCTCGTGCTTGATGTGGCCGATATTCATTCAAAAGATGATGGAAATTAACAAACAAAGTGTTCAGATTCCGATATCTTTTCATGACTCTATAGACGTCCCAATTAGCATATTCTTCAGCGAAAAGTAGAAGCGGTTACTCATACCTGTTCTGGGTTGATACTCATTATACCAACTAATTCCAAATAATTCAATAGAAGTGATTTTGCAATTCGTTTAAGAATCAATGCGCGATCTCCATGAGTTCCGGTACCTGTTGGAGTGTCGGGTGGTGTATATAATCGTTCAACTTCAGACTCTTCAAGAGTTGGGAGTTCATCTTTGATCTGCCGTAGAGGTCAGTGTTTTTAACCGCAAGTCAATATCCTAATATATAGCAATCAACATACTTTATGAATCTGTCCAAGTGTCCTATAACTTCCGCTGGTTGGTGGTTCTGGAGGTTGTAGATATCGTAATTCCACCGGAAGATCAAGAATGCGAGGAGGAAGCTTGTAGGATGGTTTAATCAGCGCCCTTTGATTTGAAGATTTCTCCGCGCGCAGCTTCTCTATGCGTTCGATATTATGGGGAGTAAAATGCTTCCAAAATGATGGTGGACCTGGGTGGGCTGCAGCGAGCTGGTTTGGTTGCGGCGGTGGTGGTTGCTGTTGGTCTGCCATGACTTATCTTAGAAGAGGTATTATTTGTATGAAGTTATGATAGGTAGTCTATGGAATCTGTAATAAATTGAGCTGTCTCAGTGTCAAGAAGTGGCCGAAACATGAATACTTTGTTTCGCAAAATAATGATGAATCGATGGACAATTATTGATTAGATAGATTTAGCCTCAGTACCGAAGTTTTCCCGAGGAAAGGCAAGGCTGAGGAATGTGGTGTCTTGCTTTTCGCCTTTCAAGGTACCTAGGTACCTATAGTTCTACTATACTATCTAAATACATACTAGCTAGTTAGCCATGAGTGCATCTTCTCCACCTTCCCCAGTTTCTCAAATCAACAACCTGAAAATCCATACATTCTGCGGCAATTCTTGAATTCTATAGATATATCTTCGTTCAATGAGGAGGACTTGACTACTGCCATTGCGCTGTGTCGCAAAAATGTCTCGAATTGGACGGAATAATGGAGGTTTAACGTCAAAACCTGGTTGGATTGGTGCAGTAGCACGTTTCTGGGAGGTAAAGTTATTGAACTACACCATTATATATATATTATAGCTATATATGTCTGTTTTCCACCTAACACTTCTACTTCAGAAAAGCTATGCACCAGATTATGTTGGCTTTATATTACTGTTGACGGGCTTACATCTTGGTAGATTCCCCTAATCCATTTTCACCTCTTTTTAGGCAGATGCAAGTTTTAATCAATCTCCATTCATTCAGATCGAATTCCTTCAAGAGCCGTTCCACCGCATGTTCTTCATCAATAATATTAATATTCAATACCCACATGCCCTGGTGGAGAGAGTATCTGTTGGATGGAATTTGATATATGCAGGAGTTGTTCCGTCCATAACTTTAGCCCTCTGGTTGGGAATCTCGAGAGCGAACCTGCACAAATGCCATGTTACTATGCTAGGATTCTTTATTGGACTGGTTCTTGCATCTTTCATTACCGATGTTATCAAAAATGCTGTTGGGAGACCTCGACCCGACCTTATCTCCCGCTGCAAGCCTACAAATGAAACACCAGAGAATAAATTGGTAACCATTCATGTATGTACGGAGAAAGATCATCATACCTTACATGATGGGTGGAGAAGCTTCCCTTCAGGTCATTCCTCCTTCGCATTTGCTGGACTTGGGTACCTTGCATTTTTCTTCGCTGGGCAGACGCACGTCTTCAGACCTAGGACTGATCTTGGGAGAGTACTCTTAGCTCTAGCCCCATTGCTTGGGGCTGTCATGATTGCTATAAGTCGATGTGAAGATTATCGGTAAGTTATACTAGTTATGGAGCTCGGGTATCAAGTACTGACACTTGTATAGTCACGATGTATATGATGTTACTTGTGGATCTATTCTTGGCATCTCTCTCGCATATTTCTCATATAGAAGGTACTTTCCAAGGCTACAGTCCTCTAAATGTCATGAGCCTTATCCCTCACGAGAAGCTGTATTCAATCAAGGGTTTGGAAAGATCAAGAATGATGAAGAGACAGAAGTAGGGAGGGCTAGAGAGTTTGATGTTTCTGACAACGAGAGTGACGATACAACCTAGGCTTTTTAAAGGCTCAGCCACTGTGTACCTAGTGTATTATACTCATTTTGCACATCTTCGAATCATGTGAAATCAATTCACACTTCACCGCATTTGGGGAACAAATGACTTCCCTTCGCTCTCTTTGTGAGTTTCAACAATTGTCTGAGAGGACTCGTGGAAACCCTTTGTGATTGTTCTGGTTCTTTGTCTCAAAAATTTCGATTTCTTGGGATGTTGATCTAATTCCTCTCCTATGTCCCATCAGGTTCTGAATGATTTTGATCACTTATACTACTTACATTTTTGATACACCACTTCTGGTACGTAAATTGGAGGAAGCCAATCTTCTCGTTTCCTGCTTCTGCAGTTTTGAACTCGCAATTCAGGCACCTCATATGTTTCCTTTTCACCTTCTCTGCATGCTGCGAAGATTATTGACCTACCAGCTCGAAGCTCGGGAACCTCTTGTAGTGGAAGCAACGCAATATGGCAGGCGTAATCCCGCCAGCTCCTCCCTTTCCACCCCGTCCACCTGTTCAACCTGCCCAACCTGTTTCGTCTTCGTATGGCCTATTATCATATCTTGCCAATCGGGGCACGTTTTGGCTAGGCAAATCCCAAATAGGTTTCGAGTGGCTGCAACAACATTCACAATTGCTGCTTGTTACCACTGGCTGTGCGGTCATGTTCTGGCTGTTCGACGTACCAAATCTGCTGTTGAGGTGGGTAGGTGGAATAATATATTATTATAAAGCGTATTGGTTGACTAAAATACGTATACTTGATAATATTCAAAGATGCAGCCAAGAAATGTGGCAAGTAGATCATGGATGGCCAGGGTTTGAATTTTGGAACATGTGTAATGATCAATGGTGGTTCTATATGGCCTGTAAAGGAGATGAAATGAGCCGACGGAAGATGGTTGAGGACAGTTGGGTGAGCAATACCAATCGTGGACTGCATTTTGATACTGAAAGTTAAAGGACGCTATTCATGAGATATATTGATAGACTGCCTAAAGCTTTTATACCAGGCTCTTACACGGTGGAGTGGGCACTGGCGTTGGTGATTGTTAGTTGGCCTACTCTTTCCTAGCCATGATCTAACAAATTGTCTATAGTTGATCGCCTGGATTGTTGTTTATTTCTACCAACTAATAGTAAGCAATGATTTACATAGACTGTTATTCTTTCAGAAGTTGACAACATGGAAAAGTTTAGACAAACATGCCCTGAATGGATCTGGGTCATTCTGGCTCTTGCCACAAATTCGGTTATCAACAACCTCGTTTATGCAGTCTTCCTGATACGTACTGGCACAACTTTCTTTTTATTCAATTTTGTAGCCAGTCCTCTACTGAAAGTGTGCTTGTTTGCTGTCAAATTCATCGAGTTCTTTCCGTCATTCTTGTGGTATGGGTTACAATTTGGGTTCCCGGTTTTCTATCTATGCCACCTACAGTGGATACCTCTACATACCGCATCAATAGCCATTGCTCGCGAGAGAAGGTTGAGTGCCGCTGGAAGACATTGGAACGAAATTATAGATCGACAAGATATTGAAGAAACGGCACTTATCTGGTCGTGGCAAACAGGGTGGATCAGAATTGCATCTCTGAATGTCGCTAAATTTTATTCTTCGAGTTTCAACGCGTGTGACCCCATTCGTAGTATCTCGCTGGCAGTGGGTATATATCAAGACTCCCTGGACACTGAAAAGACGAGTAAACAATCTGACACAGCGAGAAGTTGATATTATCAAGCAAGTAAAGGATCTTCAACAACAGTTAGATACTGCTAAAGTTCATAGAGCCCGTAACATGCTGGCATTACGGATGTCTCAATTTTTGGTTAGACGGTGCATCAATGAACATCAAGCTTACAACGATACAGATGAGATGATACGCAGAATACGTGAATTAGAAAAACAGAGAGACTATAGGCAGATGGCACATGATGAACTTTTTGGCAAAGTATACAGCAATGCGTCAAGCTTCAAGTGCCGTGGCCTTGGCAGGTGGCCCAGTCAAGACAGTGGAAAGATTGCTCCAAGCAGCAGTTCATACCAGAGACCTACATCGTTCACAAATCCGTAACCTAACCGCTTCACTTGAAGGGAGTGACACACAAGTGGCAATACTCAAGAACGAAGTCGAAAACTTGAAGAAAGATCTCGAGACCGTCAATAATGGCAGTGCAGCAATGTTGTGGCAAGAGAAGGAGAAGCAGTATCTTGAATTGAAAAAACGAACTGATGAAGGAATTTTGGAGCGTGATCTGAAGATCAAGCGACTTAGGGATTCTCGAGATGATAATCCTGCAACGTCTCTTGGTTTAGATGTAAGAGGGCAGCAGACTTTACGAAGGCAACGAGAGGAATTAATCACGGCAGAAAACGAACTCGCCCATTCCCAAATGTTAATTGAGGCACTGATGAATAAGGAAGCCAAATTTGATGAAGAGAGGGAAAGGATAAAGAAAGAAGCAGTACATGGTACATCGGAGAGATTGCAAGAGTTGTACACGAACTCAACTATTCAGGTTGAAGAATTGTCCGAAAAGCTGAAGAGACTCGAACACTTTGAACGATCCGAAAATGATATCGCGGCCTTTCAACGTCAGTGTAAGGAGGAAAAGGAGAGTTGCAACAAGAATATTGCGGACAAAGCTCAGCAAATATCAACATACGAGGCACTAATTGATCACGCTATGGCCTCAATGGACTGGGATGACAATAGATTCTATCCTATAGACAAGTACTACGGATACATTTCTGGAGCAAAAGTGGAGATCAGACGCTTAGAGGCTGAAATTCTGCAGCTTGGACTTTCGCGTTTATCACCCGGACGCCGAATAGAGAGCTTGGATGAATTGAGTCTTGAAAAAGATCGTTTGTTAGATGAAAGGGTGGTTTTGAGGAAGACCCGTGATGACCTTCAAAATAGAAATATCCAGCATGAAAAGAACTTGATCAGATTCAGAGAGCAGTTGATTAGGAGGAATACACAAATAACTAACCTTCAAGCACAAAACACGAAACTGAGGGCCGAGCTCAGAGATGGGCGAGCGGTAGTACCTCTAGCTGGACGATTAAGTATTGCGGGAATAGCAGCTCCAGTAATTGAGATTTTCATAAGGCATCTCTTGGATCTGGAGAGAGAGATACGAAATAGGGGCAGAGAAGTAGATGAACTGCCAGCTCTTCCGGGAATAGATGGTGTACCGAAGATAGAACGCGAGCCGGGTGATATATCTATCCTAAGAATTGTCCTGTGGATTGGAGACAGGTTTGACTATTTATCAACACTGATTGAAAAAGTGAGCCGCATTGGTTAGGAACGGCAGATGATTGGTTTGATGACGATACGGATTCTCCAAAAATAGGGACGCGCGCAAGCTTAATAGGATTTTACGAATGAGAGAACTTTGGGAATATATTGGAACACTAAATTATGAAACATCCTATTCGTCCTCGATTTATGTCACAGAGCAGGTATAAAACCGGGTGTTGAGCCACCCGAACCATCCAGGCCACCATCACTTCCTAGTTCCCAAACCTATCTCCCCCACCAGAACCACCATCCACCACCTCGTTCCGCACCCAGGTCACCGCCCACCTCGTTCCCCAAACCCACTTCCCCAATCACCTATTTCAAGCAGCATTTACACCATACAAGGAATTTGATATGAAGAATTGGCACTAATCCCGCTCACACATGAGTGGGAATCTCCTGCGCTTAGTGCCGCGAATGCTTTGTTACAGTCCGTTTGTGCACAGCTGCCAGGCCACCCTGCGAGCATTTCTGGGCACGAAGACTTCTTATTTCATATGAGGGACGTTACTGGCAGGCGATTAACGATGATGATAGACCCAATAAATGAGCGTGATGTAGCCGAAACCTTGTACAGGATTGATCATTCATTGTTCTTGGAGACCGTCGTGCGAAAACAACGACCAGATGGCTTCACATACGCATATCATTCTCGTGAGATCATTTATCCAGATTATTTGGAAGTACCGCCACCTAAGAGACGTGTTGTATTATTTGTATTTAACGATCTTTGGCAAGGTATGCGCTGGCAGCCGGGAGATGATGAACAGCCCGATTCCTTGGGAGGGTCTGAAGACGGGTCTGAGATGTACGGGATCGTGAACCTGCAGAATTCGACATGTCAGACTGGAAGGTAGATAGGCATCCGATATCCGAGTGGACAATATCTGGAATCCCAGCAGACATTATTACGCGTAGAAATATGTCTTCGGTCTGTGCAGTCGCACGATCCTTCCACTGGCAGTATCCGGGCATACCATTGGACCAAAAAAATGCATCACAGGCCTATGAATATTTTCTATGGAATATTTATACAAGCATCCACAGCACGAGGGTAAATATCTGCCTCTCCATATTCAAGCGGTATTGGAAGATATATTGGTTATCCCAGGTTACAGACCACAATATAGACTGGCAACCATTGCGGAGCACCAGATAAATGAAGCCTCGGTACATCGTGCGACTATGATAGGAGACTACGAATCAAACTGTCCCATACTGTACATATATTGTGATAGGGAAGGTGAATTTCGCGCTATGCGAAGGAGACAAGAAAACGATCTGGATGATATGTTTGAGATTCTAGCTTGGAATAATGGAGAGACAGATGATATAGAGAACTATATAATAGAGAGATGGAGTTTCCACGTGTCTCTCTGAGCAGGATTGAAAACTATGAGACGAATCTCACCCTAGCGCCATTTGATAGGACTGACTGGGAACTTGTTTTTGAAGAGGACCATCTTGAAGAAGGATTGCAACGCGGCGACGAAAGATGGATACATACTTGCGCCCCGCGAGCATTATATGACTCCGTGATAGATCAACATGGTGGCAATCTCCGTTTGGATCATGTGTTTTTAGCTTTCAGGGACGTCTTTCCCAATCACTACAATTGTGGCATGACGAAGAAGTTGCTAGAATGCTATCCCATCATCTCCTGATTGGACTTACACTTGGTGTTGTCCACGGTAATGGTGTACAACAACAATCTTATATTAATCAATTTTTGGGACCAACCAGAAAACTATGACCCTTCAGTCAACAACATCGTGTAGTGCACAATTACTGATCTGCGACCAGGGGGGGTTAGAGATAACAAATATCACTGGGCGGGTATGAGGTATAATGGGCCACGACCTATACCAAACCCTCCATTATATACACCTCAGGTGCATCTGTGATTAGGCCTCCGGTATCAAATTTCAGGAACTTGATTGACGAAGCAACGGGCATACTTGATTGGCCGGATTTTCAGATAACTGGAACCCTTGTCCAAGGTGGAAAGCACCACCGCCCCACCAAGATTTCTACCACCAGCCCCACTACCAGCTGATGAAACTCCTGGGACATATCTAGAACAGCCTCGAGATAGCGAGAGAGGTGGAGAAGAAGCAGGAGAAGGAGCAGGAGGTGAGAAGGAAAAGCTACAGGAAGAAGGGCAGAAAGGGGGCGGGGCGAGGAGAAGAAAGAGGAAGAGGGATAGGAAGAGGGTGGGACGAGGAGGTGCAGAAGGAAGAGGGGTAGGAAGAGGGGCAGGAAGGGGAGAAAGAAGGGGGAGAAGAGAGGAAAGGAAGAAGGAAGGAGAGGAGAAGGAAGAGGAGAAGGAAGAGGAGGTGCTGGTGGTTGTGGGAATCAGCATCAACATGATCTGGAAGAGGAAGAACTATGAGATAATTTTTGAGAAGGTTCTGAGTATGTTCGGGCTTGATATTGTATATTTTGTGCAATTGTGTCATTTGAGGTCGGCTATTTTCTTTTAGTTGAACACTCCACTCAAAAATGAGAATAAGGATAGGATTGGTTCTAAAATTAAGCTGAAATGGATCATTGTTTCTGGCGCAGATATGTTAGGGCAATAGTTACAAAAGTGAAATTGGAGAAATCGATGGGATACTTACATATTTCTGTTTCGTAATGGCAACCTTGTTTGGGCTTTATTGTATGGTCGTAAAAACTCCAAATGCATGAGACATTAAGGGAATGTCATGATATTGATAGTATATGTACTGTCAAAATATATTGAAATTGGATCGTCTAACAGTCTGGAGTGATGAATGAAGAGCGAGCTGATGACTGAATGAAACATCCATAGCCTTCACACGGGAAGAGTGAGGTATGACAAACCAAGTGCCGAATCTCAATTTCAACATAATAAATGTTTTTGGCTGGCTGGATGATGTATACAATGATTACACAAGAAATACTGAGTTGAATGTGAGTATTCTATACAGACAATCTGATTCAAAGTGTTGTCCAACGAATAGCAGATGAGTAATAATCTAATAAGTTAATGACCATTATCCAAATCTGCAAATAAACATTAGGATATGAGACAGTCAGAGTGAAGAATTATTATTGCTAGACCATTATCTATGAATATGAAGCGGCAACTCACCAGTAACTCACTAGTGATTTATCAATGGCGGTTTATTTCTATACAATCTCCAACAATGCTGTTTGTTATTAGGTACGTTGTGTTATCCGCCAAAACAATGCTTCCTAATTCATGCATTCCCAACCCTATGATCACAATCACTGGAAAAATTTGTTCCGTTAGGGAAACTTGGCTGTAAAGTCGAGTTCTATACGATCAATCATCAAATGCTTCTCAACACTTCTCATCATAGCTTTATATATATTTGAAAATGCTGTTTGAATTTCTCCATGTTTTCCACCGAATAGAGACCCATCGGGTACTAAAAACATAATACCGATTCGACATAGAAAGGTCCAATCCCCATGGAATTAGTCAACAAGACTCAGGCTAGACTCGCTTGCTCTTCCTTGTTGATGATAGATTCATTGTTTTTGACGCGTTTCTAGCTAGTCGTTTATTCTTGGGTTTATTTGGATATCAGCAAGTAAGGATAAACTACCTTTCGCGGATGAGCATCAAGGGATTTTACTAAGACTATGATTTTATACGCTCAAGCAGAGTCCTTGTGGTTACTAGATTGACAAGGGAAGCCAAAGACGAAGTAGATATGGATAATTGTAAATGGGGAACTTGTAAGAAAATCGACTATCCAAATTCTCTGATACTTTGAGAGAATGAGAAATATATGACTACTTCTTGAGACTTCGGGAGACCATCATTCGCTGTCTGTACAACTGAGAACTACCCAGAAGACAGGAAGACTACTCAGCTCTCCGAAATGCATTCGCTCCCGTAGCCTCCAATCAACAACAACATCACCAACCCAACGCCATGGAGTGTTGTCGATTGCATTGTTTGTTTTTCCCATGAAGATTGAGACGGGTGAAACTCAACATATGCATGATCAACATGGTAATATTACATTGCATATGCGGGGGTGTAAGCGCCACAGAAACTTCGCCTCAACATCTTTTCCAGCTTTGAATTGAGGGCAGTGCATCACACAAATAATCATACAGTAAGATTGGTTTTGCGAAAAATATCATCAACAAATATTTGAGAAATCTTTGTAATTCGACGTTCGAAAAGCTGAAGTAAGAGAAGCGAATACATAGATTTGAATTGGCGACAGCCAGGGACTGGCTCAAGATGGCGGGCGCAGTTGATGATGGGTGGACAATGGTAGTCGGCCAACCAGCCAGTGAGATTCGTGAGGAGAAACAGATTGAAGAATGGGAGAATTCTAAAGGTGGATGGTCGGGATTTGGTAAACATCCTCAGAATTGGATAGGCCATAATAGATTACACCTATCACCAGAAAAGGAATTAGGATCTGGAAGCTATGGGCTTGTGCAGCGCGTTACGTATGGTGCCGTCACAATGGCCCGCAAACAGTGAGCATTGCCTTCAATACCCCGGGCCTGTGACTCAATATGGCTGCTGATTGCCGAATCTCAGCGTGGTACCTCGTGGTGGAATGACGATCGAAAAGCTTCGAGAGGAAGCCAATGCGATGGAAGAATTGGCGCATAAACATATCTTGAAGCTGGTTGGGACATATACCTGGAAGCGCAAAAACTTATATCTTCTCCTTTACCCGCGCGCGACATGCGATTTGGGTACATTTCTCGATGATATAGAGGGGATCGTTCGGACACTTGCGCGGATAGGGATGATGCCAATGAAAAGACTATATGCTCTCGGACTCAAGGATATTGGAAAAATCGACGATCTATGCATGCTGAGACGACCCATACCCCATTCGGATTGTTCGACACATATTAAGAGAACAGAAACAGCATTGGGCTTCTTACAACAACTCATGGGATGTATAACGGAAGCTTTAGTGTTTGTTCATGAAAAAGGGATTCGGCATCGGGATTTAAAACCTAAGAAATATCTTATTGAGTCCGGGTCGGGTATATCTCGCAGATTTCGGTATCGCGAGGGATGTCAAAGAATCAGATAATAGCATAACCTGCGGCAGATGTGGTACCGCGTCTTGGATAGCTCCGGAAGTTTATGATGGAGAAAGATCATTATATGTCAAGGGCAGATGTATTTTCCCTTGGCTGTATATTCTTGAATATCGCTAACGGTTTTATATGGAGATTCAATCGAATTAGCAACATTTGACCAAGTAATAAAGGAGAAGGAATGGCCTAAAAAATACAAGATGCTTTCAGATCATCTAAACAAATTACGGAATAAGGCAATTAGGGCAGCACTGGCTGATGAGGAAGAACCTAATTTTGATGCAAAAAATATATTAGGCTTGGTGGAGAAAATGCTATTATATGATTCTGAAAAACGACCTACGGTAAAGGAGGTTAACGAAAGATTATGTGAACTTGGAGGTTTGGATCAAATTTATCATTTATCTTGCTGTCATAAACAAAATGACGTTATGTCCAAATCAATAAGTAAGCCCTTTCCATATATTGATCAATTTGCAACCATCCTAATCATAACCAGATTCGAAGATGAGAACTATTTCGGAGACTAGCCTCTCATCTAAGCGTAAAATCTCTGAGCTCGAGACCGAGAATCGTGCTCTGAAAGAACGACTCATATCTCTCCAAAGCAAAGACCAAACTTTACGAATTAAGAATCGAGCACGAACGTAATCATGCCAAAAAACAAAATGAAGTTCTTAAAGAGCGATATGAAAAACAACTCAAGATACATACCGAAGCCTTAACCCGTGCAGAGGAGCGGATAAAAGGCATTAGAGTCCGCTAGCAACCATAAAAGACACCCATCCCACAACAGAGGCAGAGGCAGGAACCTGCCTCATGGAACTCTCCATACAAACCCCAACCTCAATATCAACAATCTCGCCGCCCACACGCCAACCACCTCTCCAATCAAAAACCCAAACCAAGGCCGGGCCCAAAAACCCCAGAAGGATATTTCCCCCACATCCCACCCCGAAACCCTAGCTTCACCAACCTAAAAGACACCACCCTTCAGCGGCGTCCCTCCGGCATCCCAATCCCAACTCGCTCCCCCACACCCATCATCACACCTAAAAATTCGACATTCAACACTCCAGGGAGTGGAAATAGTACCTTGGTCAGTAGCACGCATTCGGTGTTTTCGAACGGGAGCGCGAAAACGGACGGGAGCATTACTTCGGTGGAAAGTTTTAGCGAGACGATGAGTCCGCCCGATAGTCCGATCGGTAATGCGAAGATGGGGAGACGAATCTGCAGTTCAGGAGGGGGCCGGTATTGGGGGTGGATTTGAGGATGCAGGGGAATGAGAGGGAGACGGAAAGGGAATGGGAAAAGGAGAGGACAATCAAGGCGCCTACTTCCTGGCGCAAAAATGCTTAGGGGTAATAAATCTTGAGGCGAGAGGCCACACATATGACATGACATGACATGACATGATATGATATGATTTGGAAAAATCCCCAAATTTGTAATGATAAAAAGAGAATACAAGTGAGGAAGACTCAGACTTCCTTATAAAAGCAGCGGGGAAAATATCCTGGCTCTCTGTTAGATGAGATGTATAAGTATCCCCGTCTTTGTGCGTCTGAAAAATCGTGCAAGAACCTCGCTTGAGAAATAAACAGTTAGAGCGATGGAAGAGCACGATGGGTGTTTTGATTTATGTGTATGGCATTCTGATTTCTTATATCCCTACGTTCCTGTGTAGGTGCTTGCTTGCTAGTTATGATGTGATGTGATGTGATGTGATATGAGATGAGATGAGATGAGCTACGAGCCATCAAAGAACATCCATCCATCCATCCCTTTATTTCCCGCCGAATTTCCGCCTATCCATTTGCTTTTTTCAAAACCACCGTATACCGGATACCGCATCCCAAAAAAATTCCAACACACAATTCCCAACTTCCCAACTCCCATCTCCTCTCGAGCGTTCGAGATTTTGAGATTTTTTTTTTAGATTCCAAGGCCCCTACTACCACGACCAATTTTCTCATCTCACCACTTTACAAACTCACAATCCCCACATCGAAAATGCCTTCCTCCCCCCTTAACTTCTCTTCCACTTCTCTGCTCACCACCCCGTCAATACCCAATATCATCAATGCCTCATTCTTGATGATATCGTTTTTGATATTTGTTTCAGGGCCGGCTTCTCTGACATCCCCACCTCCACGCCCGCCTCCACCTCCACGTCCACCTCCGTCCTCACGTCCACCATCTCCTCCCTCCTTATCCAAAGCAGCCACACTCATAAACCTAACATTGATACCAGCCCTCCCCAAAATCCCCCCCACAACCCCAATCTTCCCCGGCTCATCGTTATTCCTCAACACACACAGCGTCCCCTCCGGAGCAAAACTCGTATTGAATTTATCGAGTCGACTGATGAATATCCCCCTATCACTTACATAGCCACTAATAACCTGTTCCGTAGCAGCAGCAGCAGCAGCAGCAGCAGCCGCCGCTTTATCCCCGCACTCCCCTCAACCTCAACGTAACCAAACTAGCATAAACCAAATCCTCCTCTCAGAAACATGCGTCTCACTCACCACGATCCCCTCTCCCTCGCCAACAGCGCCGCATTAACAATATTCACATCGCGGCCCCACGCTCGCTAATACTGCCCATGAGAGCCCCTTCACGAGCGCCGCAAACAGCGGACGCGTATTCGCGATGCCGGCCAACTCCCCTTCGTAAATGACCTCGAATTTTTCCCGCCGACCCCTTCGCCCCATAATGCTGCGTGTTAGAGGCTGCCGATCTTCTCCATCAGTCGGACGAAGGGCTGGAGTTTCTTGAATTCTTCGGCAGGATCAGCGGGGGCGTTGACGGCGGAAGTGGGGAGGCCCCCCATGAGAATCGAGCGCACCTGGGTGCAGACGTCGACGGAGACGGATTCTTGCGCTTCGATAGTGGAGGGCGCCGAGGTGGGGCGTTGCAAACGACGAGGGGATGCTGTGTGAGGATTTGCGCGGGGGATGTCGGGAGGGGCGGCTCGGTGGTGAAGACGTCGAGGGCGGCGCCGGCGATGGCGTGGGCATTTAGGGCGTCGAGGAGTGCGTGTTCGTTGTATATGCCTCCCGGCCACGTTGAGGACCTTGGCCGTGTTCTTCATCTGGCGGAATTCCTCTTTCCCGATCAGATCCAACGTGCCGGCAATGAGCGGGGTGTGAATCGTCAAGAAATCAACCACGGGCAGTAAGTCCCCAAGGCCCTACAAGCACGACCTCATTCGCCTCTGCAATCTCAGGACTAGCATACGGATCCAACGCCAAAATCTTCATGCCCAACCCCACGGCCAACCTCGCAACCTTAAGCCCCACCTTCCCAGTCCCACGATCCCCAAAATCTTCCCGCCCACCTCGGTCCGACGACAGTGTTCCCCTCTCCCACCTCCCTCCCGCAACGATCGATCGCCCGCCGGAACATTCCTCGCCACGGCCATCAACAGCGCAATCGTATGTTCGGCCGCGGCAGCAATGTTACCGCTCGGAGAATTGACGACGATAATCCCATGTTTCGTCGCGGCCTCGACGTCGATATTATCAACGCCGACTCCGGCTCGGGCGACGACTTTGAGGTTCTTGGCCGCGGTGAGGATTTCGGCGGTGACTTTTGTTGCGGAGCGGATGATGAGGGCGGAGTAGTGGGGGATTATGAGAGGAGGTCCATGGGGGAGAGGTTTTTGGGTTGGTGGATTTCGAAGGCGTTTCCTAGTAAGGCGAGGCCATCTATGGATACTTTTTCGGGGATGAGGATTTTGGGACGGTTTTGGAGGGTTGAGGAAGTTTCGTTGGAGGTGGGTAGGGCTGAAGGTGACATTGTGAAGTTTGTGAGGTAGGTGATTCCAAACCTTTTGAGTGTAGGTATGGAGATTGAGTCGTGCAACTGATCCTAGATGATTATCTATCTCACAACTTATTTTTGTTTCTTGTTGATTAATCTGATAATCTGCCTTGCAGAATGACTCTAGTTTAGGATGGTAGATAGGTAAGTAGGTGGATAGCTATGCAACATGGATACAAAAGAAGAGCAAAGAAAGAAGTGAATGAAGAGAAGAATGAAGAACAATGAAAGTAAACAGGAACAGGAACGGGAACAGGAAGAGGAACAGGAACAACTTTTTACATGATCCATAAACTTGACAATAAACAATATGAGATCTGATGAATGAGATGGATGAGATGAGACAACATGGAACCCCCACCCCCGCGTTTGAAACCCTGCATTAGACTACTGCAGAGGTTGCAGTATATTGTAAAGATCCTCCATCCAGGAATCATCTTCATTCGAGTTGTCATCATCGTGTGTAAGAAGAATAAAGGTTAAGAGGTCATCTGCAATGATAGAACACATGTTCATTCGCTTTTGTATATCAATCATTTATCGTAGCTGCAGTCTGTTTTGATGGATCATGCATCTCATTAGGTTTTTATATTATCCCACTCACACTTTACCACTCCGACTCTACCAATTAGCTCTTTCTTTCAACTTTTCATTCTGAACCACTTCAATCCAGTAATTATCAGGATCAAGAACAAACGCCACATTTTTCATACGACCATCAGTCAATCTCTTCTTCCAATTGACCTTCAAATCATCAAATCTCTTACATGCGGCATCTAAATCATCCACTGCCACACCTATGATGACGTTAGCGTCACCCATATATACATGAAGGTATTGTGTGACTTACAGATGTGGCCAAAGCCTTGTGGTTCATCATTGCCGTTGTGGTACTTGAAGTTTTCATCCTTTTCCGTACCATAATTCCAGGTCAATTCCAATAAACCTTCACGATTCGCTGTTGGATTGACTCCATTTGCAGATGATGTGGGAACACCTTGATCTCCAGGATACCCAAGGAAATAGAGGTTGAAATTGGCACTTGGATTTTCACTTGTTCTCAAGAGTGACATTCCCATGACTTCCTGGTAGAACTTCAATGACTTTTCATGATCCTTGATACGAATCATGGTATGGTTCTACGACTTGGTTAGCTATCAACGCTTCAATTGTGTGTCGGAGGAAATGTTACCATTCGGTACGTCTCAACATCTGTCGTGTTGATATCCTCAGTTTTTTCAAGAGGATTTTGTCCGATAATTTCCACCCAATAGTTATCTGGATCTAATGCGAAAGCAATATGCTTCATACGTCCATCGGATAATTTCTTTTGAAATTTGTATCCAGCATCCTCAATTCGTTGACAAGCTGCTTGAAGATTGTCTACAGATATGCAAGTATGCCCAAAACCTTTATGAGGCTCAGTGTTTCCATTTGTGATTTTATAATTTGGATCATTCTCGGTTCCATAGTTATGTGTCAATTCGATTAACCCTTCCCGATCACTCCAATGATTTCCGTGAGATGCAGCCTTTGGTGAATCATAGCCCAGGAAGTAAAGGTCGAATTTGGCTTCTGGCTGTTCAATCTTTTTGATCAATTTCATGCCCAAGTATTCATAAAATTTGACTGCACAAACCGTTCCAAGATTAGCTATGAAAGATCACCGGTTGCATCAGCTATAGACGGGATACAAACTTACCAGATTCCTTAGGATCTTTTAACTCGAATCCTATGAATCAATCCATTAGCATTCTGCCATGATGACATATCCGATGATGTATTCGTACATCGAGTGATTAAGTTTATAGGTCTGTGTATTTGTAGACATTGTTGCGTATGGTCTGCTAGCTGTAATGGTACTTGATTGTTAGCAGGCCAATAAGACGGGCAGGATTGCTTGAAGAATTATATCATTTTGGAAACATACCTGAATCCACAATGCTTTGTCGTAAAAAGGATGGTTTGATGAATCTGTTGAAAGTTCGAAAAGAGTACATAGAAATGTATATGCAAGTAACGGAGGCTATAATGAAGAGATAGAAAGCCGTATAAATTGGATAGTGAGGACAGAAAAATGATGATGTTTTCGAGAAACCCCTCCTCGGCTATCCTATGACGTGGGGGGATAAGAGAAGAAGAAGAAGAAGCAAGAAGAAGATGAGAGTTGATTGAACGAATGAATTTCTAAGCAAAAGACAAAAGATCTATTCACCGATAAAAAGAGAGGTTAAGGAAAGATTATGCAACATTAATATGCCGGTATATCCGGAGTGATTGATCAACGACAAAAGACAATAGACAATAGACAATAGACAATAGACAATAGACAATAGACAATAGACAATAGACAATAGACAATAGACAATAGACAATAGACAATAGACAATAGACAATAGACAATAGACAATAGACAATAGACAATAGACAATAGACAATAGACAATAGACAGTACATACATACATACATACAATATGAATAAGGAGTATTTTCGGTACCGAGTTCTCTTTTTTTCGATGCTTTTTTATAATGGATGTTGTAGATTGACCGAACATTAATTAATTGAACAGCATTTCCATTTGTTCAAACTCTTCTATAAAGAAAACATAGCGAACAAATCCAACCGCTCCGAATGCTATGGATGTTAACAAAGCCACCGCTTTCTCAACTGTATATTCGATATCTTCAACAACCCGAAGAACCATGCTGTCCATGATGGCTTTCAAAATGGTAGTCCACGCCATGTAGGCAATTAAAAAGAGGAGGAAGGATAGGAGTGAGAAAGTATCATCATCTATCCAGAATTTTGAAGAATGAGATTGTCATGTTTGGTTAGGAACTATAGTAAGCACTAGGGTAGGAGTAGGAGTAGGAGGAGTACTAGACAGATATGGTGGGTGGGAGCCTGTAGGTCCTTTTATTAATACTGATTGGTTGATACTTGTGTGGAGGGTTATTGATTGTCTGAAGGTCAAAACTTGATACTACGATGATTGAAATGGTTGAGATGATGGATATTTATCGAGTAATAAATGATGAAAGAAATGAAGATAATAGATACTGCATTGTGATTGTAAGTAAGTGATTTGAAGTATGTAGAAAAGTTGAGGCTTCAATATAAACAAATCAAAAAGAAGAATCGTAGTGAGGCAGATGTATATATGTATATATATACACATACAGAAATAGATATGTATACACATACAAGATCCTAGGTAGTTCTAATGCTAATGTCAATGGTATCGTTTTATTAGTATTCTCTAAGAGCTCCTCAGTCAGTATTCCACCCGTTGGTATCTCACCAGTCAGTCTCTCGCTAGTCAGTCGGGTATCTCATCAGTTCTTCACTTGGATTAATACTAGCTAGGTAAAGTCTTATGGATATGTAATGAAGTCATAAAAACATCTTATTATCTTATCATCTTATTATTTGAGAAGCTAGCTAGCTACCTAGGTAACGTAACTTGAAGCATGATTTATTTATTATGAGTTGGCTCATTGATTGAGTTGATTGAATGAAAGTGCAAGTGAGATCTTGTATTTCCATTACTTGTTATTCACAAGTACTTTGGTAAGTACAGTACTCCACAATATATAATTTATATACTCGAGCATTGAATAAATTGTATGAAGCTATACTCAACTCGATATAGGATATATACCCTTACCTCATACTCCGTATAGCTCTACACAAAAGATAATCAATATTTGTCTCCTCGAGGTTCCACCCTTCATTATGATTTATGAGCTAGACTTTACCGAGAAACGGTCTCTAGCTAGATAATAACTAATTGACTATTGAATAATAACTGCACTTATTATTGGTAGTAATAATTATTATTATTATTATTATTATTATTATTATTATTATTATTATATTATTATTATTATTATTATTATTATTATTATTATTATTATTATTATTATTATTATTATTATTATTATTATTATTATTATTATTATTATTATTATTATTATTATTATTATTATTATTATTATTATTATTTATTATTATTATTATTATTATTATTATTATTATTATTATTATTATTATTATTATTATTATTATTATTATTATTATTATTATTATTCTTAGATACTTCCGATTCTAACCTCAATCAATTCTTTTGAAGCTTTCACTTAACGTTCCATTCTTTCACTCACTTCATCCTTACTTCACTCTTACTTCATCATTCACTAACTTCACTCTTCACTCGTTTTGACCAACCATAAACCATATACTACTATTATTACTATTACTACTACTACTATTACTATTATTACTACTATTACTATATTACTACTATACTTTTACTATTATTATTACTTCTACTACTACTATTACTACTATTACTTTACTATTATTATTACTTCTACTACTACTATTACTACTATTACCTCTCTTATTACTACTACTACTACTACTACTACTACTACTACTCTTACTCTTATTACTCCTACCAATAATCCTTTCCCCGCCGTCGCTGAACTCTCACAATAACCTCTTATCAGTTTCCAATTGCAATTCACTGGATTTCCCTCATTATTATTATTATCCTCCTTCTTCTGCTCAATCAATTATTCCCCCCCCCCAACTCCATGATATCGTATGTCTGCCCATCTGCCCATCTGTCCATTCATTCTTGTTCAGTTGTGAACGAGACAACTCTATTCCTCAACTAACATCTTATCATACACAGAACTTGACAAATTCAAAGGATAATTAACAATGACGTCCAATCCTCCACAGAAACAAACCATGCTTCTTAGCAAAAGGATATCCACCTTCTTACAGCATAATATATCGCCACATCTCCATACATTAATCCTCCTAACACCCACTGGCAAACTTCTTAGTACCTCTTCAACTTCTCCAGCTTCAGTCCTACGTCACCAAGGCACACTAGCCTTATCACTTTGGACTCTTTACTCTCCACTTCCTTCACAAACCGTTTCAGATGCTCTGCCAATCAATGACTCGACTTCAAATGGCCAAAATGCTATACCCGAGAAACAAAAAGCATATTAATACAAATGGAATTTGGCATAATGGTTATAAGGATGTTGGCTTGTGGGTTATTATTCGTGGCGATAGGACCAGCACCCGGAGTATCAGGAACAATAACGCCACAGATTCAGAGAGAAGGTTAATATCGATATCGCAACCAGGGTCACCAGATGGAGAACACGAGAGAGGAATTATAGGGGGTGGGGAGGGCAGTGAGACGGCGAGTTTGAGGAGTGCAAGAGAGGTGGGGTGGGTATTATGGGTATGAGGAGACAGGCAGAAGAATTGGGAAGGTGGCTAGAAGGTGCATTGGATGGGTTGGTTCTGAGTACGGGGGAACGATAACACGGAGTATTCGATTGGTATGAAGAGGGATGAAGAAGGCTGTTGCAGTGGATGGAATCAGCCCTTTTTGCCATAATCATACTGAAAGACGGGCATGGAAAAGATATTTGTTCGAAAATGAGGAAAGTGAAAAGATGTGCATTGCACAACAGTAGTCGGGCTGAATATAATGGAACAAAAAGGACACAGCATAAAATGGGACTGGGAACATCAGCATTTGGATCGTACGGAGTGTTCACAAAAGGGAACGGTAATAAGGGAATTGGAGTTGAGATACCATGGCAGAAAGTAAAGTTTTGATTCTGGTATACTGCATTTTCAACATAATACTGATTGATGTCAAGCGCATAATCAATTTTGTATCATATTGAAGTGGGTGTTTCTGTGTAGAAACCAGGTGTGAAAAATATTTATGGTGAAATATTTTATTCTGCCAATTACTACCTGGATATTTACCGTTACAATTCTTATACTACTTTAACAAGAAAACTAATAAGACCAGATAAAATAATCATCTTTGTTAAAACTGCTTCCGGTCCCCTCCGCCAAAAAGAGAAGAGGTCGACTGCCCTTCACAATCCCCCCTTTGTTTTCTTCATGCCACAAGTGTGGGAACTGTTAACCCTATTCAAGACATCAAAGGAAATGCCCAGTTACCTTTCTCGAAAGAGCGAGAATTGAAGTGCAACTTCAAATTTCGGGATGTTGACTTCAATGTACTCAAATTGAATAAATCAAATCAGTCGCTACCCTGACACATCGGGGAATAGATCCGTCCAACTCTCCAACAATATCAGAGAGGAGTTCCTGCGGCCCCTTCTTCTTTATATATATGTTTTATCCACCAAGTACACATACTATATCTATTCAAGATCAAGATCCACGTACTAAACTCTCGCAATGAATACAACAACCTACTTCCCACTTATCAAAAAACCACACATCCCTTCACCCTCGAAACCCCCTTCTTATTCCCCAAGAACAATGACGATGACGAGTCTCCCACCGCTATCCAATGGTCTCCTTCTTTCTTCTTCCTCAGATCCGCTTGCTCCAATTGATTTACGTCTTGCTTCTTTACTTTCGTATCCTTGTACTGCTATTGTATCGCCTATCGTGAGTTCTTATGCTTTCCCCCTTTGCTCCTTCTCCCCCCTCCTCATCTTCATCAAACTAACACCCCTCAAGTCACAATCTCCCTCCCTCTATCCCCTCATCCACCCCGCAAACACTATAACAGCAATCCCCTCCTCGCCCCTCTCATCCCACGCCTCACCTTCTACATATACGCCCCAGCCCTCCTTACCAGGGCTAATTGACCAATTATCCGGACCAGAACTAATAAAATGGAGAGAAGAACACTGGCCCGACGGTTTAAAACGCCGGAGCCTGTGGTGTAAGTCCCAGTTTCAAGCTCGGGGGTCCGGGAGGCCCGGGAGGAAATCCCCATAACAAAGACACCAACAGATACAAGGAGGAATAACAGCGAAACAAAATCCACATGCATCGAACCTCACCAAAGACCAAAATACATCATCCACACCCACGCCCCAATTTTGCAGATAAATCCTACAGCACTCCGTTGGTCAAACAGCTGCTGGTCGATTGTTATCGCGGGCCTTGGTAGAAGCCATGCGGATTTCGGAAAAAGAAGAGGAATTGCGGAGAGTGGATGAGGAGGCGGCGTTTGCGAATGTGATGGAGATGGAGACGGAAAGGGAAAGGGAAAGGGAAAGGGAAATGGAAGTGAAGACTATTTCGGATGAAATACATGGAGCACACTGCGGAAATTGTCTCGTATACAAGGCTACAAGGAGCACACAAACAGATTATAGATACAGAAATAGAAACAGAAAACAGATTCAGACCCACCCGGCATCAGCGCCCCTATCGCAATCACAGCACAAACGCAACTCTCCAACAAAAACACACCAAGCAATCCCAGTCCCCAAACCACGTGCACGTTCTTCCCCCCCTCTTCAAATCTCATTTCAAATCCCACATCCCCAGCTCCAGCTCCAGCTTCAGCAACAAAACATACCCAAGGCATCACCCTCGCGTTCCCCGCTCTAGCCACTGGCTCCAAATGTTTCCCGCATCGCCTCGCGGCGCGCATCGCGGTGGCGACTGTGTGGGATTTCTTGAAACATCCCGGTTTTTGGGGGGGAGCGGAGGAGGAGGATTCAGAGGGTGGTTTTTTGTGTTTGGCCGGTTGGGAGGTGGGTTTTTCTTTTTCTTTTGGCTTGTTTATTCGGGGGGGGGGGGAGGGAATAATGCCATGTGCAGAATGGATAAGCTAATCATTCCATAGCCCGAATCGTAAAGCGCTTCAGATTGCGTTTGGACTCATGTTTCCTCCGCCACTGCCGCAGTCGGCTCCGCTGTCGCCGGTTTCGAATCAGTTGGTTACTCTGCCTTTTTCGCCTTCTTCGAGGGGGAAGACGGGGATTGGAATTGGGATTGGGGGTGGGGTGGTGGCGGTAGGGAGGGGGAGGTGGAGGGGGAGGAGGGAATCATTGATGCGGGGGATCTGGGTGGGAGGAATACGGTTGTTGAGGAGGAGGGGGAGGGAGTGGAGACGGAAACGGAAACGGTGTTGAAAAGGGGGATTTGGAGGTTGATGGGGCGGGGAATGAAAACGGCGTAAAGGTAGTGGGTGCTGGGGTGGTAAAAGGCAGAATTAGGAAAGTTTCCTATAAACAAACAAAGAGGAAACAGGGGTTGAAATTGGCGGCTTTGAATCGGGAGAGGAGGGAAAGAAGTGCTTCTAGTGGGTTGAGGAATGGAGATCAGGGTCAGGATGATGGTCAGGGTATTGATGATTGAAAGAGCGGCCTCTGTAAATCTTAGTGTGATGGTGCGGCTTTGGGGAGATGGATACGGAGATGTTGGAAGGGGGGTTGGGAGTTGGGGATAAGGATGTGGATGGGGATCAGGATGGGGGTCATGCGTTGTAACACACACACACACATATATATAGCCATACAAAAAGCTTGAATCCAGATAGTTTTGATAGTGAGAGAGCCACCAGTGAGTACTTCCGAAAAAAGGAATCCCGCTCTAACGTTGAGACGGAAAGTACTAGTGCGGATCTATGAAAAGTTTCTACCTTTGAATAATCCTTCGCAACTTATTGTAACATAGTTTAGGCCGGCAAAGTCGATATCTCAACCTGTACGTGGCGCCGGCTACGAACCTTCAATCTTTGATTGAAGAGCTGATGAGATTAAAGCGCATTCGATGGAGCTGGGTGGTGCTATACACCAACTTGAGGCCGTACTGGGAGTGAAGGTACGTGCAGCGGAGGGTTGTCCCCTTGCGATAGGCCTGGAACAGAGGACTACCATCAACACGGTTGTGAAAACCATCCGACAATCGAAAATATATATGACGAATTCGAAGCGGTGCCGGCCCTTACGAGTCTGTTGTGGGAAGCAGAGCCTGCGGATGTCTTGCGGATAGCAAGCGCCAAAGCGGAACCAGCCCTTACGAGTCTGTGTGGGAACACAGAGCCTGTGAAGGAAGCATATATAGTAGGAGATAGACAGGACACCTCTGGGATAATAGTATACGAATCAAGATACCAACAACGCGTACGTTGGCGCTCGACGGAAGTTTACAGATGGTAAGGGGAGTAGTGGTGAAAACTCTTTATGTAGGGTAATTTCTGGATTTTGAGAAAAAGGGACGCTTTTAAGCACCTTATCTAATTGAAGGAAAGAGAATTATATATATAAAAGATTGGAGGGACATATTAGCACTTTATCTTATAAGTGTGTAAGAGCGTAGCATAGCGGCGAAGAAACTTTCGAATGAGAGGGACGTTTTTAGTAAGCTTCGCTTTAATAGAAGCACTGATTAGACAATATGGCGATGGATGAGCTCCGGCAGAGGCCGCCTTTTAATATATATAATACTACGGATTTCGACAGATACTATGGCGGCGGATGAGCTCGAGCAGATGCTATTTCTCAATTCGGGTTTGCTGAATATAAAGGATTCATTTATATTACGAACTATACATTGGGAGGACGGATTTGAATGATATTATTTTGGTTAGTGGGCTGGAAACACTAGTATTATACTGTTTGGCTAAGAGTATAATACTAGTAGAGCCTGCAAGACACGGTCGGCCTTATAGGGGAGAAGAGATTCGATAAGGTAACGCGAAATAGTATTTATACACTGCGGGGCGTGGTATATAATGGCAGCGACAGTGACACTGTCTATATAGCCCGAGAGGACGGACGCGCGTGTCGGTCTACAATAGGGTATTAGGCAGATGGCAATGAGATACCGGGTAGGCTTATGGAGCAAACAGAAATAGGGGCGTGAAGCAATGGTTTTGGCGTTAACCAGAACTTCCGAAAGTAAACACATTATAGATGATTTAATGTAGTTGGAAAATTCTACCAAAGCCTAGTACTAGTGGCTTTATCATAGTGTGCTGGGAAAGCGTTTATAGGTGTAGCGAACCTATTTTGTATTATAGGGTATTCTAGAAAGTAACTATAATATAATCTATTTCTGGCGCGTCCGCATACAGCCTGTACAAGCGCTCTGGTAAGACTCTAGAGGATAGGAAAGGATGCTCAGCGCAACGCGCAAAGCGAAGAGGAATATTGGAGAAGGCTAATCGACAGCGCGTCGGATGATGCGGATCTATATAAGGTAGTAGGCTGGCACAGAGCGGCTCCCTCCCTCAAGTCTCCGCGCGCTCGTGGTAGACGGCCAACCGATTGAAGGCACGAGGGAGAAAGCAACAGGCTCTGCTGGACAAAGTACTGCATAGGTACGATAGCACCGACGATCTGGAGGCGGACCCGATATTGGAAAACCGCTCCTCTACTCTTTCCCTGGGACACTAACGTATCCCTCGAGGAGGTGGAACGGAACACTATCGGGTCTCAAGCACTTCACCGGGTGCCGACAAAGTCACGGTTTCGGCTTTTGAAAGCCTGCTGGGATAGTGTCAAGGGATACATCCGCGATCTCTTCGAATGTTGCCTCAAAAGGAGCTATTTCCCCAAAGTGTGTGTGACTAGCCGAGGTGGTGATGCTGCCTAAGGTCGGCAAGAAGGACAAGAGCTCCATTCGCTCCTTGGCGCCCGATAGCCCTGCTATCCTGCGTAGGCAAAGGCCTGGAACGAACTATCGCGAGATGGATAGCATGGACGTCGCTAACGCACAGCACGCTGAGCCCTCAACACTGCGGGGCTCTGCCCAAACGATCGGCTAATGGACCTAGTTTCGGCATTCGTACACGATGTGGAATGCGCTTTTGCTAGAAAACGAGAAGTCACGCTGGTTACGATGGATGTACAAGGAGCATTCGATGTGCTATTACCCCGGCGGCTACTGAAGAGGATGCAAGACCAAGGCTGGCCTGTGCCTTTACTGAAAATGATTAGATCGTTTCTGCAAGAACGCAAGGTGATGGTCAGGCTCGAGGACGCCTATACGGACGAGTCGCGGGTACAATGCGGCACCCCTCAAGGCTCACCTCTATCCCCCGGTGCTTTACATGCTTTACTTGGCGGAGCTTCTGAATCAAGATCAAGCCCTTCGATTTGGGTACGCGGACGATATTGCGCTTTACAGAATAGGTAACACACTGGAGGAGAATGTTACAGCGATCACGGCAGGACGTCCGACGGATAGAAGCATAGGGACTAGCCAATAAAGTCGCTTTTCGCACCAGAGAAGCTAGAGATGATGAACTTCACTCGTAGGCGTCACGCACATGCCCCGGAAGCTGTCATCTCCCCTACACTAATCATACAACCTACAACAAGCGCACCAGGTGACACAAAGCAGCCGGCGCTTCGATGGTTGGGAGTATGGTTCGATCGCAAACTTACTTTCAAAAGACATATCGCTGAACGAGTAGAGAAGGCACGGAAAGTGGCATTGCATATCAAGCACCTTGCCAATACCGTGCATGGCCCCCTGCGGCCTCCCTACGGAAAGCCACGATCACATGCGTAATGCCCTCGCTACTTTACGGGGCAGAAGCGTGGTATCCGGGACGAACGCGGCTAAGTACAGGCGGAGGCCATCTACGAGGCACCATGGTGAGCACTCGAATGGGGTCACGCATAGCGAAGGCTGACAAAGTGATCAACCTCGCAACAAAGGGGGTACTACCGGTCTGGAGGACCACGCCCATTGTAGCCAACCTACGGGACGCGGGCCTCCCTCCCTGCGAAGTGGCTCTAGAGCATATCCGCATCAATATGGCTCTTCGACTCCGAAGACTTGACGTACGCCATCCGCTGACCATGCAACTGACCGCACACCGGGCCACCGTACGCAGAACGGTACGAGACTGCGATCAGCGGACCGGTTGCTACCGGGAGCACCACGCCCGATCCTATCCCCCCCGCACTACACCCCCGGGTGTAGAACGGACCCTACACAGGGGATAGACAAAGAAACGGCGGCGGCTAGCTTCAATGATTGGTGGAATGATTTGCCTCCCAATACGGTTACCATCTTCTCCGATGGGTCCGAATCGTATGACGACGCTGGTAAGCACGTGGGCTACGGCTACGCGATCTACCAGGGACAAGCGCTTGTAGCTACCGGAAAAGGTGCGATTAACACGCTTTCGCATGTCTTTGACGCAGGTAAGCACGTGGGCTACGGCTACGCGATCTACCAGGGACAAGCGCTTGTAGCTACCGGAAAAAGGTGCGATTAACACGCTTTCGCATGTCTTTGACGCAGAAGCAATAGGGGCTCTGAAAGGGCTTCAGAAAGCGCTTACGCTACCATCCAATGCGGATACACAACGATGGCTATGTATCGATAGTACCTCTGTGATATGGTGTAAACGCGCGAATGCTTCGGACACTTCTCAATGGGCGTTTCCTAGAAAGCCATCGACTAATCGATCGGCATGCGGTCAATATACGGTGGTCCCCTGGGCACCAGGGTAATAACCGGCAACGAGGCAGCGGATAGCCTAGCAGACGCAGGAGCCAAGAGCGATATAGTGGATCCAGGGCCTACTGCGCAACCTACGATCAGTGGTATAGGATCGATAGCACGAAGCCTGGCTCACAACGTTACAAGTGGATGGTGGCGCAAAAACGAGCCAACGTTGTCAGGGGGGTATCGCAAATGGCAACTAGACTACGCTTTGAAGGAGCCTATGGAACTCAAACTCTCTAGGCCAACTCTGCATCGACTACTTGCGCTGCGATCCAGGCACGGCGACTTCGAGGCTTACCATAAACGTTTCAAGCATGAAGACGCAGAGACTCACTGTCCATGCGGTAAAGCTAAGACCCCGGAGCACCTTGTCTTCTGTGAGATCTCGGTTAGGAGGTTTCCACTCGTGGCCGCTAAAACCTGTTCGCCCACCGACAACCGCCCGGGAAGGGCATGACTATATACAACGGCTTCTTGCTCTCCCACAAGAGTTCGAGCGCTTTTGTCACAACAACGCGATACTTTACGTTTTGCAACTGAGAGCCTAACGGCATCCCAAACAGCGCTCGACCTAGCGCCACACCCGACCCTCTCCCCTCTTCCCCCCCTCTCCTCCCCCCTTCCCTCTTTACCCCCCTCCCCCCTTCTCCCCGCTTCACCTCGGAGCCTAATCTGAGGCGCGACCCATAAGAGCGCGGCACAACACTCTATACGACGATACAAAGGCTGCATCCTAACGTAACAACTGCCCTTTTAGCACTCCCTACCAATGCGATTGCCATACAGCCCGACATTCACTCTTTTTAGATATAACAAGCAAAGGCTAATCCCTTCAATGCAGGACGCTCCCTCAAACGGCGGAAGGAGGCTGCCCTAACAGAGCTAGAGTTGTGAGAGACCGCCGGGAGGAGGCGGCCTCAGTGCTTCAACCTAGCGACGTCGTACGACACGTACCTAAGTGGTGAGCTCTTGGGTCTTCGACCCACTAGTGTATCACCCGTCTCTAGTACCCCTCGGGAGGTCAAGAGCCTAGCTAGCTCATATAGACGTTAAACATAATAAATAAATAAATAAATAAAAGTAACATGGTTTATCATCGAGTGGGCCACTTTCCCCTTAATTCACACCTTCAACTTCTACACACGATTTATCAATCAATTATTATGGAATCAATTAATCAAGAAGCTTGAATCTTTCTTACTATCGAAGCTATTCATAAAGATAAAAAACTAAGCATTCAAAAAGCTTCTTGTTACAACGGATTAGTAACAGGCTGTAGAATCACTGACTTATAGGCTATAATGGTATTATAGGCCTCAGTGATTCAGCTGCAGTATACCGGGGGACACTAGGCACCCAAGGAAAGCCTCAGGCATGTATATAGTATTAGTCATAGGATACCCTAGGAACCTAGAACATAGTTCCCAGGACAGTAGGTCCTAGGAAAGACAGAACACAGTAAGCAAGAAGGCTTCACTAGGATTAGTAATGTCCCAGGGGATTAAGCCCCAGGACAAAGAAAAGACAAGCTAGGACAATAGGAATCACGGGACAAGTGTCATGTGATCAAAAGCCGATCGACTTATCGATCGACTTGCCGGTCGACTTGTCGGTCGACTTCAGTACGAAGGTCTATATAGGGAATGGGGTTTCATTACAATGTAGAGCTTCGTGCTCAAGAACAATCATTAGTTTCATTACTATAGTTACGAGAATTGCAACCAGTTACAACCTTATTGAATTCCTACTTGAAGTCTAGTCTAAACCACCTCGAGAGATCTCTAGACACTTCCACGTGACCCTAGAGGCAGCTCCCGTAACACTTCTAAGCTCTATAATATCGCTTATACAACTCTTTAACATAGAGAATAAATGGTTCATTACCTTGTACGGAAACTTGAGCGAATTATTATAATATTACAGAATTGGAAGAGGAAGTGATTATTCAATATATACTCGATATGGATAATAGAAACTTTTCATCTAAATTTAAAGGTGTTAAAGATATAGCAAATTATATTTTTGAATCGCAAAGGATAAAGAAAGTTGAAAAGCTTTAGACTTATCAATTTGTAAAACGTTATAAAAAATTAAAGATACATTTTAATATATATTTATAACTTTTAAAGGGCTTTTTATAAAAGTCTTTAAGCTTATTAAAGCATAGTTTTGATTAGTATTGAATATACAAATGAAATATAGTATTTTCGATTGTGATTTTATAATTTTTAATAAAACTGGCTTTATAATAAAGATTATAGTTGCTTATATAGTTATAATTAGTATTAAACGAAACAGCAGAAGTAAGATAATACAGTCAGGTAATCGAAAATAAAGTACAGTAATTATATATGGCAATGAAAAGAATGAATTTATATCCCCATTTCTAATGGTTCAAAAACAGATTTATCTTTCCAATTAGTATACCAAAACCGATTTTTTTACGGATTAAGCTATCCAACTTACTTTAAGAAGGAGTACTTATTAAAAAAAAGGCTATAGATATATTATCTCAGTAAAAGGTCAATATTCAAATTTAATGCAATAAGCGTTAAAATAAGGGAAATTCTAATAAAAATGCATTTTCTAATAGATACTGTAATAAATATGGAAAACCAGATTATAATTTTAAAAACTTGTCAAAATAGTATAAATAAATCCTAAATTAGTAGATTCTTGATAGTTTTAATTAATTGATTTAATAATTATTATATAATATAGGTTTGAAGGTGTGAATTGAGGGAAAAGTGGCCCGCTCGATAATATAGCCATTCGATGATAAACCACATTGATTGATTTCATTTGCAAAGATAGTTACATGACATCACGGAATAGAGTTGGTTAGGTTTTCGTGTACTTGCGTTTATTGTGGTTAGACATTATGGTAAGAGGAACTTATCATGATTGAGAGTATCGATAGTCTCTTCTAAAATCTAGTTATTACGTATCTTCTCATGGCATAATTATATACCGGTAGATCTTTATAGATTTCTACCATTTCCCCCCCCCTCTACCTTAATAACTCTTGATGCAAGAATATTCCCTTTCGCAGGATAAACATTCCTCTGTGGGAAATCATCCATTCCTTACGTTTCCAACGTGTATTGAATATCGCAATGGAATGTACTGTACTGCGTTGATGTCCGAATAACGGTCCACACGCTAATCAATCTAGTTCTTCAGCATACCCCTGATCACAATACTATGGTTTTTCCGAAAGGATAGCACATGAAGCTTTCCGGAGGGGGAATCTGGACTCACCTGTTTTCGGACGGCAGCGGGGTAGGAGAACGGTGATTCCAAAAACCCTTTTGTTTCGTGGACTGGTGGGCATAAACATATCGCACGGTTCTGCTATTCGAAAGACTATTCATCGTGGCTTATGAGATATGGAATGAAATGGACTCTTACTGAGTCCTGACCCCGTAATAAAACCAGCGTGTAGATTCGAGACCGGGATGAAGTGCAGTGGAGTGGTTATCTTGTTCTGGAACGTTGGGACTCTGATGCTATATACGATATACGGCATCCATTCTTACCTCTCGAGGAGATGGTGGTTGTTGTATTTTGATATAAATTATATCACTGCCAATGGTAGAAACTCTCATCGTCAACCTAGACGAAATATAGTCTAATCTGAAACTTGCTTGGTCAAAGTAGCGAGAAGCTTCATCTACCTCCAAACATACCGCCATAACATTTCCATCCAAAGTACATCCACAACGCTTCGGGATGGAGAATTTCTCCAACTTGATCTTCCCTGCTCCGTTGAGAGACATTCACAGCTCAATTATGTATTGAATACTACCTAGAAACGAAGTCACAGGGAGTCACGAACACCGCTGCCCTTTCATTTAACCCATGATCGTGTATAATCTGAGGGTTGGGGTATACATGAAGACGGAGTAACTTTGAAAAAGGGTCCAAGTTGTTCTACACCCATCGATATGATCACGCTGTGCGTGAGAACTTTGTCTTCCTGACGAAATAATCAAGCTTCAGTTTGGGTTTCAGATGGAATCATGTTACAGTATCTATAGCTCGGTACATATTATTTGATTCCCATGAAACTCGTAACTGGATCACCATTTTGGACAATTTGACCGTTGTTTTGAACTTCAGCTCTAGTTCTCGAGGCACTTACTGTCGCTTCTGGGGAATAAGGCTGGCATCTCATCACTTTGCGGATGAGAGATATATAATCAGCCAGCTCTTATCTTCAATTAATCATATGACTTGCTAGATATTGATATATTTGACAAAATCCTCTCTCAGCTTCCGATACCAATAGTCCTGCGGCCTTTGATTTTCATAACAGTTTTTGGAGTATTAAGTATGTTAAATTCTAATAGATCTACTAATTCACGTGACGATAAACGTGATATGGAATAAGTGATGTGGAACGTGCGTGACGAGTAACGTGACCTGCAACGATGTGGAACCTTGTAATGGAGAATTCCGTTTATATTCCATCAGGTTTTTCTTTCGGCGGCGATTACTATAGATCAGTAAGATTCGGTTTAAACTGATCTTACAAATACAATGGAAACTACTAGAATGCTATCAAGGTGTATAAATATGAGGATATTCTTCAAAGAAAACCTCAAGTGAGAAAAAGTGAATCAAACAGAAATCCTAAAATAGGTATATAGTTCGACAATTCATTCTTCATTTTCACTCCGTTATTCGATCATTCCTACCAACAACATAACTAAGTCTTCCAATACTATATTATCATATTTGTGCTTAACTTATATCATAATATAAATCCTGTGCCCTCCCACAAAGTAGGTATCCCTAGCGAGTTTTACACGCTCTATCGAGCTCTCGAGTAGTAAATGAATGATGCTATCCGGGTGGGATGGGGAGAGCTGGAAAATTAAAGGCATTAGTAGAAAATGAGAATGATGCCCGGTATCTTCGAGATATCGAGGGAATGAGAAAGACCATCGAGTGCCTTTTGGGCCGATTTTGGCAACTTGTTCGGACGAGAGCCTTATTAAGAGATGGAAACGTGAGTGTGGTACTGCTCAATGATCTCTTTCCTTCAGCTAAGGTGAAAAGCCCGCAGACCTGGGCGAAACGCTGTCGGCCCGAAATTATCTGTCTATATTACCTGGCCGTGGACAGACACATTGAGTAGATCATATTTCTAAGATCATTGCAAATATTGGGGAATTTGTAGTGTTGTCTGATATGAGATGATGTGTTCTCCCCTTTCATCAGTCACTGTTACATCCCGCTGCCATTTTTTTTCAAACTTACTAACATGCATGAGAAGATCATTCCTACTCTCGGAATTTCCCGAGAACCAAATGTTTCTCCGCTCATAGTTCTAAGGGGCTCATTTGATAATTACGTTGTCTTTGCGGTGGAAGTTGTATGAAAGACCATTCTTCTTTCTCTTGGCTACTTTATTTATTCCGGTAACTAAAACTAACATGTTTATTATTTCGTTTCTGATACGCTAGCCCTTTGAAGAACCTTATTGGATAGCTTGAAGAGGCTTGTGATTCAGGTTCAGATGATTCACTCTAGATGTGCGTATCCCTTCTCCTCAATACCTAGATATTTAAATGTTCTCTAGAAGAATATGGAGTTTATGGTAAAGCATCGACACCACGAAACCTGTCGTGGTCTATGGGTTTCTGCTCAAAGTTCTGTCAACTTTACGTTTTGACCTTCCAGATGACTTTTGTCAAAGTCATAGATGATCTGGATGGGGAGGCTCGTAACCATCGAAATGACTTCGGGACCCGTGGACATCATTGGTACCTGGATTGAGACGAGAGAAGAGTAACGGTTCTGGGCTCAATTATAAGGATGGTAACAAGTATCCGCTATCAAGAATACCTATCACTGTCGATATATCGCCTTCTGAATAAGAAAATATGAAACCTCCCTTCATTCATCAAGCTTGAAATATATCTAGACGAGGATATCCTGGCCGAAAATGGGGTTTCTCTTGAGCTAAATAGATTCCAACCGTTGGGCCTCTGTACAGGCGGCGTTTGAGAAGTTTCATGTTCCTCGACCATCCACGACCTGGAGTTCCTATATGACGAGCTATTAAATACTAAAATGGTTTATATTCACTTGAAATTGTCCATTATTTTGCAATCATTAACTCTAAGTTCATCCTATGACAGAGAAGGGGCGGTTGAATAAGCCAAAATTCTAATATGACCTCAGTCCTATTCACTTTGGCCGTATGAATTACTTAAATGGCGACCTTGAATAAATCGACTCAAAATGTAATACCTTGGCACCAGCTTTCAAACGCCGATCAAGATTGCCTGTTCTAGTCCAACTCTGAAAAGGCCAGCCATCAGCCAACAACAGTCGAGTGGAAGCCCCTTTAATAATAATAATGAAGCGACTAGCAACAAAGGAAGTAGAATAGTCTATCGATCATGTGAGGCTCCACGCTAGTATCTATTGCCCAGATTTGGGACTGGAAACTGCTCTTCTTCCTTCTATGGAGTTTCTTCATCAGTATGTTAGATCTCTGATCTTGTTCGCGTAATTGAGACTTTATTCCCCCTGGGCAGCTGGGCCCAGTACTGATATCTTTAATGGTTAGTGACTGGAGATCTTGAAGCCAATTTGAAATAAAAGGTATCCCAGACGGTTTGAAACTGTCTAATGAACTATGTAGCATCACAAGCGGAATACCATTCACGAGGCTTTATCTGAATGTTCCGCCTCATATTTTACTGTTCATATGAGCTAAAATGCCGCATTGACTTGAAGGGGGGTAGGGGTTGTCTATAAAAACTAGATGATAGGAAGGCTGATAATCGTCTCACAAATGGAAGGGTGTAAGGCTCGTAGATATTACTACCCAGCATGTTCCGAATCTCCCAAACCTAAGAGCCTTGAAAGAAAGTGACAAAGCCTCCCATCGTCATTTTAAAATTATCCCTGATTTTCCCGAAATCAAGGCATAGTCAATATAAAACCTTCATGTGAAGAAACGGCTCCGAAGTTATCACCAGATAGCATTCTCGGTGTCCATTGGCTCAACTTCCCACCCAATCTACCAAAACTTTAGAGTCATTAGCGAAGAACTTGATGAGATCCCGCCCAGGTGATATGTCGGATCACCTTTTTTTCCCATTTATCCTTATAAAAGAGAACCGTTTAAACCTTTTACTTGGATTTATTTTGACACAAACACACCACTGCTAAGGTTGTTTTCCCATCGATTTATTTTGAGATGGTTCATGTGAGTACCCACACAAGCACTCGTGCTTTACTTTGTCCATTTTATTGTCATAAATAGTTCCCATATTTAAGATCGATGTCCTTATTTGTTATTAGTCTTCTTATACTATTCTCTGGAAGACTTATCAATGTTAAATCACTGCTAATGTTCAATCTACAGGTCCCCGATGCTCTCCTGGAGAGCTAAAGATGGGAGCGAGGTGGTTTTCTTCATCAGGCAAAGCTTTGTTGATTTTCCTACCTTTCCGTAAGTAAATGTGAAAACCACCTCGTTCTTTCTCGAACTACGAACACTTGGGGGAATGGACCAGGCCACTGAGTTAAGGGTATGAAAGGTTTCGTGGAACCTTCTCTTCTTACCAGTGGCTGATTCATTCTCCCAAAGGACCCAGAATGGCGGTGGCACATTGGAAGACGAATTATATAAAAGATGCTGATATGACGGTGGGTGTTCAGAAGTTTCTTTCTACAAGATTTCTTTTTAACAAAAGCTGACTACTCTTTGCAGACAACAAAACCAGTCCACACCATATCTTTGCCAGCTCAACCAAAACCCATGAGCAGCATTCGAGGGAAAACTTCTCTGTACCTTAGCAATGTTACATAACGAAGCAAGCCATTTGTATGTTTATTAAATCTTTAATCATGTGAATCCCTTGCTAACTTTCTTTTCAATCATAAGAATCGATGGAAGGGATGGCTCATCACCATCACCATTCGGCAGGTTCAAAGTTGACTCGTCTATGAACACCATCAGACGTTGTGAAACTCCTTCAATATTTGGATAAGGATCACATTGGTAGTAGAAGTGGATGTCTTGACCAACAATATGTCAGGATTGAGTTGGCATCTCAGGAGGATCGGTGAAGCAGTTGAACCTGGTCTTATCAAAGATTTGTAGAGCTTTTTAAATATCAAACCAACAAAAAACAGACAAAGAAATCATTATGCATGCATTTTTGATGGTATCTTTTACGTTGAAATAAAGAAATAACATGAAAACCTTTTCGATCTCTAAATTTAACAAGTCACACTGCAATTTATACATTGAGAGTATAGTTCTGAATTGAATTTCATGGATTTAGACACAAAGCAAAACAGTGATCAAACTTCTCTTCCTTTGAAACACCATATTTCGTATATCTAATCCATATCCGATACCTATCTAACCACTACCAAACCCCCGAACACAAGACTTCTGCGCCCAGATATAAACATGATGCATTCAAGACTCAGAATTTCATGGAAGGCTGACTCTATCCTTCATTGGCCCCAAAATGTAAGAAAGAATAGCTCGAATGGGTACTAGCGCCATTCATCATTGGATCTGAGTTTCGTTTTCACTTTCTCACAAAACTATATATCTTCCCAATTTGAAATAATCGAACACATCCATGGATATCTATTTAGGATTGTCGGGAAATGGATCATGTGACTTTTGGGCTGCTGTACGAATAATACGTCTAACCGTATTAGGCGTACTAGCACCTCGAGGACGTCTATAAAAATCGTCCTCCATTCCATAGATTACATAGAGAATAACAACGATGATTATACAAAAAGAGATTTAAGTACTTACACTTTAACTGACCAAGTTAATACCAACAAGATATATACCGATCTATAATTCAAGATCTTCTCTCTTCTTTGTACAAACTTATCATGTTAAAGCAGTGCCTCTAATCGCTCTTCATAGTCTCGTAAGTTGAACATATTAACAACCCTTTCATGTTTTGATACGGTCTTGGGTATCCAGTTTCGAGAATTATCTGTGATCCATAATCTTTGTTTTCAGATTACTGACTAGGAGATCCAATAGAAAATGATTGCTCGCACCATGTAGCACCATGTATCACCCATCCAGGTGGCTACTAACAAAACAACGGAAATGGTGTGCCCGCCCATCTCGCCAACAACAGAAGACCCAGTAAAGCGGCTCATATCTGAATATGGTGATTCACCAGATCTATTTGCGCAGCAGGATGACTTTGCCGAAGACTTCTTTGTAGCGGAGATTCAAAGAACACTATCTGGTAAATTTCAAGTTTTTTCTTTCTTTTTTTGACTTGATACTTGGATTAGCTTCTGATCTTTACATGAATATCTCTGGAAGTAAACTGTGATGCTAATTATTTAAATAGAGGGGACTGGTATGGTTGAACCGACAAGCATTCATTTGCTTTACCTCATAAGACTGAATACGACATTGCTATCCTGAGGAAACTTCGGCAGGAATTAACTACTAGCATTGTGGCTAGGCCTTCACCACCACGGCTGTAGGTATTCATCCCTCTCACTCCAGCCTATCAATATATTAACATGATTCATCAGATGCTTGGCCACAAGCTATTCAACTCAAGACTTTCAAATTACATATGCTGACCAAGTCAATCATTACAGATCTAGCGAGTGGCAGATGTGACAACCTACATCTCACACTAGGGAAGCTCTGTGGCTCCATTGCTGCAGACTACCTTTAAACACGAATCGAGATGACAAAAGTCCAGAGTACGGTACTAATGTGCAAACGGGAAAGGCAGAGATCGGGAAACCGTGACCTGAAAAGTACGTGATCACTTGTCACGGCACCCCAATGCACGCCCCCTCACTACTATTCACTGCACACATATTCAAATTTCTGAAAAGGATTACCAAGAGTATGCTAACTTTATCATAGATCGATATCCTTATCACCTTCACCCCACTACTGTCTATCAAGCTCATTTTGGGCTTCAAGTGGCGGTTAAGTCTATCCTCGGGCAAATAGTGACATACTTGATAAAGTTAGAGCTCTGGTGAATGACTCTTGTATCGTCCCAAGAGTTATACTAAAAGCAATCTACTTACTTTGAGGGATAAAAACTTGCTGGAGGCATCAAGGAGATAGGTTGAGATGCCACTGGATATTATGGTACTCCTCCGCCAATGAACTAGTTCCCCAACAATACATACTGCTTTGGTTGGTGGTCTTTCTGGATCTGTTATTAGCTTTAGTTCTGTATACAAGCCTTAGACAAACAAATAATTTGAAACTGTTATACATCTCAACTGGTTTTGATCTCCAGCTAGTTCAGATGATTGAAATGTATCAGTGCTAGCAATGAAAAACAGACTAGTAAATCTCTCCTTGATTGATAATCAACTCTAGAATATCCATTTTAAGATTATTCACATGAGAAAACCCTGTTCTAAGTATTATTCTAGAATAGTACCCGTTCTGAAACTGTCACTTTGCCTCAAACTCTCACTTCGCTCAGAAACTCTGATACTCAAACATCTTGCGAATGTCCACCAAAACTTTAATTCAGCCTCGTGAGACTAATAAGCTGCCAATCTCTCAAACTAATCACCCGATAAGTAGATTGAAAAAACTGGTAATCAAAAGCAAATTAGGGCTTAAATTGTTTATACATTCGCTTACCAAAGCTGAATAAGTTCTTAAGCTCTCTTCAGCCCGGAAATGAATTCTGCAGGATGGACAACTTTGTCGATCTATCAACAATTCTTGATGGATTAATTTCATCAACCTTTTGTTCTTCTGATCTCCTTTTCTCTCTTTGAGATGTGAGACTATCATCAATGTCTATTATTTATGAAGCTTTGTTGACTTCTCCTCTTTGGTATACTTCAGTTTTTATCGTTTCCCCTTTTGGCTTGTTACTAATACTTAATAGATCAGATCTCATCATTCATCCCCAATTTCATCAAGTACTATGATGATAACAGAGTATCTGTTCTGTTCGGAGTAATTCAGCTTATCTTACTCAACAACCAAGAGCCCTATTGACTCAGATCCACTTCTCTTTCTTCGATACTTACCTGATACTTACCTGATCGGACCCAATCATGGCTATCAAAATAAAGTGAATAAAGAGAATCCAGTACAGCTTCTGTAAGTTGTAACTCCAAAAAAGAAGATCCGAAACTTTTCTGACAATGACTAATTTTCAGGTCAACACTTCTGACAATACCCATTGAATCAAACAAAGTGTTACCTCATGTCCTTAAAAATAAAGTAAGTATTTTCTTGCCGTCTACACCCAATATTAAAGTATCCCAAGAGCAAGAGCTAACACTTGCTAGCCTATACCTCACTTCTTCAAAATACACAAATGAAATTCCCACCCTTTACCTCTCTTCTCACCAACTTCAACCAACCATCCTAACCCATCTTCTAGAACTCCCCAAGGAAAACAAATCAGAATTCTACATGAATCATCATGCTGTTTAGATTTTGCAAAGACAAGAAAAGCAACACCAGAAACCACTGCTCTTATGGTGATGTGTGTCGTAAATCCAGCAACACACATCACCACATGGTGTATGTTGTACACTCAGAGACATACATCATCACATGTTGTGTGTCGTACATCCAACGACACACATCACTATGAGAGCAGCAGCTTCCCCTCAAACCCAACGCAATGGCTTCAGATCCTGCAAAGACATCATACCAGAACGGGGTATCTGACAGGCAGATTTTCCTTGCGACGGAAGCAGGAACATTCTGTCACTGCAGAATTCGTTTTCTGGTATGATGTCTCGTGCTATATGCGATGATAGGTCGATTGGGTATGTATTTCCATTTTCTTTTGATCCAATTCTTCCATCCAATTAAAAACACCCCACTAACCATCCACAGTATTGACAAGAAGTGTGTCATACACACACCGGAAAACCGGCCATTCCCTGGAAACCGCCGTGAAGGATTCCATCGTCACATCTTCTGGAAAGATATTTGGACACTCCAGATCAACTGTTGATCAGGGAATGGCTGGTAGAATAGTTTTCGAAGGTTATTTGGGACAGAATCCCCCATGATGTATCTATCATGGGCTTCTGTTCCCAGTAAGGTGTTTGGTGTTCCTTGTTGCAGAAACACCCTGCAAAATAATAAGAGAGGGCTGTTCATGATACCCATCTCATGATATAGGATTTTATGGATATACCTGCACTTTAAACTACCCAGATACTTGAACATTTCAAACATAAGAGAAAGCAATTTTGAACACAAAGTAGGTTGGGGGATAAAAAGGGAATGGACTTAATATATATATATATATAATACTTCACATCATACAGTAATTCTCCTTGAAATTTGATCCTCAATGATTCCTAGAAAAATATCCGTTATTCTAGAGTGTATTTTAGGCACCAAATCATGTATTCCAACGCAAATTTTGTATGGGAAATTAATGCTGCATTGCCATCTCGGCTCTCCAATACCCATTTTTCACTCTCTTATAGAAGACTCCCTTTGAGAGTATATTTAGTCCTATGAGCCCCAAACTACCAGTCATCTAGATTCCAGAATCTCTTGGTATTATGTACCAATGTAATTGAACCCTATACCCATGCAACAAAACTCTGATATCACAATATCAGAACCTCCCGAGGCTACCAAAACTCAATCAGCTCAATCTTCGGCTCAAATCAATGCGGCAACCTCCTTCAACCACTCACAATAACACTCCAGCCTAAGCCCCAAAAATAGTCTAGCGCTGAGAACCTAAACCCTACCCTCCATAACCGAGATTGTGCTAAATAAGACTCTCCTCTATCTGACGCCGATAGTTTTTGTTTTCTTGTCAACAACCATTATCAAACATTTTTTATGCATGAGACGTTCGATTTGTTTATTGCAATACAATTACAAAGAGATATTGCACAAGAGAGACTTCTTGTTCATTATTTGTGCAACCAAAAGGAACTTTCTGAAAAGCACTTCCTTTCGAGATATTTTGGGCAACACGGCAACAACGCATGTTGTGTCCAAACAGTGGCCGCTGCCGCTACTGGCCCATCTGCGGTTTCTGCTACGGTCGAAGCCAAACCTGAGGGTGAGGCTAAGGCCACGGTCATGGCCTCTGCTGCAGTAGTCGACGCCTCTGATCTTGTTTTTGCTATTGAAGGAGGATCTGTCGCTGGCGCTGCCCTGACTTCGGGACTGGTAATATCTGGAGAATCTAATGAGTTTTCTGGGAAAATTGACAGCAAGGATTTCGAACAGTTAAGAAACAACGAATCCATTGACAACGACACCACTCACCCAGTACTACCAGCAGCAACACTAAATGAGAAGATTTTCAATGATGGTAAGCATTCGCTTTAACGCTTCGGTTGACTGTCACTCAATATGAACACAAAATAACTGACAAAAACAACAGTTTCTTATCTCGCCTTTTCGAGATAAAGCCTATTCCCCTAGGATCCCTTCTATCACCCACCTCGGCTTAGAAGAAGGACTCTTTGCCACACATCCTATACCCGCGTACACAGAAATCTTCCGTGAAGCCCCTCTGATCAACGGAGGCCCCACCTGGCTTGGACGCGAAGCCGCTGTTAGATCCCTCTCCTCCTCGAAACAAGATGCTGCTGGGCGACTGATGGGTGTTTCATTGCGATAGCGAATATTGTATTAGTGAGACAGTCTTGATGCAGATCTGGGATTCCAATAACTACGCAGCTGGTAGCCAAGAGGATTTCATCTACGCAAATGGAAGCAAGATCAACCATGCTTGTGTTTCAAACTGTATGATGGCATTCACTCCTGCACCTGAGTCTTATGTATCGATTAGGACTAAGAGAGATTTGGTTCAGGGTGAGGAAATTACTGTCAATTATGGCTGTGAGGGTCCTTTCCAATACAGACAAGAGAAATTCGTCAAGGAATTCAAGTTCTTATGCAGATGCAATGCCTGCATCGACAAGCTCAACGTTCTACGCACCGATCATGCATACCGCAGTGAACACAAGTCATTTCTTGCAACCGAAACAACACTCACCACTGTACTCGGTATTGAGACGTCTGTTGAGGCAGCAGAGTCTAAAGAAATTCGGGAATGGGCCGCAAAGATAGAGAAATACGCCACTGGAGAGGAAAGAGAAGTTGTACAATTTGTACAAATCCTTGATTTGCGCAGGAGCTCGGAGTTTGAAACAAACACCATACTACAGACATCAGCCTGTGCGAAACTGGTTCGAGATGGGCTTGATGAAATACTTGCGGGGAGATAACAAGTATCATCTTGACGAGGATACTTTGCAGTGCTATCTTTATAGGACTACAGAGAAATTCGCTGTTAATTTTAAGTCGTTGAGTACGTGCCCAGGATTCATACATGATTGAAGTGTACAACTCATGGCAGGATGAATCTTAGGTGATGGAGCTATTTTAATTTGGTATTTCATGGAAGACTGTTGGTCCATCTCTGGTTTTGTTTAGACTATGGTAGCTTGCAAGGAGTTTAAGATACCACGGATCGTACTTAATATACCAGCTTATTTGATAACTTCATGGACGGGTTTCGATTTGTTACGTTTTCCAAGGTGAGTGCACTTGCACATGTACTTAGGTAGCGAATATTTTCTTCTAATAGCGATACTTTCTATTATCATCGATTCCTCTTTAAATTGACACATCAAAAATTGAAGAGAAAGGTCAATAGCAGTGAAAGGGTACTAGTGGCAAGGGGGATCATGAACACCATCTTTTGTAGTCATACCATGGGTCTCTCAACTTGAAACTTCATCAATGCCTGTCATTCAATAATCTCATCTGAATATCCACCAGATAGAGAAACTTTGCGTATCAGACTAGAATATACACAATCACCAAGCTAGATTTAGGCATCCGATAACAAACTCACTAGATTACAGAGAGTAGATCATCAAAAACAACCGCAGTACACCTTCAAATCAAAGATAATCATTTGGAAGTGTAGCAAAATTGCTGGATTTCGCGGCTGTTACTTTTAGATACGACATTTAACTAGTCATATATCATAAGTCGGCTGGTCGAGCTCCCCAAAATTGGTTAGTGGATATCAAGTGATATGCACGCAAGAATATAGGTCGATGGCTTGAATGCACAGAGGAGGTCTACTTGATACCAATTCTGGTTCACAGGACACTTGACGAAGTTTGGATGATTCATCAACGATACTTTGGGTTGCTAAGTCTAGTCGTTATGGCAGTAATCCATATTAGTTGGCTTTTCAAAGTAGTATTTTTGGCCAACTTGAAGGTTTCTTGGCAGGATCTGCGACGCAAAGCAGGCTAGCAAGGCAGCCCAGGTCACAAGCACAAGCAGGGTTCTCGACGTGACGAGTACTCACTCCAATTAGTTGTTACTCGTAAGCTATGACAGCTTCTACTAAACTAATACATTCTCAGAACTGAACGCCAACAATTAGTAGCGTGAGAATTGGGTGACAACAAGAGGCTTGCTTCGTATTGAGTATGAGAATTTGTGGGTATGGTGGTGCGTTGAGTGGTGGCATGTGTTTCGGGCATTGGGAGAGTAAATCTGTCGGTGGGAATGCAGAAAGTCTTTTGATTAATGGGGAAGAATGGCAGTGGATATCAGAATAGCAATTCATTAATAAGTGCTAAACGCGAGCAGACTGAAATGTTTTTCAGATGGTACGCTTTCCAAATTATTCTTACTCTTCATCTTGGTGCGCAAGTATTCCAATATCAATGAAAGGGATCATAATACCCTCGGCCAGTTTTGTCATCTCGATTGGATAACATGAATGTATGTAATATCTCCTACTAGAATACAAGGTACTACAAAATACTAACAATGTGACTAGAGTGTACCCAGTTGGGGAAAGAAACGGTATGTCAGCCTTTTGACATTAGGTGTATTTCCGAATGCACTCAACGAAGAGTGTAATCCCAATGCTGCCAAAGTTGGAATACATCTGAGGAACATCTGATAAGAATGACCATTATGAGCTGACAGAATAAACTAACAGTGTGCGCAATACGAATACGAGAAAAACTTGTGCTGGAATCAAATAGGTGGGATTATTTTCCTGTGAGTGACTTTCGTGATAAAATTCTTCGTAGATTCGGCGAGAGAATTCGTAATTATAATAAGGATATATTGTTCCGATGGAGAATGCTTCGGATAACGTGAACAACTTAAAATTCCAAGAAGTATTCGAGACTGAAAGAAAGCAAAGTGATTCTGCTGTTAGCAGGGTGTCCGATAGTCTACACTAACAGATAGACCAGATCTAAGGTTTCAATGATTGAATAACCCTCACTGCCTGAAAGACATTGATATAAACTTATTGGTCGTAATAAATCCAATATATTATATGTTTGAATCTTTTAAACAAATTGAAAATTCAAATTCCTCATATATTGGACTGCAAGTCGGACTATTGGATACCCTGAAATCGGAAAGTTCCAAGATTCGTATTTCGGCCTTGATTTGCCGAAGATACGAATAAATCTAAGAAGACTTCACATCTGCATCGACATCTGCCACGCCAAAACTCAAACTCTACACATGTCATGAGACTTCATGGTATGTGACTTGAATATATCCCGAGGTTTGATAGAATCTATGAAGATCTTGTATGACTGACAAGACCTTGTGGAGCCTGATATATCATCCTGAACACAGCATAAGGATTCTGTGACGGGAATATCTTCAGCTCTTATCATTCTATCTCTTCACCTCCAAGAGAAGAATTAAACTTTTGCCAAGACGAAAATATGAGCATATATTCTCGTCTTCTCTTCACTCTGCGTGTTATCTTTTCTTGGCATCTTGGTTTTTATCCTCGTGCAAGACAAAAAAGAGCATCTTGAGGATTAACTCAATCAACAGGTTTTGATGATTGATTGAAGCTTGGGGATATGCATGATGGCTTATTTATCACTCAAACCCCAGGTCAATCTTAAGCCCTTCCAAGCCAGAAGATGCGTACCCATGACGGATCAAGATATTACAATATATGCAGTCAGATCCAACTTCATCTTTACATGAGCGAAATGACATCGATTTCCTCTAAGACTAAGAATTGATGGAACTTTTCGGGAGAAAATATTCATAAAACATAGGTACCTACCTAGCTAACGAGATATAGTACTCTTATATGAAAGTTATCGACGACGGTGATGATGGTGGCGATGGTGGTGATGGTGATGGTGATGATGATGATGATGATGATGATGGTGATGATGATGATCAAGTAGGCAGATAGATAGGTAGGGTGTCAATAGTGAGTGTCGGCTAGGAAAATAGAAAAAGTCAGAAAGAATTGTGATGCCAAGAAATATAAAATAGATAAAAAGTAGAATTACACATCGTCAGATTGATATTTTAATACACTGATTGGTTGGAATTATTTAAATCCCCTGATTTGGTTTATTACGTAATAGATGGGCTGATGTATTGACCCCTATGGAAATTTAGCTGTTTACTACACTATACATACAACACAACTACGTATATATACTCTTGATGCTTTTCCTCTCTTTGTTTTTGTTTGTTTGAACTTCTCCAGGTCTTCATATTGATCTCAAAGCACAATTAATACAACCATAATACAAATACAATTCAACAGTTCAGATACAATTCATATACAATATACAATTCACATACAATTGACATACAGTCCAATATCCCATACTGTACCAACCAACCAATACTACATACATCTTTCTATAACTTTCAATAGTACTTACCTTCCTGCTCACCTACTTAATGCTCTCACTGTTGTTGTATTCTGTTTCTGCTGTGATTCTTATTTGATCTATCCTACACCCAACTGGGATTTGCTATATTTCCTTCTGCAAATCCCCAGCCTCATTCATATATTGATTGATTAATGCCACCCTACCCCTACTGTGCGAATCGGATATCTTCGGACCATCTCACACTAAAACAGCAATATACGGAGGCTTGAGCATTGGATCTATTAGAAATCCTAGAATCCACCTTCTTCTGCAGGTTATGTAAAGAAGAGAGGAACCCGAAGAATCCTGAACTTGAAGAGCTCCACCTATTTAACATACACTAAAATACAGGGAAGCTGCGCCCAATTGAATTACTGTCGTGGACAGTGATCATTGGAGAATTCATCACAATCATAGAGCTGAGATGACCTCGAAATCAATTATCGGAAGTCCTCGCTCAAGCTTCACCAGCAATGGCTACACTTCAACAAGACCTGCGATCTTAGGTTTTGCGAAGATTCTATTCTTGAGCATCTGCCAAATCACTTCGGTATCTGCTGCTCCCATTACAACCTTTCTCGGAATCGCCAGGGAAGAGGACGCGCCAAAAGATGTAGATGATGCAAGTTTATGGCTGTACCTATCAGTTGCGGCTGTCTTGTTTTTGCTCGGTGGTGCTTTCGCAGGATTGACGATTGCGTGAGTTTTCAATTGAAGTTTCATTAAGGAGTTACCGTACTAATAAGAATTTTCATTTAGATTAATGGGACAAGATGGTGTTTTATTTACAAGTTATCGCGACTTCCGGAGAAGGAAAAGAACAGAGACATGCACAAAAAGTATATGGATTATTACAAAAGGGGAAACATTGGGTTCTTGTGACATTACTACTCAGCAATGTTATCGTCAACGAAACCCTTCCTATTGTACTGGATCGATCGCTCGGTGGAGGATGGCCTGCGGTTCTTGGCAGTACAATTTTGATTGGTATGTTAGAGAGCTCTGTCTCAATGGAGCTTATATTGACTCGATTTAGTTATTTTCGGAGAAGTTATCCCACAATCGATTTTGTGTGCGATATGGTCTTTCCATCGGAGCATTTATGGCATCACCTGTTCTCGGTCTCATGTGGCTCTTAGCACCAGTTGCATGGCCCACTGCAAAGCTTCTCGACAAACTACTGGGAGAAGATCACGGAACCGTATACAAGAAATCTGGTTTAAAGACCCTCGTCACTTTACACAAAACATTGGGAACAAGTCCTAGTGATCGATTGAACCAAGATGAAGTTACAATCATCAGTGCAGTGTTAGATCTCAAGGAGAAGGCAGTGGGAGACATCATGACACCAATGGAAGATGTTTTCACGATGAGTGCTGATACTGTACTTGATGAAGATACCATGAATGTCATCTTAAGTGCCGGTTACTCACGTATACCTATCTATGAGCCTAGAAATGAGAAGAACTTTGTTGGTATGCTCCTGGTCAAAATTTTGATCACTTATGATCCAGAAGACTGTAAGCGTGTCAGCGATTTTCGCTTTAGCTACTTTGCCAGAGACACGACCCGAAACTAGTTGCTTGGATATCGTAAACTTCTTTCAAGAAGGAAAATCTCACATGGTACTTGTTTCCGAATATCCAGGCGAGAACTTTGGTGCTACCGGTGTGGTTACACTTGAAGATGTCATCGAAGAGCTCATTGGAGAGTAAGTAGAGATTCGAGATTCTCTAATTGTACTACTCTAACATGTTACAGGGAAATTATCGATGAGTCGGATGTTTATATTGATGTCCACAAGGCTATCAGACGAATGACCCAGCCCCTAAATCTTTAAGAGTCAAGCCAAACCAAATTGTCGAACAAGGAGTCAATAGTTCCGTCCACACCACCGATGACAATCTCATTGATATATCCGACGATCGCCCAAGTAATCTACAGGTTGGCAGGAGACGTAATCAAACTGAGGCTAGAAGTTCCAGCCCTGCTAACCATTTTGGTACAAGTCCCAAGACGACTTTTATGCGTAGGGTTTCTACAGGTGATAATGATAGAAATGTTGTTGCCATCAGAGGCAACATGAACGATATGCGCGAACACTTGAAACATCTAGGCCCCTCAAATCTAGCAAGCCGACCGAAGATGACAAAGTATCAATCCGTCAAAATTAAGCCTGGAAACGGTGGTAATAGGACTGATTCCAGAACCGAGTCGATCACTCGCCGTGGATCTATTGCCGAGGAACCTGAATTCGAGCCATACTCGGATAACCCAGGCCTACAAGGTGGTGAGGGAGAAGGTTTACTTCGATCCGCCGGAAAGGACGCAAAAGATGGAGTTCAAGCTTTGCAACAAGGTTATGGCACAGTAGACAACCGCGTTCCTCCTAGCAAACTTCTCGAAGACACAACAGAAGTCAACATACCTCAGAATGGCAGTCCAATCAGTCCACCGCCGCAATCACCTGGGAACAACCTCTCAATTTCTAATTTCTTCAACAAAAATAGGAGCACTGATACAGTCGGATCCCTTCCCTCTCCAAAGAGTTGGTACGAGTCCTCCAAACAAAGCACTAAAGAAGAAAAGTACGGCTAGAAGTGGAAGTATAACAGAGAACTTGGTGGATGCAGGTGGAATTAGAAAGATGGTTCTGGAGACGAACACTAGTAGCGGGGAAGATGATAGGGATGGCAGAGTTCTACATTCTAGTAGTACCGGTAGTGGAAACAAGAGCTCAAATGGAGGCGAGAATAAATTCATGCAGTTCTTAAGCAATGCGGCGTCGACTGATAGATTGACGGATGGAGAGCGTAAGAGCCAACATTCGAGTCAACAAACGGAGACTGATACCACGGCTGCTGAAGATGGCCCTGCAAGTTCAGGTGCCGGTGGTTCGAAACAAAAGAAGAAGAGTAAGAAGAAGAACAAGAAGAAAAACGTTAGTAAGTAGAGGAGATAAGGAGCGTATGTATAGCATACGATTTTCTTTGGGGGTGCAAGGGTTGGGAAGGAAATTGCTTTTGACTATGCTATAAAGGACGAAGGAAAGACGGATTAATGATATTGCTGGCTATTTATGCTAAATCAAGAGAAAATTTCGAGAGTGGGGGAACTGATTAAGAGGAGTCATGTATTTATGTATGTATAAAAGTTATCCATCAAATTATGTGATCGCTGGCGGTCGCTATATATGAATGAATATGATTTTTGACATGTCTGATGGTTGTATACCCAAAAGGATCGTATACAAGGCTTGTGTATGATAGCAGAGGGTAGCAAGTTACATTCTGAGCAGCTCATAAGTATTAGGCGGTTCTCCGCAAGTCTCAAAGCGATCATGTAGCTGAAGATATTGACATTCTTCATTATCGGATGTACTTGGCACGCCATAAAGATATCAACTCTCTCATACATCCATATTTTCAAGAAACCAACCAAATCTCAAATTCCCTCTTGCTATGAATTTCTTCCGCGAGATTCATGGCGCATGCTTAGTCCTCATCGTATTGAATGATTCTAGTATCCTCGTGTGCGTCTAGATTAACGCATGGGAGGCTGAGTAGATAGCAGATCTCATGATATTATATATCATTCAGATTTATACAAATCCGCTTAGCTTTCCCTCTTTTAAACTTTGTTATGGAGAATGAGATGGTATCAATTTCAATGATAATGAGTGGTCAAGATTGCAAGTTATACCTCAAAGACGTAAATACTTGACGCTTATCTACCGCCTTTCTCGCAGCCAAATACCATAAACTAACGTATAGAAAAAGAGCTATATCAAGTGGCCCCAGAAACAATCAACAATCATCCCCGTATCAAGGATCCAACATATACATGCCACACAAGCCCCAAGTCATCCAAATCTCATCACGTGTCCGTAACCCTACCCCATCTTGGCCCCCACCCATCAACCCCAATTTAGCAGCAACATCCATCCATTCCGTTTCATGCACCCACATCCAATATCACCTTCAGTTATTATAAGACAGCATAGCCGCTGCCATTTCGCCAAGCTTCGTTTCATGGTGTTGGAACCAACTTTTTGCGATTCGCATGTTGTGTTAAGCGAGGGGTGTGATTGGCGCTTCATGGGGATGGAAGTGGCGCGGTTCAGATTTTGGTGCGGTTGTGTTGGTGCTGCGGTGGGTGTAGATATGTGGTCAATGGTATAAGTGGTTTCTGGTGTTGGGAGGTTTGTGTTTTGGCTTGGGGGTTGAAGGATGTGGTTTGGTGGTTTGATGGTTTACTGTGGCCTTGGCCATGGGTTGGGGTTGGGGGGTTTGGTTTTAGTGGGTGTGCTGTGGAAGTGGAGCTGATGTATAAGGTGGAAATTTTCTCGATGTGAGATTAATTTTTATGGTGTTTTTGTGCAGTGTTGAGGTCGTTGTCTTTATATCCATTTGTTCGTGCCGAAGCGAAGGTTTGTTAGATTAAGATAGCAGCTAGCAAGATGAGGCTCTCGTTCATGACTGCAGCAGCAGTGTCAAATATACTTATTCATTGTACGTATAGATATGATCTATTACAACGGTCTCTTGTTTTGTAATTAACGTCGTGTGCCTATATATCTCACATAAGAGACTATACCACAATAACAGCATCGATATCAATGTCTCCCCTCACCCAATTCCCAATCCAAAACTAATATTATCCAGCAACCCAAGCCAGAGACTGTACATTTAAACAAAGCCTTACTATCTTACGCATCCCAGAACAATTCTCCAATATGCTCAACTGCGACATATTTCCCACCACCGTGCACATCTCCTCTACATTTCCCGGTGCCTTTTCCTTCCATATATTGTTGATATAACTGGTTCTATGCCTATATACAATGAGTTTGCACCTCCTACTGTCACATCAATCGAAGCAGACGATTTGAAATATCTAGGTAGTCTAAATCTCAACCAGAAAAGTTGGAATGTAGATTTTGTGTCAATGGCAAAGTTAAAGGCTATGGGAGATGTGACGATCAGTGTGAATAATAAGAGTAGTACTGTATTTCCGGAGTTGAGAAGTGCGGGGTTTTGAGTTTGAAGGGGAATGTATCAGCGTATGTTTGACTTTTATATGTTTGTTGATTAGACGAAGGAGTATGAGGAAACCGCGAGGCTAATCTTGATATATGAATAGGATAGATTTTTTCCCTGGGAAATGCATCAAAGATTGTCATTCAGCAATCTATTCCCAAATTGGGATACGAGAACACCAATGCCGGCTTTGAACGTCATGTTTCCAGCTTTGCAATCGTGTGGGAATATATACATATCGGGGAACTTTTCAGAGTATGTATATTGAAATCTTTGCCGTCTTCTGCTATCTATTAAACAAACGAATTCATCTCACAAGACCAACTACAGAGTATCAATACCAAAACTAGTAAGGAGCAAATGTATCCATCAATCTGTTTCAATCGATATAGAAACGGTTTATAACATTAACGGCACATCTGTACCTATCAATTTCGATTCTCTTACTAATGCAACAGATATCAATATAACTGGCTCAAACATTTCGTATATTTCCACATTCTTTGACCATACGTGACCGGAGCATCAAACTAATCAACTGGATCCTGCATAGTCTTCACATGCCTGTCTTAGCAAGTGCAAATTCCATCTCTGTGGCTGCCGATGGAGATATATATTTTCCCGCGCTGACAAACGCAAGTGCTATACACATGCAGGAAGAATCTCCTCGTAGGTAAATCCTCTTCGAACTCCTCACAGCACAATATTGACATCCCATCCAATACTTCCACACAAACCATTCACCATACCTAACAATACCCAGCATCTCACTCCCAAACCTCAAATATCTAAATCAATCCCTAAGTCTTCAGACTGGTCTTCCTTTTAATTGTATGTCTCTGCAAGAGGTATTCGATCGTACATCTGAACTATTTGAAGAACAATATGGGTATAAGTCAGCAGCGTATGAGGGTAGAAAGTTTGAGTGTCATTTCTTCAGTTATAGATGATGGAACGAATGGTCTTTCTCGAGGTGTTAAATATAAGCTGGGCTTTGGATTGGGGCTGGGTGGGGAGCGACTGTGTTGGGTCTGTTATTAGTGTTGAGGCTTTGTATGAAGAGAAGGGCGGCGATTTCGGAAGAGAAAGGGGGAAAGAAAATTCAGGGAGGCGAAAGCAATAATGCTGAAAGCGAGAGGCGGGAAGATTGACGAGGTGATGGTTTCTGGTAAATTTGAAGACGTGTTAGATCTCAGGGGAAATGATCTGGCGGACTAAGTACAATGATGCCTGCAATAGGTTATGGGAATATCAAAAAGAAGGCGTTTGGATTATACCTCTGGGGCTTTGATCGATCGAGATTGAAAACAATATAGTAACCTCCAGCTATGGGAATTCATTGATTAGAGTTGCTTGTATGCGGATATATAAAAATTTGAGTTGGAAATAGAGAATGAAAAGTACTTGAAAGATGATTCAACTTGGAGCATGGCAATAGACAAACTTCCAGTACTTTGCGCTGGATTAATATACGGGAGACTGCGAGTTGCATATATTCTTGCTCGTCCAAGTTTCTTTGGTTGATCAGCTTGATGTTTAAATTTGCTGAAACTTCTAAAGAACCAGGTGTTCCTTTAGTCAATCTAGCAAAGCCATTCTTTCACCTACAGTTCACATACTATGTTCTTGAAAGGCGTTTTAGATAATCAATCACTCATTACTGGTGAGCTTCCAGTGAACTACTTTACATTGTTTCGATAGATGGAAAGGCCGTATAAGGAAATTTGCACGGGCTCAAGGTTTCAACTTGATAAGAATATAAATTATGAAGAAGAGGATTTTTGGATGCGGAATCACTATTTCACAGCTGGGACCGATAGAATAGTTTGCAAACATATAGAAAGTAGCTGAGAGAAGAAAATAAGCTTCTGATTGTTTCAAAAACTTCGCACGTTTTTTTTCTTTTTCTCAATTTGAATACGACAACAGGACTCTATCCCATACAAAAATTACTCAATAAATCCCAAGGCTTTCCCTTCATCCAGTACCTCGCTCAAAAACTTAAACCCCAAACTTCTCCCCAAACCTCAAAATCGCATCTGCAATCTCCTCCGCATTAGTCTCAAGTGCAAAATGCCCCGCGTCTAAAAACTTCACCACCACATTCTTACTATCCCTCTTAAAAGCCTCCGCCCCAGCCGGAACAAAGATCTCATCATTCTTACCCCAAACCGCTAGGATGGGCGGATTTTTCTCTCGAAAGAATTTCTGAAATTCCGAATAGAGATCAATATTCGTACGATAATCGTAGAAGAGATCAAGCTGAATTTCTGTATTTCCGGACGGGAGATGAGGGCGTAGTCGAGGGTATAGGATTCAGGGGCGATCTTGTAGAGATTGGATGAGGGGGTTCCGGTTACGTATTGCCATTTGGTGAAGTCGAGGGAGATGACAGATTTGAGGGATTCACGGGAGGCAGAGAGATCTGAGGGTGTTTTTGTTGCCCACATTGCTTGGAGGGGGGAGCCCAAAAACCGCCGAGCCCTTCGATATATGCGTTTCCATTCTGTGAGATGACTGATTGAATGGCATCTGGATGACGAAGGGCAAGACGGAGTCCGACGGGCCCACCGTAGTTGAAAAGATAGATGGAGTATTTTTGGACTTGGAGTTCATTCAAAAAAGCTTCAATGGACGTGGTTAAAGTGTCAAATGTGTACTTGTAGTCTCGAGCTTCGGGGACTTCTGTAAATCCGAAGCCTGGAAGGTCTGGAGCTAAGATGTGGTACTTTTTAGACAGAAGTGGAATCAGATTACGATATTGATGAGAAGAGCTAGGGAAGCCATGGAGGAGAAGGAGTGTGGGAGCATCAGAGGGACGGCCTCGCGGTAGAAAACATCGACGCCATCGGCGTTTATCCTGTTCAGATGAATGCTAGACATTGAGAAGGTTCTTTGGGTAATTAGAGACAACAGATGAAGATCAATAATATGGCTCATCGTCTCACTATGTATAGACGGTCAAGCCAAGAATGGCGGGGTTTATTCCGTAACCAATGCTCTAGCTATGTATTATTATTGGCTGGACATTTGTCGAATCCAAAAACGGCCGCGGACATGCTTTTTTTTGGCCTTTGTCATCCGCTTACATGAAAGTGACGACGTGAGATAACTGCACTTGTTGATTGGTCAAACATTGAACAAGGGAAAGAACAGACTTCGAAAACCATTCTTGATTGCATTTCTCCGGTAAACTCAGGTCTTTCTCAATTCCCCATTAGTTTTCTCCATGGCATTTAATCAATGAAAAGGTATAAATCACCAAATGTCAACATCGAATGCAAGATATTGCAAGCTTGGCGATTGTATGACAATAGCTCAAAGCCCGGGTCATTCATGGGCCTGATCAAATAATATGAGGTCACAACGTTGATCTCGGTCACTTTATTTGCTCATGAATGATTTCAAGAGCCTAAGTCGAAATCTATGCTTTATGCAGAGCCATGGTAAATACTGACTCTACATGGAAGGCCGCCCTCCATTGGTAACGTAAGACTATTCTTACTGATTCTCTCTTTCGCATTGATCGGCGAGAAGTTAAAATTAACGGATAACATAGCAATGACTTGTATTGCCACAACTTCCGCCATCTTCTTGCCTAGGCAAGTGCGGGTTCCTCCATTAAACACTGGAAATTCAAATGCAGTCTTCGAGATTAGCACGCCATCTTCTAGCCATCTCTCCGGTTTAAAATCATCAGCATCCTCGCCCCAAGTTATCTTTGACCGGTTCATTGCCCATGGACACCAAACTAGCACAGCATTTTTGGGAAGAAATGTTCCATCAGGTAGGGTGGTTGCTTTTTTCGCATTGCTTGATTTCAAATGGTACCGGTGGGTAGAGTCTTAATGATTCGTAAAAGATAGCCATGATGTATGGTACCTCTGTAGGTTTAATGTTGCCTTGTATAGATCCTCGCTAATCAAACAGGAGAGCTGTATTCGTACTTCATCCATCACTTTTGGGTGGCGCATGAGAAGATAGAAAGTCCAAGTCAGCGCTTGTGCGGTAGTATCGCGACCTAGAAGTTTTTAGTTGAGAAATTTAGATACCTTCATCTTTTGCGAAACATACCTGCTGATAGGTAATTTAGAGCTGCGTCTGCTACCATTTGATGATCATCTATTGAATCTAATAAAGAATTAATCAGAGAGTGCCAGAGATAGAGTCCAAAGAGCTTGGCTCGGTGCCCATTTTCTTTTGCTCTCGTCGAGTTTTTGATTGCATTTGACACAATATCAGCGCCGAACTCTTTAACCGTCGCTATCGATGATCTAAAACGTCCACCAAAAAAAAATTTCAGTGATAGGCCAAAGAGGATTTTGAAACCTCTCGCCAGTGGCTCCGGATGCGTATTCAAAAGCTAAAGAAAATGGGTCACCGGAACGCATGTCCATCTAACAACAGTCAGTGAAGAACTTACGATGAAAGATCGAGAATCAATATTCTTACATTATATGCCATCCTACCCATGAGTTTCGTAGTCAATTCATGAAATACAGCCTCCAAATCACAATCTTGCCATCTTTTGCAGATGTAAGCTGAGCCAAAGCCTCTACAAGACAATCCCGGAGTGCTACATCAGTAAGAACTTTCAAATTCGCAACATTCAGAAAATTCAATCCAGCTTTTCGCTGAACTTTCCATAGCTCCCCATCAGCATCGATGATGCCGTTACCGAACAAATCCCAAGACCTCCTTTTGAAAAAATCACCTTTTAGCAAAAAAACCCCTTCATTCTTCAAAACATACTCGAGGTTTTTCGGATCATTTATGACCACACCCGGTGGTAATGATGGGACTGAAATTTCAAAAGTCTCGAAGCCAAACTTTCTTTCGCACTTGACGAACCAGGAAAATAACTTGTGACGAGCTTGAAGGAAGAGAATACCATTTCCTACCAATGGTAACGTATCTGGTGGCCGCCTGGATAGTTAGTTAGTTACCTAGTAGTTGCGAGCTTCCTGTCGTGAAGAGATAAGATATTTTGAAGATTCCGAGAATCTTCTGAATGCCAGGAAGAGGACATGAATGTATCCTCGTAAAAAGTCTCGGCAGTCATGGCCATGGATCACAATGAGGATCCTCGGTGATCTTTATTAAAAACACGGAAACTCGTGATGTCGTGCCACATTCGTGTCCCACTCACCTCAGCGCTTTTCCATCCCTCTTGATTTCCGAAGCTTTAAACAAAGAACTCGACAAATATATTGCGATAACAATTGATACAATTATCAATATATACATTTTATCTTGTCGATGGCGATGTCGAACAAAGGATCATATACATGAAAAATGTGGTGATGCAATATGCTCAAGAGTGGAATGAAGGAACAAGTTTTGTTACAATCAATGATGATGCTTTGTACTAGCGTCATTAGGATAAGATAAAGCTTCAAGCTCCATACTTTAAAGACGACATTCATTTAATTGTTTCACACTTTTCAATTTTGTATTTATGTTCTCTTTCCCATCGAAATCTATTGGATTTAATTGAAGATATAAAGAAGAAGAAAGGAAAAAATGGTTCTAATTTGTCCCAGACTTCATCTTTTTGAGATCAATGATCAACCCTGGTTAGTATGCCCTTGCAGCAGTAATAAACAAGCTCCCAAGCTCCCCAAGCTCTCCATCTCTTCATCTCTTCCCATCCTCACCAATTCTCCTTTCTAATCTAACTCTCCCTCTACAGGTTCCCTCAATACCTCCGCCTCAAGATCCAATCCTGTCTAACCCTCTGCTGGACCTTCCGCGTTCCTATCATCCAACCATCTTCCCCAGCCCAACTGGTCGCTACAACCCTCTCCCGCGCACCCTCTCCAACAATGTCACATCCTATACATATGTAGATTTCTGTGCTGGGGCCGGGGGCCCTACTCCTTATATCGAAGTGTACATGAACGCACATCTGAAAAGCAATTCAACCTCTGTCCCCTCCAACCCCTCATCATCAATAGCCACACACGAGGCTTCATACGCTGAGGTTGCAGCTGCTCCGAAATCTACCAATGGACTTACTCCACGCTCGCCACGTCCTGTTAATGAATATCATGGAGATGAGAGCAATGGAAAAGTACAATTCGTGTTAACAGATTTACATCCACATATACCTGATTGGACGGCAGCCTCGAAACGCAGTTCTAATCTTAACTTTATTGCGGAATCTGTTGATGCAGCGAATGCGCCAAGAGATTTGTTGAAGAATATTCATGGTAATAGTGGTATGAATAGTATAAATGGACAAAGAAGGGTGTTTCGATTGTATAATTTGGCTTTTCATCATTTTGATAATGAATTGGGAAGTGAGATATTGAAAAACACAGTGGAGACTGCTGATGGTTTTGGGTATGTCATTCCTCCTTTCCTTCTCCTCCTGTCTTTCCTTCCATCCACGGAAACCTAACTAACATCCCTTCCAGTATATTCGAACTTCAAGAACGCACCCTCTCCCTCCCTAATAACCATGTTTGCCATGGGCATCATGATATTGGGAATAACTCCCTTTTATTTCTGGCGTTCTCCAGGACATCTATTCTTTACATATGTCATACCTATCATCCCATTTGTATTAGTATTTGATGGAATCATTAGTTCATTGAGAACAAGGAGTGTGGAGAAGTGGAGACGTTGATGAAGAAGAGCGGGGGTGATACGGAGGGGTGGAGGGTCTTGAGTGGGAGGGAGAGACATACATGGCCAACTGGATATATGACCTGGGTTATGGGGATCAAGGGGGTAAATGATTTTAAAAGGCTAGAGTCTATGGCTCGGATGTTCTAGACTTATTGAGTTGTGCTTCGGGGCAGATGCGACGAGATACCCCAATGACCTTGATTGCCATATTATACTTCACATCAGCTGAGACTTTAAAGCTCATTTATAAAATCAACGGGTTTTACTCAGTGATTTAGCGAAGGTGAGAGTTTGAGCAATATGCATAAATTATAGCGTTAAAAAGTTTCAAATGGTTAGATAAAAGTAATGAGTGTATTATTTTTCTTGCTTAACCTTATATAAAACATTACTCAGGTATGAATCCACCACCCATATCGTCATCATAATCAGCATCCGTATGTGTATCACTTAACTCGCTACTATCATCACTTTGCACGTTTTCATCTTCTTTCGCAAACCTGCCCTCATCCCCAGCACCCGGATTCTCGTCCTCTTTCACAAATCCACCTTCTTCCGCTTCCTCTCCCCTTTCGTCCCCACTATCGTCACCATCCTCACCCCCCTCTCCCCTCCCTGGGTTTTCCTCCTCTCTCCCTTTTCCTTCCTCCTCCCCTCCTCAAAATACGCCCCAACCCTCTCCCTAACCCTCAGCCCTACCAACCACCTCCTCCACAATCTCAAAACCCTATCCCTCTTCTCCTCCTCCCGTTCCCTCTCCCTCTCTCCGCAATGCCCTCCACAACACTCTCCACCGCCTCCTCCTTAAACTCCCTCGCCACCACCACCCCCCTAAGAACCGCCGTCCCATGCCTCCCCCTAAAAGCCCACCTGTCAATGCACTCGCAAAATCCACGCCCAGCAACTTCGCCGCATACATTGCATCCGGTCCTTCAATATCTATATGTACACCGCCTTTTGGAACCATCGACGGAACATATACGTCGATATTCCCGAATGAGTTTTTAGGCACTCTGCCATTTACTACTGGGGCGGGATGTAGAGTGTTGTTTGAGCTTCAGTATATAAATTAGTGCCAGGGTTTTCTTCCGAGCCTTCTTCGTTGGAGAAATCGTGATTTCGGGCTCTGGAGGGCACGGTTTTGGCGGGTTGGGCATCGGGTTTTATTTCGCGGCCGAGGCGGTACCATGCTTCTGCACTTTTACAGATGTGGACGTCTTTTCGTCGGTATACTTTTTTCTAGTTTCTTCTTGCTTCCTGCACTTGTACTTGTGTTTCCGGTGGCTACGGTTCCACTTTCTCTGTCCGCGATGATTACTTCGTTGCGGCGTAGGTGACGCTCGAGTGCATATACGGGATGGTCTTTAAAGTCTTGCACATTTTTCGGCATTGGTTCTCGTGCTTCGAGGGCTGCTAATTCTCCGTCTTCGATTTGTTCTACGTCAGTTTTCCAAGCTCGAGAATAACGACGAAGGACTTTATTCCACATTTTTGTCCACCGGGAACAGATTCGATACGCTGCTTTCGCGTCTTGGAATTGGGGGCTTTAGCGTAACGAAGAGTCACGTCACGAGTGGAGGAATCGGGTGAGAATGCAAGGACGTAAGAGAGAGCATTTTCCTTATCAGTGAGAGGTGGTTCAAATAGGCGGGGTCTGGACATGGACTCGGTTACGAGGGGGTCGATGGGAATCCATTTTTGGTGCGCGTTATCGAGAACTTCGAGCCAGAAGATGGGAAAGGGAGATTCATGAATAGATTTGGATTTTGGGATTGGTGGAGGTAACGGAGTGGGAGTGATGGTAGGAAGGTGATAAGCGGAGGCATTTGGGTGGCCGAGTCGGCTGCGGGGGTTTGAGAGGAGAGTTGCAGCGCTGGGACCGGGTGAAGGAGCAGGTGGAGGTGGGATCGTTGGCCTTGTCTTTGGTTTTGGTGGTTTGGGCATGGATGGGCCGCCAGTGTTGAATGATAGAGGTTGTAGAGAACAGACTAGACGAGCTTCTACATCTGCGCTTCGTAACAATGCACAGAAGAGCTGTGCTCCTACATCTCTAGACCCTTTGAGTTCCGTGGCCGCTTTTCTAAAATCTGATTTCTCATATAAAGCATCGGTATCATCCGGCAATTTATACTATTTAGCTGTCAGAACTGATACCTAAGTGAGTGCGAGAGTCTTACATTCTTGATGTCATCTTCATCATCCGCCCACAGCGCTCTCCTCATCCCTCTCTTTGTAATCTGAAACTTTGTTCTCCACATAATAGCTACCATCTCCAAGCCCCTCTTCAACGCATCAGCTTGACTAAACTGGCGATAAATCCTCCCTCGGCCTCAAAAAATCCAACATCTTCTTATTTAAAAGTGGTCTGAGAGAATCTTGAACAATAGGATCATTACACCATTCATTTCTCATATCAACATGTGACAATAAACATAAGAGATGTAATCTGTGAATCTCCAATCTAAGGGATTTGTCTGCTTGAGTTATAGGTTTACGTCTGGACGTATTGGGTTGAAGTTGAGGTTCCGGTCTGGTGAGAGTTAGTTCTAAATCCCTTGATGGCTCATTAATTTTGGTGTCAAAATTGATGTTTTCCCAGTCGATTTTGACATCGGCATCGCTCTCATCGGTATCTTCATCGGAATCTCTATATGCAGTTTGTTCCGGTTTATTTGTATCCCCATCTGAATCCTCGTCATCAGAGCCTTTCGGTACCGCGATAACATCCTCAAATTCCACATCTTCATCATCTTCATTGTTATCATGTGACTTTGACACAGAAGAAGGGATTGATGGTCCTGATACTGATGCCGGAACTGCAGCACTTCGTAAACCAATTCTTCGTTTCTTCAATGGTCTCTCAGGAACTTCTGGTTGGGCCGGTATGGCCTCTGCCAACATGTCCCGATATATATCTGGAACAACATTTCTGATTGGCAACTTTTCCTTTCCCCTTGGGTTTTGCCCTTGTTTTCGGGGGCATTTTGGTTTATAAACTCTCTTGGTCCAAATAATAATAATGAAATTCATGGAACAGCTTTATTGTTTATCTTACAGCTTCTTTAACTCATCGTCCGGAAAAAGAATGGTGATGATTCCTGAAATTAGAGTCGTGATACTACCCTCGCATTCGCCTTTATTGTTGGTTGACTGCCAGTTATTGATTGTAGTGATTCAAGTTCAGAGGAGAGATTTCATTTCCAGAGGGTTATATAAACTGCCATCCATCGATTGGATAGACTATTAATACAGAGACTTATACTCAACGAAGATCTTTTGGTTATGAAGCACGCGTGATGATCTTCACTACAGGAAACTTGGATATTGATTAATAAGCATGCATCATAGATAGACGGTGTGTGTTTATCAAAGATGTGGGCAGAAATTGATACATTCGTCGCATTCGGCATCAGATTAATTTTGATAAATTTCAATATTTGCACACTTAAAGAGGTCTTCTTTGGTAAGACTGCCCTTGTGGTGAACTAAAGCCTGGCCAAACTGATTCGGCCTTGATTTATAGCCGTAAATGCTTATTAGTCGGATCATTATGGCTGCTCAAGTGAGCGGTTTGTTCATTTATCCAAAAGCTGATGGGCCACGGGGTTTGAGCAGTCTGCTATGCAGTCCAAAACAAACATAGTTATACCAGTGCGGCGAGATCAATTCAGAGATCGAGTGTCTATATGGTATCCTGTGGAAAGTAAGCCTTAATCTACGCACGCAAAAAGGGCCTTGACTCCATGGTAGAGCTGATGGAATTAGAATATTCCAAACTTCCAGTTGTTGAAGTGAGTTCTAATGAGTGACTGATGGTGGGTGTGAATGGAACGATGACTTATTGAGTGGTTTCTCGAATTCGAAAGTCCGAACTGCAATTGGGTTTGGACCTTGCAATGCTTGAAAGCTGTAAATTTCTGATAATGACTTAATTATCTCATTGAATTTATTGCTTTACGAGGATCAGTTGTCTCAAATGACTTTGAAATCTCAAACCGATTTAACAACCTACATTACCTGGGTACCTGAGAGTGTTAAATATCTTCAAGAATTATAAATCTTTTATTGTTGCACTGCAGTCTGACCATTGGAAAGCCCCATGTTGAATGGAATCACTTCACAATCATAATTTTATCACATTAGGTAAGATTATGATATTCTAGAACGCAGGTCCGTTTAGCTGTGATAGATACAATATAATATTCTATTGCCCATGTTTTGAAAACAAAACTCGACCATATAGTATTTTATATTCTGAGTATCTGTTGATCATTTATATAACATGTCGGAAGCCATGATGCATATCATGGATTGTTTTTATACATTGAAATAATCTAAGTCATCATTTTTGGGTTGGTGGAATGACACGACCATACGGAACTGGATACCTCACAACTTACTTTCTTCACTGTTGTTCCCTCTCTTCAACGTATGCGCATAATGCCAATCGTCTCCTCCAATATCCATACGCACCTTATATGCCTCTTCCGCCTCCTCTAAAATCTGCATATCCAATTCCACCACAGCCATTCCCTCTTCTCGGCCCATCTTTCCCAGTGCCCCTTTAAACGGTACCGTGACCTGACTAATACCCAGAAACCCAGAATCTATCTTACCCTTCCCTACTGGTGCTCCAGCATTACAGAATACAATTCCGCATGTATTTTCAAATGCTCGCGATACTAATGTAGACTGAACAAACAATTCCTCAGAAAATGGATTGCGTGCTAAGCCTGCGGAGGTACAGTCACTAAGAGTCCAGAATGTGGGGACGATGATTAGTTTTGCGTCTTGAGAGATGAGTTCGCGGAATGCTTCGGGAAATGCGGCATCCCAGCAGATAAGCATGCCAGCTTTACCGAGAGGAGTTTCGAAAGCGGTATGTGGGTCATGTGTCGATGATGTTAGATGTGGGCGCTCGGGATGCCAGAGATTTTTTTTGGTGTAAGAGGAGAGGATTTTGCCTTCGGGAGAGATGAAGTGGGCTGTGTTGTGGAGGAGTGATGTTTCGGGGTGGACGGAGCAGATTGTGCCGGGGACAATGGATATCTTCAGTTCGGTGGCGAGAGATTGATAGCCCGAGAGGTATTTGGTGGTAATGTCATGGTGACAGAGTGAAAGAAATTCGGGCTCATCTGGAACCCATGAAGTAAGGTGATATTCGGGAAGAACGGCAAGGTCGCAGCCTTGAGAAGCGGCGTCTCTGATGAATTTTACCGCTTTTTCAAAGTTGTAGTCTATAGCTAAAGGCTGGTTGAGAAGTATGAGTTGAAATTCGTAACAACTTTCAGAGCAGCTCTTAAAATACATGCTGTGAACACCACACCGAGAAGATAATCATGCGCCAGAGAAACAAATGAAAAGATATTTTCCTGTGCAAGAATTCATTGACAAGTCCATTGATACGTCTGTTGATTTTGAACATCGAGAGCGATCATGACTATAGACAATACTGTACGGAGATGTATAGTGAAAGACTCGGTGGTTAGCACGTACCCTTGGGAAATGAAAAAGGCAGAAACTTCTGCTAACAATCCTGGAATAACAATGTCATGGCAAGTAAGCCACCACTCTCAAATACCACCCGAGCTATCGTACAAGAAATATACTAGCACAAACCTTGGACAGAGCTGCACTAAGGCAATTTTGTATACTGGTGCCATTTCCCCTGTGTTTACTGTTTTGAAACCTCTCAATATCTCATCAGTGTCTGCTACTGGATATGTCATGAGACCTGATGCTTACTACGTTGTCTTTCAAATTCTCGATATTTTTAGCACATTCAACTCTGTATCAAGCCGAACTGTAACGTTGAGATGAACGTTGCGGGGAGTATGTCGTCATGTCATCAGCGGACGCTAGCGGAAAGGCTTTGCTTGATTTGGCTTTAGCGTTTAATTTCTACCAACCGTAACTTGACGTACCCCTTTACGTGTAACAAACATTATCTGCTGAGTTGCGATTTCTCCAGATTACGCCTATATGAAATGATAGCAAAGCCCTTCACATCAATGTCTGGCTTCCTCACCAACCTCCGGCGTGCTTCTATATGTCATCGGAATTGAAAATTGCCTGAACGGCTGAAAAATTCATGTAGTTCATGGGTAACATGGCATAGATTAAACTGCGCATCTCACCAGCCAATTGTAAGGATCAGTGTGATGACTTCAATACCAACTTTGAAAGGCCAAACACAATTTGATATCATAGGTGTAATGATCAACCTCTTGCTCACCTCTACACCTGCTCATTATGATGAATTCATTAGACGCATTGCCACTGGCCGGGACAATCATTACATACAATTTGTGGATTTTAGCTCGAAGGTGCTTGCTGGCACTAACGAACTTTACAAATCCGGCGCTGAAGTCTTGAAAGTTCATCAACAATTAGGTCTTGTAGCGGATGACTTGTCTAAGCTGTTCAAGAGACTCTCGGACACTTATCGGGGTATATCCGGGATGGAAGTCGTATCTACACCCTCAGATGACACGTTCATATGTATGTGCAAAGACGCAACGGACTTTTCTAGAGAACTTAATACCAGGATTGATAGTCTAAATGCGACAGCAACTGGCAATCGCAAGAAATGGCAAACACTCAAGCAAGCATTGAAGTCAGTATGATCTGAGGAGTTAACAACCCTAATGAATCGGCTGGCGTTATTGAGGGACTCGATACAGATGCACATAGTTATAAATCTTCGGTGAGAAATTCTAGGAAGTCCTAGATCTCACAAACATTGACAATCAGAAGAGACCAGCTTGTCCTCATGTCCTCGAGTCAAACAAGTTGCTTCGACAGCCTTGATTCTAGTACGTACACTATCATTACTGCACTTCTCAAGCATCGTGATGAAGTTGACAAAAGCTTTCAAGACCAGACTATGGCTATTACTCAGTTTCTGGGGAGAATATATCTTCTAGCTGAGAGGCACATATTTTCTTCAAGTATCGTGCCCTGCGTCGAGATATCTGAGGGCCTGTAAGCATAATTGTTTCTTTTATCTCGCGATTCTCGATAGCTGTGTTTATGTAAATCATTCACCCTGTGTATTCCAGTATTCTCTCCATTAAGTGATTTTAAACCGTTAGCCTTCTTCGTTGGGCCATTTCTGACTGCCAATGTTTAAGAATCAAAATTCAATGGCTACAGGCGAAAAAATATTCCAGAAGCAGATGCTCCACGCCTATGGATGGCAGGAAAACGCTATCCGCTTACAGGTCAATCAATACCTTGTTCAAAGCTTGAATTTATTAGCATTCAATGAACGAGAGGAAAGCATTACAAATATGTGTAGAGGGACCTTGAAGTGGTTGTTTTATGAGACACATGGATTTACCACGTGTTCTAGCCTTGTACGATGGTTGCAGCATGGTTCCTGTATCTATTGGGTCAATGGTAAAGCGGTTTCTGGAAAATCGACATTTATGAGGTTTGTTTGTAGCCACAAGGCTACAGGAGAGCCTTTGAAGCATTGGTGGGCTCCACTGCCGCTGGTTATGGCCAAATTCTACTTCTGGGAAAAAGATACCATTCATCAAAAGTTGCAGGCTGGTCTACTTCAAGCGCTTCTGGCACAGATCCTTGAAATTTTACCCCATCTTCTTCCTGCCTGCTTTCCTAAAAGGCGGGCTAAGATTCGCAATGATTCAGTGGAGCCTTTCTCAGAGATATATCACCAGAATCATTCGACGGCCATGAAACATTGGAGTTTAAAAGAATTAGAAACTGCAATGCACACCATTATCATCCAAGATGTGCAAGATTTCAGACTTTGCCTATGTATTGATGGGCTTGACGAATACGAGGGACAACCTTCAGCCATTGCAGAGCATTTCTGTATGCTGGCCAAAGTACTGTGGTTGAAGCTATGCATTTCCAGTCGTCCGCTATTTGTGTTCGATGAGGCTTTTGGACCTGAGCCATCATTGAGATTTCAAGACCTGACACGAATTGATATAACTCATTATGTCAAATAAACTCTACAGGAAAACATAAACCATCAACACTTATGTATGGAGCAACCAGTTAAAGCTCCAATTCTGATTGCAAGAATTGTATCGCGAGCAGATGGGGTTTTCTTGCGGGTTAAGCTTGTCATACAAGAGATTCTCAAGGGCCTAGGAAACAAGGATAATCTACAAGATCTACAAGATCGTATCGAAATTATCCCCTTTGATCTGGAAGGTTTGTTTTCTTCTGTGCTCGATAACATTGGCCCATTTTATAATAAGACGGCCGCTCTGATATTTCTTATTGTTCTAGCGGCGAATGTGCACCGGAGGAGTGCCAAACTACTGGACACCTTGAGCCTTTGCTTCGCTCCTGATTGCAGTACTCATCGAGCCAGGAATATCAAATTTGACTTACAAGATCTGCAGATGAGAAACACGAAAAATTTGCAATCTTCTAAAGTACAGTGTGCAGGTCTACTCGAGGCTGGGCACAGGTATTCTTCTGGCTTTGAGTATCTTGACCATCGGATATTATACCTACACGGTAGCATCTGAAAATACCTGGAACGCCCAGACATGTGGCAAAAATTCTCGAGACATATTTTAGGAACAGAATTTGAGCCATACACTGCGCTTGTATGGTTATACGTGAAAGGACTCGAGATATCCAAAGTTCGAAGAAAAAGCCTACATGAAATTTCTGTTCTTAATCTCTTTATGACAACAGTTCTTCATTCCACTCGTATGGCTGAAGTCGCGGGATCAGATTCTTATATTAAAGCCATAGACATATTTGCGGCTTTGACACACGACCGCAGACTTGTAAGTAAAATCTGGGCACCAAAGGTCTTCTTTTATTCTGCACTTCGCATTCAGCTGGGATCTTTGTGCATACGTCAAAGTGAAGTTGGACAACTCAGTCCCAAAACAAAGAGGTCTATCATCAATACTCTTTTGGCATATGCCCTTGCGGCAACAGACGAGTACTATGTGCAGGGCATGGAATAAATGGAAAGCTCAGACTATCTTCAAGACCGCGTTCCTCCTAGTCCCCGCATGATAGGACTACCGTTGGCACATGGAGCTCAGCCCAATGGAGAAATAAAAGACTTTCCAGCGCTTTGCGAGTGGACCGCATTCGAGATAGCAGTTCGTAATGTCTGCGCAATCCTACCCCCAGCGGATACGGAAGAAGGCTCTAGCCACCAATATTTAGATGAGGAAAAGCGATCAGTGTCAAATCATTTCGAAATCGTCAAAATTATGATAGACAATGGAGCTGATGCAAACACATTTCTTAACTACCATGGAAGAACGATTTTGCCCAGAAGATTGCTTGTGGAGACAATGAGAAAATACTGGAGAAGCAAGGGGACGTATGTGGATTAAATGCTTGCGAAGAAGGGGCTAGGGCTTAGCATGGCGATACAGAATGAGCCTGATTTTTCTGAGCATCATTGAATAGTACCGCAAGTCTTCAGTAATACAACCGTCATTGCGTACGCTTCGTTCCTGGTATCATATATGGAGATCATAAAGATTTATCCTGTTTTACCCGGGCTGCAAAGACTTATTTTAGTTGTTTTTGTTGATAAAATGAATTATCTTAATCGAAGTTTGTTTTTCCGCATCTAATTTTTACCATGAAAATATGCCACGATTTAGATTCAAAATTTGACATGAAGGGACATAATTGCTTCCATAAATAGCTCTTTCATTCCAAAAGAGACCTCAAGAGATCGCGAGGAGCCAAAACGCGTTAAATTCAAAGCTACTCTAAATATATTTTGCGACGAATTATGCCCGTCAATTGAATACAATCTGCTCTACTCCCTGGCTGCAGAGCACACAAGCCAATTTCATCTCGGTAGTACACCCACCAAGCCCAATCACCTCCCATCTACCTTTTTCCATATATATACCAAAATAAGCGATAACCTTTCACTTCAGCATACAAAGTCCATTTGCCGCCGTGGATAACCTCACGCTCTAGGGCAGACACACGACCTCTGTTGGTAAGAACTCAGTTCGTCTGGTTTGGAATGGAGACCCTTGATTATCCCTCGACTTCATATCTTTTGATATTTTTTAACGTCGCTTTGAGGTCTTCATTGATGATCTTTTGTTTTGAGGGTTATTATTTCTGGGGGGAAGGGGATAAAATTGTGGAGACAGAGAGAGCATTGGATAGGGGATGCAAATTGTGGACGCGGGTGGATACGAAGCTGTCATCTGAAGTTAAGATATTTTCTCGAGAGCGTATATTGGTCAGTCGGGTCTGTAGGACTGGCCGCTTTTAATATCCTAATCACAGGAATCAAAATGATGATCTAACTGAAGGAAGATAGACTTGAAAATTATAAACATAAGACACGATGTTAAGTTAACTAGGGGTTGTAACCATCATTCAAAGGAACAATGGCATCGTGACCGTGAATATCAGGAACAAGTTGACTGATGGCTTTGATACATCGGGTAGAGATCAACAGCATCAACATCGCAACAAGTCTGTCCACATTAGCGGAAAGAATTCCAAGCGATCTAGTGATGTTGCTTGTTGATAAGTCCACCACATAGAAACTGCAAATAAACTGACAAATCCTACTGGCGATAGAAAAACTATGACCAAACCTTGTGCGAAGAGTCAATGGTAAAGTTTCAGAAATAAGTACTGAGGATGATGCTGCAAGATCATTATACAAAAGCCTCACCCCCTTAACCTTCAATATTTTAGAGTTAACAATAAGCAAGAATTTCCAACTTATGCGGAGCCACGGCAAATATTCACTTCGGCGTTTCAAAAAAGGATATATCCTTTCACTCAAGATGATTTACAAGACCTTGCTTCAAGTCATCTGAAGTCAAGGTATATCAAGGTCTAGAGACTAAAGTCTGTGTGCAGCAAGTTTCAATTCTCCTTCAGACAGCCACTTTTTTTTCGTTGATAGGTTGCAGAGAGATTTTCTCAAGACATACTGTGCACATTCTGAGTCGCGGTTGCTGAAAGAATACTTACAAATTGTTTTTTGTCCAAATGGCATCTCGATAAAGATAGCCGGGCAAGTAATGACTTGAACTCTTATTATCTTGCATGCAGAGTCCAGCGTAACTTCAAACACTGCCCACTTTACTTTCACCAAAGTCGCCACATCGCCGAAACTCTATATATGGAAGCAGGCGATAACTTGGAAGCAACAATAGAGACTCCTTGTTGACCGGTATTAGTTCGAACAAAAAGTATTTGCATAAATAATATTATATCTAAGCTTCGTTTTCTCGATTATGAGCTGGATATTTCACATGCTACAGTGTATCTCAATATCACCCATACTGAAAAATACTTACTTGATGGAAAGGGCTCGCCAGAAAACAACAGCTTTCTCTTTCGTTCGCCTTTACTACTCGCTGCATGGACGGGAGATACAAATCTACTATGGCACTTTCATGAGAAGATGTTTGAGAGATCGATATGTATGAGCCTTGGTATAATTTCAGGGGCCCTGATGAGTTGAAAGTTGAAAATTTCTTTCAATAGTGTTTTGTAAAGACCGATGAAAATCCTGAAATCGCTATACCTTCTGGTCTGCCTCTCGACTCCGGTCTCGGTTTGTACTATCGTGGTCTACAATATTATACTATTTTACAGCCGCATATTCATCTACTAAATCTCGCAATATTAAAGTATATCCTCAACACAAAAGCCAGTACTTGTGGATTCGCTCGGTAGGAATTTTGTAGCCGATGAATGCTGGGAGGGACGTGAAGATATTGTCGATTTTTTATTCGAACGCGGCGTTGGGCCAATCTTCTATGACTTAGATGAAGAGATTTGTAAATATGAAGGAGATAAAATTGTATCGATCGGATTTGAAGCAAGGACTGCCCATCATGTGCAAGCTCCTCGATCGCGGAGCCGACTTACAATAAGTAAAAACGGGCTAGAAAGCGCTAGAGCGGGCAATATTGAGGAAAGATACAGCCATGGTGAAGATGTTGTTGATTGAAGGGTCTACCTAGAAATCTGGAGAGGAATGATACCAAGATCAAATGTTTCTCATGGTCTTGACTCGATGACGTCGACAGAGATACAACAAGAAGAATCTTTCCAACCTTTCACTATTCCAAAGGGCACGTTGAATGATGATTTTGAATGATACAATTGATCCCACTCTTCCAAGGTAATCTGAATACATTTGTTGCAAGACCATTTATGTATGGGGAAATGAATCAAGACGTCTACCAATTATTAGCTTCCTATATATGAAATAATTCAACTTGAGAGCTCTAAGAAATAGTGTGTAGCTATATGTGAGCTAAAGGAATAATTTCAATTCGCAGAAATTATTCAGACCATTGAGTCTATAGATACACCTATCTAGGTATTGTTTGTTTAAAAATCGACACTGAAGTAAATGTTGGCATCCATGTATTAATTCCACCAGGGCAAGTTTGACGTTCTCGATGTCAGCTTGAATTATGGGTCCAAGATTTGTGTAGTCAGAATTTATGTAATCAACTTCACTAGTTACAGAACTCAAATTTGACGACCAAGCATGGCAGACTTTTTACATTTGGCATGCAATGATGATGCAGGACATCATTATAGTCGAAATATGGATTAATAAAATATGAGATTGGCCAAATTTTATATCCGCAAGCTCAAATACCTGATGTGGCAAGCTGGAACATAACTTTGATGACCTTCTCCTAAGTTTCGGTTGAACCTTTACTCTCTCCCAGCGCAGCGTAGATGACCATCCCGATGCTTTTCAGATTGCAATGATGTCCGATAATAGCTTCTCAGAATTTATCACTAGTAGTTCTATATCCATGTGTATGTGCGCGATTCCCTTGTTTCGGAAAACGGTCGCAATGCACAGTACAATAATAGGTGGAAATACTATCACATGAGTGTGACCATTTGAGGGAATTGATAGATGGAATGTATTTTTTTATAAGATGTACTGCAACAGAGATCCAATACACATTGCTCTCAAGTCTGAACAAAATGCGTAACAAGGAATGCCGTCTGAAACCCCAGACTTCGCCTGAGCCTCTGCTTTATGTATATCGTTAGCTGCAAGTATTGCAAGTGCGATGCTAATACGGGTTGATCAGACTAGTAATGTTATGTTCTTCTACCGCAATCATGAAGGATTGCGGAATGATGTTTTCCAAACTGCTATTATGATGCGATTCATAGGCACAGTGCTTTTACCGTGGAGGCTTATCAATCTTTCGAAAGCTGAATGAATTCCCAGTGGTAGTTCCAGCATATGCTATCCAAACATATCAATTTTAGAAGTCCTGAAAAGCGTTAGATTACTTCAAGATGAATCATTCTCACCATAGTCCATGTCAATTCCCATAGTCAGGGTTTGTTATTGAAGTCAAAAAGATAATGTTCATTAGGCTTATTCAAGTGTTTGGCTTTCTGAGTAGCCATTGTATGGCTGAACAGGCCCAAGCTTTGCGATCAGCTTCCGAGTGTCCAGTTTTATTATCCCTTCTTGCATTCTTCCCTCTAGTCCATCAGATTTTTTCAACTTTCAATCAACCAATAGCCCCCCGATCGCAAAGCCCGGATTTCTTTGCGCTCGTCCTTGAATTTTTGCGCTCATCTAGAACCAACCATTTCCTCACGCCTCCTTCCATTTCTAGACGCCCAAAACCTCTGATTACTTAGATATGCAACAAAAGATGCTCAAAGGTTATTCACTGTAGTGCACGGGCGTCAACATCCATTCACTTTGCCAGGTGAAAACCATAATTCGTTTTGTTGCATATCTGAAAAACCTGCTGAAACAGGCCCTGGTCAGGTAGTAAATGGTTGGCTCAGATAGTGCAAGAACAGGATCGCAAAGCTCAGGCCCCTTTGCGATCGCAAGGTTATTGGGTGGTCGAGGACTAGTGGGATCTGATAAGTTTAAGGGGGTGGGTGGCTGGAAACTAAGGTTTTTGAGGTTGCCCCGCGTGCCACTAGCGGATATTCCCGCTACACCATTCTATTCATTGCTGCAACCACATGCAAATGTTGCATATCTGAAGAACATCGAAATTGACGTAAGCAAGACAAGGTAGCCAATAGCTTTGCGCTCGCAAAGCTTGATGTCAGAGACTTCAAAAGAAAGAAACCAGTATTATCCATTGGTTTGGTGGGCGCATTTCCTCTATCTGGTAAACCAATGATGGTGCAACAGCGAAATTTATGCATTGCATATCGCATGTCACTGGCACCTCAATATATGGCGGTGTCCGCCCATAGATACTTGATTATCATATATTTTTGAACCTGTAAGATCAATAAACCATTCACCACAAAGGACAGACCTCTACAGGGTTCGTAAGGCTGAGCTTTTGTGGGAGGAATGAGCCAATAAGTAATTAAGCGCAAAGCATGGACCACCTGACAGATCTCAAAGATCTCATGAGATCTTTTGTTGCATGTCTGAAAAACAGGATGAAACAGACCCTGGTCCAGCTAGAAATGGTTGGCTCAGATAGTGCGCAGAAGAGCAGGAAAGACTATCGCAAAGCTCAGGCCCCTTTGCGATCGCAAGGTTATTGGGTGGTCGAGGACTAGTGGGATCTGATAATTCTCAGGGGGTGGGCTCACAATGAATTCCCAAGGAGGTAGCTTTGTATAGCCAGTAGGAGATCGAGCGCAAAGCTTTGGCCACTAATTGAATATGTCTTGTTGCCCATCTGACAATTTTGTACCTCTCCCTCAGCCCTACCCGCGCACTCCCACCTCCTATCCGGCACTAGTTCTTTAGTTCCCATGCAGGTGGCCTCTGGGAGGCCAATAGCCTAATGAGCGCAAAGCTAGGACCACAGAGTTGAAGAGTTGGGATGGTTAGTAGATTACTGCGCGAATTCATCACGTGGGTGCTCCAAACCCTTGAATAGTCTTGTTGCATATCTGATGAAAGACAAAAAGATTATGGCGTCTTTAGTTTTCCGAGACCTTCCTTAAATCAACAAATCCAAACCATATCCATTTCGTGCCAAAAGTGCGCGAATACAAGTCCAGGTCTTGCTCTTAATCTGCATATTTTTTAAGAATCCAAAAGACTGAAACTGCTTCTGCCATTCCTTGGGGGGTAGAGGTTCAAAAACGACCTAAGTTTCTTCAGAACGGCCTGTTTTTCATCTCGCTACATAACTCAAGTTCCACCATATATTTTGAAACAGAAATTTAGTATTCTAGAGCCCCGATCTAAGCGGTCCTTTTGGTTTTTTTCAAAATTCTTCAATTCAAAAAACTCGGAATCGACTTTTGGGGGGTTTCCCCCCTCAGATGGCGCCCTCAACATGACCGGGCCACCGTAGATAAGTTACCAATAATACTACACGTGATAATCAAACTTCCTGGTGCATAGATAGTTACCTACTCGAAATTTGAAGCTTGCGAAATTGATCTTCTAGATTTACAAGTCAACTTTACCACCAACTATCGATTTTTGATCATCAACCAACAACGCGCCCACATTGGTCTTCACTTAATTTTCACGCCGCATTCTTATATACGATGGAGTCTATCTGGAGGATTTCTTTCGTACTTGATAGAGTTATTTTGCAAGTTGGATGGAAAACGCGACTTTTCCTGGCTTCACCAGAAGTTGTCGGATCGACTTGGAGGAAAGAGACTTTAGGATATTGGACACTGGACCAACAATCTGTCGCCGTCAGAGGCTATCGATGACCAACTGAAATGCGACTACGAATTTCCAATTCCAACTCCCATGGATCGTCGGAAGGAATTGAAGGGGTAAAGGGTAGACGCGCCCGTTGGATCGACAACTTCGCATCAACTGCCAAGATATATATTCAATCTTGCACAGATTTGATTGTTTCGCTATTTATACTATCATGATGGAACTGAATCACCTTTGGAAACAATTTACGACTAGGAAATTTTGAATGCGGTCTGATTATGGCAAAACAGGATGGGTGCGAGTGAAAGTGTCGGGCATGGGATCAATAGCCAGGAACAGCAGGACAGCCAAATCAACTGGACCAACAGCCAAAGATAAATCCGAAGGTTTATTCTTTCTTTAATATATAACCCTCATGATGGAATGGAGCTTGGAATTTTAATCGCCCCCCATGGGTTTCAGATTCATTATACAACTGATCGTCACGAGGATGGATAGGTGCAGGACGTTGTAGGCACTGCATAAAAATAAGGTATTTATTTTCATAAGGATTTATTTATCAAGTTACAGGAACCTCACGAAGACATAACCTTTGAAATTGAAATGCGACTACGAGGTACTCAGTTCATAATGGATCGTCGCGAAGAGCCAAAATATGAGAGGAAGAGGCCACAATTTGGATCGGCGACTAGGACAGTTGTACCACAACCAAGGTTTTTTTTTTCAATAATTTAACCTTGGTATATGCACCCTGTGAAAGAATGGGACTTAGACTTACATTATCGCCATGCATTTTAATATCCGCTATGACGAACTGTCACAAAATAAACCATAATATGGGTGGACGAAGTTGCGCAAGGGATCAACAACTAGGAAGCCAGGCCAGCCGCATCAACCACCAAAGATTTATTTACAAATTGAATTCCTCGTTCGCATATGTACTTTGGGATAGGATTTGAGTTCTATTATTAACGCTGCCATGAATTTAGATACGACACAAATCGATTGTCGCAAAGTAGGATGGGTTAGAGGGAGGGGGGTTGGGGCAGAATCAACGACACAGGACTACTTGGGCCAACGACTAGCATGCCTATCTTTAAATGGGCATATTCTTCGATACATAAGCTTTATAATTTCAAGGGAGTTGAAACTGAAATACAACGACAAATGGCTTGTCGCAAAGAATCCTATGGATAAAGGGAGGGTCACGCATTGAATCATCAACCAGGACAACTGGATCAACAACTAAGGACAACACTCACATCAACTTAGTCTTCACCTTAGCCATTCCGATAAGATGCAAATACTCTCTGGATTAGGATGCGGTCGAGATGGTGTTGATTTAAGATTAATTGCGGCAAATTCAGACGGGCTAGGAGGGTCAGAGAGGTCGCGCTAGGGAAACTAAAGAAGGTATTTATTTTCATTTGCATTTATTCATCGTGCGAATTTGTGTTTTAGGATCAAATGCATTGTTCTTGAATTCGCAATGCGTCCTCAGCGAATTCAAGTCTAAACAGATGACGCAAATAATAGGATAGTTTGGAGGTAATGCGCACTGGACAATTATCAAAGAGACTTTGCCGACGAACGAGGTATACTTATCGAATCGATTTATTAACTAAGCTAGACGCTCTCGCCGATAGACTGGAAATAGAATGGAAGCGGCTGTGATTGAAATGCATTTGGGAAGGATTCGGTATTCTCGCATAGTAAGGAATGGGCAAGGGAGACATAGACTGGATCGACAACTACGGACCTTTGCATATATATCAATTTGCCTCTCATGCTACAACTCCAATAAGTCGGAATTGAACTACTCGGGATTAAGATGCGACTACAAGTCTGCACTACTTGACAGGTGAGAGTAGAATTAGAGTCATCGCGCACTGAATCGATATGCGCCGAATCAACGACGAAAGAATTAATTTTCGAGTCTGGTAATTTTTAGACTACTTGCAAGCTGCACAGCCCTCATCATGGATTTCAACTATTAAACAATTTCTCCGCAGTCGAAATGTTCGTTAGAACTTGGATCCCCAGGAAAATTATTGTAATGGTTGGAAAAACTCAAGGAAAGAAAGTTCGCACACACGAATTGTGATTGGGACACCGATGATCCATGCTTGCCATGAATGGAACTTAATTTTGGATCTGTATAGGTTTTATTGGTGTAGTAGGTATAGGATTAGGCAAGGCGCGCAGCCTGGAATAGGATAACGGAAGGCGACAACATTAACACGAACATTTATCTTGGCCTACCCGTCACGCTCGACTTTTATCTTTGCGTTTGACGTGCGTTGGAAATGCCTCTGAAAAATACAGGGTGGCCAACAGTCATATTAGTGTCGAGTTGAAATTGGAAAGAATGTGCGTCCAGCAACAACAGAGAGGGATATGTGTCAGAAGCCCTATGAGAGCATACCTGGGCTGTGATCAACGAACGAAATGACAAGCACGATATTGAGAAGACTTCGCAAGACAGGGCGTGGTCGATATCGTGGTGGATATTCGGTACGATGATGGCCGCTTCAGGTCGACCAGTGCGTGGAGGGAGATGGAAGTAATAGAAGGAGTGCTTGAGAACTCGAGAAGAATACAAGCGAGTAATTAAAGATAGTCAGAGTAAAGGAAATGAAAGGAGAGTGGGAAGTCAATGGTAGAACTGATGACGATGATCGGCAAACGAGAGTAAATTGCCAAGCTATAGTGCAATAGAAAAGACAGGGACCAGTTAGATGGGGATGGTAAAAGAGGCAGGAAAGAAGTTCTATATATTTGGGAGGTGTCTAGATGTGAAGGCTAATGCGATTAGGGACGAATAGAAGATAGACGACAAAGCACAAATAATCCTAACATGAGCGAGAAATACAAGCATTGAAGACGAATGCAAACAAGGGTGGACCTGAAAACGGCGAAGGATAAACGGGTACAATGGATACGATGAATGCGATGAATGCGATGAATACCGTTAAGGACGAGTGGAACGAGAAATTTTAGATGACTGCTATAAGAGAGAACCGGGATAATGAAGGATAAATGAGATACAGAACAATTGGGAATGAAGGACGACTGGGAATCAAGTGCTTCAATGAATGCGATGCTAATTGCGTGAAAGGAAGCTGGAAATTAGGGGAGATAGGTTTTGACCCAAATTGGATGCGAATTTCCATGATTGTGACAAAGGGTGATTGGGGCGACTATTTTGAGGACAACTACGATAAATGTGAAGGAAGAGGAGAGCCGGGGGGAAGGGGAGGGGGGGGAATTATAAATGGCACGAATGCAAGGAAAGACGAACGATGAAATTGCGGAGAAAAAAGGAATATTACGAAATCCGAATGCTATTCGTGGTATATATGAGATGATTGGGAGGAATAGGGCTAATACAAGTAGCGTGGATTTAACGACCGACGAATTTGAGAGAGAATTCAATGAAGGATAAATGACATGGCCACCAGGAAGACAATGCTATGAGGGGAATATGGAGGGGTTGAATTTGACTAAGGAGTGTGATAGAAGATCTTGAAAGGGGTGAGAGCATGTGATTGATGACGGATTTGGAAGGGGATACATTAACGAATGAAATGGAGGGCTTCAAGGGAGGAGTTTGATGACTAGAAGACCCATAGAGTGGGGATGGACTGTGAATAGGAAATGACTGCAAAGTACGAGCAAGCACCAGGTGCGAGAAGAAGGGTAAGCTGCAAAGATGAACAGACCAAGAGGAGTGACAAATTCAAGAAGCGTCGTACGATGAATCATGAATAAAAATTGGACTGCAAGGTTAGATGGACTGCGAAGGGTTACATCAAGATATATGGAGAGGAGTTGTGAGGAGATGGGACTGCGGATTATGAGGGGGGACGAGGTTGAGAAAGAAAAAATATAAAGGAGAGAACTACGGCATGGGAATGAACTGCGAAGAATAGACTAAAAAACCATGAGAAATAAAGAGGAAGTTAAAGTTATAAAAGCTGACGAGTTACATCTAAGTATGGATTGTTAACACAGGGGATGTACTTTCAATGACTGGTTGTGGGGAACTGCGAGCGAGGCTGTGAGGAAGGATAAATTTCGAAAGCCGAGAGAGGATCTCGACTGCAATTTACGGGAAAGAACAAATCTTTGGGGAGAATGGATTAAAAATGAGATGAGCTAAGAGGAAAGTACGAATTGCGAAAGGGAACTGCTTGAAAGGGACGATAATTGCAATTAAGGACGGATTGGACTGATTCAGATGCAATGAAAATGAACAACAGTCCAATTAATGGACAAATTTGAGAACAAATCGGAGGTATGATAATTATTTCGGCTATTTATTGGCTAGAAAGATTCAGACGTCAGATACAGAGGAGCTGGCTAGAGGGACAGAAAAACTGAACACAAGGAGCTTGGGTAGAGATGGACAGCATGGAATATAAAGGGATGCTGGGTTCAATACTAGAGGAATTGGCCACCAGGAACTCCAAAGTTGGATCCAAAGGACGCTAGATTCAAGGAAGGATGAATGAGAGTAAGTAAAAGGGGGCTCGTGGTTGGTGGTTTCAGAAGGTAGAGGAGTAGCCAGAGTGAGAATGATAGTAGTTTTTGGTGGAGAGCGCCGGCGAAAATTTTGAAGTAACATCTGGGCTAGAAAAAAAATTCAGATAGCAGGGCGACTCACTAAAGCCAGAGGAGGAGGAAAAAGAAGACTAATCAAGACACAGAAACTGCACTGGGCCAGGCATTACAAGCCATTATCTGCGCCTATAAACTCTACGGACGGCCCAGTAGCTTCAACCAAAAAGTTTGCCACTTGATCTCCCGCATTCTCTGCCTCTTCTGTCAATCTCAGAATATCACCCGCACCAAAAGTATCGCGCTGCATGTTCTCAACCTCCCATAACCCGATGGTAGCCTAATTGTTCTTCACTGCTTAAACACATGGGAAGGGGTTCCCTCCAAGTGTTTTCGCTGTTTTAATATGTATTGAATTGGAGTCTAATTATAGAAGTCACTTCCGAGCGGACTTGAATATACTCGAGATGGTTACATGTTGAATAGCCGACCCCAGTTAATAAATTCACAATATTGACTTGAAGAAACAGATTTTGTATGTATCATGACAGATGAGGATAAAGAGGAGGTAATAGCGCGCGGATGGTGGGGATATGGGTGTGTAGAGGAATTTGAGGGTTGGTAGTTTGGTAGAAGGGGGAAATAGAAGGGGTGTTAACTCTGCCGTCTTGGATTGGGTGAATCAGATATTAGGATGGATCTGGTGTCATAGAATTGACCTATCAGTTGCGATTTTTCAGAAAAAGATGAATGAACATCTGATGGATAGTTTTTGAGAAAGTGCCCACTCGAAGTATGGAATCTATTGATTTGGTGAGTAGAATTGTTAGTTTCTTGATGGGGCTGTTATACCGGTATGTCTCAGGCGATTGTGGCATGGGATGTCACTTACGTAATTCCGAAGCTGAAGTATTGCCGCCGATGTCTGAAGCTTACCCGAGTTTGACCCTATTTGGAGCAAATTGTATGGACATGCCTATGCATCATACTTATTAGTGAGTGTATGATCCTTTAATTTGTACCAATCAAAATTCTGAAGTGATGGTGCGATAAATCATTCGGTATATGCAGTAAATTCAATAGCTAGTTCTATGACGCCAAACAGAACCCTCTAAAATCGTTACCCGGTTCGTAAATCTAAATCTCGTCTAATACTGAATAGATTTCTTGATAGCGTCATACACCCCTTTAAGATTGTTAGCCTTGGGTCAGATTTCTATGGAGCTTTACTGAACTTACTGGCAACATCCGGTACGTTAAACTTCTCGAAAATTAGTGGCATATTTATGCTCCAGCCAGCTACTCTGGTCACTGGTGCCTCCATTCTCAAGAAAGTATCCTTGTCTCCTTGTATACTTGCTGCTACTTCCGCACCAATTCCAGCATTTATCATACTTTCATGTACTACTACACATCTTCCAGTCTTCCTTACACTCTTGAATACTGTTTCTTTATCCCATGGATATACAGTTCGCAAATCGATCAACTCAATAGTGACTCCGAGATCTCTTTCTGCAGCTTCTATAGCAGCGGAACATGTATACATTGGGTGACCGTAAGAGATTAATGTTAGATCCTTTCCAGGCTTAACAACTTCTGCAACGGATAGAGGTAGGGTATAGGCATCTATTGGAACTTGTTCAACGGCCGCTCTGTACAATGCTTTGGGTTCCATGAAGATACATGGATCGGGACTTTGAATGGCGGAAAGAAGAAGACCCTTTGCTTGAATTGGCGATCGTGGCATGATGACTCGAAGACCGGGGATATGTGTGAAAAGAGACTCTGGAGACTGAGAATGATATCTGTTCAATGATAACCGTTAGTTTAAGCTGTTCCAAAGGGTCCATGAAAAGTCAAAACGAACAAAGCTCCATGGCCCACCGCTCCGCACGGCATTCTAACAGTGAGGCCACCTAAGCCTCTACCATGGCTACCATCTCTGTATCGCCACTTCGCAGCTTCATTTACCAATTGATCAAAGGCTGGAAATACATAATCGGCAAACTGAATTTCTGCAACAGCTTTCATACCCTCCGCAGCTGCCCCAATTGCAAATCCTACAATCCCTTGTTCACACAATGGTGTATTAAATACTCGTTCCGATCCATATTGTTCTGCGAGTCCTCCAGTACAACGAAATACCCCTCCGAATGCTACATCTTCGCCGAAAACCATAGTGGTTTCATCGATGGATAATGCGAGAGATAATGCATCGTTAATGGATTGAAACAGGTTCATTCGCTTGGTGGTGCCATTTTGTATTTCTGGTGGAAGCTCCGGGTTCTGCAATGCACTTGATGTGCTATGGCAAAGCATGGCCGTTGATCCATAATCAATTTTCTTATTGAGTTTTGCTTGTGGAGGATGGGTCGAGTATGCTTTCAGGAATCTTGTATTGTGTGTTGTTCCTAAAGGCTTGATTACTTTCGCCAAAGAAGTTGATAATCTTGAAGGTATGCGCATGATGGATCAAGTATAACGTTCTACAACACGAGGTTGGCTAAAATGATTGTATTGTAACAAGAAATGTCCATGATAAAATGGAAACTTGCGTCAATGTTGATGTATAGCATAAAACAAAACGCGGAGAAGTCTGGGGTGAGCCGTCCATAACCGATTGTCTGATAAGCCGATTGGAACTAATGGTCAATCACGTGATTCATGGCTGAGATTTAAACTTTTGGCCAAGCTTTTATAGACCCAGCCCCCGAATGTATGCGGATGTTGCTGTAGGAACACAACAAGAGCCCCTGGACATTTGGTGTGCATACGTATGACGAATATCAAAAAGTTTCTGATGCATGGTGAGCACGATTACAATTCATTGTACATATAAACCATGTCACACCGATAGTTTTACTTGAATTGGTACACTTTTCGCATTTATACTTTTGACGAGAGCCGGAGGTGGAAAGAGAATGGCGGGGGAGACATCTCAGCGACCATATAGAAAGAGCACACTGCATGAAAAACGACGAGCAGAACGAAGATCACGGGCCATTGTCGCAGAATCCGAAGCGACCTCTCAACCAACCGAATCTCAGACTTTATCAATTGATACTTTAACAAGATTGAATGATGCCATTGAACGAGAAAAAAGGAGAGAGGAGAGAAGGAAATCAAGGTCGCGACCACCGGTGAAGGACGACCATGTGCGGTCAAGGGAACAGGGTTCACCCAACAAAGACAGGAGACGAAAGGAACGCGGATATGCGACTGAGGATTCCAGGTCGCCGAGTAAAAACAGGAGGAGAGGGCGCGGTTATGATGAGGTTCCAGGGTCACCAAGTAAGGAGAGAAGGCGAGACCGCGGTTATACAGATGATGAGTCTGGTTCACCAAATAAGGACAGAAGAAGACAAGAACGAGGTTTCACCGATGATGAGTCTGGATACCCTGGCAAAAATAAAAAGAATAGAGAGCGCGAATATTCCGAATATGAGACAGCTGCAGAAACAGCTTTAAGAATTGCAAAGCAGAGAAGAAAGCAGAATGGCATCCCCGAACCAAAATCGAAGCCAAAACCAGATGCTCCGCGTAAAGAACAACGGACTTTGAAGATACCGAACAAATTTACAGATGATGAAAATGTATATGAGAAACCTCTCAAAGAACCCAAAACAAAGAAGCGGAGGGTTGTCAGTGGAGCACTTTTGGAAGAAGGTGAAGGCGAGCTAAAGCAACGAAGGATACTCAGTGGTGCGGGACTAAAGAATGACCTGAGGTATCTTAAAGGACTGAGGGGAGGGTATGCGCCTACTGAATCGAGTTATCATGAGAAGTATATTGAAAGTGACGAGGATTTCAGGAAGAGACGGAAACGTATATGTGAGTTTTTCTACTCAAGGGGAAAGGGCCTGAGATTGAGATTGAGAGCTGATCATGTACTTAGGGATTGGCATTGGCATTGCATAGTAATCTTAATAATTATAATAGCAGTTGCTGTAAGTGCCAACAAAAAGCAGGCATCAAGTTCACCATCAACTGCACCTGCATCAGCAAGTGGAACTCCTCCAAATTCAAACCTCGATGGGATGTCAGAAAATGATATTCCAGTTGGAGCTCGAGGAACATATTTGGACCCCTTTACATGGTACGATACATTAGATTTCAATGTCACCTATACAAACGAGACTGTTGGAGATCTTCCAGTTATGGGCTTAAATACCTCTTACAGCGATGATGTAGCACCAAACTCTAAAGTGCCCAAAATATCGGAGGAGTGGGGGGCGTATACTTCAAGGCCAGCTAGAGGTGTCAACTTAGGTGGCTGGCTTTCTATCGAACCATGGATTACGCCATCACTCTTTAATTCTTACTCATCAGCAGATGGTATCATCGATGAGTGGACACTGGTCACCAGATTAGGGCCCACTACCGCGGCATCTACCCTCGAAAAGCATTACGCAACTTTTGTGTCGGAACAAACTTTCGCCGATATTGCTGCTGCTGGGTTGGATCACGTTCGAATACCTTTCTCGTATTGGGCCGTGATAACTTATGATGATGATCCATACGTTTTTCGAACCTCATGGCGTTACCTCCTCCGCGGTATAGAATGGGCTCGCAAGTATGGCCTTCGCATCAATCTCGATCTCCACGCGCTTCCTGGATCACAAAATGGTTGGAACCACTCCGGTCGTCAAGGAGTGATTGGTTGGTTGAACGGAACAAATGGTGATCTGAATGCTCAACGCAGCATTGAAGTCCATGATCGACTCTCTAAATTCTTTGCTCAGGACCGCTATAAGAATATTCTTAGTTTCTATGGCCTCGTCAATGAACCTAAAATGACAGCTCTCGACGTTAACTCTGTTCTAAGTTGGACATCCACAGTCACAGATTTGGTCGTAAAGAATGGTATCTCAGCATACGTTGTAATTGGAGATGGATTCCGCGGACTCGAAAACTGGCAGGGTGATTTAACGAGCTATGACAATCTCATTTTGGATGTCCATCAATACGTCATTTTTAACAGTGGTCAAATTGTTCTTTAACCATTCGGAGAAAGTCACATATGCCTGTAATGGTTGGACTCAACAAACAGAGATATCCATGAACAAAAGCACGGGATTCGGACCGACGATGGTAGCCGAATGGTCCCAAGCCGATACAGATTGTGCAACCTATCTCACGAATGTCAACCAAGGAAATAGATGGGAAGGTACATACAATACTGGAGACCCAACATCGGCGCAAACAACGCCGGATTGTCCAGCTAAGGATAGTACATGTAGTTGCAAGAACGCGAATGCAGATCCAAGTACCTATAGTGATTCTTATAAAAGGTTTTTGAAAATGTTTGCTGAGGCGCAAATGCACAGCTTTGAATTGGGATGGGGCTGGTTTTATTGGACTTGGACTACAGAGACTAGTGAGGGGGGTGGGACGCAGTGGAGTGAGTTTCTCCTTTTTGCCTTTCATTTTTTCATCAAATCTCATTTTTTTATATTGTCGGACCTACTCGAGAAGAAAGAGTGGTGCGAAGAATGATTGAATGAATACTAACAATGTCAAATCAATAGGTTACGAAAGAGGATTAGCAGCAGGGATTCTTCCGAAATTAGCCTACGAACCGGATTTTACATGTTCTTCAACGGTACCGGATTTCAGTGATTTGCCCGCCGAGTACTATTAGATGTTACCACTTGGGACTCGACAGAGATTGACGATGCATGACGTTGGCGGAAAGAGCGAATAAAAAGTATCACGATGATATGAATGATGTATGCATATAGAAAGAAGTTGAGTATGTATGAATTAGATTTGGTGGTATAGTTCAAGGATTATAGATGGGATTAATTGGATTTGTGTAGATTTACGTATATATGAGTCGGATGCTAAGGGGCGAAATAAATAATAAGCTGAAAAGAAGTTTCAAAAGGATTAAACTCTGGGTTGGTAGGTAGATATCCTGTACATAGTGAGGCGGTTAATTAGTATTCATGATGGAATAAATAATACATATCTCCTTTAACTTTTAGCGAATAACGGAGGACCGTTTGTTACGCAACAGAATGCTTTATTTGATTTTACAACTTTCGACTGTACGTTTCTCATCCAAGGCTGTATAACCAAGTAATTACTCTCTGAAACCAAAGTACTTTATATAAGGGAGATGATAACATTTACCTCAACGATCATTATTCGCCAGCAGATTAAATATTCCAACGCCTACTGACTGCGGGTGTTTGTACAAGAATCATCACTTGATATTCAGAATGAGGATTACCTCGATGTTTCCAGAGACCGAAGCACCATGTACGACTTAAATCCTTGGATTCCGACTCATCCCCAGAAGTTTGAAGAAACGGGGGGAGGGTTTCCAACCTTTTTGATATATCTCTAATCCCCCTCTCTTTGTCCTCAACTCCTGCCTTCGTATCATGATCATCTCTCGTTCTCTGACCCCCCCCCCTATCGATTCTCGATCCCTGATATCGATAGACTATAGAATATAGACTACCGAAGACCATATGCATAACAATATCTCATCAGCGAACTAGGGGATTCGAAAGATCTTATACGCATGTATATCCATGCGGTTCTCCTGGTCTCGGTCATCATCATGGTTGTGCATTTGAGGTCGTGGTAGTGCACGTACTTGTTAGTGGGGTGCTTGATGGAATGGACTGGAATGGATGCTAGAGGGCTGCTGTTTGTGTTTTGATATCGAGGAATTATGGTGTTTGATATATTCGTTATATATGAGAGGAGGGTATGGAGGTGTTGCGATGATGGTAGATGTAGTTGAGGGAAGGGGGGGGGGATGCTCTTGTGTGTGATGAGGATGATTGTGAGAATGTGAAGATTGGGGGGGGGGGGAGAGAAATCGAGATGTGAATTGTTTATAGAACGGTTGTAGTAGGTTCTTTACATAAAACATATCTTCATCTCATAAGAATGTAGAATCATTGACATCGAGATACCTACACATCACCTCCCATCCATGGATACCTAGGTGATCTTGAAAATACAAACAATCTCCACAAAAATACCACATCCTTTCCTTATTCCATATTCCATATTCCAACATAAAACTCATTCTTCAAAAACATCTCCCATCTCACTGCATACATTCTAGGGACTCTAATAAAATCTGTTGATCTATCATTTAATTATACGTTCTGCTACTACTAATCTAATACCACACCACAACACCAAAACAAAAAAGATGTTCAACCCATGAAAATAGTCAGAGTAATCTACCTCACCTCACCTCACCCCACTTCATAATATAATATAATATAATATAATATATACATTTTCTTTCCCATTCTCTCACTATCCTACTTTATCTTTGAGCGTCTGTCTATTCTTTCATTTCCTATATATATATATATAGATGCAGCACCTTTCCCCCTTTTTCCTTTCCTTTCCCCCTTTTCCTTTCCCTTCCTCCTTAAGCTTTGAATATCCTAATTTTTTGGTCTCCATCTCCATCTCCATCTCACGCCAAAGTTGAAGTTGAAGTTGTCACTCAAATCAATTGAATGAAGAATAACCACACAACCCCAACCCCAACTCCAACTCTATACTCATATCTGCACCTCCTCCAAATCTCCCTTCACCTGCAACCAAACAGGAAAAGAAGAAGAAGAAAAAAAAACGCCAAATATATGCAAGTACACCAAACAATATCTCAATCTTATTCTTCACCGCCCCTCTACCCTCCACCCATCCCATCTCCCGTTCTCAACCATACACGCGAACGATTCAAATCTCAAACTCAAAAAAGGGGTATACACCAAACAAAAACGTGTAGATTACATAAAAGATTCAAAACACCACCGAGCAATCCATGCATGCCAAGGACTCCATATTGCATAAGCGCCGTCTCCCCGGTGCACACAAGCCATTTTGATGTTATATACTTTTCCAATCATCTCTTTCTATTCTCTCTCCCAAGTCCTTACTTGACCTACACTTTACTCAGAGCAGCAGCCGAGAATGATGCATCCTTGTCGTTTCTGGCGCCGGAATCCGCAGAGGATGTTGGGACTTCGCTTCTATCTTCGGTAAGATGCGTTGCCAAATCTGCAAGACGTTGAAGACCTTGGTTTGCGGCCGTGATCATGTTTTGTTATCATTGCTTTTGCATTTACACCTGTGCCCGTGGGTTGCTGAGTAATCACTTGAGGCTTGGGCCTGACTTTGACTGATGGACAATTAATCTTCTCTGAGTCTCTAGATTAGTGATCAGGTATTCTCTAATAGAGTTTTGTCCCAAGTAGAAGCAGCGAGACGACCTTCCAGGAAAGTTTTTAATGTAGCTTCGGCGTCTTTTTTCGTCTCTTCAAATTGAAGGAGGTTGGGAAGTGCGAGGGCCGCGAAAGATTTTAAAGTATGTATCAACGGAGATCTCATCTCGGTGTTAAACGAAAGTTGGCTGATGATGTAATGAGTTGCTCTTATTTGTTCATCACGGTCTTCCTGTGGTGCATGAAAGTAGTAACCAGAAGGTAAGCAGACCAGTATGCGATGTGAGTTACAGGAGAGTCAATGGGTGTGATACCGGATTTACTGAGATCTTGACGCCATAACTCTAACTGGGTTTTGAGAAGTCTGGCGTGAAGTCCACGATGAACCGCATAAGGAGGCAGGTCAGACGAAGAAAGTTTCACTTCCGAATAATTCCCAATAACAATAGCAAGGCCTGCATCATTAGCCAGAGCTTAATATATAGAGCAATAGGATTGAACTTACGAACTAAATGGTATGCAACTTCTCCTAATAGACTTTGATCATCAGATAAATTTGTGCTGCCGAATCAGGAATTTGTAATGGACAAGTTGTTGTTGCAGCATTCCACCTTTCCATCATAACAGACTCCACCAAACTCGACGCGCAAGCTTATCATCAGAATCTGGATCATTGTTTGATTTGTCAAGTGGCTTGTATAGATGTAATCTCAAAGAGTAGGCAAAACCAACAGCAGTGCCAATCCAAACAGATGGAGATTGAGCTATCTCGCCTTCTATTAGCTCCCGAGGTTGATTATTAGCCTCTATCGCCAACAACATCATAATTTGAAGGTATATGATGTTCGTAGAGGAAGAACGTGTAGGTTGAGAATCGTACGGAGCTGTATGCATGAGTCTGATGGCACTTGTAATACCCTGTGGTTTAAGTGAAATTGCGGTTGGAAATGATCTGATTGCCGCATACAAAGCTTCCCAAAATGCAAACCTAACTGGACCCGAACAAGTAGAAAGTCTAGCATTTAATCTAGCTTGGTAAGGGAAAGCATAGGATAGGTTGGGTGTATGAACTTGTAGTAACTAACAATCATCAGTCAACATATACATGACGGAATTCAAAATTGCATACCTTTCAAGAAGAGAGTCATCAATCCAATCAGCCGCATCTTCACCATTGAGTTTGAGACGCGTGAGGGATTGCGTCAATGCTGTTACCTACATCAGGTGCGTTCAACCACTTTTGCTGAGATACCATCAAATTTGGCGAATAGTTCTGCTCTCTAGTGGGTAGCGAAGTAGAATATTGCGAATTCGATATAGATGATCTCGGTTGTGGTTCTTGAGGGAGCCAATTGGAAGCTGATCTCTGTTGTTGATACGGAGAAACAAATTCGCCGGAGCCGGAAATTGAACCATAATCACGCTTACGGTTAATCTGCTCAGGGTTCGGAGTCGGAGAAAAAAACTCTTCGGAGCAGGAAGGTCTTCTTTGTAAATCTTCTTGTGCGTGTTGGTAATGTTGAGGTATTCCACTGCCACTTCCACTTCCTTGAACTTGACCCTCCAATGATTTGATACGATCCGCAAGTTTTTGATGTAGCTATCACTTTTGTCAGTGAGTTTTCTTTTATCATGTTATTTCTTTAATCTTTCTTACCCTTTGCTTGGTCCCCGCTTCATAGGTTGCCTACTAAATTGACAAGTAACTCCACCCTCTTACAGTTTTGAACACATTTCTTCATTTCCTGTTTCATTGGAATTGCATCTGATTTTCTTTCTCCTACATTCATCACAAGCTCTTGAAACTTTTGATCTTTTTCTTCCAGCTGGAGAATTCGAATCATCCTCATACTGAGGTCCCATATCCAAATGACCCTGATTCATTTTGGGATGTCCTCCATGCATTTGATGTTCTGGCTGGTATTGATGGTTCAAGTTGACATTCGCCTGACTTCGAGGATCGGGATTTTCGCTCATTCCACGACCTGCTCCCATATTTGGTTGCAAGCTGCGTGATAATTGTGCATCGGCAGATAACTGTTCTGCAAGTTGCAGCTCATCAGGAGTAGGAAGGGGTTGCTGATGCTGATGCTGATGTTGATTAGAGGAAGTTGGTCCATAGAAAGGTCCGCCACCACTATCAGCAGCAGTCGCGTTAGGGGATGGATAGGACTGCATTGTTGGCGCGTCGTTTTGATTCATTTTTGTTTAATTTATCGGCATGGACGCAAGAGGGAGGAGGATTATTAATTTTCCTATTAGTCCAAAAAGTTAATTGGGGATATTGAACTCAAGTACTTTCATCCGCCAAGCTGTCAGATTCATGATAGATGTGACATTCCCAAACGATGGAATTGCCTTTAATGAACTTACTTGAAAAACCTGGCAACGGAGAAGATATATGCGACTCTGATTATTTGAGTTGAAGTACAATCAACAAGTAGATGCTCACTGTATAACAATCGGAACTTCTAGATGATTTCTTTTGATAGAATGATGAATATGGAAATTTTCGGTATGGAAGAACTGTTGTCCGAGAAGCTGTACAAAGTTAGAAAAGTTGAAGCAGCGACCAGGTCCCTTAAAAGTGTGTGGATTTGAAGGATCCAATGAAAATGGTATGAAATAACACGCTAAGGATGGATTAATAATAATAAGTGGACCTGTCGCTCAATCATTCACTCATACATACCTCGGCGATAATAAAGTCCGACGGATAAAATAAAGTGGAACCTTGGAAGTTACTATTCAACCAAAGTTTTCTATTAGGCAAAAAAAGCCAAAAACCAAAGCCACCGAATTCAACCTTTTCGTTAATGTATGGAAAGGATGAATGAATGAATGGATGGATGGGTGGGTGGATGAATGAATGACTACCTTGGTAAATGAAGGATATATGAAATGAATGAAATAGATAAATAAAGACTCAAACAGGCGAGAGTTTCGGATAAACCCTCGAAATGAAAAGAAGAAGAAAGTAAGGTAATTGCAAGGAATAGCAAAAGATTAAACTGATGGAGAGTAAGATGTAGTGATTTATCCGAAAGTTGAGAGATCTTCCTAGGCACTGAACCACTTTCTCATATCAATGACGAGAGACTCTTGAAGAGAGAGAGGGAGACTGTGTGTGTGTGTGTTGTGAAATGCTGTCAAGATGTTGTTTCACAATACAATACCTCGCCTGTACAACATCACACAGTAGCTATAGAAAAGCTTCGGAGAATTAGATCACCTATCGATTGTCAGCCTTTTATCTTATCGTTATACATATTAACTTGGTTGATGAGAAGGAGTACCGGGTATGAGACGTTCAATCCTTCACGTTTAATCGTTGATGATGAGGTTGTTGTTGTTGTTGTTGTTGTTGTTGTTGTTGTTGTTGTTGTTGTTGTTGTTGTTGTTGTTGTTGTTGTTGTTGTTGTTGTTGTTGTTGTTGTTGTTGTTGTTGTTGTTGTTGTTGTTGTTGTTGTTGTTGTTGTTTGTTGTTGTTGTTGTTGTTGTTGTTGTTGTGTTGATGTTGTTGTTGCTGACGTTGAGAATATTGATGCTGATGTTGCAGTTACCGTTGCATTAACCTTTCATTCATCCTTTGCACTTCGTATTTCATAAGTGATGATCAAGATCAGGATCAAAATCATGATCATAATCATTGATCGCAACCATCATAAAGTAAGCTCCCTCGGCTGAAGATCTCCAGGCCACGGAGCAAGAGAAGGGACGCTCTTTCCGCACAGAGGTGGAAATGTGGGGGGAAACCAGGTGTCGTTTCAAGGTAGATATGTATGGAGTATGTATATATGTATGTATGTATATGTATGTAAGAATAATCCCATCCCGCATGGAACAATATAAACACGAACGGGTCAACTACTGGGTCCATCGGAGGATTCTAAATCCATCTCCAATCCATTCCTCAAGGTCACATACATCAACCACATCAAGTACATCCACACTCACCAGCCTCCAGATGCGCACTCGGAAG